>JANFCV010000242.1:0-612517 GCA_024500475.1 Phthorimaea operculella
TGAACATGTTGATATTTATTTATAAGAATGTTTTAGATCTTTGTGATGGTACCTCATATGTTTACAATTTTTTTATCGAGAAGAAATTTTAAAATTACTCAATTTTATTGTTATTATTTAGTTCCCGACACGCTCTTGGCCCTTTTCTCCCCACTTTCTACCTACTAGAGTGCCCGACACGCTCTTGGCCCGATTCGGCCCACTTTCTATAGTAGAGTGCCCGACGCATCTTGGCCCGATTCAGCATACTTTCTACCTACTTAAGTGCCCGACGCTCTTGGCGATTCGGCATACTTTCTACCTGCTTAAGTGCCCGACACGCTCTTGACCCGATTCGGCATGCTGTACCTACTTGCGTGCCCGACACGCTCTTGACCCGATTCGGCATGCACGTACCTACTTGCGTGCCCGACACGCTCTTGACCCGATTCGGCATACTTTGTACCTACTTGCGTGCCCGACACGCTCTTGACGATTCAGCATACTTTCTACCTACTAGAAGTGCCCGACACGCTCTTGGCCCGATTCGGCATACTTTCTACCTGCTTAAGTGCCCGACACGCGACCCGATTCGGCATACTTTGTACCTACTTGCGTGCCCGACACGCTCTTGGCCCGATTCGGCATACTTTCTACTTACGCCCGTGCTGACTTGCTCTTGGCCCGATTCGGCATACTTTCTACCTACTTGCGTGCCCGACACGCTCTTGGCCCGATTCGGCATACTTTCTACCTACTAGAGCGCCCGACACCCTCTTGGCCCGATTCGGCATACAAAGCTAAAACGGACGTAACCAAACTGGAACAATCTGAAGCAACCTCACTGGGTACTATCGGCGGCGCATGAACCTACCCCAAGCAAGGGATCACCGTATTACTGGTGTTCTCATACAAACACTACGAGAACCAGTTTTAGCTGGCCTCACTTTCATACAAAAACTACGAGTGACGAGTTTTAGCTGGCCTCACTTTCATACAAAAACTACGAGGACGAGTTTTTAGCTACTTCACTTTCATACAAAAACTAAGAGGACGAGTTTTGCTGGCTTCACTTTCATACAAAACTACGAGAGACGAGTTTTAGCTGGCTTCACTTTCATACAAAACTAAGAGGACGAGTTTTAGCTGGCTTCACTTTCATACAAAAACTACGAGAGACGAGTTTTAGCTGGCTTCACTTTCATACAAAACTAAGAGGACGAGTTTTAGCTGGCTTCACTTTCATACAAAACTACGAGAGACGTGTTTTAGCTGGCTTCACTTTCATACAAAAACTAAGAGGGACGAGTTTTAGCTGGCTTCACTTTCATACAAAAACTAAGAGGACGAGTTTTGCTGGCTTCACTTTCACAAAAACTAAGAGGGACGAGTTTTAGCTGGCGTCTCTGTCATACAAAGACTACGAGAGACGAGTTTTGCTGGCTTCACTTTCATACAAAACTACGAGAGACGAGTTTTAGCTGGCTTCACTTTCATACAAAAACTAAGAGGACGAGTTTTAGCTGGCTTCACTTTCATACAAAAACTACGAGGGACGAGTTTTGCTAGCTTCACTTTCATACAAAACTAAGAGGGACGAGTTTTAGCTGGCTTCACTTTCATACAAAAACTACGAGAGACGAGTTTTAGCTGGCCTCACTTACCGACTGTATGGAGGACCACTATAATTATGTTGGACTCTGGTGCGAGTGTGTGCCACATACAATGTTGCGCAACATCGTTCAAATGTTGCGCAACATGTGTCGTCACCGATCGCCGTAAGTGTTGTACCATCGAACGCGGCTCGAGTTCCTCTTTCAAACGACACCCCACATGGTACCTACTACTACCTACTACCGTACCGTACAAGGTTTTCCACTTCTAATTTTTAATTTTTAAGTTTTAAGTTCTAAGTTCTAAGTTTTCGCGAGGCGAACATGTCCGCGTGGCGAACACTATGCACCAACACCTTTATCATATCGCGAAAACATTTCATTACCTCGTTTTTAAAAACTACTAGCGCCATCTAGTGTTTTCATACGAAAATACTTTCGACGACTTCCCATTCATAACCAATGTTGCCATTTAATTTTGAAATTTCATACAAAGTGGCGCCCTCATTTTTGGTCTACTTTTTTTTGCTGCACTGTAAGTCGTTTTGCACACGGGGTACGTTTTGCGAATAGTACATTATGCGCCTAAAGGCTTTTGTTGTTCAGAAATCTGTCAACTTGTACCGGTCAGTGATCCTATCTTCTAATAATCACAGAAGTTCCTTATTTAGTCGTAGAACATGTTAAGATTTATTTTTATTTAATGAAATGTTTTAGATCTTTTGTGATGTTACCTCATACGTTTTTAATGTTTGTTATCCAGAATAAAGTTTAAAATAACTCAATTTTATTGTTATTATTTCTTTAGAATTTATGTTGTAAATTAAAACATAATCCTTTTTTGGGTCAATCAGTGAAAGATTGAGGACCACTGAAACAAACTTCAATTCAATACAATTTTATAGTGCCCGACACGCTCTTGGCCCTATTCTACCCACTTTCTACCTACTAGAGTGCCCGACACGCTCTTGGCCCTATTCTACCCACTTTCTACCTACTAGAGTGCCCGACACGCTCTTGGCCCGATTCGTCCCACTTTCTACCTACTAGAGTGCCCGACACGCTCTTGGTCCGATTCGTCACACTTTCTACCTACTAGAGTGCCCGACACGCTCTTGGCTATTCGGCATACTTTCTACCTGCTAAGTGCCCGACACGCTCTTGGCCCTTTCGGCATACTTTCTACCTGCTGGTGCCCGACACGCTCTTGGCGATTCGGCATACTTCTACCTACGCGTGCCCGACACGCTCTTGGCCCGATTCGGCATACTTTCTACCTGCTAAGTTGACACGCTCTTGGCCCGATTCGGCATACTTTCTACCTACTAGCGTGCCCGACACGCTCTTGGCCCGATTCGGCATACTTTGTACCTACTAAAGTGCCCGACACGCTCTTGGCCCGATTCGGCATACTTTCTACCTGCTAAGTGCCCGACACGCTCTTGACCCGATTCGGCACTTTTTCTACCTACGAGTGCCCGACACGCTCTTGGCCCGATTCGGCATACTTTCTACCTGCTAGGTGCCCGACACGCTCTTGACCCGATTCGGCATACTTTCTACCTTACTGAGTGCCCGACACGCTCTTGGCCCGATTCGGCATACTTTGTCCTACTTGCGTGCCCGACACGCTCTTGGCCCGATTCGGCATACTTTCTACCTACTTAAGTGCCCGACTTGCTCTTGGCCCGATTCGGCATACTTTCTACCTACTTGCGTGCCCGACACGCTCTTGGCAAGATTCGGCATACTTTCTACCTACTAGAGAGCCCGACACGCTCTTGGCCCGATTCGGCATACAAGCTAAAACCGGCGTAACCAAACTAGGAACAATCTAGGCAACCTCACTGGGTACTATCGGCAGCGCATGAACCTACCCCAAGCAAGGGATCACCGTATTACTGGTGTTCATACAAACACTACGAGAGACCAGTTTTAGCTGGCCTCACTTTCATACAAAAACTACGAGGACGAGTTTTGGCTGTTCACTTTCATACAAAACTAAGAGGACGAGTTTTAGCTGGCTTCACTTTCGCCACAAAAACTACGAGGACGAGTTTTAGCTGGCTTCACTTTCATACAAAAACTAAGAGGACGAGTTTTAGCTGGCTTCACTTTCATACAAAAACTACGAGGGACGAGTTTGGCTATTCACTTTCATACAAAACTAAGAGGACGAGTTTTAGCTGGCTTCACTTTCATACAAAAACTACGAGAGACGAGTTTTAGCTGGCTTCACTTTCATACAAAAACTAAGAGGACGAGTTTTAGCTGGCTTCACTTTCATACAAAAACTACGAGGACGAGTTTTAGCTGGCTTCACTTTCATACAAAAACTACGAGAGACGAGTTTTAGCTGGCTTCACTTTCATACAAAAACTAAGAGGACGAGTTTTAGCTGGCTTCACTTTCATACAAAAACTAAGAGGACGAGTTTAGCTGGCTTCACTTTCATACAAAACTAAGAGGACGAGTTTTAGCTGGCTTCACTTTCATACAAAAACTACGAGACGAGTTTTAGCTGGCTTCACTTTCATACAAAACTACGAGTGACGAGTTTTAGCTGGCTTCACTTTCATACAAAAACTACGAGAGACGAGTTTTAGCTGGCTTCACTTTCATACAAAAACTAAGAGGACGAGTTTTAGCTGGCTTCACTTTCATACAAAAACTACGAGGACGAGTTTTAGCTAGCTTCACTTTCATACAAAACTAAGAGGACGAGTTTTAGCTGGCTTCACTTTCATACAAAAACTACGAGAGACGAGTTTTAGCTGGCATCACTTACAGACTGAATGGAGGACCACTATAATTATGTTGGACTCTGGTGCGAGTGTGGCCACATACAATGTTGCGCAACATCGTTCAAATGTTGCGCAACATGTGTCGTCACCGATCGCCGTAAGTGTTGTACCATCGAACGCGGCTCGAGTTCCTCTTTCAAACGACACCCACACATGGTACCTACTACTACCTACTACCGTACCGTACAAGGTTTTCCACTTCTAATTTTTAATTTTTAAGTTTTAAGTTCTAAGTTCTAAGTTTTCGCGAGGCGAACGTGTCCGCGTGGCGAACACTATGCACAACACCTTTATCATATCGCAGAAAACATTTCATTACCGCGTTTTAAAAACTACTAGCGCCATCTAGTGTTTTCATACGAAAATACTTTCGACGACTTCCCATTCATAACCAATGTTGCCATTTAATTTTGAAATTTCATACAAAGTGGCGCCCTCATTTTTGGTCTACTTTTTTGCTGCACTGTAAGTCGTTTTGCACACAGGGTACGTTTTGAATAGTACATTATGCGCCTAAAGGCTTTTGTTGTTCAGAAATCTGTCAACTTGTACCGGTCAGTGATTCCTATCTTCTAATAGTAACATAAGTTCCTTATGTTTTAGTCGTAGAACATGTTGAGATTTATTTAAAAAGAATGTTTTAGATCTTTGTGATGTTACCTCATACGTTTTCAATGTTTTATCCAGAATAAAGTTTAAAATAACTCAATTTTATTGTTATTATTTAGTACCCGACACGCTCTTGGCCTTTTCTACCCACTTTCTACCTACTAGAGTGCCCGACACGCTCTTGGCCTATTCTACCCACTTTCTACCTGCTTAAGTGCCCGACACGCTCTTGGCCCGATTCATACTTTCTACCTACTAGAGTGCCCGACGCTCTTGGCCCGATTCGGCATACTTGTACCTATTAGAGTGCCCGACACGCTCTTGGCCCGATTCGGCATACTTTGTACCTACTTGCGTGCCCGACTCGCTCTTCCGATCTCGGCATACTTTGTACCTACTTGCGTGCCCGACACGCTCTTGGCCCGATTCGGCATACTTTGTACCTACTTGCGTGCCCGACCGGCCTTGGCCCGATTCGGCATACTTTCTACCTACTTGCGTGCCCGACACGCTCTTGGCCCGATTCGGCATACTTTGTACCTACTTGCGTGCCCGACACGCTTTTAGCCCGATTCGGCATACTTTCTACCTACTTGCGTGCCCGACACGCTCTTGGCCCGATTCGGCATACTTTCTACCTACTTGCGTGCCCGACACGCTCTTGGCCCGATTCGGCATACTTTCTACCTACTTGCGTGCCCGACACGCTCTTGGCCCGATTCGGCATACTTTCTACCTACTTGCGTGCCCGACACGCTCTTGACCCGATTCGGCATACTTTGTACCTACTTGCGTGCCCGACACGCTCTTGACCCGATTCGGCATACTTTCTACCTACTTGCGTGCCCGACACGCTCTTGGCGATTCGGCATACTCTCTACTTTAGTGCCCGACACGCTCTTGACCCGATTCGGCATACTTTGTACCTACTTGCGTGCCCGACACGCTCTTGGCCCGATTCGGCATACTTTGTACCTACTTAAGTGCCCGACTTGCTCTTGGCCCGATTCGGCATACTTTGTACCTACTTGCGTGCCCGACACGCTCTTGGCCCGATTCGGCATACTTTGTACCTACTTAAGTGCCCGACACGCTCTTGGCCCGATTCGGCATACTTTCTACCTACTAGAGTGCCCGACACGCTCTTGGCCCGATTCGGCATACAAAGCTAAAACCGACGTAACCAAACTAGGAACAATCTAGGCAACCTCACTGGGTACTATCGGCAGCGCATGAACCTACCCCAAGCAAGGGATCACCGTATTACTGGTGTTCTCATACAAACACTACGAGAGACCAGTTTTAGCTGGCCTCACTTTCATACAAACTACGAGGGACGAGTTTTGCTGGCTTCACTTTCATACAAAAACTAAGAGGACGAGTTTTAGCTGGCTTCACTTTCATACAAAAACTACGAGAGACGAGTTTTAGCTGGCTTCACTTTCATACAAAACTAAGAGGGACGAGTTTTAGCTGGCTTCACTTTCATACAAAACTACGAGGACGAGTTTTAGCTGCTTCACTTTCATACAAAACTAAGAGGGACGAGTTTAGCTGGCTTCACTTTCATACAAAAACTACGAGAGACGAGTTTTAGCTGGCTTCACTTTCATACAAAAACTAAGAGGGACGAGTTTTAGCTGGCTTCACTTTCATACAAAACTACGAGGACGAGTTTTAGCTGGCTTCACTTTCATACAAAAACTACGAGAGACGAGTTTTAGCTGGCTTCACTTTCATACAAAAACTAAGAGGACGAGTTTTAGCTGGCTTCACTTTCATACAAAACTACGAGGGACGAGTTTTAGCTGGCTTCACTTTCATACAAAACTAAGAGGGACGAGTTTTAGCTGGCTTCACTTTCATACAAAACTACGAGAGACGAGTTTTAGCTGGCTTCACTTTCATACAAAAACTACGAGAGACGAGTTTTAGCTGGCTTCACTTTCATACAAAACTACGAGAGACGAGTTTTAGCTGGCTTCACTTTCATACAAAAACTAAGAGGACGAGTTTTAGCTGGCTTCACTTTCATACAAAACTACGAGGGACGAGTTTTAGCTGGCTTCACTTTCATACAAAACTAAGAGGGACGAGTTTTAGCTGGCTTCACTTTCATACAAAAACTACGAGAGACGAGTTTTAGCTGGCCTCACTTACCGACTGTATGGAGGACCACTATAATTATGTTGGACTCTGGTGCGAGTGTGTGCCACATACAATGTTGCGCAACATCGTTCAAATGTTGCGCAACATGTGTCGTCACCGATCGCCGTAAGTGTTGTACCATCGAACGCGGCTCGAGTTCCTCTTTCAAACGACACCCCACACATGGTACCTACTACTACCTACTACCGTACCGTACAAGGTTTTCCACTTCTAATTTTTAATTTTTAAGTTTTAAGTTCTAAGTTCTAAGTTTTCGAGGCGAACGTGTCCGCGTGGCGAACACTATGCACAACACCTTTATCATATCGCAGAAAACATTTCATTACCGCGTTTTAAAAAACTACTAGCGCCATCTAGTGTTTTCATACGAAAATACTTTCGACGACTTCCCATTCATAACCAATGTTGCCATTTAATTTTGAAATTTCATACAAAGTGGCGCCCTCATTTTTGGTCTACTTTTTTTTGCTGCACTGTAAGTCGTTTTGCACACGGGGTACGTTTTGCGAATAGTACATTATGCGCCTAAAGGCTTTTGTTGTTCAGAAATCTGTCAACTTGTACCGGTCGGTGATTCCTATCTTCTAATAGTAACAGAAGTTCCTTATGTTTTAGTCGTAGAACATGTTGAGATTTATTTAAAAGAATGTTTTAGATCTTTGTGATGTTACCTCATACGTTTTCAATGTTTTTATCCAGAATAAAGTTTAAAATAACTCAATTTTATTGTTATTATTTAGTACCCGACACGCTCTTGGCCCTTTCTACCCACTTTCTACCTACTAGAGTGCCCGACACGCTCTTGGCCCTATTCTACCCACTTTCTACCTGCTTAAGTGCCCGACACGCTCTTGGCCCGATTCGGCATACTTTCTACCTACTTAAGTGCCCGACACGCTCTTGGCCCGATTCGGCATACTTTCTACCTGCTTAAGTGCCCGACACGCTCTTGACCCGATTCGGCATACTTTGTACCTACTTGCGTGCCCGACACGCTCTTGACCCGATTCGGCATACTTTGTACCTACTTGCGTGCCCGACACGCTCTTGACCCGATTCGGCATACTTTGTACCTACTTGCGTGCCCGACACGCTCTTGACCCGATTCAGCATACTTTCTACCTACTAGAGTGCCCGACACGCTCTTGGCCCGATTCGGCATACTTTCTACCTGCTTAAGTGCCCGACACGCTCTTGACCCGATTCGGCATACTTTGTACCTACTTGCGTGCCCGACACGCTCTTGGCCCGATTCGGCATACTTTCTACCTACTTAAGTGCCCGACTTGCTCTTGGCCCGATTCGGCATACTTTCTACCTACTAGAGTGCCCGACACGCTCTTGGCCCGATTCGGCATACAAAGCTAAAACCGACGTAACCAAACTAGGAACAATCTAGCAACCTCACTGGGTACTATCGGCAGCGCATGAACCTACCCCAAGCAAGGGATCACCGTATTACTGGTGTTCTCATACAACACTGAGAGACCAGTTTTAGCTGGCCTCACTTTCATACAAAAACTACGAGGGACGAGTTTTAGCTACTTCACTTTCATACAAAAACTAAGAGGGACGAGTTTTAGCTGGCTTCACTTCCATAAAAAACTAAGAGAGACGAGTTTTAGCTGGCTTCACTTTCATACAAAACTAAGAGGACGAGTTTTAGCTGGCTTCACTTTCATACAAAAACTACGAGGACGAGTTTTAGCTGGCTTCACTTTCATACAAAACTAAGAGGGACGAGTTTTAGCTGGCTTCACTTTCATACAAAACTACGAGAGACGAGTTTTAGCTGGCTTCACTTTCATACAAAACTAAGAGGACGAGTTTTAGCTGGCTTCACTTTCATACAAAAACTACGAGGGACGAGTTTTAGCTGGCTTCACTTTCATACAAAAACTACGAGAGACGAGTTTTAGCTGGCTTCACTTTCATACAAAAACTACGAGGGACGAGTTTTAGCTGGCTTCACTTTCATACAAAATATAAGGGACGAGTTTTAGCTGGATTCACTTTCATACAAAACCTATTAGGGACGAGTTTTAGCTGGCTTCACTTTCATACAAACACTACGAGAGACGAGTTTTAACTGGACACACTTTCATACAAAACTACGAGAGACGAGTTTTAGCTGGCTTCACTTTCATACAAAACTACGAGAGACGAGTTTTAGCTGGCTTCACTTTCATACAAAAACTAAGAGGGACGAGTTTTAGCTGGCTTCACTTTCATACAAAACTACGAGGACGAGTTTTAGCTAGCTTCACTTTCATACAAAACTAAGAGGACGAGTTTTAGCTGGCTTCACTTTCATACAAAAACTACGAGAGACGAGTTTTAGCTGGCCTCACTTACCGACTGTATGGAGGACCACTATAATTATGTTGGACTCTGGTGCGAGTGTGTGCCACATACAATGTTGCGCAACATCGTTCAAATGTTGCGCAACATGTGTCGTCACCGATCGCCGTAAGTGTTGTACCATCGAACGCGGCTCGAGTTCCTCTTTCAAACGACACCCCACACATGGTACCTACTACTACCTACTACCGTACCGTACAAGGTTTTCCACTTCTAATTTTTAATTTTTAAGTTTTAAGTTCTAAGTTCTAAGTTTTCGCGAGGCGAACGTGTCCGCGTGGCGAACACTATGCACCCAACACCTTTATCATATCGCAGAAAACATTTCATTACCGCGTTTTAAAAAACTACTAGCGCCATCTAGTGTTTTCATACGAAAATACTTTCGACGACTTCCCATTCATAACCAATGTTGCCATTTAATTTTGAAATTTCATACAAAGTGGCGCCCTCATTTTTGGTCTACTTTTTGCTGCACTGTAAGTCGTTTTGCACACGGGGTACGTTTTGCGAATAGTACATTATGCGCCTAAAGGCTTTTGTTGTTCAGAAATCTGTCAACTTGTACCGGTCGGTGATTCCTATCTTCTAATAGTAACATAAGTTCCTTATGTTTTAGTCGTAGAACATGTTGAGATTTATTTAAAGAATGTTTTAGATCTTTGTGATGTTACCTCATACGTTTTCAATGTTTTTATCCAGAATAAAGTTTAAAATAACTCAATTTTATTATTATTTAGTACCCGACACGCTCTTGGCCCTTTTCTACCCACTTTCTACCTACTAGAGTGCCCGACACGCTCTTGGCCCTATTCTACCCACTTTCTACCTGCTTAAGTGCCCGACACGCTCTTGGCCCGATTCGGCATACTTTGTACCTACTAGAGTGCCCGACACGCTCTTGGCCCGATTCGGCATACTTTGTACCTACTAGAGTGCCCGACACGCTCTTGGCCCGATTCGGCATACTTTGTACCTACTTGCGTGCCCGACACGCTTTGGCCCGATTCGGCATACTTTGTACCTACTTGCGTGCCCGACACGCTTTTGGCCCGATTCGGCACCTTTGTACCTACTTGCGTGCCCGACACGCCTTTGGCCCGATTCGGCATACTTTCTACTTGCGTGCCCGACACGCTTTTGGCCCGATTCGGCATACTTTGTACCTACTTGCGTGCCCGACACGCTTTGGCCCGATTCGGCATACTTTCACCTACTTGCGTGCCCGACACGCTCTTGGCCCGATTCGGCATACTTTCTACCTACTTGTGTGCCCGACACGCTCTTGGCCCGATTCGGCATACTTTCTACTTGCGTGCCCGACACGCTCTTGGCCCGATTCGGCATACTTTCTACCTACTTGCGTGCCCGACACGCTCTTGACCCGATTCGGCATACTTTGTACCTGCTTGCGTGCCCGACACGCTCTTGACCCGATTCGGCATACTTTCTACCTACTTGCGTGCCCGACACGCTCTTGGCCCGATTCGGCATACTTTCTACATCGTAAGTGCCCGACACGCTCTTGACCCGATTCGGCATACTTTGTACCTACTTGCGTGCCCGACTCGATCTTGGCCCGATTCTGCATACTTTGGTGCTACTTAAGTGCCCGACTTGCTCTTGGCCCGATTCGGCATACTTTGTACCTACTTGCGTGCCCGACACGCTCTTGACCCGATTCGGCATACTTTGTACCTACTTAAGTGCCCGACACGCTCTTGACCCGATTCGGCATACTTTGTACCTACTTGCGTGCCCGACACGCTCTTGGCCCGATTCGGCATACAAAGCTAAAACCGACGTAACCAAACTAGGAACAATCTAGGCAACCTCACTGGGTACTATCGGCAGCGCATGAACCTACCCCAAGCAAGGATCACCGTATTACTGGTGTTCTCATACAAACACTACGAGAGACCAGTTTTAGCTGGCCTCACTTTCATACAAAACTACGAGGGACGAGTTTTAGCTGGCTTCACTTTCATACAAAAACTAAGAGGGACGAGTTTTAGCTGGCTTCACTTTCATACAAAAACTACGAGAGACGAGTTTTAGCTGGCTTCACTTTCATACAAAAACTAAGAGGAAGAGTTTTAGCTGGCTTCACTTTCATACAAAAACTACGAGGGACGAGTTTTAGCTGGCTTCACTTTCATACAAAACTAAGAGGGACGAGTTTTAGCTGGCTTCACTTTCATACAAAAACTACGAGACGAGTTTTAGCTGGCTTCACTTTCATACAAAAACTAAGAGGGACGAGTTTTAGCTGGCTTCACTTTCATACAAAACTACGAGGACGAGTTTTAGCTGGATTAACTTTCATACAAAACTAAGAGAGACGAGTTTTAGCTGGCCTCACTTTCATACAAAAACTAAGAGGGACGAGTTTTAGCTGGCTTCACTTTCATACAAAAACTAAGAGGGACGAGTTTTAGCTGGCTTCACTTTCATACAAAACTAAGAGGGACGAGTTTTAGCTGGCTTCACTTTCATACAAAAACTACGAGAGACGAGTTTTAGCTGGCTTCACTTTCATACAAAAACTACGAGAGACGAGTTTTAGCTGGCTTCA
The DNA here is from genome assembly GCA_024500475.1 of Phthorimaea operculella. Lineage (NCBI taxonomy): Eukaryota > Metazoa > Arthropoda > Insecta > Lepidoptera > Gelechiidae > Phthorimaea > Phthorimaea operculella. The sequence continues at coordinate 12,111 of JANFCV010000242.1, forward strand.
CTTTCATACAAAAACTACGAGAGACGAGTTTTAGCTGGCTTCACTTTCATACAAAAACTAAGAGGGACGAGTTTTAGCTGGCTTCACTTTCATACAAAAACTACGAGGACGAGTTTTAGCTTGTTTCACTTCCCTACCAAATTACGATGGACGAGTTTTAGCTGGCTTCACTTTCATACAAAAACTACGAGAGACGAGTTTTAGCTGGCCTCACTTACCGACTGTATGGAGGACCACTATAATTATGTTGGACTCTGGTGCGAGTGTGTGCCACATACAATGTTGCGCAACATCGTTCAAATGTTGCGCAACATGTGTCGTCACCGATCGCCGTAAGTGTTGTACCATCGAACGCGGCTCGAGTTCCTCTTTCAAACGACACCCCACACATGGTACCTACTACTACCTACTACCGTACCGTACAAGGTTTTCCACTTCTAATTTTTAATTTTTAAGTTTTAAGTTCTAAGTTCTAAGTTTTCGCGAGGCGAACGTGTCCGCGTGGCGAACACTATGCACCCAACACCTTTATCATATCGCAGAAAACATTTCATTACCGCGTTTTAAAAAACTACTAGCGCCATCTAGTGTTTTCATACGAAAATACTTTCGACGACTTCCCATTCATAACCAATGTTGCCATTTAATTTTGAAATTTCATACAAAGTGGCGCCCTCATTTTTGGTCTACTTTTTGCTGCACTGTAAGTCGTTTTGCACACGGGGTACGTTTTGCGAATAGTACATTATGCGCCTAAAGGCTTTTGTTGTTCAGAAATCTGTCAACTTGTACCGGTCGGTGATTCCTATCTTCTAATAGTAACAGAAGTTCCTTATGTTTTAGTCGTAGAACATGTTGAGATTTATTTAAAAGAATGTTTTAGATCTTTGTGATGTTACCTCATACGTTTTCAATGTTTTTATCCAGAATAAAGTTTAAAATAACTCAATTTTATTGTTATTATTTAGTACCCGACACGCTCTTGGCCCTTTTCTACCCACTTTCTACCTACTAGAGTGCCCGACACGCTCTTGGCCCTATTCTACCCACTTTCTACCTGCTTAGTGCCCGACACGCTCTTGGCCCGATTCGGCATACTTTCTACCTACTTAAGTGCCCGACACGCTCTTGGCCCGATTCGGCATACTTTCTACCTGCTTAAGTGCCCGACACGCTCTTGACCCGATTCGGCATACTTTGTACCTACTTGCGTGCCCGACACGCTCTTGACCCGATTCGGCATACTTTGTACCTACTTGCGTGCCCGACACGCTCTTGACCCGATTCGGCATACTTTGTACCTACTTGCGTGCCCGACACGCTCTTGACCCGATTCAGCATACTTTCTACCTACTAGAGTGCCCGACACGCTCTTGGCCCGATTCGGCATACTTTCTACCTGCTTAAGTGCCCGACACGCTCTTGACCCGATTCGGCATACTTTGTACCTACTTGCGTGCCCGACACGCTCTTGGCCCGATTCGGCATACTTTCTACCTACTTAAGTGCCCGACTTGCTCTTGGCCCGATTCGGCATACTTTCTACCTACTAGAGTGCCCGACACGCTCTTGGCCCGATTCGGCATACAAAGCTAAAACCGACGTAACCAAACTAGGAACAATCTAGGCAACCTCACTGGGTACTATCGGCGCGCATGAACCTACCCCAAGCAAGGGATCACCGTATTACTGGTGTTCTCATACAAACACTACGAGAGACCAGTTTTAGCTGGCCTCACTTTCATACAAAAACTACGAGGGACGAGTTTTAGCTGGCTTCACTTTCATACAAAACTAAGAGGACGAGTTTTAGCTGGCTTCACTTTCATACAAAAACTACGAGAGACGAGTTTTAGCTGGCTTCACTTTCATACAAAACTACGAGGGACGAGTTTTAGCTGGCTTCACTTTCATACAAAAACTACGAGGTCTGAGTTTTAGCTGGCTTCACTTTCATACAAAACTAAGAGGGACGAGTTTTAGCTGGCTTCACTTTCATACAAAAACTACGAGAGACGAGTTTTAGCTGGCTTCACTTTCATACAAAACTAAGAGGGACGAGTTTTAGCTGGCTTCACTTTCATACAAAACTACGAGGACGAGTTTTAGCTGGCTTCACTTTCATACAAAACTACGAGAGACGAGTTTTAGCTGGCTTCACTTTCATACAAAAACTACGAGGACGAGTTTTAGCCGGCTTCACTTTCTTACAAAAACTACTTGGCACGAGTTTTAGCTGGCTTAACTTTCTTCCAAAACTAAGAGGGACGAGTTTTAGCTGGCTTCACTTTCATACAAAAACTACGAGAGACGAGTTTTAGCTGGCTTCACTTTCATACAAAAATTTAGCTGGCTTCACTTTCATACAAAAACTAAGAGGGACGAGTTTTAGCTGGCTTCACTTTCATACAAAACTACGAGGACGAGTTTTAGCTGGCTTCACTTTCATACAAAACTAAGAGGGACGAGTTTTAGCTGGCTTCACTTTCATACAAAAACTACGAGAGACGAGTTTTAGCTGGCCTCACTTACCGACTGTATGGAGGACCACTATAATTATGTTGGACTCTGGTGCGAGTGTGTGCCACATACAATGTTGCGCAACATCGTTCAAATGTTGCGCAACATGTGTCGTCACCGATCGCCGTAAGTGTTGTACCATCGAACGCGGCTCGAGTTCCTCTTTCAAACGACACCCCACACATGGTACCTACTACTACCTACTACCGTACCGTACAAGGTTTTCCACTTCTAATTTTTAATTTTTAAGTTTTAAGTTCTAAGTTCTAAGTTTTCGCGAGGCGAACGTGTCCGCGTGGCGAACACTATGCACCCAACACCTTTATCATATCGCAGAAAACATTTCATTACCGCGTTTTAAAAAACTACTAGCGCCATCTAGTGTTTTCATACGAAAATACTTTCGACGACTTCCCATTCATAACCAATGTTGCCATTTAATTTTGAAATTTCATACAAAGTGGCGCCCTCATTTTTGGTCTACTTTTTTTTGCTGCACTGTAAGTCGTTTTGCACACGGGGTACGTTTTGCGAATAGTACATTATGCGCCTAAAGGCTTTTGTTGTTCAGAAATCTGTCAACTTGTACCGGTCGGTGATTCCTATCTTCTAATAGTAACATAAGTTCCTTATGTTTTAGTCGTAGAACATGTTGAGATTTATTTAAAAGAATGTTTTAGATCTTTGTGATGTTACCTCATACGTTTTCAATGTTTTTATCCAGAATAAAGTTTAAAATAACTCAATTTTATTGTTATTATTTAGTACCCGACACGCTCTTGGCCCTTTTCTACCCACTTTCTACCTACTAGAGTGCCCGACACGCTCTTGGCCCTATTCTACCCACTTTCTACCTGCTTAAGTGCCCGACACGCTCTTGGCCCGATTCGGCATACTTTGTACCTACTAGAGTGCCCGACACGCTCTTGGCCCGATTCGGCATACTTTGTACCTATTAGAGTGCCCGACACGCTTTTGGCCCGATTCGGCATACTTTGTACCTACTTGCGTGCCCGACGCGCTTTTGGCCCGATTCGGCATACTTTGTACCTACTTGCGTGCCCGACACGCTTTTGGCCCGATTCGGCATACTTTGTACCTACTTGCGTGCCCGACACGCCTTTGGCCCGATTCGGCATACTTTCTACCTACTTGCGTGCCCGACACGCTCTTGGCCCGATTCGGCATACTTTGTACCTACTTGCGTGCCCGACACGCTCTTGGCCCGATTCGGCATACTTTCTACCTACTTGCGTGCCCGACACGCTCTTGGCCCGATTCGGCATACTTTCTACCTACTTGCGTGCCCGACGCTCTTGGCCCGATTCGGCATACTTTCTACCTACTTGCGTGCCCGACACGCTCTTGGCCCGATTCGGCATACTTTCTACCTACTTGCGTGCCCGACACGCTCTTGACCCGATTCGGCATACTTTGTACCTACTTGCGTGCCCGACACGCTCTTGACCCGATTCGGCATACTTTCTACCTACTTGCGTGCCCGACACGCTCTTGGCCCGATTCGGCATACTTTCTACCTGCTTAAGTGCCCGACACGCTCTTGACCCGATTCGGCATACTTTGTACCTACTTGCGTGCCCGACACGCTCTTGGCCCGATTCGGCATACTTTGTACCTACTTAAGTGCCCGACTTGCTCTTGGCCCGATTCGGCATACTTTGTACCTACTTGCGTGCCCGACACGCTCTTGGCCCGATTCGGCATACTTTGTACCTACTTAAGTGCCCGACTTGCTCTTGGCCCGATTCGGCATACTTTGTACCTACTTGCGTGCCCGACACGCTCTTGGCCCGATTCGGCATACAAAGCTAAAACCGACGTAACCAAACTAGGAACAATCTAGGCAACCTCACTGGGTACTATCGGCAGCGCATGAACCTACCCCAAGCAAGGGATCACCGTATTACTGGTGTTCTCATACAAACACTACGAGAGACCAGTTTTAGCTGGCCTCACTTTCATACAAAAACTACGAGGGACGAGTTTTAGCTGGCTTCACTTTCATACAAAAACTAAGAGGGACGAGTTTTAGCTGGCTTCACTTTCATACAAAAACTACGAGAGACGAGTTTTAGCTGGCTTCACTTTCATACAAAAACTAAGAGGGACGAGTTTTAGCTGGCTTCACTTTCATACAAAAACTACGAGAGACGAGTTTTAGCTGGCTTCACTTTCATACAAAACTAAGAGGACGAGTTTTAGCTGGCTTCACTTTCATACAAAAACTACGAGGGACGAGTTTTAGCTGGCTTCACTTTCATACAAAACTAAGAGGACGAGTTTTAGCTGGCTTCACTTTCATACAAAACTACGAGAGACGAGTTTTAGCTGGCTTCACTTTCATACAAAAACTACGAGAGACGAGTTTTAGCTGGCTTCACTTTCATACAAAAACTAAGAGGGACGAGTTTTAGCTGGCTTCACTTTCATACAAAAACTACGAGGGACGAGTTTTAGCTGGCTTCACTTTCATACAAAACTAAGAGGGACGAGTTTTAGCTGGCTTCACTTTCATACAAAAACTACGAGAGACGAGTTTTAGCTGGCCTCACTTACCGACTGTATGGAGGACCACTATAATTATGTTGGACTCTGGTGCGAGTGTGTGCCACATACAATGTTGCGCAACATCGTTCAAATGTTGCGCAACATGTGTCGTCACCGATCGCCGTAAGTGTTGTACCATCGAACGCGGCTCGAGTTCCTCTTTCAAACGACACCCCACACATGGTACCTACTACTACCTACTACCGTACCGTACAAGGTTTTCCACTTCTAATTTTTAATTTTTAAGTTTTAAGTTCTAAGTTCTAAGTTTTCGCGAGGCGAACGTGTCCGCGTGGCGAACACTATGCACCCAACACCTTTATCATATCGCAGAAAACATTTCATTACCGCGTTTTAAAAAACTACTAGCGCCATCTAGTGTTTTCATACGAAAATACTTTCGACGACTTCCATTCATAACCAATGTTGCCATTTAATTTTGAAATTTCATACAAAGTGGCGCCCTCATTTTTGGTCTACTTTTTGCTGCACTGTAAGTCGTTTTGCACACGGGGTACGTTTTGCGAATAGTACATTATGCGCCTAAAGGCTTTTGTTGTTCAGAAATCTGTCAACTTGTACCGGTCGGTGATTCCTATCTTCTAATAGTAACATAAGTTCCTTATGTTTTAGTCGTAGAACATGTTGAGATTTATTTAAAAGAATGTTTTAGATCTTTGTGATGTTACCTCATACGTTTTCAATGTTTTTATCCAGAATAAAGTTTAAAATAACTCAATTTTATTGTTATTATTTAGTACCCGACACGCTCTTGGCCCTTTTCTACCCACTTTCTACCTACTAGAGTGCCCGACACGCTCTTGGCCCTATTCTACCCACTTTCTACCTACTAGAGTTCCCGACACGCTCTTGGCCCGATTCGGCATACTTTCTACCTACTTAAGTGCCCGACACGCTCTTGGCCCGATTCGGCATACTTTGTACCTACTAGAGTGCCCGACACGCTCTTGGCCCGATTCGGCATACTTTGTACCTACTAGAGTGCCCGACACGCTCTTGGCCCGATTCGGCATACTTTCTACCTACTAGAGTGCCCGACACGCTCTTGGCCCGATTCGGCATACTTTGTACCTACTAGAGTGCCCGACACGCTCTTGGCCCGATTCGGCATACTTTGTACCTACTAGAGTGCCCGACACGCTTTTGGCCCGATTCGGCATACTTTGTACCTACTTGCGTGCCCGACACGCTCTTGGCCCGATTCGGCATACTTTGTACCTACTTGCGTGCCCGACACGCTCTTGGCCCGATTCGGCATACTTTCTACCTACTTGCGTGCCCGACACGCTCTTGGCCCGATTCGGCATACTTTCTACCTACTTGCGTGCCCGACACGCTCTTGGCCCGATTCGGCATACTTTGTACCTACTTGCGTGCCCGACACGCTCTTGACCCGATTCGGCATACTTTGTACCTACTTGCGTGCCCGACACGCTCTTGACCCGATTCGGCATACTTTCTACCTACTAGCGTGCCCGACACGCTCTTGGCCCGATTCGGCATACTTTCTACCTACTAGAGTGCCCGACACGCTCTTGGCCCGATTCTACATACTTTCTACCTGCTTAAGTGCCCGACACGCTCTTGGCCCGATTCGGCATACTTTCTACCTACTAGAGTGCCCGACACGCTCTTGGCCCGATTCGGCATACTTTGTACCTACTTGCGTGCCCGACACGCTCTTGACCCGATTCGGCATACTTTGTACCTACTTGCGTGCCCGACACGCTCTTGGCCCGATTCGGCATACTTTCTACCTGCTAAGTGCCCGACACGCTCTTGACCCGATTCGGCATACTTTGTACCTACTTGCGTGCCCGACACGCTCTTGGCCCGATTCGGCATACTTTCTACCTGCTTAGTGCCCGACACGCTCTTGACCCGATTCGGCATACTTTGTACCTACTTGCGTGCCCGACACGCTCTTGGCCCGATTCGGCATACTTTGTACCTACTTAAGTGCCCGACTTGCTCTTGGCCCGATTCGGCATACTTTGTACCTACTAGAGTGCCCGACACGCTCTTGGCCCGATTCGGCATACTTTCTACCTGCTTAAGTGCCCGACACGCTCTTGACCCGATTCGGCATACTTTGTACCTACTTGCGTGCCCGACACGCTCTTGGCCCGATTCGGCATACTTTCTACCTACTAGAGTGCCCGACTTGCTCTTGGCCCGATTCGGCATACTTTCTACCTACTTGCGTGCCCGACACGCTCTTGGCCCGATTCGGCATACTTTCTACCTACTACAGTGCCCGACACCTCTTGGCCCGATTCGGCATACAAAGCTAAAACGGACGTAACCAAACTAGGAACAATCTAGGCAACCTCACTGGGTACTATCGGCAGCGCATGAACCTACCCCAAGCAAGGGATCACCGTATTACTGGTGTTCTCATACAAACACTACGAGAGACCAGTTTTAGCTGGCTTCACTTTCATACAAAACTAAGAGGGACGAGTTTTGGCTGGCTTCACTTTCATACAAAAACTACGAGGACGAGTTTTAGCTGGCTTCACTTTCATACAAAAACTAAGAGGACGAGTTTTAGCTGGCTTCACTTTCATACAAAAACTACGAGAGACGAGTTTTAGCTGGCTTCACTTTCATACAAAAACTAAGAGGGACGAGTTTTAGCTGGCTTCACTTTCATACAAAAACTACGTTGGACGAGTTTTAGCTGGCTTCACTTTCATACAAAACTAAGAGGGACGAGTTTTAGCTGGCTTCACTTTCATACAAAAACTACGAGAGACGAGTTTTAGCTGGCCTCACTTACCGACTGTATGGAGGACCACTATAATTATGTTGGACTCTGGTGCGAGTGTGTGCCACATACAATGTTGCGCAACATCGTTCAAATGTTGCGCAACATGTGTCGTCACCGATCGCCGTAAGTGTTGTACCATCGAACGCGGCTCGAGTTCCTCTTTCAAACGACACCCCACACATGGTACCTACTACTACCTACTACCGTACCGTACAAGGTTTTCCACTTCTAATTTTTAATTTTTAAGTTTTAAGTTCTAAGTTCTAAGTTTTCGCGAGGCGAACGTGTCCGCGTGGCGAACACTATGCACCCAACACCTTTATCATATCGCAGAAAACATTTCATTACCGCGTTTTAAAAAACTACTAGCGCCATCTAGTGTTTTCATACGAAAATACTTTCGACGACTTCCCATTCATAACCAATGTTGCCATTTAATTTTGAAATTTCATACAAAGTGGCGCCCTCATTTTTGGTCTACTTTTTTTTGCTGCACTGTAAGTCGTTTTGCACACGGGGTACGTTTTGCGAATAGTACATTATGCGCCTAAAGGCTTTTGTTGTTCAGAAATCTGTCAACTTGTACCGGTCGGTGATTCCTATCTTCTAATAGTAACATAAGTTCCTTATGTTTTAGTCGTAGAACATGTTGAGATTTATTTAAAAGAATGTTTTAGATCTTTGTGATGTTACCTCATACGTTTTCAATGTTTTTATCCAGAATAAAGTTTAAAATAACTCAATTTTATTGTTATTATTTAGTACCCGACACGCTCTTGGCCCTTTTCTACCCACTTTCTACCTACTAGAGTGCCCGACACGCTCTTGGCCCTATTCTACCCACTTTCTACCTGCTTAAGTGCCCGACACGCTCTTGGCCCGATTCGGCATACTTTGTACCTACTAGAGTGCCCGACACGCTCTTGGCCCGATTCGGCATACTTTGTACCTATTAGAGTGCCCGACACGCTTTTGGCCCGATTCGGCATACTTTGTACCTACTTGCGTGCCCGACACGCTATTGGCCCGATTCGGCATACTTTGTACCTACTTGCGTGCCCGACACGCTTTTGGCCCGATTCGGCATACTTTGTACCTACTTGCGTGCCCGACACGCCTTTGGCCCGATTCGGCATACTTTCTACCTACTTGCGTGCCCGACACGCTTTTGGCCCGATTCGGCATACTTTGTACCTACTTGCGTGCCCGACACGCTTTTAGCCCGATTCGGCATACTTTCTACCTACTTGCGTGCCCGACACGCTCTTGGCCCGATTCGGCATACTTTCTACCTACTTGCGTGCCCGACACGCTCTTGGCCCGATTCGGCATACTTTCTACCTACTTGCGTGCCCGACACGCTCTTGGCCCGATTCGGCATACTTTCTACCTACTTGCGTGCCCGACACGCTCTTGACCCGATTCGGCATACTTTGTACCTACTTGCGTGCCCGACACGCTCTTGACCCGATTCGGCATACTTTCTACCTACTTGCGTGCCCGACACGCTCTTGGCCCGATTCGGCATACTTTCTACCTAAGTGCCCGACACGCTCTTGAACCGATTCGGCATACTTTGTACCTACTTGCGTGCCCGACACGCTCTTGGCCCGATTCGGCATACTTTGTACCTACTTGAGTGCCCGACACGCTCTTGGCCCGATTCGGCATACTTTGTACCTACTTGCGTGCCCGACACGCTCTTGGCCCGATTCGGCATACTTTGTACCTACTTGCGTGCCCGACTTGCTCTTGGCCCGATTCGGCATACTTTGTACCTACTTGCGTGCCCGACACGCTCTTGGCCCGATTCGGCATACAAAGCTAAAACCGACGTAACCAAACTAGGAACAATCTAGGCAACCTCACTGGGTACTATCGGCAGCGCATGAACCTACCCCAAGCAAGGGATCACTGTATTACTGGTGTTCTCATACAAACACTACGAGAGACCAGTTTTAGCTGGCTCACTTTCATACAAAACTACGAGGGACGAGTTTTAGCTGGCTTCACTTTCATACAAAAACTAAGAGGGACGAGTTTTAGCTGGCTTCACTTTCATACAAAAACTACGAGAGACGAGTTTTAGCTGGCTTCACTTTCATACAAAAACTAAGAGGGACGAGTTTTAGCTGGCTTCACTTTCATACAAAAACTACGAGGGACGAGTTTTAGCTGGCTTCACTTTCATACAAAACTAAGAGGGACGAGTTTTAGCTGGCTTCACTTTCATACAAAACTACGAGAGACGAGTTTTAGCTGGCTTCACTTTCATACAAAACTACGAGAGACGAGTTTTAGCTGGCTTCACTTTCATACAAAAACTAAGAGGGACGAGTTTTAGCTGGCTTCACTTTCATACAAAAACTACGAGGGACGAGTTTTAGCTGGCTTCACTTTCATACAAAACTAAGAGGGACGAGTTTTAGCTGGCTTCACTTTCATACAAAAACTACGAGAGACGAGTTTTAGCTGGCCTCACTTACCGACTGTATGGAGGACCACTATAATTATGTTGGACTCTGGTGCGAGTGTGTGCCACATACAATGTTGCGCAACATCGTTCAAATGTTGCGCAACATGTGTCGTCACCGATCGCCGTAAGTGTTGTACCATCGAACGCGGCTCGAGTTCCTCTTTCAAACGACACCCCACACATGGTACCTACTACTACCTACTACCGTACCGTACAAGGTTTTCCACTTCTAATTTTTAATTTTTAAGTTTTAAGTTCTAAGTTCTAAGTTTTCGCGAGGCGAACGTGTCCGCGTGGCGAACACTATGCACCCAACACCTTTATCATATCGCAGAAAACATTTCATTACCGCGTTTTAAAAAACTACTAGCGCCATCTAGTGTTTTCATACGAAAATACTTTCGACGACTTCCCATTCATAACCAATGTTGCCATTTAATTTTGAAATTTCATACAAAGTGGCGCCCTCATTTTTGGTCTACTTTTTTTTGCTGCACTGTAAGTCGTTTTGCACACGGGGTACGTTTTGCGAATAGTACATTATGCGCCTAAAGGCTTTTGTTGTTCAGAAATCTGTCAACTTGTACCGGTCGGTGATTCCTATCTTCTAATAGTAACATAAGTTCCTTATGTTTTAGTCGTAGAACATGTTGAGATTTATTTAAAAGAATGTTTTAGATCTTTGTGATGTTACCTCATACGTTTTCAATGTTTTTATCCAGAATAAAGTTTAAAATAACTCAATTTTATTGTTATTATTTAGTACCCGACACGCTCTTGGCCCTTTTCTACCCACTTTCTACCTACTAGAGTGCCCGACACGCTCTTGGCCCTATTCTACCCACTTTCTACCTGCTTAAGTGCCCGACACGCTCTTGGCCCGATTCGGCATACTTTCTACCTACTTAAGTGCCCGACTTGCTCTTGGCCCGATTCGGCATACTTTGTACCTACTAGAGTGCCCGACACGCTCTTGGCCCGATTCGGCATACTTTGTACCTACTAGAGTGCCCGACACGCTCTTGGCCCGATTCGGCATACTTTCTACCTACTAGAGTGCCCGACACGCTCTTGGCCCGATTCGGCATACTTTGTACCTACTAGAGTGCCCGACACGCTCTTGGCCCGATTCGGCATACTTTGTACCTACTAGAGTGCCCGACACGCTTTTGGCCCGATTCGGCATACTTTGTACCTACTTGCGTGCCCGACACGCTCTTGACCCGATTCGGCATACTTTGTACCTACTTGCGTGCCCGACACGCTCTTGACCCGATTCGGCATACTTTCTACCTACTTGCGTGCCCGACACGCTCTTGACCCGATTCGGCATACTTTGTACCTACTTGCGTGCCCGACACGCTCTGACCCGATTCGGCATACTTTGTACCTACTTGCGTGCCCGACACGCTCTTGACCCGATTCGGCATACTTTGTACCTACTTGCGTGCCCGACACGCTCTTGACCCGATTCGGCATACTTTGTACCTACTTGCGTGCCCGACACGCTCTTGACCCGATTCAGCATACTTTCTACCTACTAGAGTGCCCGACACGCTCTTGGCCCTATTCTACCCACTTTCTACCTGCTTAAGTGCCCGACACGCTCTTGGCCCGATTCGGCATACTTTCTACCTACTAGAGTGCCCGACACGCTCTTGACCCGATTCGGCATACTTTGTACCTACTTGCGTGCCCGACACGCTCTTGACCCGATTCGGCATACTTTGTACCTACTTGCGTGCCCGACACGCTCTTGGCCCGATTCAGCATACTTTCTACCTGCTTAAGTGCCCGACACGCTCTTGACCCGATTCGGCATACTTTGTACCTACTTGCGTGCCCGACACGCTCTTGGCCCGATTCGGCATACTTTCTACCTTAAGTGCCCGACACGCTCTTGACCCGATTCGGCATACTTTGTACCTACTTGCGTGCCCGACACGCTCTTGGCCCGATTCGGCATACTTTGTACCTACTTAAGTGCCCGACACGCTCTTGGCCCGATTCGGCATACTTTGTACCTACTAGAGTGCCCGACACGCTCTTGGCCCGATTCGGCATACTTTCTACCTGCTTAAGTGCCCGACACGCTCTTGACCCGATTCGGCATACTTTGTACCTACTTGCGTGCCCGACACGCTCTTGGCCCGATTCGGCATACTTTCTACCTACTTAAGTGCCCGACTTGCTCTTGGCCCGATTCGGCATACTTTCTACCTACTTGCGTGCCCGACACGCTCTTGGCCCGATTCGGCATACTTTCTACCTACTAGAGTGCCCGACACCCTCTTGGCCCGATTCGGCATACAAAGCTAAAACGGACGTAACCAAACTAGGAACAATCTAGGCAACCTCACTGGGTACTATCGGCAGCGCATGAACCTACCCCAAGCAAGGGATCACCGTATTACTGGTGTTCTCATACAAACACTACGAGAGACCAGTTTTAGCTGGCCTCACTTTCATACAAAACTACGAGGGACGAGTTTTAGCTGGCCTCACTTTCATACAAAACTACGAGGGACGAGTTTTGCTGGCTTCACTTTCATACAAAAACTAAGAGCGACGAGTTTTAGCTGGCTTCACTTTCATACAAAACTACGAGAGACGAGTTTTAGCTGGCTTCACTTTCATACAAAACTAAGAGGGACGAGTTTTAGCTGGCTTCACTTTCATACAAAACTACGAGAGACGAGTTTTAGCTGGCTTCACTTTCATACAAAACTAAGAGGGACGAGTTTTAGCTGGCTTCACTTTCATACAAAACTACGAGAGACGAGTTTTAGCTGGCTTCACTTTCATACAAAAACTACGAGGGACGAGTTTTAGCTGGCTTCACTTTCATACAAAACTAAGAGGGACGAGTTTTAGCTGGCTTCACTTTCATACAAAACTAAGAGGGACGAGTTTTAGCTGGCTTCACTTTCATACAAAAACTACGAGAGACGAGTTTTAGCTGGCTTCACTTTCATACAAAAACTACGAGAGACGAGTTTTAGCTGGCTTCACTTTCATACAAAAACTAAGAGGGACGAGTTTTAGCTGGCTTCACTTTCATACAAAAACTACGAGGACGAGTTTTAGCTGGCTTCACTTTCATACAAAACTAAGAGGGACGAGTTTTAGCTGGCTTCACTTTCATACAAAAACTACGAGAGACGAGTTTTAGCTGGCCTCACTTACCGACTGTATGGAGGACCACTATAATTATGTTGGACTCTGGTGCGAGTGTGTGCCACATACAATGTTGCGCAACATCGTTCAAATGTTGCGCAACATGTGTCGTCACCGATCGCCGTAAGTGTTGTACCATCGAACGCGGCTCGAGTTCCTCTTTCAAACGACACCCCACACATGGTACCTACTACTACCTACTACCGTACCGTACAAGGTTTTCCACTTCTAATTTTTAATTTTTAAGTTTTAAGTTCTAAGTTCTAAGTTTTCGCGAGGCGAACATGTCCGCGTGGCGAACACTATGCACCCAACACCTTTATCATATCGCAGAAAACATTTCATTACCGCGTTTTAAAAAACTACTAGCGCCATCTAGTGTTTTCATACGAAAATACTTTCGACGACTTCCCATTCATAACCAATGTTGCCATTTAATTTTGAAATTTCATACAAAGTGGCGCCCTCATTTTTGGTCTACTTTTTTTTGCTGCACTGTAAGTCGTTTTGCACACGGGGTACGTTTTGCGAATAGTACATTATGCGCCTAAAGGCTTTTGTTGTTCAGAAATCTGTCAACTTGTACCGGTCGGTGATTCCTATCTTCTAATAGTAACATAAGTTCCTTATGTTTTAGTCGTAGAACATGTTGAGATTTATTTAAAAGAATGTTTTAGATCTTTGTGATGTTACCTCATACGTTTTCAATGTTTTTATCCAGAATAAAGTTTAAAATAACTCAATTTTATTGTTATTATTTAGTACCCGACACGCTCTTGGCCCTTTTCTACCCACTTTCTACCTACTAGAGTGCCCGACACGCTCTTGGCCCTATTCTACCCACTTTCTACCTGCTTAAGTGCCCGACACGCTCTTGGCCCGATTCGGCATACTTTCTACCTACTAGAGTGCCCGACACGCTCTTGGCCCGATTCGGCATACTTTGTATTAGAGTGCCCGACACGCTCTTGGCCCGATTCGGCATACTTTGTACCTACTTGCGTGCCCGACGCGCTTGGCCCGATTCGGCATACTTTGTACCTACTTGCGTGCCCGACACGCTTTTGGCCCGATTCGGCATACTTTGTACCTACTTGCGTGCCCGACACGCCTTGGCCCGATTCGGCATACTTTCTACTTGCGTGCCCGACACGCTTTGGCCCGATTCGGCATACTTTGTACCTATTAGAGTGCCCGACACGCTCTTGGCCCGATTCGGCATACTTTCTACCTACTTGCGTGCCCGACACGCTCTTGGCCCGATTCGGCATACTTTCTACCTACTTGCGTGCCCGACACGCTCTTGGCCCGATTCGGCATACTTTCTACCTACTTGCGTGCCCGACACGCTCTTGGCCCGATTCGGCATACTTTCTACCTACTTGCGTGCCCGACACGCTCTTGACCCGATTCGGCATACTTTGTACCTACTTGCGTGCCCGACACGCTCTTGACCCGATTCGGCATACTTTCTACCTACTTGCGTGCCCGACACGCTCTTGGCCCGATTCGGCATACTTTCTACCTGCTTTAGTGCCCGACACGCTCTTGACCCGATTCGGCATACTTTGTACCTACTTGCGTGCCCGACACGCTCTTGGCCCGATTCGGCATACTTTGTACCTACTTAAGTGCCCGACTTGCTCTTGGCCCGATTCGGCATACTTTGTACCTACTTGCGTGCCCGACACGCTCTTGGCCCGATTCGGCATACTTTGTACCTAAGTGCCCGACTTGCTCTTGGCCCGATTCGGCATACTTTGTACCTACTTGCGTGCCCGACACGCTCTTGGCCCGATTCGGCATACAAAGCTAAAACCGACGTAACCAAACTAGGAACAATCTAGGCAACCTCACTGGGTACTATCGGCAGCGCATGAACCTACCCCAAGCAAGGGATCACTGTATTACTGGTGTTCTCATACAAACACTACGAGAGACCAGTTTTAGCTGGCCTCACTTTCATACAAAAACTACGAGGGACGAGTTTTAGCTGGCTTCACTTTCATACAAAACTAAGAGGGACGAGTTTTAGCTGGCTTCACTTTCATACAAAAACTACGAGAGACGAGTTTTAGCTGGCTTCACTTTCATACAAAACTAAGAGGGACGAGTTTTAGCTGGCTTCACTTTCATACAAAAACTACGAGGGACGAGTTTTAGCTGGCTTCACTTTCATACAAAACTAAGAGGGACGAGTTTTAGCTGGCTTCACTTTCATACAAAAACTACGAGAGACGAGTTTTAGCTGGCTTCACTTTCATACAAAAACTACGAGAGACGAGTTTTAGCTGGCTTCACTTTCATACAAAAACTAAGAGGGACGAGTTTTAGCTGGCTTCACTTTCATACAAAAACTACGAGGACGAGTTTTAGCTGGCTTCACTTTCATACAAAACTAAGAGGGACGAGTTTTAGCTGGCTTCACTTTCATACAAAAACTACGAGAGACGAGTTTTAGCTGGCCTCACTTACCGACTGTATGGAGGACCACTATAATTATGTTGGACTCTGGTGCGAGTGTGTGCCACATACAATGTTGCGCAACATCGTTCAAATGTTGCGCAACATGTGTCGTCACCGATCGCCGTAAGTGTTGTACCATCGAACGCGGCTCGAGTTCCTCTTTCAAACGACACCCCACACATGGTACCTACTACTACCTACTACCGTACCGTACAAGGTTTTCCACTTCTAATTTTTAATTTTTAAGTTTTAAGTTCTAAGTTCTAAGTTTTCGCGAGGCGAACGTGTCCGCGTGGCGAACACTATGCACCCAACACCTTTATCATATCGCAGAAAACATTTCATTACCGCGTTTTAAAAAACTACTAGCGCCATCTAGTGTTTTCATACGAAAATACTTTCGACGACTTCCCATTCATAACCAATGTTGCCATTTAATTTTGAAATTTCATACAAAGTGGCGCCCTCATTTTTGGTCTACTTTTTTTTGCTGCACTGTAAGTCGTTTTGCACACGGGGTACGTTTTGCGAATAGTACATTATGCGCCTAAAGGCTTTTGTTGTTCAGAAATCTGTCAACTTGTACCGGTCGGTGATTCCTATCTTCTAATAGTAACATAAGTTCCTTATGTTTTAGTCGTAGAACATGTTGAGATTTATTTAAAAGAATGTTTTAGATCTTTGTGATGTTACCTCATACGTTTTCAATGTTTTTATCCAGAATAAAGTTTAAAATAACTCAATTTTATTGTTATTATTTAGTACCCGACACGCTCTTGGCCCTTTTCTACCCACTTTCTACCTACTAGAGTGCCCGACACGCTCTTGGCCCTATTCTACCCACTTTCTACCTGCTTAAGTGCCCGACACGCTCTTGGCCCGATTCGGCATACTTTCTACCTACTTAAGTGCCCGACTTGCTCTTGGCCCGATTCGGCATACTTTGTACCTACTAGAGTGCCCGACACGCTCTTGGCCCGATTCGGCATACTTTGTACCTACTAGAGTGCCCGACACGCTCTTGGCCCGATTCGGCATACTTTCTACCTACTAGAGTGCCCGACACGCTCTTGGCCCGATTCGGCATACTTTGTACCTACTAGAGTGCCCGACACGCTCTTGGCCCGATTCGGCATACTTTGTACCTACTAGAGTGCCCGACACGCTTTTGGCCCGATTCGGCATACTTTGTACCTACTTGCGTGCCCGACACGCTCTTGACCCGATTCGGCATACTTTGTACCTACTTGCGTGCCCGACACGCTCTTGACCCGATTCGGCATACTTTCTACCTACTTGCGTGCCCGACACGCTCTTGACCCGATTCGGCATACTTTGTACCTACTTGCGTGCCCGACACGCTCTTGGCCCGATTCGGCATACTTTGTACCTACTTGCGTGCCCGACACGCTCTTGACCCGATTCGGCATACTTTGTACCTACTTGCGTGCCCGACACGCTCTTGACCCGATTCGGCATACTTTGTACCTACTTGCGTGCCCGACACGCTCTTGACCCGATTCAGCATACTTTCTACCTACTAGAGTGCCCGACACGCTCTTGGCCCTATTCTACCCACTTTCTACCTGCTTAAGTGCCCGACACGCTCTTGGCCCGATTCGGCATACTTTCTACCTACTAGAGTGCCCGACACGCTCTTGACCCGATTCGGCATACTTTGTACCTACTTGCGTGCCCGACACGCTCTTGACCCGATTCGGCATACTTTGTACCTACTTGCGTGCCCGACACGCTCTTGGCCCGATTCGGCATACTTTCTACCTGCTTAAGTGCCCGACACGCTCTTGGCCCGATTCGGCATACTTTCTACCTGCTTAAGTGCCCGACACGCTCTTGACCCGATTCGGCATACTTTGTACCTACTTGCGTGCCCGACACGCTCTTGGCCCGATTCGGCATACTTTGTACCTACTTAAGTGCCCGACTTGCTCTTGGCCCGATTCGGCATACTTTGTACCTACTAGAGTGCCCGACACGCTCTTGGCCCGATTCGGCATACTTTCTACCTGCTTAAGTGCCCGACACGCTCTTGACCCGATTCGGCATACTTTGTACCTACTTGCGTGCCCGACACGCTCTTGGCCCGATTCGGCATACTTTCTACCTACTTAAGTGCCCGACTTGCTCTTGGCCCGATTCGGCATACTTTCTACCTACTTGCGTGCCCGACACGCTCTTGGCCCGATTCGGCATACTTTCTACCTACTAGAGCGCCCGACACCCTCTTGGCCCGATTCGGCATACAAAGCTAAAACGGACGTAACCAAACTAGGAACAATCTAGGCAACCTCACTGGGTACTATCGGCAGCGCATGAACCTACCCCAAGCAAGGGATCACCGTATTACTGGTGTTCTCATACAAACACTACGAGAGACCAGTTTTAGCTGGCCTCACTTTCATACAAAAACTACGAGGGACGAGTTTTAGCTGGCCTCACTTTCATACAAAAACTACGAGGGACGAGTTTTAGCTGGCTTCACTTTCATACAAAAACTAAGAGGGACGAGTTTTAGCTGGCTTCACTTTCATACAAAAACTACGAGAGACGAGTTTTAGCTGGCTTCACTTTCATACAAAAACTAAGAGGACGAGTTTTAGCTGGCTTCACTTTCATACAAAAACTACGAGAGACGAGTTTTAGCTGGCTTCACTTTCATACAAAACTAAGAGGGACGAGTTTTAGCTGGCTTCACTTTCATACAAAAACTACGAGAGACGAGTTTTAGCTGGCTTCACTTTCATACAAAAACTAAGGGGACGAGTTTTAGCTGGCTTCACTTTCATACAAAGACTAAGAGGACGAGTTTTAGCTGGCTTCACTTTCATACAAAAACTAAGAGGGACGAGTTTTAGCTGGCTTCACTTTCATACAAAAACTACGAGAGACGAGTTTTAGCTGGCTTCACTTTCATACAAAAACTACGAGAGACGAGTTTTAGCTGGCTTCACTTTCATACAAAAACTAAGAGGGACGAGTTTTAGCTGGCTTCACTTTCATACAAAAACTACGAGGACGAGTTTTAGCTGGCTTCACTTTCATACAAAACTAAGAGGGACGAGTTTTAGCTGGCTTCACTTTCATACAAAAACTACGAGAGACGAGTTTTAGCTGGCCTCACTTACCGACTGTATGGAGGACCACTATAATTATGTTGGACTCTGGTGCGAGTGTGTGCCACATACAATGTTGCGCAACATCGTTCAAATGTTGCGCAACATGTGTCGTCACCGATCGCCGTAAGTGTTGTACCATCGAACGCGGCTCGAGTTCCTCTTTCAAACGACACCCCACACATGGTACCTACTACTACCTACTACCGTACCGTACAAGGTTTTCCACTTCTAATTTTTAATTTTTAAGTTTTAAGTTCTAAGTTCTAAGTTTTCGCGAGGCGAACGTGTCCGCGTGGCGAACACTATGCACCCAACACCTTTATCATATCGCAGAAAACATTTCATTACCGCGTTTTAAAAAACTACTAGCGCCATCTAGTGTTTTCATACGAAAATACTTTCGACGACTTCCATTCATAACCAATGTTGCCATTTAATTTTGAAATTTCATACAAAGTGGCGCCCTCATTTTTGGTCTACTTTTTTTTGCTGCACTGTAAGTCGTTTTGCACACGGGGTACGTTTTGCGAATAGTACATTATGCGCCTAAAGGCTTTTGTTGTTCAGAAATCTGTCAACTTGTACCGGTCGGTGATCCCTATCTTCTAATAGTAACAGAAGTTCCTTATGTTTTAGTCGTAGAACATGTGAAGATTTATTTTTATTTAAAAAATGTTTTAGATCTTTTGTGGTGTTACCTCATACTTTTTTAATGTTTTTATCCAGAATAAAGTTTAAAATAACTCAATTTTATTGTAATTATTTCTTTAGAATTTATGTTGTAAATTAAAACATAATCCTGTTTTGGGTCAATCAGTGAAAAGATTAGGGACCACTGAAACAAACTTCAATTCAATACAATTTTATAGTGCCCGACACGCTCTTGGCCCTATTCTACCCACTTTCTACCTACTAGAGTGCCCGACACGCTCTTGGCCCTATTCTACACTTTCTACCTACTAGAGTGCCCGACACGCTCTTGGCCCGTTTCTACCCACTTTCTACCTACTAGAGTGCCCGACACGCTCTTGGCCCGTTTCGTCACACTTTCTACCTACTAGAGTGCCCGACACGCTCTTGGCCCTATTCTACCCACTTTCTACCTACTAGAGTGCCCGACACGCTCTTGGCCCTTTTCTACCCACTTTCTACCTACTAGAGTGCCCGACACGCTCTTGGCCCGATTCGGCATACATTCTACCTACTTGCGTGCCCGACACGCTCTTGGCCCGATTCGGCATACTTTCTACCTACTAGAGTTCCCGACACGCTCTTGGCCCGATTCGGCATACTTTCTACCTACTAGAGTGCCCGACACGCTCTTGGCCCGATTCGGCATACTTTGTACCTACTAGAGTGCCCGACACGCTCTTGGCCCGATTCGGCATACTTTCTACCTGCTTAAGTGCCCGACACGCTCTTGACCCGATTCGGCATACTTTCTACCTACTAGAGTGCCCGACACGCTCTTGGCCCGATTCGGCATACTTTCTACCTGCTTAAGTGCCCGACACGCTCTTGACCCGATTCGGCATACTTTCTACCTACTAGAGTGCCCGACACGCTCTTGGCCCGATTCGGCATACTTTGTACCTACTTGCGTGCCCGACACGCTCTTGGCCCGATTCGGCATACTTTCTACCTACTTAAGTGCCCGACTTGCTCTTGGCCCGATTCGGCATACTTTCTACCTACTAGAGTGCCCGACACGCTCTTGGCCCGATTCGGCATACTTTGTACCTACTAGAGTGCCCGACACGCTCTTGGCCCGATTCGGCATACTTTCTGCTTAAGTGCCCGACACGCTCTTGGCCCGATTCGGCATACTTTGTACCTACTAGAGTGCCCGACACGCTCTTGGCCCGATTCGGCATACTTTGTACCTACTAGAGTGCCCGACACGCTCTTGGCCCGATTCGGCATACTTTCTACCTGCTTAAGTGCCCGACACGCTCTTGACCCGATTCGGCATACTTTCTACCTACTAGAGTGCCCGACACGCTCTTGGCCCGATTCGGCATACTTTGTACCTACTTGCGTGCCCGACACGCTCTTTGCCCGATTCGGCATACTTTCTACCTACTTAAGTGCCCGACACGCTCTTGGCCCGATTCGGCATACTTTCTACCTACTAGAGTGCCCGACACGCTCTTGACCCGATTCGGCATACTTTGTACCTACTTGCGTGCCCGACACGCTCTTGGCCCGATTCGGCATACTTTCTACCTACTTAAGTGCCCGACTTGCTCTTGGCCCGATTCGGCATACTTTCTACCTACTTAAGTGCCCGACACGCTCTTGGCCCGATTCGGCATACTTTCTACCTGCTTAAGTGCCCGACACGCTCTTGGCCCGATTCGGCATACTTTCTACCTACTTAAGTGCCCGACTTGCTCTTGGCCCGATTCGGCATACTTTCTACCTACTAGAGCGCCCGACACCCTCTTGGCCCGATTCGGCATACAAAGCTAAAACGGACGTAACCAAACTAGGAACAATCTAGGCAACCTCACTGGGTACTATCGGCAGCGCATGAACCTACCCCAAGCAAGGGATCACCGTATTACTGGTGTTCTCATACAAACACTACGAGAGACCAGTTTTAGCTGGCCTCACTTTCATACAAAAACTACGAGGACGAGTTTTAGCTGGCTTCACTTTCATACAAAAACTAAGAGGGACGAGTTTTAGCTGGCTTCACTTTCATACAAAACTACGAGAGACGAGTTTTAGCTGGCTTCACTTTCATACAAAAACTAAGAGGGACGAGTTTTAGCTGGCTTCACTTTCATACAAAAACTACGAGGGACGAGTTTTAGCTGGCTTCACTTTCATACAAAACTAAGAGGGACGAGTTTTAGCTGGCTTCACTTTCATACAAAAACTACGAGAGACGAGTTTTAGCTGGCTTCACTTTCATACAAAACTACGAGTGACGAGTTTTAGCTGGCTTCACTTTCATACAAAAACTAAGAGGGACGAGTTTTAGCTGGCTTCACTTTCGTACAAAAACTACGAGGACGAGTTTTAGCTGGCTTCACTTTCATACAAAACTAAGAGGGACGAGTTTTAGCTGGCTTCACTTTCATACAAAAACTACGAGAGACGAGTTTTAGCTGGCCTCACTTACCGACTGTATGGAGGACCACTATAATTATGTTGGACTCTGGTGCGAGTGTGTGCCACATACAATGTTGCGCAACATCGTTCAAATGTTGCGCAACATGTGTCGTCACCGATCGCCGTAAGTGTTGTACCATCGAACGCGGCTCGAGTTCCTCTTTCAAACGACACCCCACACATGGTACCTACTACTACCTACTACCGTACCGTACAAGGTTTTCCACTTCTAATTTTTAATTTTTAAGTTTTAAGTTCTAAGTTCTAAGTTTTCGCGAGGCGAACATGTCCGCGTGGCGAACACTATGCACCCAACACCTTTATCATATCGCAGAAAACATTTCATTACCGCGTTTTAAAAAACTACTAGCGCCATCTAGTGTTTTCATACGAAAATACTTTCGACGACTTCCCATTCATAACCAATGTTGCCATTTAATTTTGAAATTTCATACAAAGTGGCGCCCTCATTTTTGGTCTACTTTTTTTTGCTGCACTGTAAGTCGTTTTGCACACGGGGTACGTTTTGCGAATAGTACATTATGCGCCTAAAGGCTTTTGTTGTTCAGAAATCTGTCAACTTGTACCGGTCGGTGATTCCTATCTTCTAATAGTAACATAAGTTCCTTATGTTTTAGTCGTAGAACATGTTGAGATTTATTTAAAAGAATGTTTTAGATCTTTGTGATGTTACCTCATACGTTTTCAATGTTTTTATCCAGAATAAAGTTTAAAATAACTCAATTTTATTGTTATTATTTAGTACCCGACACGCTCTTGGCCCTTTTCTACCCACTTTCTACCTACTAGAGTGCCCGACACGCTCTTGGCCCTATTCTACCCACTTTCTACCTTCTTTAGTGCCCGACACGCTCTTGGCCCGATTCGGCATACTTTCTACCTACTTAAGTGCCCGACACGCTCTTGGCCCGATTCGGCATACTTTCTACCTGCTTAAGTGCCCGACACGCTCTTGACCCGATTCGGCATACTTTGTACCTACTTGCGTGCCCGACACGCTCTTGACCCGATTCGGCATACTTTGTACCTACTTGCGTGCCCGACACGCTCTTGACCCGATTCGGCATACTTTGTACCTACTTGCGTGCCCGACACGCTCTTGACCCGATTCAGCATACTTTCTACCTACTAGAGTGCCCGACACGCTCTTGGCCCGATTCGGCATACTTTCTACCTGCTTAAGTGCCCGACACGCTCTTGACCCGATTCGGCATACTTTGTACCTACTTGCGTGCCCGACACGCTCTTGGCCCGATTCGGCATACTTTCTACCTACTTAAGTGCCCGACTTGCTCTTGGCCCGATTCGGCATACTTTCTACCTACTTGCGTGCCCGACACGCTCTTGGCCCGATTCGGCATACTTTCTACCTACTAGAGCGCCCGACACCCTCTTGGCCCGATTCGGCATACAAAGCTAAAACGGACGTAACCAAACTAGGAACAATCTAGGCAACCTCACTGGGTACTATCGGCAGCGCATGAACCTACCCCAAGCAAGGGATCACCGTATTACTGGTGTTCTCATACAAACACTACGAGAGACCAGTTTTAGCTGGCCTCACTTTCATACAAAAACTACGAGGGACGAGTTTTAGCTGGCCTCACTTTCATACAAAAACTACGAGGGACGAGTTTTAGCTGGCTTCACTTTCATACAAAACTAAGAGGGACGAGTTTTAGCTGGCTTCACTTTCATACAAAAACTACGAGAGACGAGTTTTAGCTGGCTTCACTTTCATACAAAAACTAAGAGGGACGAGTTTTAGCTGGCTTCACTTTCATACAAAAACTACGAGAGACGAGTTTTAGCTGGCTTCACTTTCATACAAAACTAAGAGGACGAGTTTTAGCTGGCTTCACTTTCATACAAAAACTACGAGAGACGAGTTTTAGCTGGCTTCACTTTCATACAAAAACTAAGAGGGACGAGTTTTAGCTGGCTTCACTTTCATACAAAAACTAAGAGGGACGAGTTTTAGCTGGCTTCACTTTCATACAAAAACTAAGAGGGACGAGTTTTAGCTGGCTTCACTTTCATACAAAAACTACGAGAGACGAGTTTTAGCTGGCTTCACTTTCATACAAAAACTACGAGAGACGAGTTTTAGCTGGCTTCACTTTCATACAAAAACTAAGAGGGACGAGTTTTAGCTGGCTTCACTTTCATACAAAAACTACGAGGACGAGTTTTAGCTGGCTTCACTTTCATACAAAACTAAGAGGGACGAGTTTTAGCTGGCTTCACTTTCATACAAAAACTACGAGAGACGAGTTTTAGCTGGCCTCACTTACCGACTGTATGGAGGACCACTATAATTATGTTGGACTCTGGTGCGAGTGTGTGCCACATACAATGTTGCGCAACATCGTTCAAATGTTGCGCAACATGTGTCGTCACCGATCGCCGTAAGTGTTGTACCATCGAACGCGGCTCGAGTTCCTCTTTCAAACGACACCCCACACATGGTACCTACTACTACCTACTACCGTACCGTACAAGGTTTTCCACTTCTAATTTTTAATTTTTAAGTTTTAAGTTCTAAGTTTTCGCGAGGCGAACATGTCCGCGTGGCGAACACTATGCACCCAACACCTTTATCATATCGCAGAAAACATTTCATTACCGCGTTTTAAAAAACTACTAGCGCCATCTAGTGTTTTCATACGAAAATACTTTCGACGACTTCCATTCATAACCAATGTTGCCATTTAATTTTGAAATTTCATACAAAGTGGCGCCCTCATTTTTGGTCTACTTTTTTTTGCTGCACTGTAAGTCGTTTTGCACACGGGGTACGTTTTGCGAATAGTACATTATGCGCCTAAAGGCTTTTGTTGTTCAGAAATCTGTCAACTTGTACCGGTCGGTGATCCTATCTTCTAATAGTAACAGAAGTTCCTTATGTTTTAGTCGTAGAACATGTGAGATTTATTTTATTTAAAAATGTTTTAGATCTTTGTGATGTCACCTCATACGTTTTTAATGTTTTTATCCAGAATAAAGTTTAAAATAACTCAATTTTATTGTAATTATTTCTTTAGAATTTATGTTGTAAATTAAAACATAATCCTGTTTTGGGTCAATCGAGTGAAAAGATTAGGGACCACTGAAACAAACTTCAATTCAATACAATTTTATAGTGCCCGACACGCTCTTGGCCTATTCTACCCACTTTCTACCTACTAGAGTGCCCGACACGCTCTTGGCCCTTTTCTACCCACTTTCTACCTACTAGAGTGCCCTACACGCTCTTGGCCCTTTTCTACCCACTTTCTACCTACTAGAGTGCCCGACACGCTCTTGGCCCGTTTCGTCACACTTTCTACCTACTAGAGTGCCCGACACGCTCTTGGCCTATTCTACCCACTTTCTACCTACTAGAGTGCCCGACACGCTCTTGGCCCTTTTCTACCCACTTTCTACCTACTAGAGTGCCCGACACGCTCTTGGCCCGATTCGGCATACATTCTACCTACTTGCGTGCCCGACACGCTCTTGGCCCGAATCGGCATACTTTCTACCTACGAGAGTGCCCGACACGCTCTTGGCCCGATTCGGCATACTTTCTACCTACTAGAGTGCCCGACACGCTCTTGGACCGATTCGGCATACTTTGTACCTACTAGAGTGCCCGACACGCTCTTGGCCCGATTCGGCATACTTTCTACCTGCTTAGTGCCCGACACGCTCTTGACCCGATTCGGCATACTTTCTACCTACGAGTGCCCGACACGCTCTTGGCCCGATTCGGCATACTTTCTACCTGCTTAAGTGCCCGACACGCTCTTGACCCGATTCGGCATACTTTCTACCTACTAGAGTGCCCGACACGCTCTTGGCCCGATTCGGCATACTTTGTACCTACTTGCGTGCCCGACACGCTCTTGGCCCGATTCGGCATACTTTCTACCTACTTAAGTGCCCGACTTGCTCTTGGCCCGATTCGGCATACTTTCTACCTACTAGAGTGCCCGACACCCTCTTGGCCCGATTCGGCATACTTTGTACCTACTAGAGTGCCCGACACGCTCTTGGCCCGATTCAGCATACTTTCTACCTGCTTAAGTGCCCGACACCCTTGGCCCGATTCGGCATACTTTGTACCTACTAGAGTGCCCGACACCCTCTTGGCCCGATTCGGCATACTTTGTACCTACTAGAGTGCCCGACACGCTCTTGGCCCGATTCAGCATACTTTCTACCTGCTTAAGTGCCCGACACGCTCTTGACCCGATTCGGCATACTTTCTACCTACTAGAGTGCCCGACACGCTCTTGGCCCGATTCGGCATACTTTGTACCTACTTGCGTGCCCGACACGCTCTTTGCCCGATTCGGCATACTTTCTACCTACTTAAGTGCCCGACTTGCTCTTGGCCCGATTCGGCATACTTTCTACCTACTAGAGCGCCCGACACGCTCTTGACCCGATTCGGCATACTTTCTACCTACTAGAGTGCCCGACACGCTCTTGGCCCGATTCGGCATACTTTGTACCTACTTGCGTGCCCGACACGCTCTTGGCCCGATTCGGCATACTTTCTACCTACTTAAGTGCCCGACTTGCTGTTGGCCCGATTCGGCATACTTTCTACCTACTTAAGTGCCCGACTTGCTCTTGGCCCGATTCGGCATACTTTCTACCTGCTTAAGTGCCCGACACGCTCTTGGCCCGATTCGGCATACTTTCTACCTACTTAAGTGCCCGACTTGCTCTTGGCCCGATTCGGCATACTTTCTACCTACTAGAGCGCCCGACACCCTCTTGGCCCGATTCGGCATACAAAGCTAAAACGGACGTAACCAAACTAGGAACAATCTAGGCAACCTCACTGGGTACTATCGGCAGCGCATGAACCTACCCCAAGCAAGGGATCACCGTATTACTGGTGTTCTCATACAAACACTACGAGAGACCAGTTTTAGCTGGCCTCACTTTCATACAAAAACTACGAGGGACGAGTTTTAGCTGGCTTCACTTTCATACAAAAACTAAGAGGGACGAGTTTTAGCTGGCTTCACTTTCATACAAAAACTACGAGAGACGAGTTTTAGCTGGCTTCACTTTCATACAAAAACTAAGAGGGACGAGTTTTAGCTGGCTTCACTTTCATACAAAAACTACGAGGGACGAGTTTTAGCTGGCTTCACTTTCATACAAAACTAAGAGGGACGAGTTTTAGCTGGCTTCACTTTCATACAAAAACTACGAGAGGCGAGTTTTAGCTGGCTTCACTTTCATACAAAAACTACGAGAGACGAGTTTTAGCTGGCTTCACTTTCATACAAAAACTAAGAGGGACGAGTTTTAGCTGGCTTCACTTTCATACAAAAACTACGAGGACGAGTTTTAGCTGGCTTCACTTTCATACAAAACTAAGAGGGACGAGTTTTAGCTGGCTTCACTTTCATACAAAACTACGAGAGACGAGTTTTAGCTGGCCTCACTTACCGACTGTATGGAGGACCACTATAATTATGTTGGACTCTGGTGCGAGTGTGTGCCACATACAATGTTGCGCAACATCGTTCAAATGTTGCGCAACATGTGTCGTCACCGATCGCCGTAAGTGTTGTACCATCGAACGCGGCTCGAGTTCCTCTTTCAAACGACACCCCACACATGGTACCTACTACTACCTACTACCGTACCGTACAAGGTTTTCCACTTCTAATTTTTAATTTTTAAGTTTTAAGTTCTAAGTTCTAAGTTTTCGCGAGGCGAACATGTCCGCGTGGCGAACACTATGCACCCAACACCTTTATCATATCGCAGAAAACATTTCATTACCGCGTTTTAAAAAACTACTAGCGCCATCTAGTGTTTTCATACGAAAATACTTTCGACGACTTCCCATTCATAACCAATGTTGCCATTTAATTTTGAAATTTCATACAAAGTGGCGCCCTCATTTTTGGTCTACTTTTTTTTGCTGCACTGTAAGTCGTTTTGCACACGGGGTACGTTTTGCGAATAGTACATTATGCGCCTAAAGGCTTTTGTTGTTCAGAAATCTGTCAACTTGTACCGGTCGGTGATTCCTATCTTCTAATAGTAACATAAGTTCCTTATGTTTTAGTCGTAGAACATGTTGAGATTTATTTAAAAGAATGTTTTAGATCTTTGTGATGTTACCTCATACGTTTTCAATGTTTTTATCCAGAATAAAGTTTAAAATAACTCAATTTTATTGTTATTATTTAGTACCCGACACGCTCTTGGCCCTTTTCTACCCACTTTCTACCTACTAGAGTGCCCGACACGCTCTTGGCCCTATTCTACCCACTTTCTACCTGCTTTAGTGCCCGACACGCTCTTGGCCCGATTCGGCATACTTTCTACCTACTTAAGTGCCCGACACGCTCTTGGCCCGATTCGGCATACTTTCTACCTGCTTAAGTGCCCGACACGCTCTTGACCCGATTCGGCATACTTTGTACCTACTTGCGTGCCCGACACGCTCTTGACCCGATTCGGCATACTTTGTACCTACTTGCGTGCCCGACACGCTCTTGACCCGATTCGGCATACTTTGTACCTACTTGCGTGCCCGACACGCTCTTGACCCGATTCAGCATACTTTCTACCTACTAGAGTGCCCGACACGCTCTTGGCCCGATTCGGCATACTTTCTACCTGCTTAAGTGCCCGACACGCTCTTGACCCGATTCGGCATACTTTGTACCTACTTGCGTGCCCGACACGCTCTTGGCCCGATTCGGCATACTTTCTACCTACTTAAGTGCCCGACTTGCTCTTGGCCCGATTCGGCATACTTTCTACCTACTTGCGTGCCCGACACGCTCTTGGCCCGATTCGGCATACTTTCTACCTACTAGAGCGCCCGACACCCTCTTGGCCCGATTCGGCATACAAAGCTAAAACGGACGTAACCAAACTAGGAACAATCTAGGCAACCTCACTGGGTACTATCGGCAGCGCATGAACCTACCCCAAGCAAGGGATCACCGTATTACTGGTGTTCTCATACAAACACTACGAGAGACCAGTTTTAGCTGGCCTCACTTTCATACAAAAACTACGAGGGACGAGTTTTAGCTGGCCTCACTTTCATACAAAAACTACGAGGGACGAGTTTTAGCTGGCTTCACTTTCATACAAAAACTAAGAGGGACGAGTTTTAGCTGGCTTCACTTTCATACAAAACTACGAGAGACGAGTTTTAGCTGGCTTCACTTTCATACAAAAACTAAGAGGGACGAGTTTTAGCTGGCTTCACTTTCATACAAAAACTACGAGAGACGAGTTTTAGCTGGCTTCACTTTCATACAAAACTAAGAGGGACGAGTTTTAGCTGGCTTCACTTTCATACAAAAACTACGAGAGACGAGTTTTAGCTGGCTTCACTTTCATACAAAAACTAAGAGGGACGAGTTTTAGCTGGCTTCACTTTCATACAAAAACTAAGAGGGACGAGTTTTAGCTGGCTTCACTTTCATACAAAACTAAGAGGGACGAGTTTTAGCTGGCTTCACTTTCATACAAAAACTACGAGAGACGAGTTTTAGCTGGCTTCACTTTCATACAAAACTACGAGAGACGAGTTTTAGCTGGCTTCACTTTCATACAAAAACTAAGAGGGACGAGTTTTAGCTGGCTTCACTTTCATACAAAACTACGAGGGACGAGTTTTAGCTGGCTTCACTTTCATACAAAACTAAGAGGGACGAGTTTTAGCTGGCTTCACTTTCATACAAAAACTACGAGAGACGAGTTTTAGCTGGCCTCACTTACCGACTGTATGGAGGACCACTATAATTATGTTGGACTCTGGTGCGAGTGTGTGCCACATACAATGTTGCGCAACATCGTTCAAATGTTGCGCAACATGTGTCGTCACCGATCGCCGTAAGTGTTGTACCATCGAACGCGGCTCGAGTTCCTCTTTCAAACGACACCCACACATGGTACCTACTACTACCTACTACCGTACCGTACAAGGTTTTCCACTTCTAATTTTTAATTTTTAAGTTTTAAGTTCTAAGTTTTCGCGAGGCGAACATGTCCGCGTGGCGAACACTATGCACCCAACACCTTTATCATATCGCAGAAAACATTTCATTACCGCGTTTTAAAAAACTACTAGCGCCATCTAGTGTTTTCATACGAAAATACTTTCGACGACTTCCCATTCATAACCAATGTTGCCATTTAATTTTGAAATTTCATACAAAGTGGCGCCCTCATTTTTGGTCTACTTTTTTTTGCTGCACTGTAAGTCAGTTTTGCACACGGGGTACGTTTTGCGAATAGTACATTATGCGCCTAAAGGCTTTTGTTGTTCAGAAATCTGTCAACTTGTACCGGTCGGTGATCCCTATCTTCTAATAGTAACAGAAGTTCCTTATGTTTTAGTCGTAGAACATGTGAAGATTTATTTTTATTTAAAAAATGTTTTAGATCTTTTGTGGTGTTACCTCATACTTTTTTAATGTTTTTATCCAGAATAAAGTTTAAAATAACTCAATTTTATTGTAATTATTTCTTTAGAATTTATGTTGTAAATTAAAACATAATCCTGTTTTGGGTCAATCGAGTGAAAAGATTAGGGACCACTGAAACAAACTTCAATTCAATACAATTTTATAGTGCCCGACACGCTCTTGGCCCTATTCTACCCACTTTCTACCTACTAGAGTGCCCGACACGCTCTTGGCCCTTTTCTACCCACTTTCTACCTACTAGAGTGCCCTACACGCTCTTGGCCCTTTTCTACCCACTTTCTACCTACTAGAGTGCCCGACACGCTCTTGGCCCGTTTCGTCACACTTTCTACCTACTAGAGTACCCGACACGCTCTTGGCCCTATTCTACCCACTTTCTACCTACTAGAGTGCCCGACACGCTCTTGGCCCTTTTCTACCCACTTTCTACCTACTAGAGTGCCCGACACGCTCTTGGCCCGATTCGGCATACATTCTACCTACTTGCGTGCCCGACACGCTCTTGGCCCGAATCGGCATACTTTCTACCTACTAGAGTTCCCGACACGCTCTTGGCCCGATTCGGCATACTTTCTACCTACTAGAGTGCCCGACACCCTCTTGGCCCGATTCGGCATACTTTGTACCTACTAGAGTGCCCGACACGCTCTTGGCCCGATTCGGCATACTTTCTACCTGCTTAAGTGCCCGACACGCTCTTGACCCGATTCGGCATACTTTCTACCTACGAGAGTGCCCGACACGCTCTTGGCCCGATTCGGCATACTTTCTACCTGCTTAAGTGCCCGACACGCTCTTGACCCGATTCGGCATACTTTCTACCTACTAGAGTGCCCGACACGCTCTTGGCCCGATTCGGCATACTTTGTACCTACTTGCGTGCCCGACACGCTCTTGGCCCGATTCGGCATACTTTCTACCTACTTAAGTGCCCGACTTGCTCTTGGCCCGATTCGGCATACTTTCTACCTACTAGAGTGCCCGACACCCTCTTGGCCCGATTCGGCATACTTTGTACCTACTAGAGTGCCCGACACGCTCTTGGCCCGATTCAGCATACTTTCTACCTGCTTAAGTGCCCGACACCCTCTTGGCCCGATTCGGCATACTTTGTACCTACTAGAGTGCCCGACACCCTCTTGGCCCGATTCGGCATACTTTGTACCTACTAGAGTGCCCGACACGCTCTTGGCCCGATTCAGCATACTTTCTACCTGCTTAAGTGCCCGACACGCTCTTGACCCGATTCGGCATACTTTCTACCTACTAGAGTGCCCGACACGCTCTTGGCCCGATTCGGCATACTTTGTACCTACTTGCGTGCCCGACACGCTCTTTGCCCGATTCGGCATACTTTCTACCTACTTAAGTGCCCGACTTGCTCTTGGCCCGATTCGGCATACTTTCTACCTACTAGAGCGCCCGACACGCTCTTGACCCGATTCGGCATACTTTCTACCTACTAGAGTGCCCGACACGCTCTTGGCCCGATTCGGCATACTTTGTACCTACTTGCGTGCCCGACACGCTCTTGGCCCGATTCGGCATACTTTCTACCTACTTAAGTGCCCGACTTGCTGTTGGCCCGATTCGGCATACTTTCTACCTACTTAAGTGCCCGACTTGCTCTTGGCCCGATTCGGCATACTTTCTACCTGCTTAGTGCCCGACACGCTCTTGGCCCGATTCGGCATACTTTCTACCTACTTAAGTGCCCGACTTGCTCTTGGCCCGATTCGGCATACTTTCTACCTACTAGAGCGCCCGACACCCTCTTGGCCCGATTCGGCATACAAAGCTAAAACGGACGTAACCAAACTAGGAACAATCTAGGCAACCTCACTGGGTACTATCGGCAGCGCATGAACCTACCCCAAGCAAGGGATCACCGTATTACTGGTGTTCTCATACAAACACTACGAGAGACCAGTTTTAGCTGGCCTCACTTTCATACAAAAACTACGAGGGACGAGTTTTAGCTGGCTTCACTTTCATACAAAACTAAGAGGGACGAGTTTTAGCTGGCTTCACTTTCATACAAAAACTACGAGAGACGAGTTTTAGCTGGCTTCACTTTCATACAAAACTAAGAGGGACGAGTTTTAGCTGGCATCACTTTCATACAAAACTACGAGGGACGAGTTTTAGCTGGCTTCACTTTCATACAAAACTAAGAGGGACGAGTTTTAGCTGGCTTCACTTTCATACAAAAACTACGAGAGGCGAGTTTTAGCTGGCTTCACTTTCATACAAAAACTACGAGAGACGAGTTTTAGCTGGCTTCACTTTCATACAAAAACTAAGAGGGACGAGTTTTAGCTGGCTTCACTTTCATACAAAAACTACGAGGGACGAGTTTTAGCTGGCTTCACTTTCATACAAAACTAAGAGGGACGAGTTTTAGCTGGCTTCACTTTCATACAAAACTACGAGAGACGAGTTTTAGCTGGCCTCACTTACCGACTGTATGGAGGACCACTATAATTATGTTGGACTCTGGTGCGAGTGTGTGCCACATACAATGTTGCGCAACATCGTTCAAATGTTGCGCAACATGTGTCGTCACCGATCGCCGTAAGTGTTGTACCATCGAACGCGGCTCGAGTTCCTCTTTCAAACGACACCCCACACATGGTACCTACTACTACCTACTACCGTACCGTACAAGGTTTTCCACTTCTAATTTTTAATTTTTAAGTTTTAAGTTCTAAGTTCTAAGTTTTCGCGAGGCGAACATGTCCGCGTGGCGAACACTATGCACCCAACACCTTTATCATATCGCAGAAAACATTTCATTACCGCGTTTTAAAAAACTACTAGCGCCATCTAGTGTTTTCATACGAAAATACTTTCGACGACTTCCCATTCATAACCAATGTTGCCATTTAATTTTGAAATTTCATACAAAGTGGCGCCTCATTTTTGGTCTACTTTTTTTTGCTGCACTGTAAGTCGTTTTGCACACGGGGTACGTTTTGCGAATAGTACATTATGCGCCTAAAGGCTTTTGTTGTTCAGAAATCTGTCAACTTGTACCGGTCGGTGATTCCTATCTTCTAATAGTAACATAAGTTCCTTATGTTTTAGTCGTAGAACATGTTGAGATTTATTTAAAAGAATGTTTTAGATCTTTGTGATGTTACCTCATACGTTTTCAATGTTTTTATCCAGAATAAAGTTTAAAATAACTCAATTTTATTGTTATTATTTAGTACCCGACACGCTCTTGGCCCTTTCTACCCACTTTCTACCTACTAGAGTGCCCGACACGCTCTTGGCCCTATTCTACCCACTTTCTACCTGCTTAAGTGCCCGACACGCTCTTGGCCCGATTCGGCATACTTTCTACCTACTTAAGTGCCCGACACGCTCTTGGCCCGATTCGGCATACTTTCTACCTGCTTAAGTGCCCGACACGCTCTTGACCCGATTCGGCATACTTTGTACCTACTTGCGTGCCCGACACGCTCTTGACCCGATTCGGCATACTTTGTACCTACTTGCGTGCCCGACACGCTCTTGACCCGATTCGGCATACTTTGTACCTACTTGCGTGCCCGACACGCTCTTGACCCGATTCAGCATACTTTCTACCTACTAGAGTGCCCGACACGCTCTTGGCCCGATTCGGCATACTTTCTACCTGCTTAAGTGCCCGACACGCTCTTGACCCGATTCGGCATACTTTGTACCTACTTGCGTGCCCGACACGCTCTTGGCCCGATTCGGCATACTTTCTACCTACTTAAGTGCCCGACTTGCTCTTGGCCCGATTCGGCATACTTTCTACCTACTTGCGTGCCCGACACGCTCTTGGCCCGATTCGGCATACTTTCTACCTACTAGAGCGCCCGACACCCTCTTGGCCCGATTCGGCATACAAAGCTAAAACGGACGTAACCAAACTAGGAACAATCTAGGCAACCTCACTGGGTACTATCGGCAGCGCATGAACCTACCCCAAGCAAGGATCACCGTATTACTGGTGTTCTCATACAAACACTACGAGAGACCAGTTTTAGCTGGCCTCACTTTCATACAAAACTACGAGGGACGAGTTTTAGCTGGCCTCACTTTCATACAAAACTACGAGGGACGAGTTTTAGCTGGCTTCACTTTCATACAAAACTAAGAGGGACGAGTTTTAGCTGGCTTCACTTTCATACAAAACTACGAGAGACGAGTTTTAGCTGGCTTCACTTTCATACAAAACTAAGAGGGACGAGTTTTAGCTGGCTTCACTTTCATACAAAAACTACGAGAGACGAGTTTTAGCTGGCTTCACTTTCATACAAAACTAAGAGGGACGAGTTTTAGCTGGCTTCACTTTCATACAAAAACTACGAGAGACGAGTTTTAGCTGGCTTCACTTTCATACAAAAACTAAGAGGGACGAGTTTTAGCTGGCTTCACTTTCATACAAAAACTAAGAGGGACGAGTTTTAGCTGGCTTCACTTTCATACAAAAACTAAGAGGGACGAGTTTTAGCTGGCTTCACTTTCATACAAAACTACGAGAGACGAGTTTTAGCTGGCTTCACTTTCATACAAAAACTACGAGAGACGAGTTTTAGCTGGCTTCACTTTCATACAAAAACTAAGAGGGACGAGTTTTAGCTGGCTTCACTTTCATACAAAAACTACGAGGGACGAGTTTTAGCTGGCTTCACTTTCATACAAAACTAAGAGGGACGAGTTTTAGCTGGCTTCACTTTCATACAAAAACTACGAGAGACGAGTTTTAGCTGGCCTCACTTACCGACTGTATGGAGGACCACTATAATTATGTTGGACTCTGGTGCGAGTGTGTGCATACAATGTTGCGCAACATCGTTCAAATGTTGCGCAACATGTGTCGTCACCGATCGCCGTAAGTGTTGTACCATCGAACGCGGCTCGAGTTCCTCTTTCAAACGACACCCCACACATGGTACCTACTACTACCTACTACCGTACCGTACAAGGTTTTCCACTTCTAATTTTTAATTTTTAAGTTTTAAGTTCTAAGTTTTCGCGAGGCGAACATGTCCGCGTGGCGAACACTATGCACCCAACACCTTTATCATATCGCAGAAAACATTTCATTACCGCGTTTTAAAAAACTACTAGCGCCATCTAGTGTTTTCATACGAAAATACTTTCGACGACTTCCCATTCATAACCAATGTTGCCATTTAATTTTGAAATTTCATACAAAGTGGCGCCCTCATTTTTGGTCTACTTTTTTTTGCTGCACTGTAAGTCAGTTTTGCACACGGGGTACGTTTTGCGAATAGTACATTATGCGCCTAAAGGCTTTTGTTGTTCAGAAATCTGTCAACTTGTACCGGTCGGTGATCCCTATCTTCTAATAGTAACAGAAGTTCCTTATGTTTTAGTCGTAGAACATGTGAAGATTTATTTATTTAAAAATGTTTTAGATCTTTGTGATGTTACCTCATACTTTTTAATGTTTTTATCCAGAATAAAGTTTAAAATAACTCAATTTTATTGTAATTATTTCTTTAGAATTTATGTTGTAAATTAAAACATAATCCTGTTTTGGGTCAATCGAGTGAAAAGATTAGGACCACTGAAACAAACTTCAATTCAATACAATTTTATAGTGCCCGACACGCTCTTGGCCCTATTCTACCCACTTTCTACCTACTAGAGTGCCCGACACGCTCTTGGCCCTTTCTACCCACTTTCTACCTACTAGAGTGCCCACACGCTCTTGGCCCTTTTCGTCCCACTTTCTACCTACTAGAGTGCCCGACACGCTCTTGGCCCGTTTCGTCACACTTTCTACCTACTAGAGTACCCGACACGCTCTTGGCCCATTCTACCCACTTTCTACCTACTAGAGTGCCCGACACGCTCTTGGCCCTTTTCTACCCACTTTCTACCTACTAGAGTGCCCGACACGCTCTTGGCCCGATTCGGCATACATTCTACCTACTTGCGTGCCCGACACGCTCTTGGCCCGAATCGGCATACTTTCTACCTACTAGAGTTCCCGACACGCTCTTGGCCCGATTCGGCATACTTTCTACCTACTAGAGTGCCCGACACCCTCTTGGCCCGATTCGGCATACTTTGTACCTACTAGAGTGCCCGACACGCTCTTGGCCCGATTCGGCATACTTTCTACCTGCTTAAGTGCCCGACACGCTCTTGACCCGATTCGGCATACTTTCTACCTACGAGAGTGCCCGACACGCTCTTGGCCCGATTCGGCATACTTTCTACCTGCTTAAGTGCCCGACACGCTCTTGACCCGATTCGGCATACTTTCTACCTACTAGAGTGCCCGACACGCTCTTGGCCCGATTCGGCATACTTTGTACCTACTTGCGTGCCCGACACGCTCTTGGCCCGATTCGGCATACTTTCTACCTACTTAAGTGCCCGACTTGCTCTTGGCCCGATTCGGCATACTTTCTACCTACTAGAGTGCCCGACACGCTCTTGGCCCGATTCGGCATACTTTGTACCTACTAGAGTGCCCGACACGCTCTTGGCCCGATTCAGCATACTTTCTACCTGCTTAGTGCCCGACACCTCTTGGCCCGATTCGGCATACTTTGTACCTACTAGAGTGCCCGACACCCTCTTGGCCCGATTCGGCATACTTTGTACCTACTAGAGTGCCCGACACGCTCTTGGCCCGATTCAGCATACTTTCTACCTGCTTAAGTGCCCGACACGCTCTTGACCCGATTCGGCATACTTTCTACCTACTAGAGTGCCCGACACGCTCTTGGCCCGATTCGGCATACTTTGTACCTACTTGCGTGCCCGACACGCTTTGCCCGATTCGGCATACTTTCTACCTACTTAAGTGCCCGACTTGCTCTTGGCCCGATTCGGCATACTTTCTACCTACTAGAGCGCCCGACACGCTCTTGACCCGATTCGGCATACTTTCTACCTACTAGAGTGCCCGACACGCTCTTGGCCCGATTCGGCATACTTTGTACCTACTTGCGTGCCCGACACGCTCTTGGCCCGATTCGGCATACTTTCTACCTACTTAAGTGCCCGACTTGCTGTTGGCCCGATTCGGCATACTTTCTACCTACTTAAGTGCCCGACTTGCTCTTGGCCCGATTCGGCATACTTTCTACCTGCTTAAGTGCCCGACACGCTCTTGGCCCGATTCGGCATACTTTCTACCTACTTGCCCCGACTTGCTCTTGGCCCGATTCGGCATACTTTCTACCTACTAGAGCGCCCGACACCCTCTTGGCCCGATTCGGCATACAAAGCTAAAACGGACGTAACCAAACTAGGAACAATCTAGGCAACCTCACTGGGTACTATCGGCAGCGCATGAACCTACCCCAAGCAAGGGATCACCGTATTACTGGTGTTCTCATACAAACACTACGAGAGACCAGTTTTAGCTGGCCTCACTTTCATACAAAAACTACGAGGGACGAGTTTTAGCTGGCTTCACTTTCATACAAAACTAAGAGGGACGAGTTTTAGCTGGCTTCACTTTCATACAAAAACTACGAGAGACGAGTTTTAGCTGGCTTCACTTTCATACAAAAACTAAGAGGGACGAGTTTTAGCTGGCTTCACTTTCATACAAAACTACGAGGGACGAGTTTTAGCTGGCTTCACTTTCATACAAAACTAAGAGGGACGAGTTTTAGCTGGCTTCACTTTCATACAAAAACTACGAGAGGCGAGTTTTAGCTGGCTTCTCTTTCATACAAAAACTACGAGAGACGAGTTTTAGCTGGCTTCACTTTCATACAAAAACTAAGAGGGACGAGTTTTAGCTGGCTTCACTTTCATACAAAACTACGAGGGACGAGTTTTAGCTGGCTTCACTTTCATACAAAACTAAGAGGGACGAGTTTTAGCTGGCTTCACTTTCATACAAAAACTACGAGAGACGAGTTTTAGCTGGCCTCACTTACCGACTGTATGGAGGACCACTATAATTATGTTGGACTCTGGTGCGAGAGACTTAAACATACAATGTTGCGCAACATCGTTCAAATGTTGCGCAACATGTGTCGTCACCGATCGCCGTAAGTGTTGTACCATCGAACGCGGCTCGAGTTCCTCTTTCAAACGACACCCCACACATGGTACCTACTACTACCTACTACCGTACCGTACAAGGTTTTCCACTTCTAATTTTTAATTTTTAAGTTTTAAGTTCTAAGTTCTAAGTTTTCGCGAGGCGAACATGTCCGCGTGGCGAACACTATGCACCCAACACCTTTATCATATCGCAGAAAACATTTCATTACCGCGTTTTAAAAAACTACTAGCGCCATCTAGTGTTTTCATACGAAAATACTTTCGACGACTTCCCATTCATAACCAATGTTGCCATTTAATTTTGAAATTTCATACAAAGTGGCGCCCTCATTTTTGGTCTACTTTTTTTTGCTGCACTGTAAGTCGTTTTGCACACGGGGTACGTTTTGCGAATAGTACATTATGCGCCTAAAGGCTTTTGTTGTTCAGAAATCTGTCAACTTGTACCGGTCGGTGAT
Organism: Phthorimaea operculella; assembly: GCA_024500475.1. Lineage (NCBI taxonomy): Eukaryota > Metazoa > Arthropoda > Insecta > Lepidoptera > Gelechiidae > Phthorimaea > Phthorimaea operculella. Next base: position 51,359 of record JANFCV010000242.1, read on the forward strand.
TCCTATCTTCTAATAGTAACATAAGTTCCTTATGTTTTAGTCGTAGAACATGTTGAGATTTATTTAAAAGAATGTTTTAGATCTTTGTGATGTTACCTCATACGTTTTCAATGTTTTTATCCAGAATAAAGTTTAAAATAACTCAATTTTATTGTTATTATTTAGTACCCGACACGCTCTTGGCCCTTTTCTACCCACTTTCTACCTACTAGAGTGCCCGACACGCTCTTGGCCCTATTCTACCCACTTTCTACCTGCTTAAGTGCCCGACACGCTCTTGGCCCGATTCGGCATACTTTCTACCTAAGTGCCCGACACGCTCTTGGCCCGATTCGGCATACTTTCTACCTGCTTAAGTGCCCGACACGCTCTTGACCCGATTCGGCATACTTTGTACCTACTTGCGTGCCCGACACGCTCTTGACCCGATTCGGCATACTTTGTACCTACTTGCGTGCCCGACACGCTCTTGACCCGATTCGGCATACTTTGTACCTACTTGCGTGCCCGACACGCTCTTGACCCGATTCAGCATACTTTCTACCTACTAGAGTGCCCGACACGCTCTTGGCCCGATTCGGCATACTTTCTACGTGCCTTTTTGCCCGACACGCTCTTGACCCGATTCGGCATACTTTGTACCTACTTGCGTGCCCGACACGCTCTTGGCCCGATTCGGCATACTTTCTACCTACTTAAGTGCCCGACTTGCTCTTGGCCCGATTCGGCATACTTTCTACCTACTTGCGTGCCCGACACGCTCTTGGCCCGATTCGGCATACTTTCTACCTACTAGAGCGCCCGACACCCTCTTGGCCCGATTCGGCATACAAAGCTAAAACGGACGTAACCAAACTAGGAACAATCTAGGCAACCTCACTGGGTACTATCGGCAGCGCATGAACCTACCCCAAGCAAGGGATCACCGTATTACTGGTGTTCTCATACAAACACTACGAGAGACCAGTTTTAGCTGGCCTCACTTTCATACAAAACTACGAGGGACGAGTTTTAGCTGGCCTCACTTTCATACAAAACTACGAGGGACGAGTTTTAGCTGGCTTCACTTTCATACAAAACTAAGAGGGACGAGTTTTAGCTGGCTTCACTTTCATACAAAACTACGAGAGACGAGTTTTAGCTGGCTTCACTTTCATACAAAACTAAGAGGGACGAGTTTTAGCTGGCTTCACTTTCATACAAAACTACGAGAGACGAGTTTTAGCTGGCTTCACTTTCATACAAAACTAAGAGGGACGAGTTTTAGCTGGCTTCACTTTCATACAAAAACTACGAGAGACGAGTTTTAGCTGGCTTCACTTTCATACAAAACTAAGAGGGACGAGTTTTAGCTGGCTTCACTTTCATACAAAACTAAGAGGGACGAGTTTTAGCTGGCTTCACTTTCATACAAAAATAAGAGGGACGAGTTTTAGCTGGCTTCACTCTCATACAAAACTACGAGAGACGAGTTTTAGCTGGCTTCACTTTCATACAAAAACTACGAGAGACGAGTTTTAGCTGGCTTCACTTTCATACAAAAACTAAGAGGGACGAGTTTTAGCTGGCTTCACTTTCATACAAAACTACGAGGGACGAGTTTTAGCTGGCTTCACTTTCATACAAAACTAAGAGGGACGAGTTTTAGCTGGCTTCACTTTCATACAAAACTACGAGAGACGAGTTTTAGCTGGCCTCACTTACCGACTGTATGGAGGACCACTATAATTATGTTGGACTCTGGTGCGAGTGTGTGCCACATACAATGTTGCGCAACATCGTTCAAATGTTGCGCAACATGTGTCGTCACCGATCGCCGTAAGTGTTGTACCATCGAACGCGGCTCGAGTTCCTCTTTCAAACGACACCCCACACATGGTACCTACTACTACCTACTACCGTACCGTACAAGGTTTTCCAGTTCTAATTTTTAATTTTTAAGTTTTAAGTTCTAAGTTCTAAGTTTTCGCGAGGCGAACATGTCCGCGTGGCGAACACTATGCACCCAACACCTTTATCATATCGCAGAAAACATTTCATTACCGCGTTTTAAAAAACTACTAGCGCCATCTAGTGTTTTCATACGAAAATACTTTCGACGACTTCCCATTCATAACCAATGTTGCCATTTAATTTTGAAATTTCATACAAAGTGGCGCCTCATTTTTGGTCTACTTTTTTGCTGCACTGTAAGTCGTTTTGCACACGGGGTACGTTTTGCGAATAGTACATTATGCGCCTAAAGGCTTTTGTTGTTCAGAAATCTGTCAACTTGTACCGGTCGGTGATTCCTATCTTCTAATAGTAACATAAGTTCCTTATGTTTTAGTCGTAGAACATGTTGAGATTTATTTAAAAGAATGTTTTAGATCTTTGTGATGTTACCTCATACGTTTTCAATGTTTTTATCCAGAATAAAGTTTAAAATAACTCAATTTTATTGTTATTATTTAGTACCCGACACGCTCTTGGCCCTTTCTACCCACTTTCTACCTACTAGAGTGCCCGACACGCTCTTGGCCCGATTCGGCATACTTTGTACCTACTTGCGTGCCCGACACGCTCTTGGCCCGATTCGGCATACTTTCTACCTACTTAAGTGCCCGACTTGCTGTTGGCCCGATTCGGCATACTTTCTACCTACTTAAGTGCCCGACTTGCTCTTGGCCCGATTCGGCATACTTTCTACCTGCTTAAGTGCCCGACACGCTCTTGGCCCGATTCGGCATACTTTCTACCTACTTAAGTGCCCGACTTGCTCTTGGCCCGATTCGGCATACTTTCTACCTACTAGAGCGCCCGACACCCTCTTGGCCCGATTCGGCATACAAAGCTAAAACGGACGTAACCAAACTAGGAACAATCTAGGCAACCTCACTGGGTACTATCGGCAGCGCATGAACCTACCCCAAGCAAGGGATCACCGTATTACTGGTGTTCTCATACAAACACTACGAGAGACCAGTTTTAGCTGGCCTCACTTTCATACAAAACTACGAGGGACGAGTTTTAGCTGGCTTCACTCTCATACAAAACTAAGAGGGACGAGTTTTAGCTGGCTTCACTTTCATACCAAAACTACGAGAGACGAGTTTTAGCTGGCTTCACTTTCATACAAAAACTAAGAGGGACGAGTTTTAGCTGGCTTCACTTTCATACAAAAACTACGAGGGACGAGTTTTAGCTGGCTTCACTTTCATACAAAACTAAGAGGGACGAGTTTTAGCTGGCTTCACTTTCATACAAAAACTACGAGAGGCGAGTTTTAGCTGGCTTCACTTTCATACAAAAACTACGAGAGACGAGTTTTAGCTGGCTTCACTTTCATACAAAACTAAGAGGGACGAGTTTTAGCTGGCTTCACTTTCATACAAAAACTACGAGGGACGAGTTTTAGCTGGCTTCACTTTCATACAAAACTAAGAGGGACGAGTTTTAGCTGGCTTCACTTTCATACAAAACTACGAGAGACGAGTTTTAGCTGGCCTCACTTACCGACTGTATGGAGGACCACTATAATTATGTTGGACTCTGGTGCGAGTGTGTGCCACATACAATGTTGCGCAACATCGTTCAAATGTTGCGCAACATGTGTCGTCACCGATCGCCGTAAGTGTTGTACCATCGAACGCGGCTCGAGTTCCTCTTTCAAACGACACCCCACACATGGTACCTACTACTACCTACTACCGTACCGTACAAGGTTTTCCACTTCTAATTTTTAATTTTTAAGTTTTAAGTTCTAAGTTCTAAGTTTTCGCGAGGCGAACATGTCCGCGTGGCGAACACTATGCACCCAACACCTTTATCATATCGCAGAAAACATTTCATTACCGCGTTTTAAAAAACTACTAGCGCCATCTAGTGTTTTCATACGAAAATACTTTCGACGACTTCCCATTCATAACCAATGTTGCCATTTAATTTTGAAATTTCATACAAAGTGGCGCCTCATTTTTGGTCTACTTTTTTGCTGCACTGTAAGTCGTTTTGCACACGGGGTACGTTTTGCGAATAGTACATTATGCGCCTAAAGGCTTTTGTTGTTCAGAAATCTGTCAACTTGTACCGGTCGGTGATTCCTATCTTCTAATAGTAACATAAGTTCCTTATGTTTTAGTCGTAGAACATGTTGAGATTTATTTAAAAGAATGTTTTAGATCTTTGTGATGTTACCTCATACGTTTTCAATGTTTTTATCCAGAATAAAGTTTAAAATAACTCAATTTTATTGTTATTATTTAGTACCCGACACGCTCTTGGCCCTTTCTACCCACTTTCTACCTACTAGAGTGCCCGACACGCTCTTGGCCCTATTCTACCCACTTTCTACCTGCTTAAGTGCCCGACACGCTCTTGGCCCGATTCGGCATACTTTCTACCTACTTAAGTGCCCGACACGCTCTTGGCCCGATTCGGCATACTTTCTACCTGCTAAGTGCCCGACACGCTCTTGACCCGATTCGGCATACTTTGTACCTACTTGCGTGCCCGACACGCTCTTGACCCGATTCGGCATACTTTGTACCTACTTGCGTGCCCGACACGCTCTTGACCCGATTCGGCATACTTTGTACCTACTTGCGTGCCCGACACGCTCTTGACCCGATTCAGCATACTTTCTACCTACTAGAGTGCCCGACACGCTCTTGGCCCGATTCGGCATACTTTCTACCTGCTTAAGTGCCCGACACGCTCTTGACCCGATTCGGCATACTTTGTACCTACTTGCGTGCCCGACACGCTCTTGGCCCGATTCGGCATACTTTCTACCTACTTAAGTGCCCGACTTGCTCTTGGCCCGATTCGGCATACTTTCTACCTACTTGCGTGCCCGACACGCTCTTGGCCCGATTCGGCATACTTTCTACCTACTAGAGCGCCCGACACCCTCTTGGCCCGATTCGGCATACAAAGCTAAAACGGACGTAACCAAACTAGGAACAATCTAGGCAACCTCACTGGGTACTATCGGCAGCGCATGAACCTACCCCAAGCAAGGGATCACCGTATTACTGGTGTTCTCATACAACACTACGAGAGACCAGTTTTAGCTGGCCTCACTTTCATACAAAACTACGAGGGACGAGTTTTAGCTGGCCTCACTTTCATACAAAACTACGAGGGACGAGTTTTAGCTGGCTTCACTTTCATACAAAAACTAAGAGGGACGAGTTTTAGCTGGCTTCACTTTCATACAAAACTACGAGAGACGAGTTTTAGCTGGCTTCACTTTCATACAAAACTAAGAGGGACGAGTTTTAGCTGGCTTCACTTTCATACAAAACTACGAGAGACGAGTTTTAGCTGGCTTCACTTTCATACAAAACTAAGAGGGACGAGTTTTAGCTGGCTTCACTTTCATACAAAACTACGAGAGACGAGTTTTAGCTGGCTTCACTTTCATACAAAACAAAGGGGGAAGAGTTTTAGCTGGCTTCACTTTCATACAAAACTAAGAGGGACGAGTTTTAGCTGGCTTCACTTTCATACAAAACTAAGAGGGACGAGTTTTAGCTGGCTTCACTTTCATACAAAAACTACGAGAGACGAGTTTTAGCTGGCTTCACTTAAATACAAAACTACGAGAGACTAGTTTTAGCTGGCTTCACTTTCATACAAAACTAAGAGGGACGAGTTTTAGCTGGCTTCACTTTCATACAAAAACTACGAGGGACGAGTTTTAGCTGGCTTCACTTTCATACAAAACTAAGAGGGACGAGTTTTAGCTGGCTTCACTTTCATACAAAAACTACGAGAGACGAGTTTTAGCTGGCCTCACTTACCGACTGTATGGAGGACCACTATAATTATGTTGGACTCTGGTGCGAGTGTGTTACATACAATGTTGCGCAACATCGTTCAAATGTTGCGCAACATGTGTCGTCACCGATCGCCGTAAGTGTTGTACCATCGAACGCGGCTCGAGTTCCTCTTTCAAACGACACCCCACACATGGTACCTACTACTACCTACTACCGTACCGTACAAGGTTTTCCAGTTCTAATTTTTAATTTTTAAGTTTTAAGTTCTAAGTTCTAAGTTTTCGCGAGGCGAACATGTCCGCGTGGCGAACACTATGCACCCAACACCTTTATCATATCGCAGAAAACATTTCATTACCGCGTTTTAAAAAACTACTAGCGCCATCTAGTGTTTTCATACGAAAATACTTTCGACGACTTCCCATTCATAACCAATGTTGCCATTTAATTTTGAAATTTCATACAAAGTGGCGCCTCATTTTTGGTCTACTTTTTTTTGCTGCACTGTAAGTCGTTTTGCACACGGGGTACGTTTTGCGAATAGTACATTATGCGCCTAAAGGCTTTTGTTGTTCAGAAATCTGTCAACTTGTACCGGTCGGTGATTCCTATCTTCTAATAGTAACATAAGTTCCTTATGTTTTAGTCGTAGAACATGTTGAGATTTATTTAAAAGAATGTTTTAGATCTTTGTGATGTTACCTCATACGTTTTCAATGTTTTTATCCAGAATAAAGTTTAAAATAACTCAATTTTATTGTTATTATTTAGTACCCGACACGCTCTTGGCCCTTTTCTACCCACTTTCTACCTACTAGAGTGCCCGACACGCTCTTGGCCCTATTCTACCCACTTTCTACCTGCTTTAGTGCCCGACACGCTCTTGGCCCGATTCGGCATACTTTCTACCTACTTAAGTGCCCGACACGCTCTTGGCCCGATTCGGCATACTTTCTACCTGCTTAAGTGCCCGACACGCTCTTGACCCGATTCGGCATACTTTGTACCTACTTGCGTGCCCGACACGCTCTTGACCCGATTCGGCATACTTTGTACCTACTTGCGTGCCCGACACGCTCTTGACCCGATTCGGCATACTTTGTACCTACTTGCGTGCCCGACACGCTCTTGACCCGATTCAGCATACTTTCTACCTACTAGAGTGCCCGACACGCTCTTGGCCCGATTCGGCATACTTTCTACCTGCTTAAGTGCCCGACACGCTCTTGACCCGATTCGGCATACTTTGTACCTACTTGCGTGCCCGACACGCTCTTGGCCCGATTCGGCATACTTTCTACCTACTTAAGTGCCCGACTTGCTCTTGGCCCGATTCGGCATACTTTCTACCTACTTGCGTGCCCGACACGCTCTTGGCCCGATTCGGCATACTTTCTACCTACTAGAGCGCCCGACACCCTCTTGGCCCGATTCGGCATACAAAGCTAAAACGGACGTAACCAAACTAGGAACAATCTAGGCAACCTCACTGGGTACTATCGGCAGCGCATGAACCTACCCCAAGCAAGGGATCACCGTATTACTGGTGTTCTCATACAAACACTACGAGAGACCAGTTTTAGCTGGCCTCACTTTCATACAAAAACTACGAGGGACGAGTTTTAGCTGGCCTCACTTTCATACAAAAACTACGAGGGACGAGTTTTAGCTGGCTTCACTTTCATACAAAACTAAGAGGGACGAGTTTTAGCTGGCTTCACTTTCATACAAAACTACGAGAGACGAGTTTTAGCTGGCTTCACTTTCATACAAAAACTAAGAGGGACGAGTTTTAGCTGGCTTCACTTTCATACAAAAACTACGAGAGACGAGTTTTAGCTGGCTTCACTTTCATACAAAACTAAGAGGGACGAGTTTTAGCTGGCTTCACTTTCATACAAAACTACGAGAGACGAGTTTTAGCTGGCTTCACTTTCATACAAAAACTAAGAGGGACGAGTTTTAGCTGGCTTCACTTTCATACAAAAACTAAGAGGGACGAGTTTTAGCTGGCTTCACTTTCATACAAAACTAAGAGGGACGAGTTTTAGCTGGCTTCACTTTCATACAAAACTACGAGAGACGAGTTTTAGCTGGCTTCACTTTCATACAAAAACTACGAGAGACGAGTTTTAGCTGGCTTCACTTTCATACAAAACTAAGAGGGACGAGTTTTAGCTGGCTTCACTTTCATACAAAAACTACGAGGGACGAGTTTTAGCTGGCTTCACTTTCATACAAAACTAAGAGGGACGAGTTTTAGCTGGCTTCACTTTCATACAAAACTACGAGAGACGAGTTTTAGCTGGCCTCACTTACCGACTGTATGGAGGACCACTATAATTATGTTGGACTCTGGTGCGAGTGTGTTACATACAATGTTGCGCAACATCGTTCAAATGTTGCGCAACATGTGTCGTCACCGATCGCCGTAAGTGTTGTACCATCGAACGCGGCTCGAGTTCCTCTTTCAAACGACACCCCACACATGGTACCTACTACTACCTACTACCGTACCGTACAAGGTTTTCCAGTTCTAATTTTTAATTTTTAAGTTTTAAGTTCTAAGTTCTAAGTTTTCGCGAGGCGAACATGTCCGCGTGGCGAACACTATGCACCCAACACCTTTATCATATCGCAGAAAACATTTCATTACCGCGTTTTAAAAAACTACTAGCGCCATCTAGTGTTTTCATACGAAAATACTTTCGACGACTTCCCATTCATAACCAATGTTGCCATTTAATTTTGAAATTTCATACAAAGTGGCGCCCTCATTTTTGGTCTACTTTTTTTTGCTGCACTGTAAGTCGTTTTGCACACGGGGTACGTTTTGCGAATAGTACATTATGCGCCTAAAGGCTTTTGTTGTTCAGAAATCTGTCAACTTGTACCGGTCGGTGATTCCTATCTTCTAATAGTAACATAAGTTCCTTATGTTTTAGTCGTAGAACATGTTGAGATTTATTTAAAAGAATGTTTTAGATCTTTGTGATGTTACCTCATACGTTTTCAATGTTTTTATCCAGAATAAAGTTTAAAATAACTCAATTTTATTGTTATTATTTAGTACCCGACACGCTCTTGGCCCTTTTCTACCCACTTTCTACCTACTAGAGTGCCCGACACGCTCTTGGCCCGATTCGGCATACTTTGTACCTACTTGCGTGCCCGACACGCTCTTGGCCCGATTCGGCATACTTTCTACCTACTTAAGTGCCCGACTTGCTGTTGGCCCGATTCGGCATACTTTCTACCTACTTAAGTGCCCGACTTGCTCTTGGCCCGATTCGGCATACTTTCTACCTGCTTAAGTGCCCGACACGCTCTTGGCCCGATTCGGCATACTTTCTACCTACTTAAGTGCCCGACTTGCTCTTGGCCCGATTCGGCATACTTTCTACCTACTAGAGCGCCCGACACCCTCTTGGCCCGATTCGGCATACAAAGCTAAAACGGACGTAACCAAACTAGGAACAATCTAGGCAACCTCACTGGGTACTATCGGCAGCGCATGAACCTACCCCAAGCAAGGGATCACCGTATTACTGGTGTTCTCATACAAACACTACGAGAGACCAGTTTTAGCTGGCCTCACTTTCATACAAAAACTACGAGGGACGAGTTTTAGCTGGCTTCACTTTCATACAAAAACTAAGAGGGACGAGTTTTAGCTGGCTTCACTTTCATACAAAACTACGAGAGACGAGTTTTAGCTGGCTTCACTTTCATACAAAAACTAAGAGGGACGAGTTTTAGCTGGCTTCACTTTCATACAAAACTACGAGGGACGAGTTTTAGCTGGCTTCACTTTCATACAAAACTAAGAGGGACGAGTTTTAGCTGGCTTCACTTTCATACAAAACTACGAGAGACGAGTTTTAGCTGGCTTCACTTTCATACAAAAACTACGAGAGACGAGTTTTAGCTGGCTTCACTTTCATACAAAAACTAAGAGGGACGAGTTTTAGCTGGCTTCACTTTCATACAAAAACTACGAGGGACGAGTTTTAGCTGGCTTCACTTTCATACAAAACTAAGAGGGACGAGTTTTAGCTGGCTTCACTTTCATACAAAAACTACGAGAGACGAGTTTTAGCTGGCCTCACTTACCGACTGTATGGAGGACCACTATAATTATGTTGGACTCTGGTGCGAGTGTGTACATACAATGTTGCGCAACATCGTTCAAATGTTGCGCAACATGTGTCGTCACCGATCGCCGTAAGTGTTGTACCATCGAACGCGGCTCGAGTTCCTCTTTCAAACGACACCCCACACATGGTACCTACTACTACCTACTACCGTACCGTACAAGGTTTTCCACTTCTAATTTTTAATTTTTAAGTTTTAAGTTCTAAGTTCTAAGTTTTCGCGAGGCGAACATGTCCGCGTGGCGAACACTATGCACCCAACACCTTTATCATATCGCAGAAAACATTTCATTACCGCGTTTTAAAAAACTACTAGCGCCATCTAGTGTTTTCATACGAAAATACTTTCGACGACTTCCCATTCATAACCAATGTTGCCATTTAATTTTGAAATTTCATACAAAGTGGCGCCCTCATTTTTGGTCTACTTTTTTTTGCTGCACTGTAAGTCGTTTTGCACACGGGGTACGTTTTGCGAATAGTACATTATGCGCCTAAAGGCTTTTGTTGTTCAGAAATCTGTCAACTTGTACCGGTCGGTGATTCCTATCTTCTAATAGTAACATAAGTTCCTTATGTTTTAGTCGTAGAACATGTTGAGATTTATTTAAAAGAATGTTTTAGATCTTTGTGATGTTACCTCATACGTTTTCAATGTTTTTATCCAGAATAAAGTTTAAAATAACTCAATTTTATTGTTATTATTTAGTACCCGACACGCTCTTGGCCCTTTTCTACCCACTTTCTACCTACTAGAGTGCCCGACACGCTCTTGGCCCTATTCTACCCACTTTCTACCTGCTTTAGTGCCCGACACGCTCTTGGCCCGATTCGGCATACTTTCTACCTACTTAAGTGCCCGACACGCTCTTGGCCCGATTCGGCATACTTTCTACCTGCTTAAGTGCCCGACACGCTCTTGACCCGATTCGGCATACTTTGTACCTACTTGCGTGCCCGACACGCTCTTGACCCGATTCGGCATACTTTGTACCTACTTGCGTGCCCGACACGCTCTTGACCCGATTCGGCATACTTTGTACCTACTTGCGTGCCCGACACGCTCTTGACCCGATTCAGCATACTTTCTACCTACTAGAGTGCCCGACACGCTCTTGGCCCGATTCGGCATACTTTCTACCTGCTTAAGTGCCCGACACGCTCTTGACCCGATTCGGCATACTTTGTACCTACTTGCGTGCCCGACACGCTCTTGGCCCGATTCGGCATACTTTCTACCTACTTAAGTGCCCGACTTGCTCTTGGCCCGATTCGGCATACTTTCTACCTACTTGCGTGCCCGACACGCTCTTGGCCCGATTCGGCATACTTTCTACCTACTAGAGCGCCCGACACCCTCTTGGCCCGATTCGGCATACAAAGCTAAAACGGACGTAACCAAACTAGGAACAATCTAGGCAACCTCACTGGGTACTATCGGCAGCGCATGAACCTACCCCAAGCAAGGGATCACCGTATTACTGGTGTTCTCATACAAACACTACGAGAGACCAGTTTTAGCTGGCCTCACTTTCATACAAAACTACGAGGGACGAGTTTTAGCTGGCCTCACTTTCATACAAAACTACGAGGGACGAGTTTTAGCTGGCTTCACTTTCATACAAAAACTAAGAGGGACGAGTTTTAGCTGGCTTCACTTTCATACAAAACTACGAGAGACGAGTTTTAGCTGGCTTCACTTTCATACAAAAACTAAGAGGGACGAGTTTTAGCTGGCTTCACTTTCATACAAAACTACGAGAGACGAGTTTTAGCTGGCTTCACTTTCATACAAAACTAAGAGGGACGAGTTTTAGCTGGCTTCACTTTCATACAAAAACTACGAGAGACGAGTTTTAGCTGGCTTCACTTTCATACAAAAACTAAGAGGGACGAGTTTTAGCTGGCTTCACTTTCATACAAAAACTAAGAGGGACGAGTTTTAGCTGGCTTCACTTTCATACAAAACTAAGAGGGACGAGTTTTAGCTGGCTTCACTTTCATACAAAACTACGAGAGACGAGTTTTAGCTGGCTTCACTTTCATACAAAACTACGAGAGACGAGTTTTAGCTGGCTTCACTTTCATACAAAAACTAAGAGGGACGAGTTTTAGCTGGCTTCACTTTCATACAAAAACTACGAGGGACGAGTTTTAGCTGGCTTCACTTTCATACAAAACTAAGAGGGACGAGTTTTAGCTGGCTTCACTTTCATACAAAACTACGAGAGACGAGTTTTAGCTGGCCTCACTTACCGACTGTATGGAGGACCACTATAATTATGTTGGACTCTGGTGCGAGTGTGTGCCACATACAATGTTGCGCAACATCGTTCAAATGTTGCGCAACATGTGTCGTCACCGATCGCCGTAAGTGTTGTACCATCGAACGCGGCTCGAGTTCCTCTTTCAAACGACACCCCACACATGGTACCTACTACTACCTACTACCGTACCGTACAAGGTTTTCCACTTCTAATTTTTAATTTTTAAGTTTTAAGTTCTAAGTTCTAAGTTTTCGCGAGGCGAACATGTCCGCGTGGCGAACACTATGCACCCAACACCTTTATCATATCGCAGAAAACATTTCATTACCGCGTTTTAAAAAACTACTAGCGCCATCTAGTGTTTTCATACGAAAATACTTTCGACGACTTCCCATTCATAACCAATGTTGCCATTTAATTTTGAAATTTCATACAAAGTGGCGCCTCATTTTTGGTCTACTTTTTTGCTGCACTGTAAGTCGTTTTGCACACGGGGTACGTTTTGCGAATAGTACATTATGCGCCTAAAGGCTTTTGTTGTTCAGAAATCTGTCAACTTGTACCGGTCGGTGATTCCTATCTTCTAATAGTAACATAAGTTCCTTATGTTTTAGTCGTAGAACATGTTGAGATTTATTTAAAAGAATGTTTTAGATCTTTGTGATGTTACCTCATACGTTTTCAATGTTTTTATCCAGAATAAAGTTTAAAATAACTCAATTTTATTGTTATTATTTAGTACCCGACACGCTCTTGGCCCTTTTCTACCCACTTTCTACCTACTAGAGTGCCCGACACGCTCTTGGCCCTATTCTACCCACTTTCTACCTGCTTAAGTGCCCGACACGCTCTTGGCCCGATTCGGCATACTTTCTACCTACTTAAGTGCCCGACACGCTCTTGGCCCGATTCGGCATACTTTCTACCTGCTTAAGTGCCCGACACGCTCTTGACCCGATTCGGCATACTTTGTACCTACTTGCGTGCCCGACACGCTCTTGACCCGATTCGGCATACTTTGTACCTACTTGCGTGCCCGACACGCTCTTGACCCGATTCGGCATACTTTGTACCTACTTGCGTGCCCGACACGCTCTTGACCCGATTCAGCATACTTTCTACCTACTAGAGTGCCCGACACGCTCTTGGCCCGATTCGGCATACTTTCTACCTGCTTAAGTGCCCGACACGCTCTTGACCCGATTCGGCATACTTTGTACCTACTTGCGTGCCCGACACGCTCTTGGCCCGATTCGGCATACTTTCTACCTACTTAAGTGCCCGACTTGCTCTTGGCCCGATTCGGCATACTTTCTACCTACTTGCGTGCCCGACACGCTCTTGGCCCGATTCGGCATACTTTCTACCTACTAGAGCGCCCGACACCCTCTTGGCCCGATTCGGCATACAAAGCTAAAACGGACGTAACCAAACTAGGAACAATCTAGGCAACCTCACTGGGTACTATCGGCAGCGCATGAACCTACCCCAAGCAAGGGATCACCGTATTACTGGTGTTCTCATACAAACACTACGAGAGACCAGTTTTAGCTGGCCTCACTTTCATACAAAAACTACGAGGGACGAGTTTTAGCTGGCCTCACTTTCATACAAAAACTACGAGGGACGAGTTTTAGCTGGCTTCACTTTCATACAAAAACTAAGAGGGACGAGTTTTAGCTGGCTTCACTTTCATACAAAAACTACGAGAGACGAGTTTTAGCTGGCTTCACTTTCATACAAAAACTAAGAGGGACGAGTTTTAGCTGGCTTCACTTTCATACAAAAACTACGAGAGACGAGTTTTAGCTGGCTTCACTTTCATACAAAACTAAGAGGGACGAGTTTTAGCTGGCTTCACTTTCATACAAAAACTACGAGAGACGAGTTTTAGCTGGCTTCACTTTCATACAAAACTAAGAGGGACGAGTTTTAGCTGGCTTCACTTTCATACAAAAACTAAGAGGGACGAGTTTTAGCTGGCTTCACTTTCATACAAAACTAAGAGGGACGAGTTTTAGCTGGCTTCACTTTCATACAAAAACTACGAGAGACGAGTTTTAGCTGGCTTCACTTTCATACAAAACTACGAGAGACGAGTTTTAGCTGGCTTCAATTTCATACAAAAACTAAGAGGGACGAGTTTTAGCTGGCTTCACTTTCATACAAAACTACGAGGGACGAGTTTTAGCTGGCTTCACTTTCATACAAAACTAAGAGGGACGAGTTTTAGCTGGCTTCACTTTCATACAAAAACTACGAGAGACGAGTTTTAGCTGGCCTCACTTACCGACTGTATGGAGGACCACTATAATTATGTTGGACTCTGGTGCGAGTGTGTACATACAATGTTGCGCAACATCGTTCAAATGTTGCGCAACATGTGTCGTCACCGATCGCCGTAAGTGTTGTACCATCGAACGCGGCTCGAGTTCCTCTTTCAAACGACACCCCACACATGGTACCTACTACTACCTACTACCGTACCGTACAAGGTTTTCCAGTTCTAATTTTTAATTTTTAAGTTTTAAGTTCTAAGTTCTAAGTTTTCGCGAGGCGAACATGTCCGCGTGGCGAACACTATGCACCCAACACCTTTATCATATCGCAGAAAACATTTCATTACCGCGTTTTAAAAAACTACTAGCGCCATCTAGTGTTTTCATACGAAAATACTTTCGACGACTTCCCATTCATAACCAATGTTGCCATTTAATTTTGAAATTTCATACAAAGTGGCGCCCTCATTTTTGGTCTACTTTTTTTTGCTGCACTGTAAGTCGTTTTGCACACGGGGTACGTTTTGCGAATAGTACATTATGCGCCTAAAGGCTTTTGTTGTTCAGAAATCTGTCAACTTGTACCGGTCGGTGATTCCTATCTTCTAATAGTAACATAAGTTCCTTATGTTTTAGTCGTAGAACATGTTGAGATTTATTTAAAAGAATGTTTTAGATCTTTGTGATGTTACCTCATACGTTTTCAATGTTTTTATCCAGAATAAAGTTTAAAATAACTCAATTTTATTGTTATTATTTAGTACCCGACACGCTCTTGGCCCTTTTCTACCCACTTTCTACCTACTAGAGTGCCCGACACGCTCTTGGCCCGATTCGGCATACTTTGTACCTACTTGCGTGCCCGACACGCTCTTGGCCCGATTCGGCATACTTTCTACCTACTTAAGTGCCCGACTTGCTGTTGGCCCGATTCGGCATACTTTCTACCTACTTAAGTGCCCGACTTGCTCTTGGCCCGATTCGGCATACTTTCTACCTGCTTAAGTGCCCGACACGCTCTTGGCCCGATTCGGCATACTTTCTACCTACTTAAGTGCCCGACTTGCTCTTGGCCCGATTCGGCATACTTTCTACCTACTAGAGCGCCCGACACCCTCTTGGCCCGATTCGGCATACAAAGCTAAAACGGACGTAACCAAACTAGGAACAATCTAGGCAACCTCACTGGGTACTATCGGCAGCGCATGAACCTACCCCAAGCAAGGGATCACCGTATTACTGGTGTTCTCATACAACACTACGAGAGACCAGTTTTAGCTGGCCTCACTTTCATACAAAACTACGAGGGACGAGTTTTAGCTGGCTTCACTTTCATACAAAAACTAAGAGGGACGAGTTTTAGCTGGCTTCACTTTCATACAAAACTACGAGAGACGAGTTTTAGCTGGCTTCACTTTCATACAAAAACTAAGAGGGACGAGTTTTAGCTGGCTTCACTTTCATACAAAACTACGAGGGACGAGTTTTAGCTGGCTTCACTTTCATACAAAACTAAGAGGGACGAGTTTTAGCTGGCTTCACTTTCATACAAAAACTACGAGAGGCGAGTTTTAGCTGGCTTCACTTTCATACAAAACTACGAGAGACGAGTTTTAGCTGGCTTCACTTTCATACAAAAACTAAGAGGGACGAGTTTTAGCTGGCTTCACTTTCATACAAAAACTACGAGGGACGAGTTTTAGCTGGCTTCACTTTCATACAAAACTAAGAGGGACGAGTTTTAGCTGGCTTCACTTTCATACAAAAACTACGAGAGACGAGTTTTAGCTGGCCTCACTTACCGACTGTATGGAGGACCACTATAATTATGTTGGACTCTGGTGCGAGTGTGCCACATACAATGTTGCGCAACATCGTTCAAATGTTGCGCAACATGTGTCGTCACCGATCGCCGTAAGTGTTGTACCATCGAACG
Organism: Phthorimaea operculella; assembly: GCA_024500475.1. Taxonomy (NCBI): domain Eukaryota; kingdom Metazoa; phylum Arthropoda; class Insecta; order Lepidoptera; family Gelechiidae; genus Phthorimaea; species Phthorimaea operculella. The sequence goes on from JANFCV010000242.1 coordinate 67,760, forward strand.
CGGCTCGAGTTCCTCTTTCAAACGACACCCCACACATGGTACCTACTACTACCTACTACCGTACCGTACAAGGTTTTCCACTTCTAATTTTTAATTTTTAAGTTTTAAGTTCTAAGTTCTAAGTTTTCGCGAGGCGAACATGTCCGCGTGGCGAACACTATGCACCCAACACCTTTATCATATCGCAGAAAACATTTCATTACCGCGTTTTAAAAAACTACTAGCGCCATCTAGTGTTTTCATACGAAAATACTTTCGACGACTTCCCATTCATAACCAATGTTGCCATTTAATTTTGAAATTTCATACAAAGTGGCGCCTCATTTTTGGTCTACTTTTTTTTGCTGCACTGTAAGTCGTTTTGCACACGGGGTACGTTTTGCGAATAGTACATTATGCGCCTAAAGGCTTTTGTTGTTCAGAAATCTGTCAACTTGTACCGGTCGGTGATTCCTATCTTCTAATAGTAACATAAGTTCCTTATGTTTTAGTCGTAGAACATGTTGAGATTTATTTAAAAGAATGTTTTAGATCTTTGTGATGTTACCTCATACGTTTTCAATGTTTTTATCCAGAATAAAGTTTAAAATAACTCAATTTTATTGTTATTATTTAGTACCCGACACGCTCTTGGCCCTTTTCTACCCACTTTCTACCTACTAGAGTGCCCGACACGCTCTTGGCCCTATTCTACCCACTTTCTACCTGCTTAAGTGCCCGACACGCTCTTGGCCCGATTCGGCATACTTTCTACCTACTTAAGTGCCCGACACGCTCTTGGCCCGATTCGGCATACTTTCTACCTGCTTAAGTGCCCGACACGCTCTTGACCCGATTCGGCATACTTTGTACCTACTTGCGTGCCCGACACGCTCTTGACCCGATTCGGCATACTTTGTACCTACTTGCGTGCCCGACACGCTCTTGACCCGATTCGGCATACTTTGTACCTACTTGCGTGCCCGACACGCTCTTGACCCGATTCAGCATACTTTCTACCTACTAGAGTGCCCGACACGCTCTTGGCCCGATTCGGCATACTTTCTACCTGCTTAAGTGCCCGACACGCTCTTGACCCGATTCGGCATACTTTGTACCTACTTGCGTGCCCGACACGCTCTTGGCCCGATTCGGCATACTTTCTACCTACTTAAGTGCCCGACTTGCTCTTGGCCCGATTCGGCATACTTTCTACCTACTTGCGTGCCCGACACGCTCTTGGCCCGATTCGGCATACTTTCTACCTACTAGAGCGCCCGACACCCTCTTGGCCCGATTCGGCATACAAAGCTAAAACGGACGTAACCAAACTAGGAACAATCTAGGCAACCTCACTGGGTACTATCGGCAGCGCATGAACCTACCCCAAGCAAGGGATCACCGTATTACTGGTGTTCTCATACAAACACTACGAGAGACCAGTTTTAGCTGGCCTCACTTTCATACAAAACTACGAGGGACGAGTTTTAGCTGGCCTCACTTTCATACAAAACTACGAGGGACGAGTTTTAGCTGGCTTCACTTTCATACAAAACTAAGAGGGACGAGTTTTAGCTGGCTTCACTTTCATACAAAAACGAGAGACGAGTTTTAGCTGGCTTCACTTTCATACAAAACTAAGAGGGACGAGTTTTAGCTGGCTTCACTTTCATACAAAAACTACGAGAGACGAGTTTTAGCTGGCTTCACTTTCATACAAAACAAAGAGGGACGAGTTTTAGCTGGCTTCACTTTCATACAAAAACTACGAGAGACGAGTTTTAGCTGGCTTCACTTTCATACAAAAACTAAGAGGGACGAGTTTTAGCTGGCTTCACTTTCATACAAAAACTAAGAGGGACGAGTTTTAGCTGGCTTCACTTTCATACAAAAACTAAGAGGGACGAGTTTTAGCTGGCTTCACTTTCATACAAAACTACGAGAGACGAGTTTTAGCTGGCTTCACTTTCATACAAAAACTACGAGAGACGAGTTTTAGCTGGCTTCACTTTCATACAAAAACTAAGAGGGACGAGTTTTAGCTGGCTTCACTTTCATACAAAACTACGAGGGACGAGTTTTAGCTGGCTTCACTTTCATACAAAACTAAGAGGGACGAGTTTTAGCTGGCTTCACTTTCATACAAAAACTACGAGAGACGAGTTTTAGCTGGCCTCACTTACCGACTGTATGGAGGACCACTATAATTATGTTGGACTCTGGTCCGAGTGTGTACATACAATGTTGCGCAACATCGTTCAAATGTTGCGCAACATGTGTCGTCACCGATCGCCGTAAGTGTTGTACCATCGAACGCGGCTCGAGTTCCTCTTTCAAACGACACCCCACACATGGTACCTACTACTACCTACTACCGTACCGTACAAGGTTTTCCACTTCTAATTTTTAATTTTTAAGTTTTAAGTTCTAAGTTCTAAGTTTTCGCGAGGCGAACGTGTCCGCGTGGCGAACACTATGCACCCAACACCTTTATCATATCGCAGAAAACATTTCATTACCGCGTTTTAAAAAACTACTAGCGCCATCTAGTGTTTTCATACGAAAATACTTTCGACGACTTCCCATTCATAACCAATGTTGCCATTTAATTTTGAAATTTCATACAAAGTGGCGCCCTCATTTTTGGTCTACTTTTTTTTGCTGCACTGTAAGTCGTTTTGCACACGGGGTACGTTTTGCGAATAGTACATTATGCGCCTAAAGGCTTTTGTTGTTCAGAAATCTGTCAACTTGTACCGGTCGGTGATTCCTATCTTCTAATAGTAACATAAGTTCCGTAAGTTTTAGTCGTAGAACGTGTTAAGATTTATTTTTATTTAAAATGTTTTAGATCTTTTGTGATGTTACCTCATTTGTATTTAATGTTTTTATTCAGAATAAAGTTTTAAATAACTCAATTTTATTGTTATTATTTCTTAAGAGTTTCTGTTGTAAATTAAAACATAACCCTTTTTCTGGGCCATTCGAGTAAAAAGGTTAGAGACCACTGAAACAAACTTAAATTCAATTTAATTTCATTTACACTTAAGACGTTCTTTCTTCAGAATTTCCGCTGTAATATGCGACAGTTGCTTGAAATGCTTCTTGAAGGACTGTGAATGTTTGTAATGTTTGTCGCAAACATCACAGTACTGTTCTTCGAGCTCCGACTTGGGTTTTATTTTGAGATGTACGTATCTGTGGTGTCGGTATAAGGAGTAGCTGTTTGTGCACGTTTTGTTGCACAATTCGCAGTTGACTGGCGACGATCGGCCGTGGAATCTGAGAAAAATGTGGTAAAATAATATTCAATGCAAATAGGTACAAGATGTTAAAGGTATACTTAGAGAAAAACCTTTTGTGTACCTACATTTATCTACTAAGTTAGTATCGAGCGAGTCCGACTCGCACTTGATATCACTAGTTTTAAAGTATAGTGATGGTTACATACTTGTTTCCATGGTTCGCCAGCTCTTTCGATGTCCTGAAACTTTTATTGCATATCTCACAACTATGTTCTTGATCTTGCTTTTCTTCTGTCATCATTTTCTTTCGACGTTTTGGTGTGCTACATTTTGGCTCTTTAGGAGATCTTGGTTTTCTTTTAGATTTCGTAGCACTGGAACAAGACACATGAAATTCAATTTAATAAATTTAATACATACATCACGCCTATATCCCTTCCGGGAAAGGCAGAACGTAAAAGGCTTCATAAAACGGCAATTTACACAGAGTCTGTCAAACATTTGAGAGTCATTCAGAAGCTGTGTATCATCATAGTGACAGGTTGTCTTATTACGATACCCACAGGAAAGATACGGGTTGCAGCTATTTTAAGCTGGCACCGCACGGCAGTATTATATAATTATTTTGCTTCTTCTTTTTCTTGCGATTAAATGTATTAAAACAGTAAAAGAACTGTAATAAGTCTCGCATTCGTAGTATGGTGATGCTATTCTAAGCACGCATCACATAGCAATTTCACAATATAAAAAAAATTACATACTGTGATGCAATGTCTTCCGCAATTTCGTCTGCCTCCTCGGTTTTATTTGTGGCCAAGTTATCTGAGTTTTCTATCGGATCTACAATAAACAATACTTCAGGATCTTTTCCAGAATCTTCATCGGATTGTGACTCCTCTTTTAAAATGTCATGTAAATCGGCTTCCGAACTAGAGTTTGCTGGTGATATCTGAAAGTTCGAAATAATTTAAATAGTTTTTTAACTTTTGCGGTCACGCATGATAACGTCATCACGCGCGTACTGGTTAGCGCTGCCTGTGATATTCATTCACTTATCATAAATGTACTATACTTACGGAAGGCGTAATTTCACACTTAGTTTCTACCTCTGTTTTTGTGTAGGGTTCATAAATTTCATCATTTAATGGGTCATTGCTATCACCACCATCATCATCTTCATTAGAAAGTACACTCAAAGAATCATTTGTAGATTTTCTCTGCAAGAAAGAGTAAAATAAATATATTCAGCTCTAATATTTTCAAGATTACATCATGAGATTTTATCTTGAATATCATATTATTTGAATAAGCAAGTGGCCCAATCATAGAAATATGGAATAGAAGATTATGACGGAATTTCGTATGTAGAAAAAATAAAAAAATTATGCATTTTTGGGGGCAATAACTTGATGTAGATAGGTTTAATAGTTTTCTAGATTAGCTGTGTTCTAAGTAAATTAGCACAAGCAATAAATGGCGTTTTTAGTTTAAAAACAAATCTTAAAAGGGATGAAGCAATGATTTTTAAATAATGAAACCTATCTAGATTGATTAACCACCCCTAAAAACTCCTAGATGCGTAATTTCGAAATCCTGTAAAACATGAAAATGTATTCAGCTACTTTTCTAAGTGCAGTATCTAAGCTTGCTTCAAGCCTTTATATCAAAAAGAAGTTATGAAGCACCCTTTACCTTATTCCACTTATTCATGAGGAGCACAAAGTTTTTCAACGAATTCCTCCGGAAAACCTCCACCTGATGCATACAGTTCAGGCAACTTGCACATATCTTAGCCTGCGGATTGCTTCTTAGACTTGACTTGTATTTCTGAAATAAGGAATACAAATAGTTTTTCATATATGGTGTTAGTATTTTATGTGAATGCTTCTTAGATTCTAAATTAATGTCTAACAGTGAAAACCTGTAATTGGCTTTCTGATTTTACTCTTAATATGTATATTGTTACATTAGCTGTTGGTTTTCCAAAATAAATAAAATAAAATAAAATAAAATAAATAATTAGTTTCCATAAATGACTGTAATGTTTAAGTTACAATAATTATACACACATCGTGACATTCAGTACCAGAAAGAAACCGCTGGTCTGATAGCTAGATTATGTAGTAGGGAATGTAGCATATTTACTTTCTTTTACCTTGCTGATGGGGTGCAGTAGTACATCAAACACCCTCCATTCCTTTTCTCTCATTTTATTGAGATTTTGAGTTGAGAGGCAAGTCAAACATATGCCTGCCATTTTCAGTTATGGTAAAATTCAGTTCCGATAATATCAAATACGAAATTTTGCATGAAAATATTGAGAAAATCAACACAAAATCTTGTTTGTTTTGATTTCTTCTTTCACAAAATATTCCTGTGTTACACACTTAGACCACGTTCACACTTGCAACTTTTTTGTCGTGTGACACACGGATCTCTCATTCTTTTCCACCTTGTAGAAAGAGACTGCCGATAAGTAGTCGACCAAAGTCTCCTCAGTGTGAAGGCGCGATTACCGACGGACTGACGGACTACTTACAATGCCATCTTTTATCGAGTAGCAGTACCTCAATGTGACATTTGTTACAAAACCACCCATGCACAATCAAACCTGGCACCGGGGTACGTTCAAGCAGCCATTTAATGTATCTGTCGTAGATCTTTTAACTAAAGTTAAACTAAGAGTACTACATGGGCCATTCGCATTTAAGGGATCGAAAATTTGAAAATTAAAAAAAATTAAATATTACTAATATTTTAACGTGAATCGATGTAAAATAAAAAATCTTACCTTAGGAATATAATTTATGAGATCGTTTACCGTAAATTCAGATATTATAACAAATATAAAAATAATTGTGACCACCGAAAAGTTGCAATGACCACCAAAAAGACTTTTAATGCCAAAATATACTCATAATAGTCTCTTTTATGAAATAATTTAAATAAAAGAAATATAACAAAATAAAATTAAAAGTTATAAAACCTTAAAATGTTTATAAAAAGTAAGAAAAGTTGAGAAATATTAAGGACCACCGAACAGACAACTTTTCGGTAGTCCAAAATTACGTACATTGGACACACACAAGAGAGTGACCAGTCTGATGATGATGAGAGGGAAGACGGAAAAAGTCTTTCAGCCGGGAGACATCAGGATTGTATAGGTGCTTTCAAAAACACAGGTGCAGGTAATATATTCCAGCAAGGCATACATTGAAAGCCAGTAGAAAACACTTAATCCGTCCGAATTGGTGGAATGGCAACCAGGTACAGGTGCTTTGAAATGCGTGCATAAAAATAGACCGATGGTGAAAGAGGCTGGTGGTGGAAGTGAGCTGGCGAAACAAGGTAGTGTGTGTAAAATTATGAAGTATGGAAGATAATAACCAAATGCTTAATCGTAGCCAATAAACCTCTACGTTCAACCAATTCAAGTATGCCATCTTCTGACGTGACTGCTATGGTAAATGCAGGATCCTTGATTAAAGAGGTTGAAGCTGTTCAGGTGTAAGGTATCCCTCACTCTGTTTAAGATTCCCTGTTCGTAGCCACCGTTTGAGTTTGGTTTGATGAGAGCTCTATGCCTTGGGGAACAAGCTATTCAGAGGCAGGAACAGATGCATCTCGAAAAGTAGATGCCAATTCAAAAGGATTATTTTTAGCGTTGAAGCATCGATACGCTGCGCTGGGCTTTTGTTGGCATTGTATAAGACCGGACATGGTCGTCACCTCATTAGGAGTTTGTTGGCTTAAGGTCAAACTTATTCTCTCTTCACTGGCTTTCGTTAACAGACGGAGGCATTTCATCTCCAACTGTTTTTGATTACGACAAGTATCACTCTAAGACGGACTGTTAAACATACACGCAAAGCAGCACATTGATGAGCAGCAGAAAGTCTTAGTGATTTGATAACAGACTCCTACAGAAACCTGGCCATTAAGTTGGGAAATCAAGCGAAGAAAATCCCAACAACAAAAATGAACTGGGCTGCCATAAGGAAGAAGTTTGCTGAGCAAACTTGTCTTGTCAAAGGCCTTCAAGATTTTGAGAAGAGTCTTAGTAAAGGGGGTGGCCCTGTGACAACCGTGAGAAGATGTTGCATCAATGAAGACTTTGTAGTCGCAAGCATGGACCCAGGCATGGTTGTGCAGATTGTGCACACGCCTCAGTTTTAGCGTATTCTAAGGCCAAGCTTTGTAACCAACTCAGAGTCGGAGAATGGGATTGAAAATGTTCTGCTTCTTACTACCCTGTATCAGCAAAGGCCGAAGAATCACGCGTAGAAAAATAGGCTTACCACCACAACTTTACTAAAATGTATAGAAGATCCGCATCTCTTCCCAGTCTGCTCTCTACCAATCTTATCTCGATTATAATATGAGAACAGGTGGGACTTTAACAAAAAATACGTTAAACTGTTCACTAACAGTCATTATATTATAAAAAATTTGTTCATTTTATATAATTTAAACAGAATATGCACTAAAAGTTCTTTTCGGTGACCAAGCTTCTTTTCGGTTACCAAAAGTGACTTCCGAAAAGATGACCACCGAACGGAATTTTCGTTCGCAGGTGGGCGGAGATTTCACATTTTTAAGATTTTATAGGTAGAACCAACATTTTTGTATAGATATCAATAAGATCTACTAACAAATTGGTATACATAATTTATTAAATCATTTACTTACACTTTATGTCAGTCACCGAATAGATCCTATGAGGTTTGCCAGAAATCAATTTTTGTGCGAATCAACTAAAATTTTGCACTCAAATTACAAAAAGCAATCACAAATGAAAGTCAGCTGTTTTCAAAAAATTTAATATAATGAGACGAGTGATATTGGATTTGAGCGCAAGAAAAAAAATCACTTTAAGTGTGTCTTATTTTGTACCACCGATGAGACGCGCAATCTTTGTAACATATGCGAACGGGAAATAAAATGAAAATGGCTAATTATAATTTAATGGCCAACTCACAAAACAATCTTGAAGATATTTTGAATCGTGTTAAAGTTTAAAAAGAGAGATCGTATGTGTTTAACATTTATTTATCACATTCTAAACTTGCTAAAGTGGGTTTTGAACAGACCACCGAAACGTACTTTTTGCTGTTAAAAAAATTTAAATAAATATTAAACGATCTATCACAAAAGTCACCGTCTGCAGGTTGAAAGTTTCAATGACATACTATAATCTCTTATCGTAAAAACAGACATTTATCCACTTTTCTGCTTTTTATGTCACATGAACAAAAAAAATGTTTGTTTTGCGAATCACCCACATAAACTAAATCTAAGAACTCTTTTATTTTTTAGATTTCTACTACCCGTTTCACAGGAGAAAGGGAATATACAGGATGGACCATGGAGTGACGTCAATAAAAAGAAATTAGATTCCTTACATCCTGGGGTATTCGAAAATATATGTTCCGCGATTATTTTTAGTTTCCAAAGTTATTCAACTTTAAAGTTGTATAGGAAAAACTCGAATGGCAGAATTTTTTTCTTTTTTTGTACGCTAAAAAGTACAAATCATAAAGATTGTGCTAGGAAATCAACCGCGCGAGAAGCCCTTATACAAAAATAAAAAAGGAAAGGAAAAATTACTGCCAGTCGAGATTTTCCCATACAACTTTAAAAGTTGAATAGCTCGGAAACTAAAAATAATCGCGGAACATACATGTGGTATTTTTGGAAACCCCAAGATGTGAGGAATCTAATTTCTTTTTATTGACGTCACTCCATGGTCCACTCTGTAAATGGCGGCCGGAGGTCATGCTTTCTCACTCGCACTTATGGAACCGCCGCCATTTATATTCTCTTTTTTCTGTGAAACGGGTAGTACAAAGATTTAAATAACAACAACTCAACTATATTTAAAAGCTTTATTTACATAGTTATTAGTAAATTAGTTTCTGCTTAAGATTAACAATACTAAATAGAGCTATTTATGAAAATACTTAGGTACAATACAAACAAAAGCTTATATACAAAGTTTATAATTATTCTGCGTGTTATATTATAAATATGAAATTGAATAACTATGCTCCTTCTCTCAAAACAAGGTTTTGATACGGTTTATACAATTGATTTGATTATACAATCATAAACATCTGGTTTAGACAGCACGGCGGCGCGGGGCGATACGCGCACTCTATAGCTTGATTATATAAAGTCCTATTAAATTCACTGCAAATATTTTAAGGGCATGCGTAAATATGTATAAGAAAAACATCTAAGGCATTTTAAAATAAATCGACACACTTTTTTTCATTTTCAAACAAACTTTTTACTTAATTACGTGAACATCCTTTGATTGACCTTCCGCCACGTAGACAGAATTCACTTACACGACACGCAAACCAACGACCAACCAATCACAGCACTTAATTTTATTATGACGCGTAATCATTCGAAGTAGTCTTCGAGCAACTCATCTTCCGTCCCGTTCCGGAAGTAGTGATTGGTGGTGTGTTTCTAGGACAAACAGGGTGCACTTTTTCGTTTGTTTTTATTAGTTAAATGCAATTTTCTTGAAAACTAGCGCGCAGATTTTTTTGAAAATTTGCCAAGTAGATGCTTATATTTTATTTGATATGCCCCTAAAATATTTGCAGTGAATTTAATAGGAGCTCATATATACTCTAAGCTACAGCCCTTTAAGACCTAACCCGCCCTGGTTTTCCTTCGTGCACGGTGCGCTCGTGCTCGCGGACCGACTCCGGATGCTTGAACTGCTTCTGGCAAGTTCTGCACGAAAACGCCTTCTCATTTGAGTGACTCTGGAAAAATAAAATATTATCACTAGGCAACGTGTTACAGAACAAAAAATAATGCCGAAAGGCGGTCAAGGTACTCATGAAACTGAATAACTTTCCCATATATGAAAAAAAAATGGACCTCCCATAGTAACTAAAATCCGCTGATCGGCAGTTTAGAGGTCCAAATTGTTTTTTCTTATTTTGGCCCATTGCTAGCTGTTAATGACACCAAATAATAATACTCTATACAGGGTGTTTTAAATGCGTGCCATAGCTTAAGGGTAGTTTAGTATCGATAAAGAATGTCGTAAAAATATTTAATTGAAAAAAATCCCAGTCACATTTTTTTTCAATTGGCTGACATTTGATTCAAATGCCTATATCTCAGCCAAAATTCGTTCAGTCTCAAGGTTGTTTAGACGAAAGTACTTGTATGGGCACTCTCTAAACAACAACAGTGTCAAAAATTAATATTTTAAAAAGAAAGTTTTGACTTAATAAAAAAAAAGTTTTTTTGATGTAGTATTTTTCAATATTTTTACGGCATCCTTAATCGATACTTAACCTACCCTGAAGCTATGGCACGCATTTAAATTAACACCTTGTATACAAGGAGTGACAGAAAGGGTATAAACAAGGGTATAAGAAAGGGTATAACAAGCCGAAAGGGTATGACAGGCCGAACTTTCCCCATGGAATACAATTTTACCGCAAAACAAGTCAGCTTATAGACTACTATAGAACATGGGTCGAAATATGATTAAAAAATTTGGACCTCCCATAGTAAATCTATCAGCTGATCGGCAATTTTGTATGGGAGGTCCAAATTTCTTTTTCATATTTCGACCCATGTTCCATAGGGAAAGTTGTTAAGTTTCAAGAGTACATTGACCTCCTTTTGGCTTGTTACACCCTTTCTGTTACACCCGGTATAATTTTGGTGTTTATAAATTCTAACTTTTAATATTTTGGCAAACGATGAATGAAGTCTGTAGTATTTTCGCACAATTGTTTCAAGCATACAACTTCTGTATTTTATTTATGACCCTGTCAAGTAGCGAAAACAAAAGTATATTGTAGCTAATTCTGTACGTACCCTCAAATGGCAGGTGAGATGGTGCGACTGTCGGAAGGCCTTGTTGCAGAGAGGCAGCGGACACACGTAGCGACGCTCGTTGTGCACCCGATTGATGTGCGTCTGCGAAATTATAAACAAGTGAAAACAAAATTTAAATTTTGAAAATACCCACGACAGTTTCCTGCAGCGCCCCCTGGTGAGTTAGAAGCGTAAAACCTATCTGAAATTATCATTACTGAAAACCGCATTATAATCGGACTAGTGGGTTTGGAGATAATTGGGAACGTTGGTTGGCACTGACAAATGTTTTTATCTAAGAAATACCTAAGAATATGCACCACAAAAATCCAAATCCATCACTGAACACCGCATCGAAATCAGACTAATGGTTTGGTAGATATTTGGTAACATAGGTTTGCACACACAAACAAACACACATTCTCTCACCCCAAACACATATACCGTCTCCGTTCCGTCGTGGATAAAAACAAGAAAGTCAATATACATGCGTTATCTATCAGTTGTTTTGACTGCCTGCCTGCCTGTTCAAATAAATAATAATAATTAAACAAGAATTCTGGGTTACAAGTTTAATTATACAACTAATTTCAATAATGAGAACATTCAATATTAGACCCAAGATGCATTATTTAAGTTTTTATTTAACTCCTTATGATTCGGTGATTTTTAAAATGACTTAAAACGCCCGTTAAAATCATTCAAATTTTCCGTGGTTCTTTTCCATTGTATGTAAGCAGATTCGTTTAATTTTCTAAACATGTTGGTAATTTCATATGTTTCAGTTATACTCGTTTGACATATGATTAATGTAAATCGATATGTTGAACTTATAAGTTTATTAAACAAAAACCTTAACAAATAAATAAATTTCAATTTACATTGTACTTCTTCCCGCAGTTGTCGCTGAATAACGGTTTCTCTCTATCTCTCTCTCACAATGACCTCTCATTATCGCTCTCTATCTCTCTCTGTGTCTGTCTGCTGTGTGTGTGCGTGTATTACCGTAACACATGTCTTGGTTATGAACTTCTTGCCACATTTCGACCTATGTTCCTTGGGGAAAATTGTTACTTATCTATCACCAGCCGGTTCTGAGTTTTCGCTATTAGTCACTATCACTAGTAAAATTTCACACTATACGTTACCATGACGCATGTCTTGGTCTTGAACTTTTTCCCACAATTGTCACACGAGAAGGGTCGGTCATCGAAGTGTTTGCGCAGCTGGTGGTCGCGCAGGTACCACTCGTACTGAGAACATAACATATGATATGGCATAAATGAAAATAAGAAATTGAAAAATGTCATGCATCGACCGGGGATCGAACCCGGGCCGCATGGGTAAACGCCCCACCGCTCTGCCAGTGAGCTATCGATGCACCGGTTGATAGATGCCAAATTTTCTATCTCTTGATGCTCATCTCTAAGCGACATAAAAAAAAACTTGGTATCATGTTAGATTAAGGAGTAAAGTCTAAATGTTAAACTATAACAAGGAGGATGGTAATACTTACTTTGAATCCGCCCATAGCACATATTTCGCAAATGAGGTCCTGTTTGGTTCCTGCCTTGCGATAGCCGCGGCGCCGTGTCAGCTGAAAAAAAGGGAAAAGAAAGTTAACTAATTTATATCGCTATAATTATGTTATGCGAATTTTCATCTTAATGAATTTGAATATTGCTGGAAAATGAACTTATTGTGAACTTTAAACTACGAGTTCTGTAAGTATAATAAATTGTCCTTCCTGAGCATGTTAAAAAATTAAAAATATATTTAAATTAAGCATAATTTAGAAAAACTTTGTATTCAAAATATTTAATAAGCGAATTATAGTGCGTCGTCGTTACAGCTGTGGTTACACCGTTGTAGACCTTATTGCGCACGGCGGCAGTTGTCCGAGCGGTAATTGACTGTACATCGTGCTGTCTACTTTTAATCTTCTAATATGTTTTATAAAATGTTTGAACACGCTTAATCTAATTTATCTACATCGCATGGTATGAAGGAACGTAGTACTTTTGTCGCCATATTATGCAACGAAACCCCGGACCAATATGCAACGTAGGGGCCGTGCTTTGTCGTGTCGCATCCTTTCCGCTTGGTTTTATTCCCACACAATACATCTATACGCCTCTTATCCATCATCTGACAACTTTTCCGACTTAATATATATTTATTTACCCCCAGGTCGTCGCTGGGCTGGCACCCCTTGTACCCGTCGGGCCGGTGCTTGTTGTAGATGTGCTGTTTGAGTGTTAACTCCTCGGTAAAACTGTCGCCGCATTGCGTGCAAGGCCTGGGGGGTAAGAAAAAAGAATATTTAGGTAATTTAATGGGATTTTTAATGCAATTTTTGGAAAACTTGCTAAATTTTCACCGCAGGCAGGATTTGAACCTGCGACCTTCGGCATCAGTACTGCCGACGCCCTAACCAACTGGGCTACCGCGGTTCTAATCGAGCCCGCGAAATTAAGCAAGAATATCTTGTCCACTATCGCGTATTCATTCGGGAGCCCATTCACCGGGATAGTTCTGCAACTAACTCCCAGTGACTAATTCATTCTTTACAGATTGAATGTAGTCAAAGCGATGAAAACCCGCGATAAATTGAATACCAAATTCGTGTTAGGTAAACAATTTTTGAAAAACTTGCAAAATTTTCACCGCAAATTTTCGATTAGAACCGCGGTAGCCCAGTTGTTAGGGCGTCGGCAGTACTGATGCCGAAGGTAGCAGGTTCAAATCCTGCCTGCGGTGAAAATTTTGCAAGTTTTCCAAAAATTGTTTACCTAACACGAGAAGTGTTTTAAAATTTGGTATTCAACTTTTAATGCACTTACAGTGCTTATATTATTCTCATAAATTGAAAATAAGAAAATTGAAAAATTCATCAGCGTCCGCCGGGACTTGAACCCGGGACCGTGGGAAACCGTCCCACCGCTCTGTCAACTGAGCTACGGGCGCCTGGCGGACCCTGGTGAATTTCTCAACATCTAAATGCTCGTTTCGAAGCGGCGATTTAAGCAACATCGAGTAGTAGTTTTACCAAGTTGTAGAAATTCACCAGGGTCCGCCAGGCGCCCGTAGCTCAGTTGGCAGAGCGGTGGGACGGTTTCGCACGGTCCCGGGTATAAGTTCGGGCGGTCGCTGACGAATATTTTAATTTTATTATTTTAAATTTATGTTGTTAATTATTTTTAGGCGCAAAGATGCAAGACAAAATACAGATCAAAAATCCTTTCAAAGAAAAATAGCCATTCCAGGTCAAAGTAAAACGTTGTAAAATACAAATAATAATATTACGTCGTTAATGGACGGCACCTCATTACCAGATTTTTGAGGTGTGAACCTTTTTTACACTGCTTACCAAAAATAACAAATAACGAAATTGTTTTTTCTTCATTTGTTTTCATCAAAAATTTGTTAATTACTTCAATACTTTTGAAATAACTTAAAAAAGCGTCTGGTTGTGTAACTGAAAACGTATTTAACTCTCTTAGATTCTCGACCGCACCATATATTTTTTCAGAAATTTATGACCATTTTCTACTGAATAATATTGTTTTGAAAACAAAGATTTGAGGCATCAGGCCCCCATAACGTACATGATATCTTTCCCGCAGTTTTGCGCGGTTAGTTCGGCGTGTCGGCGCAGCGCATTCGCGTTATGGAACTGCACCAGGCATACGGCGCACTTGAAACACTGAACAATCACTTACCCGTGTGATGCGAGCTTAGAATAGCATCACCACAATTCTACCTGTGGGTGTCGTGGAAAGCGACTGTAGTTGAGACGGCCACTCGCTTCATTCGCCGGCGTATGACCTAGTTGAGATGGCTACAATTTGCATTCACAGCTTATGACAGTTGTATGGAGCTCTCTTTCTCACTTGGTGGTAAACTCAAATGAGAAAGCCTCAACTATAAGGGAGAATCATCTAGATTCTAGGGAGCAGCGTTCCCTGTGAAAGCAACATCTTTCACTGCGCTCGCCAATCCGCCTGCCAAGCAATCGAGAGACTCTCATGTCCAGTAGTGGACTATCATGGCTGTTAAGGTAAGGTAAAGAGACTCATAAGAGTTGTCGATGCCTCGCAGATTCGCTTTCATAGTCTATCTGGACCATACATATCCTAAAAGGTTGTCGGATGGACACTTCCATACCTGATGATCCGAAATTAAAGTGAAACAATCAGGACCTTTCGCCATCGGTACTTCGGCACTCATCGCTTCAGCTTAAATGCTGACTAAGGTAAGGAGTGTTAACCTACATGTGAGAAAGCCTCAACTATAAGGGAGAATCATCTACATTCTAGGGAGCAGCGTCCCTGTGAAAGCAACATCTTGCATTGCGCTCGCCAATCAGCCTGTCAAACAAGAGAGGGACTCCCATGTCCAGTAGTGGACTATCATGTCTGTTTAGGTAAGGTAAGGAGAACTCACAAGAGTTGTCGCAAGACACTCGTAAGACCGATGCCTCGTCTTTCATAGTCTATCTGGACTATACATATCCTAAAATGTTGTCATATGGACACTTCCATACCCGATGATCCGAATTGAAGGTGAAACAACCAGGACCTTTCGCCATCGGTACTTCGGCACTCATCGCTTCAGCTTAAATGCTAAGGTAAGCAGTAAGGTAAGGAGTGTAAACCTACATGATATCTTTGCCGCAGTTTTGTGCGGTGAGTTCCGCGTGTCTGCGCAGCGCGTTCGCGTTGTGGAACTGCACCAGGCACACGGCGCACTTGAAACACTGAAAAAAAAAACAAATTATTACTTAAAGGAGCCGATACATAAAAAGCGTTTTCTTTTTCGGCGATTTCTCAGGTGCGCGTGTTCGCAGCGCAGCGACACCACCACGATTTTTTGATGTTTGCGTCGCCCACAAACTGTACGAACTGTGATCGTCGCGAGCACGCAGCGGTATCACAGCGATCAAAAAATCGGGGCGTCATCGTGCACGCCGCGATCACGCTCCGCCGGAAACTCGCCGGAAGTAACGCTTGTTTGCAAGGGCTCTTCGTGCTTATGTGATACTATGATCGCTGGAAAAAACGCTTGTGTTGAAGGGCTCACAGACGGACAATCAATAAACTACGGAGTGTTGGGATTAATGCACTCACAATGCCTTGATATCATAAAAAATTGAAAAAAATACGTTTCCACCGAGGCTGAAATCCGGGACACGTGGGGAATCCGCTGCTCTGTCATTGAGCTTCCGACGCCTGACCAACCCTTCCAAATTTTGAATCACTAGATTAGATTGTTAGTGCATAAATATGATAAATTTATAATGCATTTCTTAAAGAGAATCTTGTAAATTCCTACTAAGAAATAAATGTTTTGATTTTGACTAATTGTAACATTTAAACATTTAAAAGATCAAAACTTACCTCTTTATGCGCCCTTCCTTTGTGCGCGACGAGTCCCGCCTGGCTCGAGAACTTCATATGACAGATGTCACACGGCACGCTGCCGTGGTATATACGGATGTGGTTGATGCGGGACTTGTATTTGCTGAAAAAGTATAAAGCACAAATTAGGGAAACGGCGCGCGGGGCGCCTATACAGATGGCTCACTCAGACAGAACTAGCGACGATTTTGATGTTTACTGACTTTAACTAGAAATAACCGGAGTCTCAGGGGAAGTCAAGGTAAGTAAGAGGTTGGTTGCCATGAATGTCATATTTCTTGGATTAAAATTGGTTTAGAATCATATGACGTTTTTGTACCAGATTTTACTGTATTGATATTCTTATGCTTTGAGTTTGTTGACAGTAGCCACCCTGGCTATGTAACAAATGACAATCTCAAAAGTCCTGACTAGGGCCGAGTGAACCTTCTGTATAATCTCTATTTTTGTATATAAAGTGCGGTAATTTCCAAGTTTCACTTTTGGCCCAATCTGCCATTTTGAATTTATGAAATTTTAATATAGCCAGTGTCCCTTGCGCTGCTGTGAATAATCTAACGACAACTCATATGTCAAGCAACACCCGCCTAGCCGTTTGGGTTGTAGCTCGTGAAAAATAATTTACTTTTATACATACATACTCACATAAATACTATCGAAAACATAATCGGTTAATAAAACATAATGTGTCCATACCCGGTTAATCTTCTTTTGAAGTAATCGGGTAAAAAGGTGTGTTAATATTGAATATTTTGTTTTGTAACTAGTGCCGACCGATCTATCTGTGACTATGAAATTAGGATGACATCACCTAATTTATTTTAAATTTTTCATATCGGCAAGTCATTGAAAATAAAATATCTATATGAAAATATAGTTAATATTTAATCATATGTCCGTCAAATAAAACATATGAATTAATCAATATGTTCAATTTAAATTATCTGTACTTATCAAAAGTAGGAAAAATTTATTGATGAAATCGATAAACTCCGAAATTACAGGACACCGTATGGGCCGTTCCAGGTACCACTAGAAAGACGTGGTGGATGCTGACCTGGGCGATCTCCAGGTCAACAACTGGCAGGCGATCGCGCAGGTGGGAGCTCGTTTCGGAATCCTCTTTGGGTCGCTGAGCCAGCGGAGTTAGTTACTTAGACTACCCATACAAAGTTAGTCAGATGATCGTAAATTGAGCATGGGAGGTCGGAACTAATTTTACGTTTGCCGCCACATGAGTCATGGAAAAAGTTGTTCAATCTCATGGCCTGATTACGCCTGCAAAGTTTTCGTTAGACCGTTCCTTACACGCTGTCCTATTAAACGCTGTTATACACACGCTGTATACATTTGTGTCACACGCTGTTATAAGGTCCTATTAAATAATACTATTCGGAGGGTTGTCCCTTATAGGTATGTATACTTACTCGAACTTCATCTGGCAGTGTTCGCACTCGTAACTGACGCCAGCATGACTTCTGTAGTGCTCGCGTGCACCTCCGCTGAAACATTCATATCAATAAGTCGTAAAACTGAACAACTTTTGTCATAAATAAAAATAAGAAACGTTGATAAAATAATTAGCGTCGGCCAGGGTTAGAACCCGAGACCGTAGGGTACCGTCACACTGCTCTGCCAACTGAGTTGCCGGCTTATCATTACCTGGCTGACTCTGACGAATCTTTCAACTTCAACGAATTTTTCAATTTTCTTATTAACATTGACATCTGTCGCAGGAATCTAGCGAAATCCGGTATTTCGCGAAATCCCTAGGCCCTTCGCGAAGAGCCGGATAATAGCGAAATGCATGATTCGTAGCCGAATCCGCTACGCACCTGCTACGAAAGGTCCATATGCAGCAAAGGTTCCATATACTGATCAGGTGGTTCAGCCTGCAATTGCCTATTCATTCATGTCAGCGGCCCACGGAACGCCCAGTGTCGTAAGGGTTCTTCGGGTGGTCATGATCATGACCATGACCATGACCATGACCATGACCATGACGATTACGTTACGATTACGATTATAATCATAATGACCATGACCATGACCATTATGATTATAATCATAATCATAATGGTTATGATTATGATTATAATCCACTATTATGATTATGATTATGACCATTATGATTATGATTATAATCATAATGGTCATGGTCATTGTCATTATGATTATAATCATAATCATAATCGTAATCGTAATCGTAATGGTCATGGTCATGGTCATGGTCATGACCACCCGAAGAACCCTTACGACACTGGGCGTTCCGTGGGCCGCTGACATGAATGAATAGGCAATTGCAGGCTGAACCACCTGATCAGTATATGGAACCTTTGCTGCATATGGACCTTTCGTAGCAGGTGCGTAGCGGATTCGGCTACGAATCATGCATTTCGCTATTATCCGGCTCTTCGCGAAGGGCCTAGGGATTTCGCGAATTACCGGATTTCGCTAGATTCCTGCGACATATCGACTCACATATCTCTCGTCTCGGTTCCGCACTGCTGGCAGACAAACTTATATCTGTGTTGCTTGTCCAAGTGGTGCCTTCGCTTCTGTGGGGTCTTGAAACGGCGGTGGCAGAACTCGCATTCGTACGGGAGACTCTGTGTGAAAAAAACAGGCCAAGTGTAAGTCGGACTCGCTCACCGAGGCTTCCGTAATATATGTACACCTTTCGAGCCATCGTCTTGGAGGAAATATACTAGAGGAGACGGCGTTCGAAGCACGGAATTATATTGCTTTTCGGACAATCAGGTGGTTAAGAACAAATTCACAAAGTGATTGAATCATATAACAGACAATAATGATACAACAATTACAGTATGTATACTATAAGCAATCTATAGAGTCCGCCTAAAATAAGTTAGAACGGGTAGGCAGTAGTAAGAACACAACCTCCCTGTCGCTCAGTAGCAAAACGCGAACAGCACTATTAAAACTCTATTACTTCTCATACACATTAGACACAGGTATGTAAGGAACAACTGCTTACGTTTCACAGAACGGCGCGAGGCGATACGAGCACTCTATAGCTTGCTCAAATATATCCTAAGTGTCTCGACACACTACGACCGAAATCACGCGACGGAATTGTTATTTGCATTACGGATCACACATTTCAGCCGAAATTCCGTCGCTGAAATTACGTCGCCGAATGTCAGTCCGAAGTAATTCGGCGTGATTTGTACGTAATTTCGGTGCTTATAGTGTAAGTAAATTACACAACTTACCGGGTCATGCAACGTCTTGTGGTTCTGGAAAGTGCTCTCCGTCTTGAACCCCGTGTAGCACAGTTTGCATCTGTACTTCGCCTTCTTATACTTTGCGTGTTCCTTCCTCTTTTCAACGTCCAGAACCTTTTCTTTACTAAGCATCAATTTCACATCGAAATTATACTCTTCGGAGAATTTGGCTAAAATGTCACCGGACAAGGCATTTTTAGGGATTTTGGCTGATTTAATATCTCCAATATCCTTTATGTTCTTTGGTTTATTTGCATCAATATTTTTATTGATATATTTACTTTGGATGTGTTCGTAAAATCTTTTTCGATTAACATTATTGGTTATATTGCAATAATCTATGATGTTTTTTATATCTGTTTTTGGGTTTTCGTTGTAGTTATCAAGTGTGTTAAATGTAGGTACTTCTGGTGTTTTGAAATCTAAAAGATTATCTGGTATTAATTCACTGTTTTGATTAACTTTGTTTTTATTGAAATATTTTTCTAATATATAAAAGTAAAAGGCTTCTGTATCTGTATCTATTATTCTGTTGAAACACCTATTTTTGTAATCTTCAAGTCTTTCCGCATCAGTTAGGTTTGAATCAGGTTCAGTTAAGTCTTCATTGTTTTTTCGTCTCTTATATTTCTTTTTAGGTGTTGATTTTTCTATTTTACGTTTCCGTGCTACTTCTTTAGGCTTAGGTTTAGGTTTTGGTTCAGATTTGAAGTCCTCGTTTTTGAAAGTAACATCAAGTTTGATGTCAGAATTTTCATAAAAATCATCAACATCTGAATATCCGTCGTCATGTACGTCGTCATTTGCGTCTTCATTTGATACTGGTTCTACTTTACAAAACACTTCCTTGTGAGGTTGTAGTGTTTCGTCTGGTTCACAATTACATTCTATAATTCCGGTATAAGTCAGAGGGGATCTAAGATACGTTCTATCTATAGTATGAATGTTGGATTTGGTCAGCTGAAAACATAATTTTATAAGATTTTAATAAATATCATTAGGCGCGTCCACGCTGAGCGAGTCTGCTCGGGTGCTCATTGCCCGCGCGGCATACGCTCGTGCGCAGGTGAGCAAAGTTCGGCCCAATTTGGACGCATATAAATCTGAGGCTCGTTGATTTTTACTTAGCGCGCGCGCGTTCGCCCGAGCACGAGCAGCGATGGCTCGGTTAAGCCTTGTTATTTGTTGGTCATTTGCCGCGCGAGGCAATGAGCACCCGAGCAGCCCCGCTCGGTGTTGGCGGCCCGTTAACGGTTACATTTGCAGCAACACAATTTCCTCAGCTGGAACAAATTATGGCTCAAAAACGCCCCCTTTAAAAGCAAATATCTCGACAGAAACATTTTAGAGACTTTGTTTAAAAGAAACTTCGCATTTTTTTCTGAAATCTTTAAAAAAAAATTCACATGTATGAGAAGGGGGTCCAAAAACCAGTTAAAATATTGTTTTCTTATCATTTCTAAATTTGGGTCAACATGATCTATCTTCACACCAAATTTGATGTCGATAGCTCCAAAACTGACGAAGTTATGAGGGTGCGGCATACAGACAGACAGACAGACTTGCCGAAATCATAAGGGTTTCTAGTAGACTACGAAACCCTAAAAACCGCATCGACAAAATACCGAATCGACAAAATACCGCATCGAAATACGTTATGTGGTTATGAGGAGTTAGTGAATGCCATGCATGACAGACAGACAGACAAATACAAAAAACTACTTTATTTTATACTGTGTATTGATATCCATCATCTAAACAACAGTCACAATATTCCATTGAGAGAAATAGAGAACAAACTGCCGCAGGAAGTGATAGGCTTCAAAAACAGACTTGACAAGTGGTTAAAAAATAATGAGAAATATAAAAATCATCTTTTTTTAATGAACTGTTACATGCACACCAGCTTTGATATAGGCACATCAGCCAGTGGCTGCTCGCCTATTAATCTTATATAATAATAAAAATAAGTTTGAAAGAACTATATTAGGTCAAGTAATTAAAAACTTACAGGTTGTGTTTGTAAATGATCCAGCAACAAATTGTAAGCAGTTTTGCATTTCTGTTTAAACTTCGTTGATTTCCTGAGCAGTGCACAGCACATCTGACAAATGTATTGTGGTAAGCCATCGGTAGATGTTATCTAAAACAAAAATAACAATTAGTATAAGATTAGCATTCACATCTCATTAGGATAAGTTTAGACAATCATAGATAGTGTATTTAAGTTTCTTTTAATTGTATAAGTAGTATTATTTTATTTATTTTGAGGATATTTTTATTTGGAATAGCAATGTTGGCTACTAGCCCCATCAATATCGACATAAAAATAAATAAACATTGCAAACGCGCATGTAACTACGATTTTTTTATATGTTGTAAGGTCCCTTGAGAGTAGTTAATACCCAAGTTTGCAACACTGAAAACCTTGTGCTGCCTCCACGGTGCTCAATAAACTGCGAAATTTCGGCCCATATTTCAGTTTTTTATAAAAATCTACTATAACGAAGATTTTTTCAAGTACGTTTCATAGAACTTTATTAAAGATAACTAAATTTGCTACAATTTCCTTGAAACCTGAGCACACTATGTCTTTTGGTTGCAAAGATACAGCAAGTCAAAGATGGGCAATTCTTCCGCAGTGCTAAGAAAGCTGTGAAATTACAGAATTTTCGATGTAACAGCTCTTGTTACATTTTTTTTTTTCAAAAAATCATATTATGTTGTCCGACTTGCACTAAGCCAGTTTTTAGGGTTCCGTACTCAATAGGGTAAAAAACGGGACCCTATTACTAAGACTTCGCTGTCTGTTCCTCCATCCGTCTGTCACCAGGCTGTATCTCATGAATCGTGATAGCTAGAGAGTTGAAATTTTCGCAGATTATGCATATCAAAATCCGTTCAGTAGTTTTTTCGCGTGTATCTCATGAACCGTGATAGCAAGAGAGTTGAAATTTTCACAGGTGATGTATTTTTGTTGCCGCTATTACAAAAAATACTAAAAACCAGAATACAATAAATAGTAAGGGGGGCTCCCATACAAGAAACGTGTTTTTTTGTTGGTTTTTGTAAATAATGTTTCGGAGGCTGTTTCTCATGAACCGTGACAGTTAGATCTTTTAAATTTTCACAGATGATGTATGTTTATTGCCGCTATAATAACAAATACAAAAAAACTGGCCAAGTGCGAGTCGTACTCGCGCACAAAGGATTCCGTACCATCATTTATAAAAATGAGAGAAATATCATATCTGTTGCCCGACTCGCACTTGACTAGTTTTTGGTATTTGTTGTAATAGTGGTAATAGATATACATCATCTGTGAAAATTTCAACCATCTAACTATCACGGTTCACGAGAAACAGCCTTCGAAACATTATCCACAAAAACAAGCAAAAAAATCATGTTTCTTGTATGGGAGCCTCCCTTAATATTTATTGTATTCTGGTTTTTAGTATTTGTTGTTATAGCAGCAATAGACATACATCACCTGTAAAAATTTCAACTCTCTAGCTATCACGGTTCATGAGATACAACAAGCGCAAAAACTTCTGAACAAATTTTGATTTGACGTTGACATTGGCAGCACAGGGTTTTCAGTGTTGCAAACTTGGGTGTTAACTACTCTCAAGGGACCTAACAATATATAACAAAATCGTAGTTACATGCGCGTTTGCAATGTTTGATGTCGATATTGACCGGGCTATACCTGTTTACCTAAGATACAGGAATTATTCATCTATTATTAGCTTAAGAAATATTTACATTTGTAGCTGTTTTATAATAATAATAACAATTAGTATAAGAGCAAGAATAGGATATGAATATTACTTAACACATACTTTTGGTTTAATTTTTTCATAAAAATGGTAACAAAGTGATAATTGTTTTCCCCATTTGCATACCAATATATTCACCTGTTTTCTATCTGAATAACGAATGTAGAGCTATAACTCTTCTTTAATTCAACTAAGTTCTACTAAAGACATGCCTCTATTAAATTATTTTTCTAAAACAAATATTATAAATCAAAAAATATGCATTTGTTTGCATGAAAACTTGTCTCTACTATCTTTTTTGTAGCTCTAGGGTTGCTCTTGTAAGCCCTTACAATCATAATGGAGGGCAAATTGCATGGATTTATAGTTCACCAACAATGTGGCATTCTCTATATCTAGAGAGTTTTTGTTCACTTAGTTGTATGTTGAAAGATGAGCAGGAATGGGAGTGCGACTAAGCTAATAAAATAAAAGTATGTGATCCATAACCTTCACATTTCGAAACTCATTTACTGAAATAAAACGGTTGGTTGGATAGCACTTAGGTGTCTCCCTATCATATTTATAAGGCAGCCTCCTAAGTGCACCGTCCCAGGACTTACCGGCAAGCCACTGAACTCAGTGTAGATGCGTTGCATAGAGCCATTCTTCAAACTCAACAATTTGAGTTCGGTAGATAAACAGACCCTACATGCCTGCAGATCGTTTTTAACTTTCTCTACGTTAACGTTCACGGTGAATTTTTTCACGTCCATGTTTATGTTGTGTCTGCAAACATATTTTTACCAACAAAATACAAATAATATTCACAGGTCTATGTTATTAACAATTTGACATTTGTGTTCCACAGATTATGTACTCCAAACTAGGAAACATCTATCTATGGAAAACAGATAGAAAATATATGCGCCGCGCGCCATCTATTTACGAGTAGCAGTACTATTACAAGGCAGTCTTAAAAACCACCCATGCGCTGTCATATTTTTTTTTTATGGGGACCATCACAGACCTACTAAGTGGAGACCATCCATGAAATGAAAAAGGTCCGCGCCGCGGCCGCCAGCGCAGCGTCAAGCTCAAAGAAAAAAAAGCCAACGTGCGTGTGGAATGGATCCCCGTAGAAGAACGAGGCGACCCGGCAGGACCCAGGTGGTTATGCTCGCGTGTTTTCTAAACAAAACGGCAAACACTGATTGATGTACATTGCGGCGTGGTCATTTAAATTTCTATATTGACGCCGCAATGTATATAGAAGTTAGGCGTTATGTTTTGAAATATGTTCGAAAACACGAGGAGGGGGACTCGTCTTTAGTGCAAGTTTCGCAGCAG
Organism: Phthorimaea operculella; assembly: GCA_024500475.1. Lineage (NCBI taxonomy): Eukaryota > Metazoa > Arthropoda > Insecta > Lepidoptera > Gelechiidae > Phthorimaea > Phthorimaea operculella. The sequence continues at coordinate 92,617 of JANFCV010000242.1, forward strand.
TTTGGCTGTTGAGTTTAGATTCAGACTCGGCATGAAAACATATCTCCTACTCGTGTATTTTCCAAACAAAATACAAAACATCGAAATAATTATAGAAATATGAATGGCCACACCGCAATGTAAGTACTTACTTTAATTATAACAATGTAAGTGCTTTGCTTGGAAAACATATGAGCAGGAGACATAGCTTGTGCTCGCCAAAAAAAACTTAATCTTATTTTGTTTTCCAAACATCGATATACATTGCGGCGTCATTATAGTAGAAATGTGAATGAACACTCCGCAATGTATATCAATGGTTTTCTTGCCGTGTGATGCCGGCTTAGAATAGCATCACCCCCCTTGGGTGTCATAAAAAGCGAGAGAGTTAGTTTTGCAGGGAATGGGCAGCAGTGTTCCCTCTTAATCAAACATCTTGCACTGCGCTCGCCATTCCGCCTGCCAAGCGTGGTGAGTATGGCAATACCCCCCGTTAGTGGGAGGCACATGTCCAGCAATGGACTGTTGTGGCTGTAAGGGTATTGCGGCCAATCTGTGTCACACAGCGCACACCGCATTTTTGTAATTAACCGGAAACAAGATACCTATTGAATCTACAATTTTATTGTCATTGCGTAAATTGACTACAGACAGTGTCTAACACTAACAGACAAGTAGTTTATCAATTTATCATAGTTTTCAAGAGATAAGATTGCAGCTTCGATTCTGACAGGCAGTTTCTTTTAAATTTTATGAATGGAATTCGTATTGTTATTATTACATGCCTATGCATCACGTAGTGCTAAAATAGCGCAGCAACGGAAATAACGTATGATCTTTGCCTTACTCAGGAAGAAAACAGGGGACTACGATAAAAAAAAGGGAAAATTAAAGAAACGCGCGACAGGTAAAATAAGCTACTTTTAATGCCCTGTACCTAACGATATTTTGCATGAAAATATTTCATATTTCAAAATTCTGGTTGGCATCAAAACACTTACTTCCATATTAGTTTTTAGTTTAATAATTAAAACATTTAATATTTTAAAAAAGCATGAATGTACTATTTTTGGACTATTTAGTTATGAAAAAGTATTTTAAAGTCAGAATCGAGGCCACTGCCGCTAAAAACTATTTTAGTAGATTTCAGTTCGTTCAGAGTATATCTAAGCAAGTTATAGAGTGCGCGTGCGTACTATCGCTCTGGGCCATTGTTCCTAGTGTAAGCAAAAGTTCTGTAATAGATACTTACCAACGTCAATTGTCGATAGAGCTCGTGTTCGTACTCGTGCCAACCATTCATATCTTCTCTATAGCTAGCTTATATCGGGTGAAATTTTTCCAGTGACCGATAGCGAAAACACAGAACCGGCTGGTGATAAGATAAGGAACAACTTACCGCATGGAACATAGGTTGAAATAGGTACGAAAATAATTTTTGGAACTCCCATACAAAGTTCAGCTGATTTGAGTTACTATGGGAGGCCAACATTTATTTTTCTGTTTTCGACCTATGTTTTTTTGGGAAAGTTGTTTCTTATCATCACCCAGTTCTGAGTTTTCGCTATCGGTCACTAGTAAAATTTCACCCTATATAAATTATAAGTACTCTTAAGATTTTCAGCAAACAATTTTAACTTGTTTTCTAGTATCACAATGAAGGTGCTAGCTCTGCTGCTGTCGGCGCTAGTGTTGTCAAATCAAGTGCTCGGCTACAAGATCCTGGTGATCTCGCCTACGCCGTCACGCAGCCACGCCACGCTGGCAAAAGGAATCGTCACGCCGCTGCTGGAGGCTGGGCATCAGGTCAGTCAACCTCAAGGCGTGTCTATTGCTCGTGCTTTTTCAAATAAAACACCAAACATTGATTTAAATTGCAGTGTCAATATAAAATGTGAATGACCACGCCGCAATGTATCGATTGAACGATCGATGTTTTTTGTTTGGATTGGAAATCTTGGGCCCTTTAGGGGTTTCATAATAGGGTGTAGGGGTTTTAGTTATCTTATTTACCTACACAAGTGTTTAGTAGGCTGCAAAGTAGAAGAGATCGAAGCGTTTACTTTTAAATGAATCATTTGTTTATAATATCAAAATAAACATTGAACATATTATTTACCTATAAGAAACCTGCATGTATACTATAAGTAATTATTGCAATAAATATAAAGCAGTGTCTCCTGCTCGTTTGTTTTCCAAACAAAACACAAAACATCGATATTCATTGCGGCGGTCATATATATAGAAATGTGAAAAGCCACGCTGCAGTGTATATCGATGTTTTGTGTTTTGTTTGGAAAATATTTAAGTAGGAAGCTCGCTTTAATTATTTTATTCGTTTCAGGTGACATGGGGAGTCCCGTTCATAGACCAGAAGCCACACAAAAACCTACGGCTGATAGATCTGAGCGCCACGTTGGACCTCATTCAAGGTACCTAAAGTAAAGCCATCCTAGTAAGCCCTATTTGACAGCTGTCAATGCCTTATAACCGGGCGTGCACTCTGAGGCGACTTTGGCCGGCAGCTTATCGGAAGCCTCTTTACACACGTGCAAAAGAACGAGAAATCCGTGAGTCACCAAGCAACAAAGTCACCTGTGTAGCCGGGGTTAGAGAAAATGGAAATATAAACGAAATTGAATGGTAAGACGTATCAAATTGGACTTATTATAAACAGATAGCAGTGTTCAATTCGAGTTTGGTGATACATTTTTATTAAGCTAATTAGAAAGAAAGCAAGAAAAATAATAATTTGTTACCAAATAGCGCAAGCGCAATTTTCATTCATAACTAAACGCCGATTTTGTTTAGTAACGATTTAATAATGTGATTTTGTTTAAGTTTATTGTTGATCTATAGTCTGATTTTTATTCAGATGGACTCAGCTGACAGCTAAGAATGACCTATTTTTTTTTAAATGTTGCAATCATTTGTCTAGTGTTGTGGTTTGACTCATTCATTTGATTCTTTGAACTTTAGTGACATGATTCCTCGATGTATTTGTTTTCGTTAATAAATACTTGCGTATTTATTATGCATCTTTACTTTACGTAAAAGAGTTTACATTACGCGTATACATATTTTATATTTATACGCATAATTTTTTTCTTATTTTATGAAAATAAAATTATAAAATTAAATTGTTTGTGCAACTACTTGTAAATTTGTTTCAACTATCTTTTTCAAGGTAAAGGTTGCCTGGAAGAGATCGCTGCAACTGCAAGCGATAAGGCTGCCTTTGCTTATTTCTAGCTGTAGGTTTTCTGTATTGTTGTTTTAATCATTTGTGGTGTATGTTCTATCTATCTATAAAAACATCTGGTTGATTTGAATTTTTCCCCAGTCAAAGTCTGAGTTACGACCAAAGTTACTACATGGCTGCGTTCTCCTTAGGTGTAAGGAGGTCTGATGTCAAGTCATTATCGATTTTTCCGTAAGAAGAAGTTTATAAATTAGATTTTATTTTAAAAACTAGCTTTCCGCCCACGGTTTCACTCGCGGTATTATCTGTTTGGTCTAATAAAAATGATTTAAATACATTGCATTTAAAATCCAAAATTTTGAAACAGATTGCATCAAAGATCACGAACGGTGGAGTTCGACTACTTGACAATAGATGGCGTCACTACTTGAGGGATAGAAAAGCCCTTATAACTTTAAAAATACGCCCTTTAAGTTAAAACGGGAACTTTCTTGTTTGAGGAGATAAAGGGCTATTGCACTATATAAGTCCCTTAATCGTACCGGAAATCTTTTAAAGTTTTATCGGCAAGTACATTTTATCAAATTAGTTTTATTATATTATAATGATTAGATTAAGTTTATAAATTAGATTTTAAATTATGAAATGTTAGGGCTGTATCAAGGGTGATGTACAGGACTGTGGCAACTATCGAGGAATAAAGCTCATGTCACATACGTTAAAAGTATGGGATAAGGTGATAGAAAGACGATTGCGAGTGGAATGTGAAACTACCATTTCTGGTTTATGCCGGGCCGGGAACAACGGATGCCATTTTTGCACTTCGCCAATTGTGCAAAAAATACAGAAGTGCCCAAAAGAACTTGCTGCTTACCAAAAAAATGCTGTCGATGAGCTCGCTGCAGCTTACGGTGTCACCATTTTAAGACTGCCCCCTTACCACTGCGAACTGAATCCCATAGAGTTAGTATGGGCACAGGTAAAGGGGCATGTCGCGAGAAATAATAAAAGTTTTAAAATGGCCGACTTGAAACAGTTATTCAATGAAGGGCTGCAATTGGTGACACCAGAACGGTGGTCGAGCTGTATTGATCATGTTATAAAGGAAGAGACCAAAATGATGCAGCTCGACCACCTAATTGATAACGTGACAGAAACTTTTATTATTAATGTCACAGATTCGGATTCTTCAGAAATAAATGGTAATTAAGATAATTTATTGCTTTATTTTTACTTTTTCGTACATTTTCCACCAGATTTTCAAAAATCTGTAGGTAGGTCAGATAGAAGACTGTAACGTTTACCTATAAGGTAAACAATCTTTATCTACAAGTTACTATGCTAGTGAACCTGGTGAATAAATAAATTCAAATCCTCTGACAATAACGACAAAAACGTAATGTGGTCGGTCGTCAGACAGGAAATAAATATTAAGTTAGTTTGTTTGTTTTTACAAAATAGTAAGTTTGTCTTTTAGAACAATTAATTAATGAAAATTGAAATTAACTAAATTTATTTTCAAAAAGATTCAATCACAATCTTTGAATCACATAACTTAATCATTTGGGTACAACACTATTTTTTTACCATTTTTAAATACAATAACGTGGCAACCCACCAAATGTCAGTTTAGTCCATCTGAATAAAAATCAGACTATAGCTGATATTTTTTATTTGTTTTCAGTGATAGACATGACACAGATAAGGGACGATCTCACAAAAGTGAAAGAGTTTGGGAGGAATATTAGCAAAGTTGCATATTCGAACAAGGACATCCGCGAGACTCTGGTCAAAGACAGCTATGACGCAGTCGTTACGGAGTGGTTCTTCTCTGACTCTGATGCAGGGTGAGCCCTTTTATTCTGGGATTGCCTTGTGGTGCCGGGAACAGCATCACTCCAGTTCGGTAACTGACTGATTGAAACTGCTGAATGACTCGTGGTCGCAAGAGCACTGTTAACGTAGTGATGTGAAAACTGTATCATAGGGAGAGTATCAAACTAGGTTTTTCCCAAAAACGGTTGTTACAAAATGGTAATTTATCAGAAAAAAAAGGTAATCATCAAGACATCCAAGCCTGACTGAGCAAATAATTTTGTCAAGCTAGTAATAAATGCCTAGAGTAGTGGATTATTTGCAGATTTCAACATATCATTCGTATTCCAGTTATGCAGCGGTCCAGCAAGTCCCTTGGATCTTGTTGTCCGGCTCGATCTTCCACCCGCACATGGAAGGCCTCGTGGATGAAGTCAGATCCATCTCCACCGTGCCCATGGTCTTCCACGACTTCACAGCTCCAATGAGCTTCTACGAGCGGGTTGTCAATACGTTCACCTTCATTATGATGAAGATTGACGCGTTGTAAGTTTCAAACATTTTTACAGTCTTCAAAGCAGTCTTCACATAATCCAAACAGGTTTTTTAAATTACACCTTCGTATTTTTCTAAAAACATAACAAAACTTAGCTTGTTTCATATGGCGTGAACCCTCCTAGTGTTTTCAAACATCCCACAAAACAAAACACCTAACTTCGATATACATCGCGGCGTCAATGTAGAAATGTGAATGACCACGCCGCAATGTACATGAATGTTTTCCGTTTTGTTTGGAAACACGGGAGCAAAAGACTCGACTTTACATTTGCGAAATGTTGCTACCATAGATTTGCAAAAGTTGCCTTTGCCAAGCAGTGGAACACTATAAAGTTGATTTAACACTTGATTCTTCAGCCTCGAAGAATCTGAAATCGCTGCCCGGTACGAAACCAACTTCGGCCCGCTAGCAGCGGCGCGCGGCGTCACCTTGCCTCCACACAAGAATGCTCTCTACAACATATCAGTAGTGCTGGTGAACTCTCACCCTTCCATCGCGCCCGCTCTCAGTCTCCCGCCTAATGTTGTGGACATAGGCGGGTACCATATCGACAAGCCCCAGCCGTTGCCCCAGGTAGGTAAATGTTCGTGTAGGCATCATGGATTAGTTATTTTCACTATGTATCCTGAAAATACCCCAAAATTTGGGAGTTTTGTGTTCATAAGTGTACTTTTATGATGGTTGAAGACGATCAACTCCAAAAGCTACAATTAATAGGCGATAGGCTATTCTTACCTACTAATAAGTGAGTATGAAAGTGTATTTATGAATATTTCTTTTTCTAGGACGTCCAAAAAATCCTTGACTCGTCGCCACAAGGAGTCGTATATTTCAGCATGGGCTCAGTTATAAAAGGCCACCAACTCCCGCTGAAACTTCGTAAGGACTTGATCACCATATTCGGAGGGTTACCCTATACGGTGCTATGGAAGTTCGAGGAAGAGCTACAAGGGTTGCCAAAGAACGTCATCGTGAGGAAGTGGTGGCCGCAAACTGGGATCCTAGGTCAGTTTCAAATTACACCAGTTCAATGTTGATAAAGCATTTTTACAAATGCTTACGATAGATGCCATGGACAGGACATCATTTTCTTACTAATTTTAATAATATAATAATAGCAATCGGCACCTAGACATTCTGGCTCTATTTTTTATTACTATTTCGACAGCACATTCCAACGTGAAACTGTTTATAACTCATGGCGGTCTCCTGTCGTCTATCGAAGCGGTTCAATTCGGAGTGCCCCTTCTCGCAATACCAGTGTTCGGCGACCAGCCCAGCAACGCCGCCCGCGCCGCCAGGGCAGGCTACGCGCGATACGTGCCTTATGGTGAGGACATTGGGCCGGTTTTGAAGGAGGAACTGCACGAAATGCTCAGTAATGACAGGTAGGTTCAAGGTTATAAGCCACGCCGATAGTTCGATACATACAACGTGTTACAAAACAACCCATAAAAACTCCCATACAAATGAAGTTCAATTTGTATGGGAGGACCAAATTTTTTTTTCATATTTCGACCCATGTTCCATAGGGAAAGTTGTTCAGTTTTACGAGTACCTTGACCTCCTTTCAGCTTTATTGGTTGTTTTGTAACACCCAGTATAAATTTTTCTCGCATTGAGTTTCCTTTTGGTTTCCTTACATGTAATGAGCAGTCGGAAAATTTTACTGACACTAGTACCTATAGTAATTTGATATTAGTGCCAAAGCGCCAAAAATTCATTAAGTTACACAAATGTCAAATACAGATGGCGTTATTCCTAAATCTTTCACGCAGTTTTTATAACGACGCCTACTCTCTATTCACAGTCTTAAAGCAATAAATCAAATGTTTTTCAGCTACTACAAGCAAGCGAAGTATCTGTCCAGCCTGTTCAACAACCGGCCGGTGTCGCCCAGGCAGCTCGTCACGCACTACATTGAGCTGGCGATACAGAGCAAAGGTAGGCTGTTTTGTAATTTACCTGTAATCGATACTGAAAACGAAGGAAAGCGGGTGAGCTATTATTTTTTTAACTTATATACTCTGTTTCGAAAGACGAGAGAGTGATTTGACAGTTGAGGATTACTATAGTACGGTCATTCGAATAGGCTATATTTGACAGTTGTCAAACCCATACTAGGAAACATGTCATCAAAGCAAAATAGACCTCATGCTATGAGCATTAACATGATTTTGACAGCTGTCAAATATGGCCTATTCGAATGAAGGTACTATAGGCTTTACACTGCTGATATTTCTGTCGATAAAAATATCTTAACTGATCGATTACACCGATAAAACAGTAAGTATGAATGAAGTAAAATAGTATTAAATGGTGTATATTGTAAAATACTAGTTCTAATAATTTACCTTTATTTGATTGACAATTTATGTCGTTGAAATAGGTACACATCTGTCAAATGACTCTCAACTTTCGAAACAATTTTCACCACGTTTCACACCCTTTTTTTTCTGCGTGATATACACTGACCATGGCGCAATGTACATCGATGTTTTCTATCTTGTTCCTAACCTCATTGCTATTTATTTTATTTTCTAGGTGCCTACCACCTGCGGTCCAAGACTCATCTGTACGTGTGGTACCAACGCTGGTTCCTCGATCAGTTGGCAGTCCTCCTCATGCTGTTGAGCATCCCATACTTGGCTGTCAAACGACTATGCAGACAAGCTGACAAACCAGCGAAAAAGTCCAAGAAGAATTAGTAAAGGACGGATTCAGGAACGCACGACACACAGCAGTGCGGTCGGTCTGTAATGTAATGTAGGTAATGAGAACTCGAAGTTTGTAACATTTTAGGTACCTGATACCTGATACTGATTAAAGCCGAGTCTCTTGCACGCGTGTTTTCTAAACAAAACGGAAAACATTGATGTACATTGCGGCCTTGTCATTCACATTTCTATATTGACGCCGCAATGTATAACGAAGTTAGGTGTTTTGTTTTGCTGGATGTTTTAAAAACATGTTCGAAAACACGAGGAAGACTCGCCTTGAGTAAAAGTACCTACCACAGAAAAGTACAAAGTATAGACAAGTATTATACTTATGCCGTGTCTCCTGCTCACGTGTTTTCTAAACAAAGGAGTAAAACATAACAACGAACATTGATATACATTGCGGTGTCATTAATTCCATTATAGAAATGTGAATAACCAATGCCGCAATGTATATCGATGTTTTGAAAAACACATGAGCAGGAGACACGGCTTTAAGTTTTCTAAGCATACGACTTTTGCATTTTATTTACAACTTTACTCAGATAAGAAGTGAGAAGCGATATTTTCTAAGAAGGCTACCTATTATTTCTAAGAAAAATCAACGAAATAATAAAGTGTTAGTGGTTTTTATTGAGTGAATGTATTTATTGATATAGGTACCTAATTTTGGTACAAATTTAAGGAACAATAAAGATTTAAATCTTCTTAAAAATGTTTCTTTTCCTAGTACTTATAACAAAATACTGCAAATATTTTATGGGGTAAATCAGTCCATGTAACAGAACAACTTATACAAACCCGGCCGATCAACACATTTTTGTATGGTTGGTATGGTGTTAAGATAATTTTTTTTTTCTTATTTCGGCCTATGTTCCGGAAAGTAGTTTAGTTTCATAGACTGGTTACTTCATGGACCTCGGGCATGGACCCTAATATTTTCAGTATTTTATTACAACTTTCGTTCGTGCTTGATCAACGCAAATAAAATATTGATACTACTAGCGCCATCTGTTATTGAGTAGCTAAAGAGAAAGCATCACTACCTTGACAGTTTTTTTGGCGGCAAATCTATTTCACTAAACGTAATAAAGGAGTGTGTTCACTTTGAATAAAATATTATCATAATGTCATAATATACATACATTAATAAGTTTTGTTGATTTTCCGATACACAGCTACTGCTTTAATTTTTCTTGTAAAATACAACTCTTTACAACTGACCCTTCAACGCCTTAAATTCAGGTTTAATATTTTTTTTGTAACTCGTTTTAAAGAAAATAATATGCAAAAGCTAGGTAATAGTGACTTGAATATTTTTAATCGTTGGTTTCGGCGCTGACCAATGTTTCAACTGCATCGCCACCATCAGGCTAAAAAATAAAAAACAAAACAATGTACTTATTTTATCGAGTAGCCATTAGGACTAAAATAGCATCACCATATCATAAAATAATAGTTAAAACTGCTAGATAGAGACTAGCATTTTTAAGCACCCGCAGAAAATAGGTACACTCTACCATTTTTATGTTTGGAAAATGGGAGGCTCAGGTGTGAAAAATACGTCTAGTACCTATTTATTTTCAAAATTCTCAGTATTGATTAAGTACATACTTATATACATACATATATCACGCCTTGCGGGGTAGGCTGTAAAAAACAGCCATTTGATGAAAAATACTTTATTAATATCAGACATAAAAACTTCAGACTACGGTAAACATTATTTTGAAATTGATAATTAATTGAGTATAAAAAATATGTCTAAGTAATAATTATTACACATTTAACAGAGGTCCCCAAACTAGGCATTGCCTGTATCTTGGGAAACCAATTTACTTAAAGTATCCAACTTATTAAATTATATCTATCTATCTTATTCAAATAATATTATTTTACGGACGTGTTACACATATTGTGTCTATGTATATTGCATCGTCAGCGTTGTGTTACAGTACAGCTGTCTGGTAGAATTCGTTTGCAGGAAATAGGTATACACTGGCATTCTTATTAAGTAGGTAAGTTAAGATTACATAATAATGATATCGTAATGTAGAATCGAAACATGAATATGATTTTTTACATGCATTGGTAAAGAGCATAATTAGGTACATAATTATTTGGAGTTTATTCGATTTGTATTTTGCTACACTAACATAATTTATAGGAATAATTTGCTTAAGCAGTACAGTATACACTACTTAGGTTCGTATTTCAATTTAGACTAAAAACGTATGTTAACCGTTATAAATGCCATTGCAATAATGTAGCCAGATAAAATAATACAGGAAATGTCGTCTTTATGGTGACTATTGCTCATTCTTTCCTACTGAATTACTTTGCAGCCTTTTAAGAACAGTCTCGGAGGTAACCTTCAAGATAGAGCTGGTTTCAGAACGTCGCATATACAACCTGTTACATAACTAACCAAAAAAAAGAATATTTTTCAGTATCATCAGTAGATAAAATAATCCCATCACTAGTCTAGGTCAGGTGCTACACTACCTGGCGAACAAAGTCCGCTTCGGCATACATTGCCGGTTGACTTAGTTTCTTGTATTGATGACATTCATGTAATAGCCAGCAATGTAGACCGAACTGCGCTTCGCCGCATCGGTAACTTCATTTGAACTTTGAGCTGTCAAAATTAGTGCTGCGATGCCACGATTAAAAATAAGTGTAATTTAATAAAAAAATATTTTTTTCGTAGTTTTCAAAAACGATACTACGGCTCTAATTTTTTGTTAATTGACTCCTTGCAACGGACCTTTCCACACCCTTTCAGCTTTATTGGTTGTTTTGTAACACGTTGTAAATGTTACCCTTGTTGGTCCAGACAAATTTGAATTTGAGGTCTTTACCTACCGTACGGGCTTTACTGAACAGAATTCTGTTGTTTTTCGTCAGGTGTTCATTAAGGAAAATTTTCCTTGAGGTTCCAGCTACCTCAATCATATCAGTAGTAAGACCACGCCGTGCTCTAGCAGCACTAAGCAAAGTGTCCCGGATAGCTCGTCTCGTAAGTGTGATGATCACAGGGCGGGGGCGCTCGTCCTTGCCGTCCTTGCCACCCTTTACACCTACACGTCGGATGTCGTCCACGTCGCGTGGGTCCATTTGTACTCCTAATTTGTTAGCAAGAGTGGCAACTATGTGGGGTAGGTTCTCATTAGTATGCTCAGTAAGACCAGTCAGCTCAACATCCTTTCTAAATAGTTGTTGATCGCGGTTCTCTAATTCGAGGTGTAAAGCGGCTATTTCAGTCTTCAAGTTTGGCAAATCTTGAATGCGTTGTTCCAGCGTATCCACTCTTGATTCTACTGATTTTACTCTAACAGATAATAACTCGAACTTAGCTTCAAGGGATGTTTTCAGACCCGCTATATCCGCCTTCACCTGCGACAGGCCAGATTGTATAATGTCCATGGCCAAAAGTTGATCCTGTATAGAACTCAGTTTTGTCAAAATAATCTCCAGTACTCCAGTATCATTTGGCGTTATTTTGGAGGCACTTTCTAGATGGGAGTTAATTTGCGGCTTCGGATCCTGCAGAGAAGCTTCTGAGTGTCTAGCCGGTGTTCCTTTCGGTGTTCGAAGTTTATCTCCGGCTCCTGACATATCAAGTGATGTCCCATGAGCATCCCGACAGTCCACACATCTCCATGAGCTTCTTCCTACGCCAAGTCTGTTAAAACCACGCTCCGAGGTACCACTGCAGTGAAAATGGTAAGTTTTTCCACACCAAGCACACGTCGGCCCTTCACCAACTGCTTTATTACAGGAACCGCATTTCGAGGTATTCATTTTAGGTACTTTCTACGCGGCTTGGGAACCAAGGTACAGTTTGGTGGTAGTGGTATCGCTTTAAGTTATCGTTTTGTTTCGTAGTATCGGGCAATGACGGCAGTGAATTCAGTAAATGTTGACTTTGCGTTATTCACACACGTTATTTACACCACGTATGACAAAAGTTTGAGAGTCATTCAGAAGAATGTTTATCAACTTAGTGACAGGTTGTCAGCCTGTCGTCTAAATTGCGATTGATTAAGTAAATAAATAGGAAAGCAGATTTATGCAGTGTCAAACATACCTGCATGCCTGCTACAGTTAAAGGTGGATCGTCCTCTCTTATTACTGTCTCGCCGTCAAGCTTCTTTAGATTTGGCAGCCGTCTAGCCGCTTCAGATCGCCATGCTTCTAGCTCACAACCATCGTATAGCGGGTTGCCCACAAACAACAAGTCTTCAAGTTGAGGAAGCTCCTGCAAGGTACATTTCCAATCTCAATATCATAATCATTCAACGAAGTCGCTTTTTGCGTTTCACTGTCTGGCTGTCGTTCGTTAAACAGGGAGTAACAAAAAGGGTATAACAAACCGAAAGGAGGTAAAGGTACTCATGAGACTGAACAACTTTCCCCATGGAACATGGGTAGGTTAGACGTATAAAAAAAAATTTGGACCTCCCATACAAAATTACAGATGAGCTGAATACCTATAATACATATTATAATCCCTCTTCAATAACTCACTCTATCCGTTACAAAAAACCGCATTAAAATCTGTTGCGTGGTGTAGGAGATAGCAAATTCCATGACAGACAGGTAAAAAGTGACTTCATTTTATACTATGTATTCGTTTTTATAATAATTTGAAATCACTAAAAATGGTAGATACTACCTGCAACTTATTAAATTCACTCCATTCCTTGACAAGGTTGTTGCTCATGTAGAGAACTTTCAAGTTTCTGAGAGCACTGATACCTTTCAGCTTTTCTATCAAGTTGTATGACAGCCAGAGCTCCTCCAAAGTATCAGCCACCGTTTCCTAAAAATTACTAAGTATAATAATATAATTTAAAGGAAGTGGAGTGGTGGCCTAAAGAAGCAAAAAGGTCAGCGGGCAGACCATCAGCCCGATGGTGTCATCACCAAGACGACAGGATCTTTTTGGATAAGATGATCACAGGATCGAGGATTGAAGCAATAGAGGAAGGCCTATACCCTGCAGTGGGTGGATGTTGGCTGATGATGATATAATACATAGCAGTTTGTGTACCTAGCTCTGCTGAGCTCAGAGAGCTTGCTTTGGTAGTTACTTGTTTACGGTGAGTGTCACACTACACCACATTTATTGTACTCCTTACCATTCCAGAAAAGGACTTAATATAATTTCTGCCTAGGGATAAAATACGAAGTTTCTTGAGACTGTTTATGCCGGATACTTTTTCAATCATGTTTGTTGATAGACTCAGCTTTCTGCAAAAAAGTGAGTAGCGATAGGACTAGGTATCTGTAGTACAGTACTTAATTGTAACTAGGTAAATATCTTATAAGTCATCGTAAAAAAACATTGAATAACGCTTTGATATATTTCCCCGCCTCGCCTCGTATTAAGTTCCTAAAGTACCGCCTCTCGAATAAGTCCTATTTGATAGTTGTTAACCCCAATGGCAAAGGCAACAAAGAAAAATAGACCATTAGTCATAAATAACACGCTAGTTTATATATATAAGTCTATGTAAATAACATTAACATGATTTTGACCAAACAAGCACTAATTTAGGAATATCTTCTTCGTGCTTGTTTAATCCATCTGCAAAAATCAACAGCGATTGTTAAAATATAATGAAAAGAAACTCACTAGGTGCGAGGATTCCTGGATGGTCGATAGAACAAATAAGCACTGAGACGACGTGCTGTCTAATAGGACTTATTCGAGCGGCCGTACTTCATATATAGCTAGCCTTTGGTCTGAGTAGCTAGCTCACTATCACCTACAAGGCTTTTTAGGGTTTCGTAGTCTACTAGAAACCCTTATAGTTTCGTCAAGTCTGTCTGTCTGTCTGTCTGTCTGTCTGTCTGTCTGTCTGTCTGTCTGTCTGTCTGTCTGTCTGTATGCCGCGCCCTCATATCTTCGTCAGTTTTAGAGCTATCGACATGAAATTTGGTGAGAAAATAGATCGTGTTGACCCAAATATAGAAATGTTAAGAAAAAATTATATTAAATGTTTTTTGGACCCCCTCCAATACAAGTGAAAGGGGGGCGAAAAAAAAATTTTTCTTCTCTAATATTGAGTAGGGTATCGTTGAATAGGTCTTTTAAAACTAAGTTGAGGTTTCTTTGAACCAAAGTCACTAAAATGTTTCTGTCACGAGATATTTGCTTTTAAAAAGGGCGTTTTTGACCCATAATTTGTTCCAGCTGTAACTTCTAAAGTATAATTGCAAAAAATTTGAAATAAATATGGAATATAGCTTACAATCTGAAGTTACAAAGAAAACTATAACGGATATTGTACCCTTAAAGGTTTCAGAAAAAAATGAGTTTTTCTATTTGCGGTTGGTCATCATACTGCTGCTAACAAACCAGCAACAAAATTAAGTTTGTAATGCTGAAAAACCTGATATTTAAACGTTGACTACGAAACCCTATTTGTGGGCGTGTCTGACACGCTCTTGGCCGGTTTTTTTTATTTTATCCACTTAGATAAGTGTACAAGTAATACTTTTATTTTACTATTCATTCCATCGTGGGTCCGTAGTTACTCTTAATTTAACTTACTCGCAGTTAGTGAGACACGCCAATGTATTATCCATTTTTTCTATCGGAGGAAATTGAAACATCAAATTAACATCCGCTGCGGTTGCAGCTTGTTGCCCTGTTTTGTCCTCCCACTTTTTGATAGCTTCCTTAATCGTGGTTGCTTTAGTGGCCATTTCAATTTAAAAAATACTTTGAGGAAGTACAGAAAACATTCATTGATCAAACGTAATATAGCAAGTGTGTTGTCTCCTTAACAACTTAAAACTCGCATACAAGTAGAACGTGAGTAGAACCGAGATTTTTAAAAAGAGATGCAATAAGAAAAGTTCTGAAGACTGAGCGAGACGGCATGACTGTAAAAGTCGACACGTCGACATTCTGTTGAAACCGAGAGTATGCCGAGAGTGACCGAGAATACAGAGCGGAGAGCGAGAATAGAGTGAGTTACAAAAATAGACAACACGTTGATCGACAACGCTATCTGAAATAAATGGCGTCTTTGCACACTCAAAAAGCCACGCCTTGTGATTTTCTGTAGGGATTTTCGCAGTTTTCATCAAGTTCCGCATAGATTTTCCTTGTAAATTCATTACGCGGCAAAAAGTGACGTCCCATTTTGACACATTTTTGAATCGCTTTACTTTTTAATTTTTCTCTTTTCGGATTCTTTTTTTTAATTAAAAAAAAAACAAACGCCAATCTTCAAGAAAACATCGGATTTTGAAGTGAGTTTTTCTCAATTATTGCCTTTTCCTGTGTATTTTTGTGTTATATTTACTCCAAGCAAGCTGTAATGACGCTATTTATTATTTTAGAGAGGTTAATTACGTAAAAATCGATAGCTTCGTCATATTTTTTTCTTTCTGTTTAGATTCTTTCCCATGCCATGGTGTATTTTAAAAAGTTAGTTTTTATTTTTTTATTTGCTCGCGGTGTTTTGATTTTAGTTTGAATGTTTTTCATGTTTTTGTGTACATATCTGTTGTTTTCAAGAGAAATTACACTTTTATAACCTTTACACGAAATACCGCGAGCCTACACGAGCATAGGCTACTCTGTTTGGTTTGAAGACATTGGAAAATTCACGACTGTATGTAATTTTCTTACTTCCCTCTATTTCGCGTAGCTTACACCCCATTTACAATAGCCTAAAACGCATTTTCTGTACCATAGCATCCAGAAAATAACCTAAATAAAGAGAGAGTCGGCTATAGAGGGACATACATCTATTTTACACTCTTCTCTTTACAGACACTCAACAAAATTAACCTAGAAAGCTATGCTCTGCCCTCTAAAAAGCTAGTAGTAAGCTACTACTCCTCCAGACATCTGGATCATACTGTAAACTCTCAGAAATACCTAGCTGATCATACTTAATTTGTTCTGTAAAGATGGAAGATTTCTAAAATATATTATTGTGTTTAAAAGCCCTACCGTGTGGCAGCAGCTAAGAATACTGCCACCCCTAGTCCACTCAGGTAGTTTTGTAAAAGGCGATTAGTAGTTTTTGACCTCAGCTGGTCAATCATGGTCAACAGCATGGTGGTGGTTATACCATCTACAATAGCACTCCTAAAGAGGGTTGACCTCAGGCAGTGGGCCGGTCATAAAGCATTGTACCAAATCCTTTTGCTGCATGCATGCATTTGGTGCTCTAACAAAGCATGTTGCGCTGTCCCAACTAATTTGGGATAACTGCAGGAAGATACCTATCATGGTGTCTAAAATTCATCTGAGCACATTTTGATTAGGGCAGGGATGGGGAAATACATTTTGGAAAGGGCCATATCAAAGAATCACATCTTGTAAGCGGGCCAAATAAGTTACTAAAAAAATTTTGCAAGTTTTCCATAAATTACCTAACACGAGAAGCGCTTTTAAATTTGGTATTTAAAAAATGTACAAGAAATTAAGTTTGTTTTGATGGGCATGGTCGATGAGATAAATGAAATTTTGACTATTTCTCTACAAGCACGTTAAAATTTGGCTTCAAATTACCTGACGTAACTTTTAAAATACACTCAAGGTGTTCATCAGTCAATTTGTTCCTCAGTTTGTTCTTACGCAGCAGCTTCATTGTGGAAAACACTTGCTCACAGATATATGAAGATTCAAACATAAAAATTATTTTTTGAGCATGTTTTCTTAAATTGGGAAACTTACATTTTGACAGTAAACACCTACAGCATGCGAACGAGTTTATGACCATCCTGAAATATGCGCCTCCTTGTCATACTCGC
Source organism: Phthorimaea operculella (assembly GCA_024500475.1). Lineage (NCBI taxonomy): Eukaryota > Metazoa > Arthropoda > Insecta > Lepidoptera > Gelechiidae > Phthorimaea > Phthorimaea operculella. Next base: position 109,676 of record JANFCV010000242.1, read on the forward strand.
ATTGGTACTGTCGTGTGCGACAAGGATTCGCATATTTCAGGATGGTCATAAACTCGTTCGCATACTGTAACTACCTTCACCAAATGAACTATATATAACTCCCTTCAAAAAAGGTACCTACTTATTAACGTGATTAATTGAACTTGAGGGCCAAACTTAATAAAAATCAATCAGTGACCGCGGGCCGGATGGAATCACTCCGCGGGCCGGATTTGGCCCGCGGGCCGCCATTTCCCCATCCCTGGATTAGGGTATCAAGTGCAGTTAATGATTGATCCCATTTGTTGTTACAGGAGATTCCATCATGGCGCAAAGAAGAACCTTTAATATGATCCCCCAACCAAAAATTAAGGTGAGAGAAATGTAGAACCAAAATGATTTATACATTTATCATTAGTATTTTTATCTTTACTGTGACTGGTGCCGGCTTAGAATTGCATCCATATCTTTCCTGTAAGTATCATAAGAAGTGACTAAGGAATTTGAGAATTGATATGTATTGCAATTTTAAGCAACAGGCTGACAACTTGTCCCTATAGTGATTGTCCCTTGAGCCTTCTGAATGTGTAAATGTCCATTACTTCAAAAATTTATGCTCAGCCTACCCCGCAAGGGATATAAATGGAAGGAATGGGTAGCAGCATTCCCTGTGAATAACTACAACACCTTGCACTGTGCTCACCAATCCACCTGCCAAACATGTGTATGGCAATACCCCCAATAGTAGGGAGGCTCATGTCCAGTTGTGAACTGTTGTGATTGTAAATGTAATGTTGAATGTTTCTCTCATCAGAAAGAAGTGATATCAGACGATGACGATGAAGACACCGTCAGTTGTAAAGTATGCAACAAGTCGTTCGCGAGCGAAGTCGCGCTGCGCAACCATGTGCGCATGGAGCATGTGGAGATATATCTGAATGGAGATGAAACTGCATGGACCGCAGGCACATCCGCAGGCCAGGTGAGAACAAATAAGTTATTGGTAGGAACCGAACTATACGGGGTGTAAGGGCAGTGTAACGAAAACTTTGCAGGCATGTTCAGACTAACCATATGGAGGTGATAGAAAAAAATAGCTGATCGTGAATTTTGTATGGGAATGGGAGGTCGGAAATTTTTTCGCGTTTCCCATCATTGGTTCCATAGTAAAAGTTGTTCAGTTACATGGTCTGATCATGCCTGCAAAGTTTTCGGTAGGTACACCGTCCCTCACACCCTATTATGTTACGTATGTTTAAAGAGCACCACACACCGGGACCGTATGCGTGACGTGCACGTCATTACTCACGTAGAGATAATGTTGTATTATAATGGAATTGCATGAGAAGCTGCACACTGCCTGCGTATGCGTGCGCGTAATCACGCGCGTAACGCGGTGTGCGGTGTCTTATATAATTTCATACGATACAACGTCATCTCTACGTGTGCGTGATGACGTGCACGTCACGCACGTACACAGCAGTAACTTCGTATCAGTTTTAAAGTGTACAGCCGTGTGATGCCGGCTTAGAATAGCATTACCCCAATTTTACCCGTGGGTGTCGTAAAAAGCGACAAAGGGATAAGTGTCCAGGGAATGGGCAGCAGCGTTCCCTGTTAATTTAACATATTGCACTGCGCTCGCCAATCCGCCTGCCAAGCGTGGTGAGTATGGCAATACCCCCCAATACGGGGGAGGCCAATGTCCAGCAGTGGACTGTTGTGGCTGTTATGGTTTTGGTTATTTGTGCCTAGTATTTGATCTCCTCAAGGTTTTTGAGCAAGCGCTGACTTACTATATTTACTACCAAATTATTTTATTATCAATCTTTAAGAACACTGTTTATATCTTTACAGACAAGCAAACAGGAAACCTCAGCGAAAATAGTAAGTCCATTTTGTTTATTTATTTCTCGCGTATTGTCAAAACAATAATATGTACAAAGCGCGAAAGAAAACAAAATTCTCAAACAAATATTTATTCTCTCTTTCTTCGTGTGGGACACCGAGTTGTTCAACGACCCGATGAACCCTGGTGTCAGAGTTTTTCAACCGCCTACTGCAAGTAGCAGGCCTCTGACATGGTTGTGTAACGACCGCCATCGTAGACAGGGACCGACGGCTTAACGTGCCCATCCAAAGCACGGAGCCATCTTACTTTTCGGACAATCAGGCTCTCTTGAATTTGTTCCCAGTCTGGTTAGGACATTGCAGGCTGAATCACCTGATTGTCCGAAAATAAAGATGGTTCCGTGCTTCGGATGGGCACGTTAAGCCGACGGTCCCGGTTGCTGTCTATGACTTCGGTCGTCACACAACCATGTCAGAGGCCTGCTACTTGCAGAGGCGGTTGAAAAACTCTGCACCAGGGTTCATCGGGTCGTTGAACGACTCGGTCTCCCACACGAAGATAGAGAGCTGGCTTAGAATTGTATCACTCCATTTCTACCCGTGGGTGTAGTAAAAGGCGACGTGAATCTACAACATCTTGATAAGACAGCCTTTGCACACATTTAGAATAAGCTTTCCTTTGTTCTGTATTTTAATTGTGTGTTTTTACTTACCTAGGTACTTAAGGCGGGTATTCATTGGGGACAAAATCTCAGAAAAAATCTTTCTATAACAATGTTCCCGAAAAGTTCCCAATGAACACGCATTTTAAACAATGTTTCTGGCAATTTCGTGGGAACATTTGTTGCAAACTTTGTTTCTGATGTGTTTCCTATACAATGTTTCTGGGATTTTGTCCTCAATTAATACCTGGCTTCACTTGCACAGTAGCACTGCGCTCGCCAATCCACTTGCCTATCGTGGTCGTGGCAATGAGACCCATGTCCAGCAGTGGATTGTTTGACATATAACTCATACAAATACAAATGTTGGTTATATACTTCCCATCAGAAAAATCGAGACGCTTTGCAACTCTACGTTTTGTACGGATCACATTAACTGAGACATATGTTTGTTTTGAAATGAATGTCTAATGTCGTTCAATTGTGAGTATTACGAGGTTTCTAAATCTTAATAACAATGTTCTTTATACAACTTTTAGTTTCATATATTCAATATTTTGTTTAGATATGTGTTAAGAAAATACCTAAAATATATAAATGGACTGCAAAAACCTAACTAAGGAAAACAACCATTTTTCGTGACAGCACATATAATGACTTTATACCAAAGATCAAAAAGGTGACAACATCAGATTCAAAAAATATGAAAAATAGATAAACGTGTAGGCGGCACCAGCCAGTTGCCGACATCCTCCGCCCCAGTGCAGGCACTCAATGAGCATCGGCAGCTGGCTGGGGTCCCTGAGTTAACAACACGACCTTTCTAGCCGGCCGTCGCAGCGTGCCACCTTGGGTGGCCACGTCGACCGCCCTGACTACCCCATCCTGGCCTGGGTGAATTTTGCTAATTTTTCCTAACGGCCAGGTGCCCCTAGGCAGAGAGTCATCCACGATTAACACCACGTCTCCCACGTTCAGATTTGTCGACTTCGTTCCTCTTGATGAAGGGCGCGGTATGAGGGTCGGCAGGTACTCGCGCATCCATCGGGTCCAGAAGGCGTCCGCCAGCCGCAGGGTCCGCCTCCAGTCGCATCGGCGGATAAGGTCCGAGTCGTCCAGCTCCTCATTCAGCCAATGGTTGTTTGAGGGGGTCCCGATAAGAAAGTGGAAGGGCGTTATAGCTGTGGGGCAGTCAGGATCGGAGAGTGACACGTACGTCAGGGGCCTCGAGTTGACGATGGCTTCTGCTTCCGCTAATAATGTAGAAAGCACCTCCTCTCTCGGGGCTCTTTCTCGCAGTGCCGCATGCAAGGCGGTTTTGACGCACCGGACCAGGCGCTCCCAAGCTCCACCCATAAACGGTGAGGCAGGTGGAATGAAGTGCCACTCTATCATTCTTTGCGCGGCGAAGTCGAGCAGTGGAGCCAGCAGGTTGTCAGCTCCTCTGAAGGTGGTGGCGTTGTCCGAAAAGATTTTTCTTGGCGAGCCTCGGCGGGAGATGAAGCGGCGTAGGCATAAGATGGCGGAGTCCGTCGACAGGCTGTTGACCACTTCTAGGTGCACCGCTCTGGTCACGAGGCAGGTGAATAGGGCTACCCATCGTTTTTCCTTTCTTCTACCAACGGTGACATCTAGGGGCCCGAAGTAATCCAGACCCGTGTTTGCGAAGGGCGGCAGGTGGTGCTCTAGCCGTTCCAGAGGGAGGTCGCCTACGAGCGGTACTTGTGGCTGTCCTTTCATCTTTCTGCAGTGGAAGCATTCCTTTGTTATAGTTTTCAATGCGTTTCGGCACCGCAGGATCCAAAATCTCTGCCGGAGTTCGTTCAACACGAGATCATTGTTGGCGTGGCCGGCCCTCACGTGGTAATCGAGCATTAGGAGGCGAACCGCTGGGTGACGGGCATCTAGAACGATGGGCGACTTCGTCTCTTCCGCGATCCCTGGCGCGCGCGCTATGCGTGAGTCGACCCGCAGGAGTCCGTCGTCAGCTCGTCGAATGGTGAGGCGCGTGAGACGACTCTCTTTGGGGAAGGGGGTCGCAGATTTTAGACTCGCGATTTCTGGGGCAAAGCTTTCTGCTTGCGATCTAATAAATATGTGCCTTTCGGCTTTCGCGATGTCAGACGCCGCGAGAAAAGGATGATTGTGATTATGGGTATGGGATATGGAATTAGAATTTTGGCTTCGTGAACGAATTAAAGAACGAAACTTTTTGCCGGCCTGGATTATGCGCGCTGTGGCTCTCACGAAGCGTAGCCAGCTACTGAACTTCATGACGTCGGCCACGGGCGGGAGCTGGTCCGAAGACTCGGGCGTATAGTGGACCAACTCAGTGGGCTTTAACTCCTCCGGGGAGGGGATGGTATCGTCAGTTGGCGGTTCAGTAGGCCAGGCCTCGGGAGGACTCAGCAAGAAAGGTGGACCGGCGAACCACCTGTCGGAAGCGTCCACAGACATTGGCTTGGATCTCGTCGCGTCATCCGCGACATTGTGAGCACTCGGGAGCCAACGCCATTGGGCAATGTCTGTGGTTTCACAAATTTCTCCCACTCTGTTCGCGACAAAGGGCTTGAAACTCTTCGCGTCACTACGGAGCCATTTTACGACCGTCATCGAATCCGTCCAGAAATGGGTACACGAGGGTTTCATTCGATGACTGTCCTTAATTTTATTTGCTAGACGCGCGGCTATGAGAGCGGCCTGGAGCTCTAAACGAGGAATCGAAACCGGGGCTAACGGAGTGACGCGGGCCTTACTAGCAATAAGCGATAATTTTACGTCCCCGTTCGCATATAGAAATCTCCAGTAAGCCACTGAGGCAAAAGCTTGCTCGCTTGCGTCTGCAAAAACGTGGAGTTGCGTTTCTATCGGGTCTGGTCTAAGTAAATACCAACGTGGTACGCGGAGGTTCGCTACGGCTGCCAACTCTTCGCGCCACTGATCCCAGAAAACTTTATGGTTAATCGGGATTTCGTCATCCCAATTCAGACGTTCTCTCCATAGACGTTGAATAAAGATACGGCCTTTTATTGTGATTGGCGAAATTAGGCCTAGAGGGTCGTACACGCGCATGACGTCGGAGAGGACCGTGCGTTTAGTAAATTTAGCGGCGGCCACGGGTGCGCCGATACGAAAACCAAACGTGTCATCGCGGGGGTTCCACTTGATACCCAGGGCGCTTACATCTTTGTTCGGCGGCAGGTCTACATCGTCCGCGGCCTCAGCCCAGAGCTCCTTTGGGACTTGCGAGAGCGCCCTCACGTCGTTAGAGATCCACGCTCTCATTTCGAAACCGCAAGCACCATGGACCTGGACTATCTCTGAGGCGAGGCGGGAGGCGACGCCGACATCAGGGACGCTACCGATATAGTCGTCCATATAATGCTCGTGTACGATTGCGTGAGTCGCTTCGGGATGGTGAAGGCGATGCTCTTCAGCATTTTTGTTTTTAATATAAAGCGCGGTACACGGACTGGACGCTGCACCGAAAGTCATTGATGACATGCGATATTCCCTAATAGTATCGGTGCTGTTATCGCGCCATAGGAAACGTTGCGCATCCCTATCTTCCTCGCGTATTTTAATTTGTGGGAACATTTCGCGTATGTCGGCGGTGAGAGCAACTCGCCCCTCCCGGAACTGAAAGAGGATGCCCAACAACGAGCAAAGGAGGTCAGGTCCGGGGAGCAGCAATCTGTTGAGACTAATACCGGAGGTTTCCGCGGCGGCATCGTGCACTACGCGCAGCTTCTTTTTTTGTGGATGGTAAACCCCAAAGTGTGGTAGGTACCACCTGAAGCCATTTTTAAAATTTTTCGTACCATACTGATGGTAGGTGTCGTAGGGGCATTCCTCGGCGTAGCCCTTTTTTATTATTCCGCTTATGAATTCCCTGTACGCGGACGCGAACTCTTTGTTTTTAGCCATTTGTTTTTCTAAGGATAAGAATCTCGCTAGTGCGTGGGGGTAGCTGTCGGGAAGTTTCGACTTGTCGATGTCGCGCCAAGGAAGGCCTACTTCGAAACGACCGGAGGGTAGCCGGCGCGCGGTTGACTCGAGGATTTCTATCGCCCGTTCTTCGTCTTTCGAAAGTCGCGGCGCGCGCTCGGTTATACCTATTGCGTCTAACTTATATTGTTCCTTCATCATCGAGGTTAAATCGTCAAGCTTAGAGTGAATTGGGTCGGGAGTAGAGAAGGAGGCGTGTCTAATAGGTTCGGGGCCGTTCCAAGTCAAATGATTTACGAACTCTACGGGTTTACTTTGACTTGACACAGCGCCGTGCAAAGTCCAACCTAACAAGGTTCGTACGGCTACGGGGTCGGACCTTTTCCCTTCGCGGATTTCCCTAGATAAAGTTAGGTACCAATCTTTAGAACCTATGAGAATAGTAGGTGTCACATTGACATGAGTCAACTCGTTCACTAAATCACTCAAGTGAGGGAAAGCCCTCAATTCGCGTTCGTAAAGTGACTGAGTACTGAGATTTAGCGATTACATACGTTTCGCGTTTTTTATGAGATATCGCTCTTTAGAGTTACGACCTTTTATGTAGAAATCTACTATGTTAGCGACGGTATTTCTAGTCATACCGCCGATACCTGCAATCGACAGCGGTTGCAGCGGGCCCGTGGCGCCGATGCGCGCGGCGACGGCGTCGTCGATCAGCGTGGCCGTGCTGCCGTCGTCGAGGAATGCATACGTCGCGTACTCACCCGCCGGTCCCGACACTACTACCGGCACGATCTTGAGCAGCGTGCGTTCCTGGAGCGCTGAAACATTTTTATTAGAAATATCAGAGGCGGCCGCGATTTTAATAGTGTCGCCATGGGTGCCCTCTGACGTCGAAGGCTGCGTGGGCGGCGGCGGCGCGGAGGCGCCGGGAGTCTCCGTGTTGCACATTACTTCCTGTTCCGGTTGTTGCACGTTGTTTGTAGTGCCTTCGTAGGGGCGATGAAGGAGAGGGTGATGACGGAGGCGACAGCCCTGTACTCCGCACGAGCCACGACCTCGGCATTCATTCCATTTATGGGATTTATTTTTAAAACAAACGTAGCAAACCTTTGCCTTGCGCAGCCAGCGCCACCTATCGTGGACTGAGAGCGCCTTGAATTGTCCACAGCTCTTTAAATTGTGTGCTTCTTTACAATACAAGCACGTTTGGTTGCGCTCTGACGTAAGGTTGACGTTTTCACGTTTTGCTGTGGCTGGCCTAAATCCTAGGCCACCTGTGGCCCTAAATGTTTTGTGAGCCGGTGCGTGTTGATGTGTTTGTGAGTGGTAAGCGGGAGGTACTGCGTCTAATTCCGCGCAAAATTTAATTTGCGTGTCCGCTTCGCTTAGTAGGAACTGTGATAGAAGCTCTAGCTTAGAATTGTTCTGCTCGTTGTAGGTTTGGTGGCGCTCTTTTGCATAGTCACACCAACGAGATTTTAGGAGGACATTCAGTTTGTTCAAAACGCTCGAAAATAATTCAGGTGAATGTAAGTACTGATTTTGGCGTAACGATTTTATAGTTGCGACGCTATTCCTGATTTTGCACGCAAATTTGTTAAGGTCGCGAAAATCGGTACTTATCTTAGGAAGGCTGCGTAGCGCTGCGACTTCTTGCTGCACGATGAGCTCGGGGCGCGCGAAGTGCAGCTCGAGCGCGGCGATGATCTCACACGGCGACTCTGCGGAGAATAGGAGCGAGGACAGCGCTTCACGCGCTTCCCCGCGTACCGCGTTGCGTAGCCGGGCCAAATTATCTAAAGCAGAATAATTAGGTTTAGTGTCGTCGTAGGTACGTTTGAATATCAGCCATTCATTCGGTTTCCCACTGAACGGGGGCAGCTCGATGGATTTGGAGCTGCGATGGTTTTGGCTTGCGGCTAAGGCATGTAGTGCTGCAGCTAAAGATGGCTCCTGGGCCTGTGACAGCTGGGGCTCGATCGGAGGGGCTTGCATTGGAGGCACGTTCGTGGGGTTAGCGGCGTGGTGCGCAGCGGCAGTGTTTCCAGCCCAAGGCCATAAGTATTCGACCGGGGCGAGACGATGGGGCTGCGAATTTGTGACGTGTACCTGGGACCGCCATTGTTCGGGCGGGATGGGGCGATGGGGCTGCGCGTTCATGTTGGGGGCTTGAGGGGGCAGACGCTCCATCGGGGTGCCGTGAGGAGGCTGTGGTCGTAATGTGTCAGTAAAGACGTGCTGGTTGGCAGCAGTGTTGTCCACGTGCCGCGCGACGCAACTATCGACCCACGCTTGGGTATTGGCTAGCGATGCGCTGTGGCTACTACTACTACGGCTACGTGAAGACTTATCTGTGTTAGCTTCGATTGCTGCTAGCTGTGCATGGAACTCCTTTTCCTCTACTGCTCGTTCTAGATCGGCAAGAGCGCGCTCACGTTCCCTTTCCTGCTTGGCTAGGGCGCGTTCACGTTCCTTTTCCTGCTCGGCGAGGGCGCGTTCGCGTTCCATTTGTTTGCGCTGAAATTCTGCCTCTGCGGCAAGCTTACGCGCTTGGATAGAAGCTGTTGATGCCACTGTGCGAATTGAACGATGGCGGGATGTATTGGAGACATCATCACGGTTAGGGCGGGGCGCAATCTCCGAGTGCGACGGCCCTCTTATGTGGGCACTATCACGTTGTTGTGGCGGGGTGCGCTCCGTGTGCGATGATGGTCTCAAAGTGTCTGAAAATTGTGATTCTGGCGCTGCCATAGGTGCGGATGTCGCCGCCGTCAAGGAATCAGGGGCAGAATGGTAAGAAGCAGCGTCGCCGGAGCCCGTAGAAGGTGGGACAGGACCCGAGGTTGGCTCCGTGACGTTTACCCTTTCTTGTGATTTGGTTGATCCTGCGGCAGCTGATATCACTAAACCACTTTTAGCCATTTTCCTAGTTATAGGAGGCATTTTCCTTCCATGTACGAAGGACTTTGTTAAGAAAATACCTAAAATATATAAATGGACTGCAAAAACCTAACTAAGGAAAACAACCATTTTTCGTGACAGCACATATAATGACTTTATACCAAAGATCAAAAAGGTGACAACATCAGATTCAAAAAATATGAAAAATAGATAAACGTGTAGGCGGCACCAGCCAGTTGCCGACAATATGAAAACGAAAGTGTCTCGTTTTTTTATGAGGAGTATTATAACGTTCTCAACAGCAGAGTTATGGCGCTATAGAACAAACTGCCTCAGGAAGTGATTAATGCTCCATCTACTAACAGTTTTAAAAACAGACAGATTGTTTGGTGTGATGTTTTTGTTTATTCAGCAAAAAATATAAAACATTACAGGCTTGGAACCTAAGGCGTTTTATACGGGGTGTTAGGGACGGTGTAACGAAAACATTGCAGGCGTGCTCAGACCATGATACTGAACAACCTTTTACTATGGAGCCAATGGTGGGAAACGAAAAAAATAATTCCGGACTCCCATACAAAGTCAGTCAGCTCGTGTCTCGTGTCAGGTCGTGAATTTTGTATGGGAGGTCGGAAATTTTTTTTCATTACCCACCATTGGCTCCATAGTAAAAGTTGTTCAGTTTGGTGGTCTGATCATGCCTGCAAAGTGTTCGGTACACCGTCCCTAACACCCTGTATAATCATAATCAGGATTAATAAAAAAAACACATTTGTAATAGTTAGTCTTTTGAAACATAACTGAAGTAAATTACCCAGCAAAGTAAATATTTTCTTGCTCTTCCAGACAGTGCTTCCAAAACACAAGCCTCTTCTGGTGAAACTGAAGAAAGACGACCCGGAGAAGCTGGTGAAGAGGAAAACTGAGGAGCTGCTGTCCTCCATGGCCCCGGCTGACCTGATGAGCCTCACCAACCAGGACGTCAGCTACATCATCGTCAAGGTATGAGGAAGCTATACCGGGTGTAAGGACAATACAGGTCATATGACTACAGGTGACCTGATGAGCCTCACCAACCAGGACGTCAGCTACATCATCGTCAAGGTATGAGGAAGCTATACCGGGTGTAAGGACAATACAGGCCATATGACTACAGGTGACCTGATGAGCCTCACCAACCAGGACGTCAGCTACATCATCGTCAAGGTATGAGGAAGCTATACCGGGTGTAAGGACAATACAGGCCATATGACTACAGGTGACCTGATGAGCCTCACCAACCAGGACGTCAGCTACATCATCGTCAAGGTATGAGGAAGCTATACCGGGTGTAAGGACAATACAGGCCATATGACTACAGGTGACCTGATGAGCCTCACCAACCAGGACGTCAGCTACATCATCGTCAAGGTATGAGGAAGCTATACCGGGTGTAAGGACAATACAGGCCATATGACTACAGGTGACCTGATGAGCCTCACCAACCAGGACGTCAGCTACATCATCGTCAAGGTATGAGGAAGCTATACCGGGTGTAAGGACAATACAGGCCATATGACTACAGGTGACCTGATGAGCCTCACCAACCAGGACGTCAGCTACATCATCGTCAAGGTATGAGGAAGCTATACCGGGTGTAAGGACAATACAGGCCATATGACTACAGGAATCCCACCGCACGAAAATCGGACAGGATGAGAATTACAAAATCTTCCATAGTTGGTATAAAATTAAGTCAAAACATAAGCCTCTTCTGGTGAAACTGAAGAAGGACGACCCGGAGAAACTGGTGAAGAGGAAAACTGAGGATATGCTGTCGTCGATGGCCCCGGCTGACCTGATGAGCCTCACCAACCAGGACGTCAGCTACATCATCGTCAAGGTACGAGGAAGCTATACCGGGTGTAAGGACAATACAGGCCATATGACTACAGGAATCGCACCGCACGAAAACCACGCGAATCAATACATAGTATAAAATGAAGTCGCTTTTACGTTTCTCTATCTGTCTGTCGTGGACTTAGAGTATCTACTGGGTTATTTTTTAGTCAGTGCGCAAACTTTGCAGGGTGTTTCTACTCGTGATTCTGAACAACTTTTACTATGGGGCCACCTGCGAAATCGCAAAAAAAATTTGTGGATGTTTCATAGAAAAATTCATTCCTACTCGGCAAAAATGTATGAAACAGCCAACATTTTTTTTTTTATTTCAGTGGTGGCCCCATAGTAAAAGTTGTTCAGAATCACGAGTAGAAACTTCCTGCAAAGTTTGCGCACTGACTAAAAAATAACAGACAGACAGACAGACAGAAACACTTTATAACCCTGTATATGTGTTTCATGTGTATGAATTTTGTGTCCGGCTGACCTGATGAGCCTCACCAACCAGGACGTCAGCTACATCATCGTCAAGGTGAGGAAACTATATCGGGTGTAAGGACAAAATACAGGCCAAACGTCAGGAATCCCACCGCACGAAAACCAGACAGGACGAGAATTACAAAATCATCCATAGTATAAAATGAAGTCGCTTTTACGTTTCTCAGTCATCTGTATGTGTGTCGTGGAATTCGCTAACTCCTCCTAAACCAAACTAAGAAAGACGACCCGGAGTAGCTGGTGAAGAGGAAAACTGAGGAGGTGCTGTCGTCCATGGCCCCGGCTGACCTGATGAGCCTCACCAACCAGGACGTCAGCTACATCATCGTCAAGGTATGAGGGAGCTATACCGGGTGTAAGGATGAGCCTCACCAACCAGGACGTTCAGCTACATCATCGTCAAGGTATGAGGAAGCTATACCGGGTGTAAGAACAATACAGGTCATATGACTACAGGTGACCTGATGAGCCTCACCAACCAGGACGTCAGCTACATCATCGTCAAGGTATGAGGAAGCTATACCGGGTGTAAGGACAATACAGGCCATATGACTACAGGTGACTTGATGAGCCTCACCAACCAGGACGTCAGCTACATCATCGTCAAGGTATGAGGAAGCTATACCGGGTGTAAGAACAATACAGGTCATATGACTACAGGTGACCTGATGAGCCTCACCAACCAGGACGTCAGCTACATCATCGTCAAGGTATGAGGAAGCTATACCGGGTGTAAGGACAATACAGGCCATATGACTACAGGTGACTTGATGAGCCTCACCAACCAGGACGTCAGCTACATCATCGTCAAGGTATGAGGAAGCTATACCGGGTGTAAGGACAATACAGGCCATATGACTACAGGTGACCTGATGAGCCTCACCAACCAGGACGTCAGCTACATCATCGTCAAGGTATGAGGAAGCTATACCGGGTGTAAGGACAATACAGGCCATATGACTACAGGTGACCTGATGAGCCTCACCAACCAGGACGTCAGCTACATCATCGTCAAGGTATGAGGAAGCTATACCGGGTGTAGGACAAAATACAGGTCAAAGACTACAGGAATCCCACCGCACGATAACCAGACAGGATGAGAATTACAAAATCATCCATAGTATAAAATGAAGTCGCTTTTACGTTTCTCAGTCATCTGTATGTCATCATCTTCCTGCCCTTATCCCAATTGCTTGGGGTCGGTGCAACACGTTTCTTTGAACACAAAATCGGGTTGCAAAAGGATTTGGCTGAATTTACGACCGGCCGCCTACCAGACGTCAACCCTCCTGGGGAATACTTTTGTGGTGGATTAACCGCCACCATACGGTTGGCCCTGGCAATTTGGGTCGGGTTTATCCCTCGGTCGCTTCTTACGACCCCCACGGAAAGAGAGGGGGTGGTGCTATTCTACTCTGCCGGCACCACACGGCAAGTCATCTGTATGTGTGTCGTGGAATTCGCTAACTCCTCCTAAACCACACGACGGATTTTGATATAGTTTTTTGAAATAGATAAGAGTGATTCAAGAGGGAGATTGGTATGTATAAAACATGTCGAGCAAATACCTTTTTCCCACGAGTAGTAAGTTTCTAGGATATACAAGTTTCTTCTTTTTAGTTCAATACAATTTTCTCTAAAATTGGCGTGCAGTTTTTTTTAAGATTGCCAAGAAAATCCTTTTATTTGATCTGTGTCTTAAATATTTGCACTGAATGTAAAATAGGACTTTATATATCTTCGTTTTATTTCAGGCGGATCCGACGACGCCGGCGTCTACGTCGCGCAAACGCAAGCTTCCCGAGCAGAAAACGGAACCCAAGCAAAGGGAGAAAGAAGTGCAGCCTATCACGTGAGTACATACATACTTATACTTTACAGCCACAATAATCCACTGCTGGACGTATTGCCATACTCACCAAGTTTGGCTGGCGGATTGGCGAGCGCAGTGTAAGATTTTTATCATTCCCTGGATAATTATATAGATATATACCTTAGTCGCTTTATACGACACCCACGCGCAGAGTTGGGGTGATGCTATTCTAAGCCGGCATCACACGGCATACTTATATCACGCCTATATCCCTTGCGGGGTAGGCAAAGCGTAAATTGCGAGCTGTTTGCTTATGTCAGCCGCTATCAACCATTTCAACTATGTTATTTATACAAATTCAACAACTAAGTGAACTATGAACAGTGGGATAAAGGTATAGTCGGTTGCTATGCTACAACTGTTTACTTGATAAAACTAATAATTCAAACACACATATATCACGTCTATATCCCTTGTGGGGTAGGCAGAGCGTAAACTGCAGAAAAAATTGTCATTTCCACCACACCTGACAAAATTATATGACATATGGAAAAAATAATTATTTTTGATATTGCCCCTTTTAGCGGTCCATTCGAATGCCTGCAGCCTTCAAACCTGGTCGCGGACGGCACCTGCCACCAGATCTTCTTCTCGTGCTGCGAGTACAGCGCCCACTTCCGCGACGAGCACACCAGGCGGCGGAAAGGTATACAGGGAGTAACAGAAAGGGTATAACAAGCCTAAAGGAGGGCAAGGTACTCATGAAACTGAACAACTTTCCCCATGGAACATGGGTCGAAATACGAAAAAAAAAATTGGACCTCCCATACAAAATCGCCGATCAGCCAATTGATTTACTATGGGAGGTCCAAATTTTTTTTTCATATTTCGACCCATGTTCCATGGGGAAAGTTGTTCAGTTTCATGAGTACCTTGACCTCCTTTCGGCTTGTTATACCCTTTCTGTTACTCCCGGTATATACAGTCCCCAACAATACAACCCGAAACAAATTTAGTCAGCCCCCAACACAACTCTTATCACCCCCTAACACAAATCTAATCACCCCCCAATGCAACTCTAATATCCCCCCAACACAACTCTAATAACCCCCCAACACAACTACATATCGTCACCTCCATGTTAAAGTAACGAATCTGCCAATTTTGAGAAATCGGGTTTTTTACGGGACACTAGTCACAAATATCAGTTACACGTCCTGGCAAAGTTTCATATCTCTATCTGCTTTCGTTCAGAAATTACCACGTAGTAAACTAGCGAATATGCTGCATTTTTTTTAAATTGACCATGGTAATGTCACGAATGCCATATTCGCTGTTTTTCTATGGCATTTAATTTGGACGATATCATTGTTTTCACCATTGCAAACTAACGAATCTGTCATATTCGCATGTTTGCTATGGTATTTGATATAAGCAAAATTATCATTTTCACCATTGCAAACTAACGAATCTGTCATATTCGCATGTTTGCTATGGTATCTGATATAGGCAAAAAAAATATTTTCACTATAGTGAAGTAATGAATTTGTCGTATTCGTTAATTTGCTACAGCCTCATGCTTGTCGCAATGAGTATTTCGCTGTGGCAAATTTCCGAATGTGGCAGATTAGAATATTTACTATGGTACATTATGATTTTTTAAGAAAATCAGCACACATTCGCGACTTTTTCCTAATACATTTTAATTTATTTTACGACCCGAACCTCGTATTTACCAGCTCTGAAATATGTATTGCCAACCGATACCTCGAACCCAACATAGAGCCCTACTTTGTCTCATCCGCCCGGTTGTTTGCCCCGTCACTGAACCCTTCACTCAGACGCCGTTTTAACTACACGAAGGCAAACTGGGAACAGTACGCCAACGACATAGACGAAAAATGTCTAAATCTTCCACCGGATCCTGAAAACTATAATCTGTTTGTCGACATAGTTGCCACCACATCCAGGTTATTCATCCCCAGGGGTTGATATACATCTTATATCCCAGTTCTCCAGGGTGAATCAGTCGGCTTACTGAAGCTATACGACGCCGCTTTCAACAATGATCCTTTTTCCGAGGAAACCCTGCAGCTAGGAGAACAACTTATGTCACAAATCAGCGAAGTCACGCCGCGCAAAATGGTTCAGAATCATTACCAGCATCAACATGACGCACAACAGCAAAAAAGCATGGCCAACCATACGAAGTCTTACAAGTGAACCCCCACAAGCCTCTACTCCTAACCTGGTTTTGGCTAATCCAATAGCGCACCAGTTGCTACTAAACGGTAAACCCTTAAAGCGACCGAGCAGGATCCCCTCGCAGACTCACGCTAGATCAAACAATGACGCTATAAGCAAGCCTTTTGTTCTGGGGGATATGGTCAGAGCTATCAAACCCTAAAAGATGGTAAAGCCTCAGGCGTTGACAATTTCTCTGTTGAGCAAATCCAACATCTACGCCCCGTTGCTGTCTCATGGCTGCTACAGCTTTTCAACGGTTGCCTTGCTATTGCTAAAATCCCCCGGCTATGGATAAAGTCCAAAATTCTTGCATTACTGAAACCAGGAAAACCGAGTAACGATCCGAAAAGCTACCCATCTCCTTGCTGTGCCATTTATACAAACTGTTTGAGCGTATGGTTCTCAACCTCCTCACAAACATCTTTGATCCCAAACTTATACCGGAGCAGGCAGGTTTTAGGTCAGGCAAGTCATGCTGCAATCAAACCCTAAATCTCACGCAGCATATCGAAGACGGGTTCGAGAGGGTCACGTAACTGGAGCGGCGTTTGTCGACTTGTCTGCTGCCTCCGATACCGTGAACCTAAAGAGACTACTCTGGAAAGTGGGCGAAACGGTAAAGATCATAATTTTGTAAAGTTTCTCAGCGAATTGCTCTACAACCGCCGGTTTTAAGTGCACCTGCCAGGGATAAAAGTATATGGCGATCTCAGAAAACGTCTTCCTCAGGAAGTGTTCTCGCCCTCTCTTATTTAACATCCATCTACTGCCCACACGCACCGTTTTATTTACGCTGATGATCTGGCCCTAGCTGCGCAAGCTAAGTCGTTTGAAGACGTAGAAAGACACCTTACGGCTGCACTAACAGTTCTAAACCAGTACTACGCTGAGAATGCACTGAAGCCTGCAAAGACGCAGACTTGCGCCTTCCATCTGCGTAATTATCAGGCCAACCGCACCCTCAACGTATCGTGGGAAGGAGTGCCAATCGCTCACTGTGCGCATCCGAGGTACCCAGGAGTGACTCTTGACAGGGCACTAACTTACAAGGCAAATTGTGAAGGTATGAGGAAAAAGTCACCAGCCGTAATAACCTCCTTCATCGACTAACGTCCACCAAATGGGGAGCCTCACCAACAGTACTACGGACGACTGGGCTGGCAGTGTGCTTTTCAACCGGCGAATATGCCTGCCCGGTGTGGAGCCGATCAGCACACGCCAAGCAAGTGGATATAGTAGTGAATCAAACCTGTCGGATTATTACGGCTGCTTAAAGCCGACCTCGCTGAGTATGCTTTATCCGCTTAGAGGGATCGCCCCACCTGAAATCCGCAGAGAAGTGGCCAATTCTGTCGAAATGGGTAAAAAACAACAAGATCCCCGACCGACACCCAATGTTCGAATGCTCCCCTGCACCGCAAAGGCTCTCTAGCCGCCGAAGCTTCTTGCACAGCGTGAATCCACCGGCAACAGACAACCCATCTCAGGCGAGACTCGACCTTTGGAAAGAAGAGGCGCCCACTCCACTACTACTTCCGAAGGAAAGTCTCCCTCCTGGTCACGACTTGTCATGGCTGACCTGGAAGTCACTAAACAGATTAAGGGTACAGGTCGGTCGCTGCAAGGACAGTCTGGTCAGGTGGAGCTACACTGACAACCCCAACAACACGTGTGAGTGTGGTGCCTCTCCCCAGACTATGGCCCACCTTACTTCCTGCTCCGCGTACCCCAGCACCTGCACGCGCGAAGACCTGATGGCCGCTACCACAGAAGCGGTTAGGCTAGCCAAATTCTGGGCACGCAAAATTTGACGAAATCTCTATTGATTCGACAAAAAGAAGAAGAAGAATATCATTTTCATGCTTGTCCATTATTAATATTTAAAATACTCTGCTAGTCCTTAGAGTCAGTGGTATTGAAAGGGTTAACAAGAAAAATGTATTTTTTAACACTAAGATTTTATTTTGTGTTTACTTTAAATAGGTAATTAGGAATAAAACAATACTTTCCTAAAAAATGATTTTTATATGTATGAAGATTCGTAAAAATGCACGCCTAAAAACTGAAAATGTTTGATGCAAACTAGCGAATATGCCACTTTCGTAACTTTGGCATGGTCCAAAACGGGATATTTTTCAGGTTTCTATATGTTGTCAAAACTAACGAATGTGCATTATTTCCCTATTTAATGATTAAAATTAATATCGGCATAAATCATATGACAGGGCTTGTTATTTCATAAACCTAAAGTAATTTTACATTGGCAAAAGTTAATGGCGCATATTTCAAAATTTAAAAACAAGACGTTTTTAGCTCTCCTGAAAAAAGTTATTTTTGCAGATTCGTTACTTTAACATGGAGGTGACGATATATTGGGTGAAATTTTACTAGTGACCGATAGCGAAAACTCATAACCGGCTGGTGATAAGGAACAACTTTCCTCAAGGAAAAATTACCTCGTAGTAAACTCAAATCAGCTAATCAACAGTTTTGTATGGGTGGGCCAAATTTTTTTTCCGTATTTCGACATAATGTGTTCCTTGGGGAAACAACAGTAATAACCCCCAACACAACTATATAACCCCCCCCCCCCCCCACCTCCCCCCAACATAACTATATAACCCCCAACACAACTCTAATAACATCCCAACACTACTCTAATAACCCCCCAACACAACTCTAACGACCCCTCAATACAACTCTAATAATCCCCCAACACAACTCTTATCACCCCCCAACACAACTCTAATAACCCAACCAACACAACTTAAATCGCCCCCCAACACAACACCTCCCATAATATTAGGGTGTAATTTACTAGTGACCGATAGCTAAAACTCCGAATCGGCTAGATAAGGAGCAACTCTCTCCAAAGAAGATAGGTCGAAAAATGGAAAAAATATTGGACCTGCCATACAAAATTGCCGATCAGCTAATTTCAGTACTATGTGGAACCATTTCTATTTTCATGTTCCAACCTATGTTCCTTGGGGAAAGTTGTTCCTTATCACCAGCTGGTTCTGAGTTTTCGCTATCGGTCACTAGTAAAGTTTCACCTAGTAGATATCTATGTTTAGTTTAAACAATTTCTAATATTTGTTCTTATTATTAGGTCTCCGATGTCAAGTCTGCGAGAAACCTTTAAGTGGTGGGGATGATTCGTCGCCTTTTCCATGTGAGGTGAGTGAGAAATAGTTATTTGCACAACAAGAGAGCATAGTTGATTTTTGCTGCGAGTGCTAATTTTGAAATCCGAAGTAGGGAAGGATACAAAAGTAGTATCCTGTGCTCAACGAGGGATTCAAAAGCACGAGTTGTAAATGTGTTTGCTTTCGTGTGGTACACACAACTTTTCACCACTACCATTGAGAAATTATGTGGTTTTAACTAGATAGAACAGAAAAACAATTGGTACAATTTTAAGTACGTTTATTAATTTATTTTCGTTCTGAAATCGCCGCCATTATTACGACAAGTTTTATAAAACTTTATTGTTTAATTAGATGTTCAAATTACTTTTCTCCACTACTTTTCTCAACATGTTGAGAAATGTGATTTGAATTTCTAACGATGGATAAAGGCGACCTTTGCCTACTGAATTTACGCAGCAAAATAGTTATTTTCAAGCTCGTGGGGTGAAAATATCTTTATTATAGTAACACAAATGCGAATACCAAGTTTGAACATCAATTACTTTGGTTTTTATTTTCTTTTTGTAATATTGTTGGTCTGATTTATAACAGGTTTGCGGCGCCGGATTCTTCTCTAACAAGGACCTGTCGAACCACATGGCCACAGAGCATGTCAAGTTGAAGCCGTTTGAGTGTAGCGTCTGCCACAAGCGATTTACACAGCAGGTAATTAATAATCAAATTCATCATCTTCCTGCCCTTATCCTCAATTACTTGGGGTCGGCGCAACATGTCCTTTTCTTCCATTCATCTCTATGAGCAGTCAAATCCTCATTTACGCCTTTATTTTTATATCGTCTTTTATACAATCCATCCAAACTTTTTTAGGCCTTCCCCTTTTTCTGCTTTATCCACATTCATGTTCATTTCTTTCTTTGTTACATACTCTTCATCCCTTCGAATGTTAAATAATGTAGGGTGAAAGTTTACTTTTACTAGTGACTGATAGCGAAAATGCAAGACATGCTGGTGATAAGGAACAAACTTTCTGATGATTATTCAATATTCGAAATGTCGACATTGTTTTTCAGGGTGGTGTACAACAGCATATGAGAATGCACACGGGCGACCGGCCGTTCTCGTGCACGTTCTGCCCGAAGGCGTTCACACAGAAATCGGGCTTGGACCAACATCTACGCACACATACGAAGGTGAAGCCCTACCGCTGCGTCATCTGCTCCAAGACATTCTGCCAGTCGGTGAGTTACACACTTTACTTATAAGTCTCGTTTCCCGCAGGAAAAAGGCATTGGAAGGAAATAAACCTTCCTCTTGAATCATTATTGCGTGGTTCAGGAGAAGTTAGCGGATTCCACGGCAGACAGACAGAAACGCAAAAAGCGACTTCGATTTTTTTGTCTGTCTGTCTGGTCTGGGTAGGCTAAAAACCAGTGCTGCCCTCTTTTGGGTATTTTATGCACTGAACCTTGGCCCTCTGCATCGCTGCAACACACATGTGCATCTGTGTACTATTAGTAGGTATCTCTAAAACATAGCCCTAAAATATTTTCTCTTTCTCTTTTTTCTTAAAAGTATGTGTGTTTTGTAATTTTTCTCAAACATGCTAGGAAATATGACAATTTCTTTCAAGAAAACAATCCAGAAAGTTTGACATTGTCTGTGATTTTGTAATTTCTGAACGATTTCTTTTTTACACACCAGCAATGGATTCCAATTCCAATACAACATTTCTGGCGCGATATCGAAATCGTTCAGAATATAATATACAAAATAAAAAAAGAATAACTCCTAATCCACATCTTGACTTAGTAATCAGTAAAACAACTTTTTATATCAAATCACTATAAAATAAATGAAAATCTTTATAATTTCCTAGCATTTTTTGAGAAAAGCACTATGTAAGCCTCGGGGAAAATGACTTTGCCAGACTCGTATTTTTAAAGTCCTCGCCTGCGGCTCGGACTTCAAACTCTACTCGTCAGTCAAAGTCTTATTTCCCGTCCTCGTCAACAACCTACTATTATGCAATATTATTACAACACACAAAAACAACTGTCTATCATTTTATACTATGTATTGATTTTGACCTCACTATTATTTTTCCTCAGGTCCATCTACGGCAGCACATGCGAACGCACACACAAGTGTCGCCCTTCCAGTGCGGCATCTGTCAGAAGCGGTTCAAGCAATCGTCCCACCTGAACTACCATTTGAAGAACCACAACCAGCTGAATATGACAGACTCGCAGAAGACTGTGTATAACAAACTGATGAGCATGATCAGCGTGGACGGACAGAGGATTGGTGAGTGTACACACAAGTGTCTCTCTCTCTCTCACTTCCTCACACACACACACACACACACACACACCAGTGGCGTATATAGCTGAACTGAAAACTATACATGAGCGAAGCGAGCTCAATTTTTCACGTTAAAAAGGCATGCGAGGAGACAGACCGTGCTGCACCATCACACTACACGTTAGGCGAGCGAAGCGAGCTCGACATTTCGCGTTAAAAGACATGCGAGGAGACACACCGTTCCATTCCACATCACCACTACAATTGTTGCGAGCGAAGCGAGCTCGACATTTCGCGTTAAAAAAGCGCGCGAGGCGCCACACAGATCTACATGACCACAACAAGAATTGCGAGCGAAGCGAGCTCGACATTTCACTTGATTTCACTTTCATAATGGTGGTAATAACCATCGGATAAGCGTGATTATGTTATATTATCAGCTATAGTAGTAGAATAATTCCTGGTGAGTGGGGGTCGTGACCCCTACGACCCCCCCCCCCCTGTATACGCTACTGACACACACATTACACAAAGATGTGATATATACCCATTAAGTCAAGAGGCTGTCATCAATGTAATCATTTTATTGTCATTTCATGCAAAATCAGTGAATATAAGCGCTTTTCGTAATATGCCGTAACCGTATTGTGTTTGTTGACAAATTTTTATTACGAATTCTTTTGCTCCTGAATATAACTATTATCTTTTACTTTTAATACAAATCAATATGCAATTGTTGCTTCTATTTTTTAACACCCGAATTTTTTTTTGCGAATTCGCAGGTGGTCCCATAATAAAAGTTGTTCAAAATCACGAGTAGAAACACCCTGCAAAGTTTGCGCACTGACTAAAAAATAACCCTGTATATTTCTGTTTTTCAGACGAAGCGAACACAACCGTGATGCAGACCACAGAAGTGGTTGAGGAGCAAGAAGTGGAGTATGAAGGGGAAGAAGAGGGGGTGGAGGAGGAGGAGGAAGGAGAGGAAGAAGGGGAAGAGGGGGAGGAGCAAGACGAAGTCGAGGAGTTGGAAGAGGTCGAGACGGCTGAGGTATGAGATTTAACTTTAGTATTTAAAACGCCGGCCGGTGTGGCCGTGTGATGCCGGCTTAGAATAGCATCACCCTATAGCCGTGATGGCCACAAATAATAGATGATAGATATTACTTGGATGATCTTTATTCAAAGATACGGACCCTTGGGTGGGTCCGTTAATGTATCACAAAAATATACAAGATAGGCAAAATGTTCACTTTCACTGTGGTAGATAATAAAGCTTTTTGAACTGTTCCGGGAACTTCACTTGGTTAAATACAGTTGCAAAAATATGCGAGAGTAAAAATTAACAAGGATAGGTGTTGACCTCACCGTCAGTTAGAGAGGAGTGCGTCAAAAAGGCCAAGAACGGTGACGTTTCGGTGCCGTGTTCCAAATTTAAGTTATAAAATGATTCGAAAAAGGGAGATGTGAGGGTGGCTTAGGGAGGATGTCCATGCAGAGTTTGCACTCTGCTACAACCCCATTTCTTTCCTGTGGGTGTCGTAAGAAGCGACTAAAGGACTCGAGGGTATCATGTGTATTGCAATTTTAGGCGACAGGCTGACAACCTGTAACTTTAGCGATACACGACAATAGCTAAAACGGCCCTCAAATATGTGTCAGACGTGGCGATAACGACCGTACTTTTACGGTCGTTGACGCTCTGCCTACCCCGCAAGGGATAAAGGCGTGATGTATGTATGTATGTATTTAAAACGCCTACTAGTGATTAGGCGCGTCCACACCAAGCGAGGCTGCTCGCGTATTCGCTGCCTCGCGAGGCAAACGACTATTAAATTACGTGCCTAACCCGAGGCTACGCATGCTCGTGCTCGGGCGAACGCGCGTGGGCCGAACCAAAATCAAAGCGCCTAAGAAGTTTGCCTATTAATTTATGAGTTGTCCAAATTGGCTCGGCAAAGTGGCTCGCACGAGCGTATGCCACACGAGGCATTGAGCAGCCTCGGGCAGTGTGGACGCGCCTATTGGTAAACATCGTCTTTTTCTTTTCGAATGGCACACCAGGTCGACGAACGACCCGATGTAGAAGTCACATACGCTGAATAAAGTAAACTTTATTTTGATTTGCAGGTACTAATGGACGAGCACGAACAAATGCTGGCCGAACAGAGCATACAAGTGGAGGGAGAGAGCTACATACTGGGCGACGTCATCGGGGACGACTAGTACACTACACACGAAACTACATGAGACCATGGTATAATAAGATACTCCGCCTGGCATAGTCTAATAAAACATGGTCTTTCCTTCCCAGAGAAACACAAGTCAACGTCACTTAGTATTGCCACTTTATTTCAATAAAATACGTTATGGGGTAAATTCAATCTCAGAACAATGGGTTAAAATATTTCTTAATAATTTTATAATTTAGATTTACGTGTGTATTAACTTTAACTTTACAGCAACACTTAAATTTTATTTATTAGTTTACAGTATCTTATATGATTTGCAAAAAACATCATAAGAGTGGGTAATTCTAGTAACCCACAAGCGTGATGACGTATTCTTGTGTTGGTCACGTGGTTCACGAGTCTCGGAAAGGAATACCAGGCGTAGTATCTTATTATACCATGCCGCCTGGTATTTCATTCCGAGATTCGTGAACCACGTGAATGACACGTGACTACGTCATCATGCTTGTGGGTTACCAGTGGTGTAATCAGAATTACCCGCTCTTATGTTTTTTTTACTTGACTTATAAATAAAATTTAAGTTTTGTATAGTTCAAGTTAATACACACATAAATCTAAATTATAAAATTATTAGGAAATATTTTAACTCATTGTTTTGAGATTGAATTTACCCCATCATCATCATCATCTTCCTGCCCACGGTTTGTTGAACACAAAATCGTGTTGCAAAGGATTTGGCTCAATTTTACGACCGGCCGCCCACCAACCCTCCTTGGGAATGCTTTTGTGGTAGATTAACCGCCACCATGCGGTTGGCCCTGGCTGTTTGGGTCGAGTTTATCCCTCGGTCGCTTCTTACGACCCCCACGGGAATTTACCCCATATCGTATTTTAATTAAATAAATTGGCAATACTAGTGACGTAGGCAAGTGTCACTCTGGGAATGGAAGACCATGTTTTATTAGACTATGCATAAGACTGTAACCAAGACATTTAAAGGTGAACCTGGAGCAAACCGTGACGGCCGTTATCGCTCTGCTAACCCCAAGAAGAATCTATATAGCTCTTATAAGAAAACTATAGTGCGCCTAAAAAGTTTGAATGGTTTGCAGTAGTCTGCACACAACCTCTCAGTAACAAAACGTCAGTGAGAGTACTATTGCACCTCTATAAATTCTAATACATTTGACGTCTGTATCTAGAGGGCAACTGCTTACGCTTTGACAGTACGCCGCGGGGCCTTACGCGCACTCTATAGCTTGCTTTTTATACTCTAATCTAAGATCTAGCCACAAAATAAGACTTGGTAACCTTTGTAAGATACTTATTTTACTTTGAATGTATTGCTGATAAGTACACAAAAAAATGTAATGTAATAATATTAGGAAATTGAATTTAGATCACGCTGTGTGTATTCTTTACTCTGCAGCAGCGGGACCCATTGATTTTACATGCTTTTTACACGACTGCCCAACCAAAAAAGGAGGGTATTGTTTTTATTTTTTTATAGTTTGGGGTAATGTATATTTGCTTACACAAAAAAGCTCGCAGAATATCTTGATACCTATAAAAAAATAAACCTATATGTTTAGGATTTTCTATTATTATTTATATATATATTTTTACTTATTAAAATCTCTCCGAAGAGGTAACATTGCACGGGCCGGAGGCAAGTGCTATCGTGAATCTAACGACAAAATCTTTCTGACTATCCTACACGTGTTAAGAATGACAGCTCTTTGTAGAAGGGCTATTGTGGCTTTGTACATGTTTAGTGATTGAAGGCTAGTGTTTAGGGTTTTTGGTATAACTCCTGTACTAGAAAGAATTATGGGGATAGTACGAACAGATTATTATTATTAGGAAAATCCTAACGACGTATTGTGTGTTATTTTTAGAGAACTTGAAAAAGCACTAGAGCAGGATTCGAACCTGCTACCCTCTTGCAAGTTTTACAAAATTGTATAACATGATGCAAGTGTTTTAATTAACATTATTTTTCAAGTGTACGTACATGTTTTTTGCTTTGTACATGCCAATTTTAGTCTGTTTTTCTCTATTCATTTCATAATTTTTAAGAAATTGTTTTATGTGGATAAAAATGTAATTATTGTACGAAACTTAGTAAATGTAATTAAATTATGATTCAACTCCTAGAAAATATCAAATGAATAGAGTACTTGAATTTCTTATATTAAGGAACATTTGGGATATGTATTTAAAAGAAGCAGAAGAATTTAAGATATTCTAAGGTTTTAGTTTTACGTGGTTCTCTTAAAATTGAATGTACCTATGTGTAATAAAGTTTTATTTCATAAGTAAGCGTTTTTATTGTTGTAGTGTAGAACGTTTTAGTAGACTACATTACCTCTATAAATTTTAGGTAAAAAACGACTTTGAAATGAACGTCCAAAAAAAGGAAGTAAATAAAAGCTCAAAAAATCTCAAAAAATATTTAGAAAGCTAACTAAAATTGAATTTGATTTGAATTGAAAGTCTTAATCTTATGATATGAGAATATATTTATTTTTATCGTACTATTCATTCATTTATACACAGCGTAACACAGACATACACACAGAAATAAAACAGACGCAACAGGCACTGCTTATCTATAAAGGAATTTCTTCCAGCAGACCTATGGAAGATTGTCTTCAATGGTAGACTTTTCTGCCGCTGGTTACCGTTAACTCTGCATCTTGAGGTGCAAGATGTGCAAAAGGAATTTCTTCCAGCAGACCTACGGAAGATTGTCTTCAATGGTAGACTTTTCTGGTGCTGGTTTCCATTAACTCTGCATCTTAAGGTGCACATTGAAAGGAATTTCATCCACCAGACCTATGGAAGACTGTCTACAATGGTAGACTTTTCTGCCGCTGGTTTTCGTTTGCTCGGCATCTTGAGGTGCAAAAGGAATTTCTTCCAGCAGACCTATGGAAGATTGTCTTCAATGGTAGACTTTTCTGGCGGTGGTTTCCGTTTGCTCAGCATCTTGAGGTGCACATTGAAAGGAATTTCTTCCAGCAGACCTATGGAAGACTGTCTACAATGGTAGACTTTTCTGCCGCTGGTTTTCGTTTGCTCGGCATCTTGAGGTGCAAAAGGAATTTCTTCCAGCAGACATATGGAAGATTGTCTTCAATGGTAGACTTTTCTGGCGGTGGTTTCCGTTTGCTCAGCATCTTGAGGTGCACATTGAAAGGAATTTCTTCCAGCAGACCTATGGAAGACTGTCTACAATGGTAGACTTTTCTGCCGCTGGTTTTCGTTTGCTCGGCATCTTGAGGTGCAAAAGGAATTTCTTCCAGCAGACCTATGGAAGATTGTCTTCAATGGTAGACTTTTCTGGCGGTGGTTTCCGTTTGCTCAGCATCTTGAGGTGCACATTGAAAGGAACTTCTTCCTCATGGCCAAACTATTTCGCCTAACTGGTTTGGCTACGAGGAACTCTATATCCTTATGGCCAAACTTGTGTAACAGTATGAAAAGGAGGTACAGTTAAGTACAAATAAAAAAGTCAAATGTATAATTTTATAATCCCGACCATAATTCCAGTGAAGTTTGACAGCTGTCCTATTGACTATAGTTCCATGGAACTACTGCGAAGTTTTTTTCGCACTAGTTCCATTGAGTCAGGCGATGGTACTAAAATTTTAATGATGGTAAAAAATTTGACAGCTATCACTAAGAAAGTAGATCTCGTCAAGACCTACAACTTCTTCGAAGAAACTTTTATGCGTGCTGAGACATTTGAGAAGGTGGATCACAGACAACTACTCAGTGGAACTACTGCGAATGATCGTAAACTAAGGTTCGCGATATTTCCATTGCCTGACCCAATGGACGTGAGCAAAAAATTCAGTAGTACCATCACTCAATGGAGTTCCATTGACTGTGAATTTATCATACATAAGTATCCTCTAAGGTGGCAAGTGTACTCTGCTTGTATAATTACAAGTTTGGCCATAAGGATATAGAGTTCCTCGTAGCCAAATCAGTTAGGCGAAATAGTTTGGCCATGAGGAAGAAGGGAAATTTCCCTTCCAGCAGACCTATGGAAGACTGTCTTCAATGGTAGACTTTTCTGGTGCTGGTTTCCGTTTGGAGGGCATCTTGAGGTGCACTGTCTGCACGTGCAGCTTTAATGAGTTGGATTGGCTGAACGACTTCGAACAGAACTGGCAGATGTAGGGCTTCGCCCCCGTGTGTACCTGTTCGTAAAATAAACAATTAGTAATTTCAATTTAAAAAAAATTATAAGTAAAAAACATTTTTAAAACAAGCTTTTATTTGGGTGCGCTAAAAAGTATAAAATAATCTATTTACTAAAACTTTAACTTGTAACTTTTAATGGCATTAAATCTACGTGTTCACAATTTATACGATATAAAAGCTTGTCGCGAGATTTAAGTAGTAGGTATCTACTCGTGTGGTGTGACTTAGTTTAAAAGTTTATTCAAGATCATTTACACTGGTTTTCTAATTTATTTATTGATTTAGACACAGGTCAAATCTCGCGACAAGCTTTTATATCGTATAAATTGTGAAGACGTAGATTTAATGCCATTAAAAGTTACAAGTTAAAGTTTTAGTAAATAGATTATTTTATACTTTTTAGCGCACCCAAATAAAAGCTTGTTTTAAAAATGTTTTTTACTTATAATTTATTTTTTGCTTTTTAGTAATCTCTGGAAAAAAATTACAACAGTCTTCATTGACTTTGAAACTGCGTCCATACGGACTATTGGTGCAAATCTGCGAGGCATCGGTCTCATGACTGTCTTACGACAACTCGGTATGAGTTTCGTCCTCTACGATAAGCTTCTTGTACCCAAGCGGGGCAATCGCTGAACTCTATGTTGCTTCTTCATTGACAGTGCCATGAACAGAAGACTAAAAACCCCGACACAACAACCATTCAACCCCTAAAAATCTATGAACAGAAGACTAAAAACCCCGACACAACAACCATTCAACCCCTAAAAATCTGTGCAACTACACTAGTACACTAGTATTTATCTTTCATTTGTCTATGTTTTTCATCCATTTAGTAAGAAAACATAACAAACTTAATACGCCATCTAACCTTTAGTCCGTCATATCTGGTTTTGTTTTGAGTGACGTAAACGTCACTTTATTTTTCGAGTTATTCTGAAAAATTCCTTTCATTTGATATCCATATTGTAAAAAAGCATAAAAATTTTATTCTGCCATCTTAAGAAGTCCACCATAGTTAATTTAGAATGACGTCAACTTGTAATTCGAATCGGTAATTCTCAGCAAGCCCTTTCATCTGACACTCATATTGTAAATTATCATAGGTGGCCATCTTTAGGTGTCCGCCATATTATTTTCTGAATTGCACTCAGCAAGCCCTTTCATTTGACACCCATATTGTAGGAGTGCGTCAAAGATTACTTGTCGGCCATCTTGGATATTCCGCCATATTGGATTTAGAATAACCACACACAATCTAACATGCATTGTCATCTGAGTTTAACGTGTTTACAAAATTTCAGCTCAATCGGTTGAGGATATCTGCTTCAAAATTGAGTTGCAAGATTTGACCCGAACAAACATTTTTACTTACTTACTTACATACACTGCAAGTTAAATAAAAGCTTTTAATAAAAAAAAAATATATTTTCATAAATGACCATAATATAGCACTGCAAAATATTTTATACAAGGTGTTCCAATGTAAATACATTAAATTGGAGACGTTGTGTAGGCCATCGTACCGAATAATTTTCATTATGGGGCCAAGTTATGAAAACCCCTCGTTTAGAAGTAATTAGCAATTTAAATTTATGAAATTTAATTGAGTCGCACATTATGAAAGGAGCTTTATTTATTATGATCTTTATTTATGTCATGTTGCCGTCTTGGAAAAACTTTTGAAATTACCGCCACAACTGTTGCCAAGGCAACGGTTTTGGCGGTAATTTAGTTGCCAAGGCAACCAGTTGTGGCGTAGACCAAGGTCAAATGTCATGTTCGTCAAAAACTGACACAACTGACACTACAGACTCTACAGTGCGTTTCATCTTATAGTTCCTCTGGCGTCATGTTGGTAGCATTGGAAATTTGTATGTAATTTTATTGCCGCCTTTTAATTTACATACAAATTTTCAATGCTACCAACATGACGCCAGAGGAACTATAAGATGAAACGCACTTTACTGGGTTCTCTGATTGGCCCTTTGTCTTTGCGTCTCTATGGGTGCTCTAAGTCAAAAGAAGTTTTTAGTCTGAGGCGTTAATAAAATAAAGTTGACATCAAGAAAGAGACCTTATTTTTAAGTTTTTGTTTTAAATTTAAAACATAGACACTATGTTCCAAACTTTTTCGAAGATTGAAATCCAACAAGTTAAAAATGCAAGGTTGCAATCTTGGATAAGGGGTAATACATAATGGTTTTAGTAAATGTAGGCATTTAGTTTGTATGAAAATTTTAACTTCTTAATTCTTAAGAATTCAAACTTGGTGCCATAATGGAAATTGTTCAGTACAATGGTCTACACAATGTACCCAATTTAATGTATTTCATTTGGAACACCTTGTATATCCTTTACAATTTTTTTTACCCTTAGCCGAAATTTGATTCTTATTCCTATTGAATGCCTAAAACTTAAAGTTTATAAAGTACTCTTGTATTATTGGCTGGCACTCTATAATATAGTGAAATTTAACTAGTGAGTAGTGACCGATAGCGAAAACTCGGAATCGGCTGGTGATAAGGAACCACTTGCCCCAAGGAACACAGGTCGGAATATGAAAAAATCTGATTGGCAATTTCGTATTTCGACAAGGAACAACTATTCCTTATTTTTTCGAGAAAAAAGCTGATTGGTGATAAGGAACAACTATCCCCAAGGAATAGTTATATCCGATTCTGAGTTTTCGCTATAGGTCACTAGTAAAATTTCACCCAGTATAGACGACAAGTCTAAAAATACATTTTTTTTTTTCAACAATAATAACGGAGTTTCCGAAATTTCGGCAGTCTAAAGAGTAAGATTTATTTCAATATTTTTACGGCATCCTTTATCGATACTCAACCAAACCTGAAGTTATGGCACTCATTTAAATTAACACCCATTAATAAAAGAGCACATTCTTCCGGGGGGTGTTCCAACCAATAAAGCTGAAAAGAGTTCAAGGTACTCATTCATAAAACTGAACAACTTTCCCCGAGGAACATGGGTCGAAATATGAAAAAAAATTAGAACCTCTCATACAAAATTCTTAAATTGAATGGGAGCTTTATTAATGTTGTTTTGTAACACGTTGTATACATATGATAACACCATACCATAACAGCCACAACAGTCCACTGCTGGACATGGACCCCCCCCTATGATGATAACACACGGTTACATTGGTTACATTAATAACCTGATTTTATGAAGTCGGTTAAAAAGCTTACCCTATAATGTCTGGTGAGCGCGGGTTTTTGGCTGAATCTCTTCCCGCATAACCCACAGCAATAAGGCCGCTCTCCTGAAAATATAAATTATTTAAAAAAAGGAGATAAGCCAGCCCATGACATTCAACAATTTTACCCAAGGACAATTAAAAATATTAAAAAAAAATAATAACCTACCATACAAAATGCGTTGGTTGACCACTTCGACCTATGTTCCTTAGGGAAAGTTGTTTAGTTTTCCCCAAGTTATATGTATTATGAAGAGTCACGTATAAAAGTATGAGTTAACTTTCGATTCTGAATAGCTGGTCTCCTACCTGTATGAATCCTAGTGTGTATTCTGAGCTGGTTGTTGTCTGCGAATCGTCTCGGACACTCCTTGCATTGATACGGTTTTTCGCCAGTATGCGTTCGTTGATGGTACTTCAGTGATGCGTTTGACTGAAACAGATATAGACCAAATCATATTCTGCTGTAAATTAAATACAGGGTGTTGGGAAAAGTTCTGCGTTCCTTTCGAGGGATGAACCAGCTCATGAAACTGAACAACTTTCCCCAGGGAACATAGGTCATAAATATGAAAAAAAAATTTGGTCTTCCCATACAAACTGACCCGACCGGCCGACACACTTAGTATGGGAGGTCCAAAATTTCTTTCCATATTTCGACCTATGTTTCTTGGGGACAGTTGTTCAGTTTCATGGGCTGGTTCATCCCTCAAAAGGAACGCAGTACTTTTTCCTAACACCCTGTATAACGAAACTACATTCCACGTTATCGGCAAAAAAGCGCTGTCATTTTCCATACGATAAGTTAAGATTAGAAAAGAAATGTAGAAGAATCATTTTTTTAACTTCCTATTTGTATTGATTCGCAGCTGCACTTTTAACGAATACCATATGCATTATGCCATATGGTCGAAAAATACAGCGTTATTTTACTTGGCTATTTTAGACGGCAACGTGGAATCAAGACTATTCTCCGAAGGCCAAAGTGTTTCACTCTTTCTCACAGTCAGATCAACTCTAGTAACACACAGCAACACCACATCATCATCACTTCATATCACATCAGCCCATAGCAGTCCACTGGACATACGCTTCCTCCAGGGCACGCCATAATTTCCGTTTTCGCCATCCAGTCGTTACCAGCCGCTCTCTTAAGTCATCGGTCCATCTGGCCGGAGGGCGTCCAACGCTACGCTTGCCGAGGCGTGGCCTCCTCTCTAGAACCCGCTTACTCCACCGTCCATCGGTTCTACGACAGCTACATTCAGCTCATGCTATGCTTCCGGACTTTACTACACACATGAATGTATAGAAATTAAGAACATACCACGCATTTCTTGCCGCAGACTTCGCAGACGATATTCTTGTTGTATTTCAGACCGAGATGCTTGCGTTTGATGTGCGCTTGAAGTTTGGACCGGTTCACGAAGTGACTATCGCACTGAAATACACACGATAATCAACCAAATATTTGAGCCTATTTGATTATGTAAACAGAGTGGAAACTGGGCACTGAAATGGGGGATAAGGACTGAAAATCGAGAAAAATCGGCGCCTAAATACCCGAAAATTTGAGAGTATTTAGGTTTAACAAGCAGTGTATTGAATAACGAAAACCCGACTTCGGTCAAAGTTGTATTTTGCGATAAAAATCCGCCATATTTAATTTATGAAATACTTGGCATGTCTAGATTTGATTACTTTTTAGAGATAAACAAGCAGCAAATTTTAATTCCACCATACATTCTGTAAAAAACAAGCCATACACTTGGTTTGGTTGACTTGTTAAGTTTACCGTTAAAAATGGTAGGTTGCGGTTTTGGCGATAGTACAATACACTACGATATGCTTTTATTGTACACCAAAAGGACTTAAATACGGGGTTATTTGTTAGTCAGTGCGCAAACTTTGCAGGGTGTTTCTACTCGTGATTCTGAGCAATTATTACTATGGGGCCACCTGCAAATTCGCAAAGAAATAAATTGGATGTTCCATAGGAAAATTCATACCCACTCGGCAAAAATGTATGGAACAACCAAAATTTTTTTTTAGATTTCTCAGTTGGCCCCATAGTAAAAGTTGTTCAGAATCACGAGTAGAAACATCCTGCAAAGTTTGCGCACTGACTAAAAAATAACCCTAGAAAATTGAATACATTAGTGTACAGTTAGGCGGCCTTATTGCATTCAGGACAATACCTGGTCACAGGCCAGTTTGGCAGCAGTGGTGGTGTTGGTGACGGGAGCGGTGCGACGTAAGGAACGCTGGTGCTCCCGGAGGTGGAGCTCGAGACCTGATGATGAGGGGAATCTGGCGCCGCAGATCTCGAGCACTAGCTCATAGAGGTTCAATAGTGCTGTCACTGACGTTTTGCTACTGTCAGACAGAGAGATTGTGCCCAGACTACCGCCAACAGTTCTAACTTTTTAGGCGCACTCTATAGCTTGCTTGTAACAAGAGACAATCGCAAACTGTAAACTCTATTTTGTTGAATACCAAATTTTTAAAACACTTCCCGTGTTAGGTATACAATTTAGGAAAACTTGCAAAATTTTCACCGCAGGCTGGATTTTAACCATCTGTACTGGCGACGCCTCTACCAACTGGGCTACAGCGGCTCACTCCAAGCCCGCGAAGTAAGCGAGTGTATCTTGACCGCTATCTTGACCATTGGAATGAGCTGCTGTAGCCCAGTAGGTAGAGGCGTCGCCAGTACAGAAGGCGAAGGTCGCTGGTACAAATCCAGCCTGTGCGGTGAAAATTCTGCAAGTTTTCCTAGACTCTATTTTGTGTTGCTGTTTTAGTACCTGGTCACAGGCCAGTTTGGCAGCGCCGGCGGTGTTGGTGACTGGAGCGGTGCGACGTAAGGAGCGCTGGTGCTCCCGAAGGTGGAGCTCGAGACCTGATGATGAGGGGAATCTGGCGCCGCAGATCTCGAGCACTAGCTCATAGAGGTTCAATAGTGCTGTCACTGACGTTTTGCTACTGTCAGACAGGGATTGTGCCCAGACTACTGCCAACAGTTCTAACTTTATAGGCGCATTCTATAGCTTATATATACTCTAAGGTAACAAGAGACAATCGCAAACTGTAATCTGTATTTTGATGAAAACCAAATTTTTGAAACACTTCCCGTGTTAGGTATACAATTTGGGAAAACTTGCAAAATTTTTACTGCAGGCTCGATTTGAACCAGCAATCTTCGCCATCTGTACTGGCGAAGCCTCTACCACAGTTGGTACAGCCCAGTGGCTACAGCGGTTCGGCAACTCCAAGCCCGCGAATTAAGAAAATGTATCTTGACCATTGGAGTGAGCCACTGTAGCCCTGTTGGTAGCTTCGTCGCCAGTACAGAAGGCGAAGGTCGCTGGTTCAAATCCAAGCGGCGGTGAAAATTGTAACAAGTTTTCCTAAACTCTATTTTGTGTTGCTGTTTTAGTACCTGGTCACAGGCCAGTTTGGCAGCAGCGCCGGTGGTGTTGGTGACTGGAGCGGTGCGACGTAAGGAACGCTGGTGCTCCCGGAGGTGGAGCTCAAGACCCGACGATGAGGGGAATCTCGCGCCGCAGATCTCGAGCACTAGCTCATAGAGGTTCAATAGTGCTGTCACTGACGTTTTGCTACTGTCAGACAGGGAGATTGTGCCCAGACTACTGCCAACAGTTCTAACTTTTTAGGCGCACTCTATAGCTTGCTTATACTCGAAAGTAACATGAGACAATCGCAAACCGTAAACTCTATTTTGTTGAATACCAAATTTTTAAAACACTCTCCGTGTTAGTATACAATTTAGGAAAAGTTGCAAAATTTTCACCGCAGGCTGGATTTGAACCATCTGTACTGGCGACGCCTCTACTGGGCTACAGCGGCTCACTCCAAGCCAGCGAATTAAGCAAATGTATCTGGACCATTGGAGTGAGCCGTGTAGCCCAGTTGGTAGAGGCGTCGCTATTACAGAAGGCGAAGGTCGCTGGTACAAATCCAGCCAGCGATGAAAATTTTGCAATTTTTCCTTAATTGTGTGCTAAATTGTGTGTTATGATGTGGTACCTGGTCGCAGGCCAGTTTGGCAGCACCGGTGGTGTTGGTGACTGGAGCGGTGCGACGTAAGGAACGCTGGTGCTCCCGAAGGTGGAGCTCGAGACCTGATGATGAGGGGAATCTCGCGCCGTAGATCTCGAGCACTAGCTCATAGAGGTTCAATAGTGCTTTCACTGACGTTTTGCTACTGTCAGACACAGAGATTGTGCCCAGCCTAAACAGTTCTAACTTTTTAAGCGCACTCTGTAGCTTGCTTATATATACTCAAAGGTAACAAGAGACAATCGCAAACTGTAAACTCTATTTTGATGATTACCAAATTTTTAAAACCCTTCCCGTGTTAAGTACACAATTTAGGAAAACTTGCAAAATTTTCACACCAGGCTCGATTTGAACCATCTGTACTTTCGACGCCTCTACCAACTGGGCTACAGCGGCTCACTCCAAGCCTGCGAATTAAGCAAGTGTATCTTGACCATTGGAGTGAGCCGTGTAGCCCAGTTGGTAGAGGCGTCGCCAGTACAGATGGCGAAGGTCGCTGGTACAAATCCAGCCTGCGGTGAAAATTCTGCAAGTTTTCCTAAACTCTATTTTGTGTTGCTGTTTTAGTACCTGGTCACAGGCCAGTTTGGCAGCGCCGGTGGTGTTGGTGACGGGTGCGCTGCGACGTAAGGAGCGCTGGTGCTCCCGGAGGTGGAGCTCGAGACCTGATGATGAGGGGAATCTGGCGCCGCAGATCTCGCACTGGGGACTGGAAACGAGAGTTTAGTAATCAAAATACGTATTCTGAGCATTGGTCTCGGAGTACCTGGTTCGATTTTTGAGAACAGACAAAGTTGATACCCAGTTAGGTTATAGCAAGATGTGCCATTTGATTATTTCCAAGAAAGGTAGTTCCGTGCTTCGGAGAACCTAAAGTAGTCTATGATTACTTAAATAGAATACACAACTATGCAAGAGGCTTACAAATGGTAGTGGGTTGCAATAGTTGTGATATTTCCTACGTTGAATAAAGTTCATCTCAGCTGTTCATTTCAACAACTCTGACGCCAGGATTGGTCGGTTCTTTCGTCGACTCAATGTCCCACTTAAAAATATACATACATTATTACGCCTGTATCCCTTGCAGGGTTGGCAGACCATAAACGGCTGTAGAAACGGTCATTTACACCACGTCTGACAATAGTTTGAGAATAATTCAGAAGACTGTGTGTCACCCTATAGTGACAGGTTTTCAGCGTGTCGCCTAAAATTACAATTCAGATCAACTCTCAATTAATCGGTTAGTCTAACGACACCCACGGGAAAGATATGGGGTGATGCTATTCAAAGCCGGAACTACACTACAAAAAGATAACACGAATAAAAAGTTTACCTGTGTTCCTTTAGCAGTGTATGTTTAGCGGAACTAAGTATGTGTCGTTTCCAAGCGTCTCGACTGGCGAACTGAATGTTGCACTCCGTACAGAACCGCTCTGATGCCGGCTCCGATGCCTCTTCACACTGATAGATAGAAAAAATACAATATTGATTCCTACATAATTTCATTTGCACAAGATACTGTTCCATTGTAAGTTACATAAACACGTGTGTGCGTGACCTTTGGCCGCCATTTATAAGCCCATTCTTTACTACTAGTATTTCATTTGCACATAAAATAAACCGTTCTAATGTAAGTGGCATGACTGTGTGTGTGTGTGTGTGTTTTAGTGGAACTCAGTATGTGTCGTTTCCAAGCGTCTCGACTGGCGAACTGAATGTTGCACTCCGTACAGAACCGCTCTGATGCCGGCTCCGATGGCTCTTCACGCTGATAGACAGAAAAATATATATAAATAGGTACCTACATTATTTCATTTGCACAAGAAACTGTTAGGTACATTGTAAGTTACATAAAGACGTGTGTGTGTGCGACTTTTGGCCGCCATTTATAATCCCTTTCTTTACTGGACCAGGTAGTACTTATTTTATTTGTAGGTACATACAAGAAACCGTACTAATGTAAGTGACATGACTGTATGTTAGGGGTCGTCCACAAATTACGTAACGCACTTTGGGGGGAGGGGGGGGTTCCGACAGGGCGTTACGGTCCCGTTACTATGGGGGAGGGGGGGCTCAGAGTCAAGCGTTACGTAACGCTTTTGTAAATATTTTTAGGATTTTGTACCTAATTCAGATATTACCAAACTAATTGATTAGCATTTTTTTTTAACACTTCTGGTGTCAGTGTCAAGAATGTAATTTTTTAGTAATTATTCAAAAATGTTCTACTGGAGGCAGGATTTGAATGTACGGCTATCGAAAATAGTACTGATGATGCCTCTTCCATCTGGGCTACGGCGGCTCAATCGTAAGTAAATTTGTGATTAGTTGACAGTATTGGTCGTAACGTTATTTGTCTACAAACATACATACACTTGTATAATTTCGCAAACAATGATTGAGCCGCAGTAGCTCAAAAGGATGAGGCGTCGTCAGTACTAATGGCGAAAGTCGCAGCTTCAAATTCAGTCTGCGCTAGAAAAAAATGCATGCTTTTAAAAAAAAGTTTCATTGCTTTATCACAAAAAGTGAACTGAAAAATATTATAAATTAAGCGTTACGTAACGGAAAGGGGAGGGGGGGAGGGGTCATGATCAAGCGTTACGGTCCCGTTACGTGGGGGGAGGGGGGGGTCAAAAATTTGTGATTTTTGCGTTACGTAATTTGTGTGACGACCCTGTGTGTGTGTGTGTGTGTGTGTGTGTGTGTGTAACTATGTGTGTTTAACTATGCGTGTGTGCAACTACGTGGGTGGGTAGCTATGTGTGTGTCTATAAATATGTGGCGTGTAGCACAACTTGCAGAAGGTGGTTGGAAAACTCTGACACCAGGGATCATCGGGTCGTTGAACGACTTGGTGTCCTAAACGAAGAGAGAGTATGTGTCGTTTCCAAGCGTCTCAACTGGCGAACTGAATGTTGCACTCCGTACAGAACCGCTCTGATGCCGGCTCCGATGGTTCTTCACACTGATAGATAGAAAAAAATATGTAAAAATACATACACACATGCTTATATCACGCCTATATCAGGGCAGAGCGTAAACGGTTGTACGTACATACATATTTCATTTGCACATAAAAGAAAAATAAACTTGCAATGTATGTGACTAAATGTGTGTTCCAATGTAGGTTACATAAATGTGTGTGTGTGTGTGTGTGTGTGTGTGTGTGTTTAGCCGAACTAAGTATGTGTCGTTTCCAAGCGTCTCGACTGGCGAACTGGATGTTGCACTCCGTACAGAACCGCTCTGACGCCGGCTACGATGCCTCTTCACACTGATAGACAGAAAAATATATGTAAACATACGAACGTAAACGGTTGTACGGTTGCACATATTTCATTTGCACATGAAAGAAAAAGAAACTTTCAATGTATGTGACAGTATAAGTTACATAATTGTGTGTATGTGCGTGCGTGCGTGCGTGTGTGTGTGTTTGTGTGTGTGTGTGAGAGAGAGTAACTTTGTTTGTACTATTAAGTCAGTCAGTCATTGGCCTCATACGTCTGTGACAGACGATTTATTCAGTGTCTGAGGCAAGATTTTTCATGGCTGTATAAGCCGATACGGGAGCGGCATGACTTTCCGCACGCTCTACAAACGAAGGTGGAATTAGAGACTGGCACATGCATGTTTAGATGTCGTTTTTGCCTTTTGTTTGCGAGACCAGCGAACCAGGCATCGTCGTGAGCTTTACGCCCATCAAACACACGCTTTCTCCATACATCCCTATTCTCCATACATCACTATTTAGTAGTACTGTATAAATTATGTAATGGTACTTACGTACTTACTTATGGCAGAGAAACTGTTTAAATGCGAGTGACATGTGTGAGTGTATAGATCAACCTGTTTTACTGCGCAATATAATGGTTTAATTTATAAATAAACTTTTACCATGGAAATAAAAATCAGTTCCGCCCTTAGAGTATATACAGGGTAGACCATAGAGTGACGTCAATAAAAATAAATTTGATTCCTCACACCATGGGGTATTCGAAAATACTCCATGTATGTTCCGCGATTATTTTTAGTTCAATACTCAATACTCAATACTCAAATGTTTATTGCATACCATGTGTTACATATAGGTGGTAGAAAATACAGTTTGTAAGGCACTTATTACATGGACCCTGTTGGGCACAACAATATTGGGAGAGAGGAAGACTTTTTCATCATGCAATTAAAAAAGTAATTTAGCTTGTATCTTAATCTACCTAATACCTATAGTACACCTAATCCTAATACATTTGAAGGTAATTATTTTATTTGTCATTTAAGAATTATTTATATTATTAATATTAAATTAAAAATCCATCAGTCCGTAAGTATTTATTTATTAATTAATTAATCCGTTTATTTATATAATAGTGTTTATTTAATTGCTTTATTTAGTTCATGTTTTATTATTATTTATCCATTTAATTTATAATTGTGGCTTATTTTAATTTATCTTCTAAATACTCCTCTATAGTATAATAGCATTTATTTACTAATAATGTTTTTAAGGCCGCTATAGAGGTTTTCACGAAGCCCATACAATTTTCCCTGCCAGACCGCTCGGAGCGTCGTTTTGCGAAAAACATGGGAATGTTTGAATATTTTTTACAGTGATATAATGAACAAAAATAAATATATTTTTCTGCAATTAGATTAAGTACATCTTCTTAAATAACATATATGTTTTTTAAATCTTTACAACTGTTATTTATTCATATAGAAGCTGTTATAATGGCGCATTATTTTGCAAAAATTCGTAAATAAAAACGTGGTATTATTCTATATTTCTGAATAAAATTGTAAAATGTTCACTGTAGACTTTGTTCTCAAATAAATACTCTATTTTTTTGTATAATTGATATTTTTTTACAGTGAACCAAAACTCTAAAACTCACGCTTGATTTGAGGTCTTTTCTTGAATTTTGGTTTTGTCGCTTTAGATATCGCTGTTTGTAACATGTTTAAAACCAAAATGTTAATATTTACATTGTACATTTTTTAGATGAAGATATGCTTGATTATATGTACAAGTAACATATTAATTTTACATAACGGTTTTCGAGAAACTCGCATGTTTATAAAGCCAATATTTGCAAATTTGCTAGAAAAAATTGAATGCGCTCTTAAATGTCCTATAAATAAATTATCTTTGGTTTCATTCTTTATGTGTACCGGTAACTTGTTGTAAACTTTTATAGCCATTACGTAGGGGCTGGTCGAGTGCAAAGTAAGCCTTGAAGTAGGTAACATCAGCCTGTTGTTACGGAATGTGTAGTTAGTTACTAGATCCGAGCGTTTAGTAAAGAACTGTGGGTGTTTTCGCACAAACTTGCATAATTCCAAGATATAAATACTAGGTAACGTTAGAATTTTATATTCCTTGAAATATGGTTTGCATGAATCGGTGGTATTTATATTTGCTAGTATTCTTATTAGCTTTTTTTGGCGGGTAAATAGGTCGGGCGCATTTGAACTAAATCCCCATAATTTCCGAGTTATTCAACAGTTGTCCTGTATAAGCAAGCTATAGAGTGCGCCTAAAAAGTTAGAACTGTTGGCAGTAGGCTGGGCACAGCCAGCCTCTCTGTCAGTAAGTAGCAAAACGCCAGAGACAACACTATTGAACCTCTATGACTTCTCATACATTTGACGTCTGTATCTAGGGAGCAACTGCTTACGCTTTGACAGTACGGCGCGGGCCGATATGCGCATTCTATAGCTTGCATATACTCTAAGGTTCTGCCACTTACCTTATCGTTATCACCTCTATGTGTTTTGCTCTTATGCATTAACAAGCCATGTCGTCCCACGAAGCTATCCCCACATATATTACACACATGCTGAGTGGGGTGACGTTTGCGCATGTGCGTTAGGTATGAAGTTGGTTTCCTGAAAAAGGCAACATGGCAATTGAACTAAGTTAGGTTCACCAGGTCGCAGTTATCCAACTAAATAAGGTTCATTGGTCGTTCATAGACTACTAGCCATGATAGCCATGATAGCCATCTTGCTCAGCTTCCAGGTCAAAATCACAGCTGTTTTTCCTTTAATATGTCAAAGTGTGTATTTTTTTTAAAGATGCGTTCACGCACTACCCAATTGAAACCTAGTTTCGAGCTGGCGCCAAAATTCAAATTAATAATCTGACTTCAAAACTTATGTCCTAATATTAGGCCGCTGGGCCGATATTTGATGTTTTTTAAATCCAGTTTGGGCCTGAAGGACTACTGAACGTATGTCCTAAAACTAGGCCGTTGGGCCTTACGAGGTTATCTTACCTAAAAGTTTGACCGCATAGTTTACATTCGTACGTGTACCCACTGTGCCACTTTTCGTGTTCGCGCGCTTGGTTCCTGCGAAATATAAAAATAAATATCATCCACCATCACATCCTCTAGCACTAGCTTCTAGCACTAACACCCTTTATAGCAAGAATTGCCAAATAAATTAAATAAATCACGTATATTACAAACTTGCGAGTGTGTACGTGTGCGTGTGTGCTTTTTACTGAACGTATTTTTTTATCAAGATCAGCTCATCAATTTCAACCAAATTCGTATTTATTTGACGCAAACAGTAGACGGACCGACGGATGGACGGTGGACCAAAGCAGACACGGAGTGGTGGCCAAGAGGAGCTAAAAGACCAGTGGGCAGACCATCAGCCCGTTGGTCAGGTGACATCATCAAACTGACCGGGTCTAAAGGGCGCTACACACCGGGCGCGTATGCGTGACGTGCACGTCATCACGCGCGTAGAGATGACGTTGTATCGTATGGGATTGTTTGAGAGGCTGCACACCGAATACGTATGCGTAACTACGGCGTAATCACGTGCGTAGCGCGGTGTGCAGTGTCTCATACAATCCCATACGATACAATGTCATCTCTACGCGCGTAGTTACGCCGTGACTACGTGCACGGTACGCATACGGGCCCGGTGTGTAGCGCCCTTAAATGGATGAGATTAGCACAGGGCCATGAGGAGTAGCGAAACAGAGAAGAGGCCTATACTCTGCAGTGGGTGAATGTGGGCTGATGATGATGATGAAAACATGAATGAAACTTACGCTGTGTGCGACTGGTGACTGCATTTCAGACACTGGTATCTGTGTGAGTGCGACGTGAGTGTGTGCGTGCGAAGTTGTCTCTGTGTGCTGTACCGCATTTTACATATCTCGCACTCGTGCGGGCCGCTTATCTGGAAATTAATAGATAAATTCTGATATTATAGGAAAATACAGTGCCGTGTGGTGCCGGCAGAGTAGAATAGCACCACTCCCTCTCTTCCCGTGGGGGTCGTAAGAGGCGACCGAGGGATAAACCCGACCCAAACAGCCAGGGCCAACCGTATGGTGGCGGTTAATCCACCACAAAAGCATTCCCAAGGAGGGTTGACGTCTGGTAGGCGGCCGGTCGTAAAATCAAGCCAAATCCTTTGCAACACGATTTTGTGTTCAACAAAACGTGTTGCGCCGACCCCAAGTAATTGGGATAAGGGCAGGAAGATGATGATGATGATCATAGGAAAATACAGGATAGAAATAGGCAGGCCTCATATCTCGTAGAACTGGCGAAAGATGGGGTCGGATGGTTCTGCACTAACAGCCACGCTTTGAAAAAGGAGCATTCCATGACAATGTCCCGCACAGGACCCTCTGGTGTCTAGTATTTCCGTGTAAGATATAAGGATATAATACGGCAATACAAATCCGTTAAAAAAGTTCAAAAAAACGGTATTGTAAGTAACTAAAAAGCATTAGGATCTACAAGTAGCTGTGTATCTTAAGCATAATATAAGCTACCATACACGTCCCGTGCGGGAAATAGTTGCAGTTATCGTGGAATTTCCCAAAAACGTACATTACGTTACGTTTACGTCCTTTTACTATTATAGCCAGACCGATTAGGTTGGGGGCATTTGTTAGATGCATCATCATCTGCCTGCCCTTAGTCCAACTTATTTGGGGTCGGCGCTACATGTTTTCTATTCTGTTCATCTCTATCAGCCCTTAAATCTTCGTTTACACCTTTTTGATTCATATCCAAACTTTTTTAGGCCTTCCTCTCCTTCTGCGTCCATCCAAGGTCCATCCACACTTATAGGTATTCATTACCTTTTTTGTCACATGATTTCCATCCCTCCTAACCATAACATGCCCATACCACAACTCTCATAACATGCCCATACCAGGACTCTTATACAACATAACATGCATCTCAGAAATACTCAACCAACTCTAGTAACGGCTTCTCTTTAGTCAAAGAAAAGTTGTTCAGATTGCTCATAAAAATCTAATTTTAAAACACTTCCTATGTTAGGTATAAAAATTTTGGAAAATTTCCACCTCAGGCTGGAATTGAACCAGCGACCTTCGCCATCTGGACTGGCGACGCCTCTACTAACTGGGCTATAGCAGCTCACTCCAAGCACGCGAAAATTAGCGCGGTGGTAATTTGAAAAATGATACGACATGATTTCCAAAAATGATACGACCTGATTTAATAAAGAAAGGGATTATAAATGGCGACCGAAGGTCATGCTTCCTCAGTCGCAATAAAGCTCTTACATACACCAGGCGTTCGTGCTTTTCCCCTCCCACTTATGGAACCAGCGCCATTTATAACCTCTTCCTTTAATGAACCAGGTAGTAAAATGAAGACCTTTCTAGAAAGAAATACTATAAGATATATAAGGTTACATTTAATTAAGTACAAATATCTTAAGGGTGTGTTCTACTCACGAAACCGAACAACTTTTGTTTGAAACTTTTCTTGGAAATATTAAAAAAATATTTGGACCCCCCATACTAAGTGACACACTTTTTCAACATTTTTGTAT
Source organism: Phthorimaea operculella (assembly GCA_024500475.1). Lineage (NCBI taxonomy): Eukaryota > Metazoa > Arthropoda > Insecta > Lepidoptera > Gelechiidae > Phthorimaea > Phthorimaea operculella. Next base: position 153,469 of record JANFCV010000242.1, read on the forward strand.
ATATTTTTTTTCATATTTCAAGCAAGTTTCTAACAAAAGTTGTTCAGTTTCGTGAGTAGACCACACCCTCAAGAGATTTGTACTTAATTAAATGTTATCCTATATAACTAGAGACCTACCTTGCTATGTTTCGCCGTGTGATTCTCGTACGCCCTTAAATCGACGAAGCCTTTATAGCACAAATCGCATTTTAATGGCGAGTTCAAATAGTTGAGCGAAGTGGACCGTTGTACCAACTCTAGTAACTGCTGCTCTTTAGATAAAACTATCTCTTTTGCGAAGTCTGATATGGAACCTGGAACAAAATAGGTATACATACACTCATTACTCTTTTTTTTCTTGCTGAAAGGCAGAGCGTTAACAGTCGTAAAAATATTGTAGGTATCACCATATTTGTCAATAGGCAGTTATAAAACTCTGACATCAGGGTTCATCGGGTCGTTGCACAACTTGGTGTCCCACTCGAGGAGAGAGCGACATGGCAAATGACTTTTTAACGGTTGATGATAAAATTACCTGTTTCAGCCTTTTCCTCTGGTTGCTTCCTTTTCTTTTTAACCCTAACATTTGGTTTGGTCTTCCTCTCCTGTTTACTTTTGTTACTGAATGTCTGCAAAGGAACATCATCTTCTGAGTCTGTATCTGATGGTGGAATGGTTTCAGGCTGGTCATAGTGGTTATCTGTAGAAAGAACAATAAAAACTTAGCTTCTTGAAATTCTTGGAAAACTTGCAAAAGTTAACACCGCAGGCAGGATTTGAACCTGCGCCTCCCGGAATTTGTAATGTAAATAAAAATAATTGTTTTCTTGAAAACCATTAATAAAATTATAAAATTATTTTTAATTTCATATATTGTCATTTAATAATGATAGACAGGCAAACAACAATGTTGCTAATTCGGATCCATTCTTTATCTGTGCAAGTTATACCTACCAACATGAACATCTGCTGATATTTTATTCCAAAAAAGTCAGTATAAAAGGATCCTCCAAATGAGCAAGTACTTTATTTTTACTTTTTTATAAAGTTTTACCTGCAAACTCTTCATCATTTTCTTTTATATTCTTCACTGTACCATCTACTGCTGCTGGCTCACTTTTTTCTACTTTACATGCAATCAGGTCTTCATTTTTCACGGCACCACTCTCGTCAGTGAGGACGGTGGTGTCTGATTCTGCTATGTGTATGGTGCTGAAGTGTTCGATCGGCGATATGCAGTAACCATCAGACAGGTTGCACGAGTGGCGGTCTATGAACGGTGTTTGGGAGAGCTGGTGAAAAAAAATTGTTGGGACTTAAATAAAGACATTTTCTTTCTTTCAAATCAGGTTTGTTTACCTTACAAGATAGGTAGAGTGTAAAAGTTCGTATTGCCATACAATATCTATCTTTAAGATGTTGTCTGTGATATGCAATAAATATAATGAAATTGAAATTGAAATATGCATAAGTTAGCTGATCACATTCATATTAATTTCATTCATTTCGAAAATACTTTATTTTACACAAGGAAATAAACAGACCATGAAATCAAAACATAAAGTAAGTATATACAAGGTCGCCTTATCGCTTAGCGATTTCTTCTAGGCAACCTTAAGGTACTGGGTAGGACAGTAGCCATAATACAGGAAGGGTGCACAATAATACCAAAAAAATCCAACAGTGTTTTAAATGAATCTTTACTAACCTTATTGATGTCAATTCCACTTTGTGCTATCTGTGTGAGGATCTGGTCAGCATTCAGGGCTCTGGTCATCAACACATGACACTTCTTGAATAGACTGTGACAGATATAGCAGAGGGCATGAGACTTCTCATCATGTGAAAACTGAAACAGAGAAATAAGACTTATAAAACAAAAAATCATTAAGATCAAATGATCGACCAGAAAAAACAGATATAATTGTGGCCTTATTGCAACATACAGGGTGGACCATAGAGCGAAGTCAATAAAAATACAACTTTAAAAGTTGAATAACTCGGAAACTAAAAATAGTCGCGGGCCATACATGAGATATTTTCGAATACCCCAAGATGTGCAGAATCTAATTTCTTTTTATTGACGTCACTCTATGATCCAGCCTGTATATTAGGCCTTATATTTGGTGCACATAACTGGAGCTGCCAGGATCCTGGACAAAGCCAGACATAGTAGACTGGACATCCGACTCATATGTCATTTATTATGATAGAAAGGCAAACAACAATCAAAGTTATACAAGCCAAAGCCATTTTATCTCACTGAAATGAAAAAGTACTTGCCTGGATATTCGTGATTTTTTCGTACATTTCTTGTAGCGGCGTGTCCAATATTGCAAACATTCGTACATCGACTGCTAAACAAACTCTGCACATCGTTAGTTTGGACATTTTTGCAACGAAAAAGGGACAACTATTATTTTTTGTTCAGATGCAGTTTTATGGAGATTTACTAGCGATTTAGCGGTTTTAGAATAAGTATAAACTAACATACGTACAACACAAGCATTTAACTGAGTACTATTTTAGAATATATTATGCATTTGCGATTGTAATTTGTAAATAAATAAACAAAAACAGATATTCTCAGAAATGTTTGATGTTGCCATGTACGGGTGTATGATTTCTGCAATTATTTTACGTGAAACGTTGAATGCATTTTCCGTTCTTACATCCATCGATATGCGTTAAAAGTCTTTATTAGTTCATTATTTGTTGTGATTTTAGCTTTCCGTAGTATCTTGGGAATAAAGACTACACCTTTCATTCTAACAACGACAAGCCAGACCCAGAGCCACGGATTTGTTTCTATTTCAGCTTCGTTGTTGAGCCTTTATTTGGGAGAAGTACGGAATATTCAGTTATTTCTGGCAACACTATTTTGACAGAACTAGAGCTGTCCGAATCGATTTTTTCCGAAATACTTATGTTGCGTTTTCTTGCTACGGAAATGAGCCTCGTTGATACGAAATACTGATCACCCATCTCTTTTTCAACAAAAAGGGTAGCTTTTCTCGTGCACATAAAGCTCAATTTAAAAACAAAGATGAAGTCAATGAACTTGTCAAGTAAAATGAAAAGAGAAAGCTGTTGTATTTTCAGTATTTTTGTTTGGAAATTATGCAATATTCTTTGTTTGAATTGTGTTTTGTTGTGATTTAAATACTAAGTTATTTTACCCATGTAAGTAACTAGTAAATGGTGTTCACAAAAATCAACTATTTTATAACATCCTGTCCCTTCTGTCCCTGCCGGGTACAGTCAACACAAAAAATTCGTGCCTCTTAAATATTTTAATTTCCATGAGTTTCATTTTTATTGTATTAAGGAAAAACAAATAAAACCTCTGTCAGCATAAGCCAATAAAGCATTTGGCTCAGTCCAACAAAGGGATGTAGTAACTTCCTGAAGCTAAACTCCGTTGACGTTGCGATAGACGAGATGCTGATAGCCACTTAGCCACCGTCCTACAAGATCGGATATAAGTATATATAAATAAAACAGAAGTGTTTCTTCTTTCTCATAGCTTACACTGTCATTTTATTCATTGAAAACATCCCTGTAATCCAGTGTAAAGAAGTAAAAAATGTAAACAAACAAGATCTATATCTGTTGTGTTATAGTCATGTCTATCCATCTCTATCTGATTTGTTTACATTTTCTCATTTTGGGTCTATTTGCTTTTATTTTTGTATAAACATTTCTATCTTTTTGTTTTCAGGTATAATAAATCAGATGATCAGTGAATTGTGTGGTAAGATAGTGAACAACCTTGGTTCCATTTATTACCATATTCTTATCAAAAATGTTTCATACACTGAACACATTGGACTTTGTGTGTGATTATTGCAGTCGCACTTTCACACGAAAGTACAATTTACAAACCCATATCGAAAATTGCCATATAAATTCTTCTTGTTCATGCGATGTTTGTGGTCAAACTTTTGGCAGCCCAGCAGGCCTGCAGCTGCATTACTCCAGAGGCCACAACAGATTCGATGAGCCTTTTCCAGAATGCGACGTGTGTGGCCGTATCTTTACGAGAAAACAAAATATTATGTCCCATATGATAACTGTCCATTTACAAGGCATGGGATCTGACATTTGTTGCAAAATGTGTAATAAAAATTTCACCACAGAAAGAAATTTGAAGAGACATATGAAACAATTACATAATCCCGCTGCGGAGTATCCGACCTGCGACGAGTGCCACAAAGTTTTCAAAGGAAAACATTCATTGATCACTCACATTCAAACTACTCACAGCCCTGACAAAGGGCTGATAAAATGTGATCTATGTGACAAAGTGTATACTAATAACAGAAATTTGAAAAGGCACACAGAGATGCATCATGGAGAAAAAGAAGAATTCAGATGCGAGATATGTCCTAAAGTTTATACCTCTAACCAGAGCTTAAGGCGGCATTCTAGAACAGCTCATAATACTGATAGCAATGATGAGTACAAGTGTGACTATTGTGACATACTTATACTTGGCAAGGAGAATCTCGATAGTCATATTCAATTCTATCATAAGCCAGAGAGTTCTAGTTCGAGTTGCTCAAACGATGATGACTCCCCAGATGAAGATATCAATTTTGATTATGCTTGCGAAAAATGTGCGCGTTGCTTCAAAAATGAACAATGTCTTCGTCAACATATAAAAACTGAACATTCTTTCAAAACTTTCTACAAGTACTGCAAAAACTCTCTTTTGAAGCAAGCAGGTCAAAGAGAAGACAGAGAGGACAGTCCCATAAGACAAAACGTATTCTATAACTGCGAGTTTTGCCGTAACGTTTTCACTAGCGTGTATGAATTAAAAGATCACATGAAAATTGGTCATGACAAGGAATACTGCCTCTCTTCATGTAATGTGTGTTTTACAAAGTTTTACAGTAAAGAAGCTATTATGGAACACAAAAAAATATGCATTCCCCCAGCTAACGCACATTCTTGCAGTCATTGTGACAAACTTTTTACAGATATTTCAAGCCTGGAATTCCATACAAAAATTTTCCACCCTCAAGCTCAGATTGCAGACTCTAACATAAGTTCCACAAACGTGGATTATTCTCTCGAAGGAGCTTTTAAGTGTCCTGATTGTGATCGCGTCTACTACAGCGACAGATCTTTGAAACACCACATAAAACTGAAACACACTACAGATGAAGCAATGGAATGTCCGTACTGTGGGAAAATTTGCAATAACAAATACTATTTGGCTTCTCATATTAAAATTGTCCATTCTAATGACACTTGGTCGAAGTGCGATTATTGTGACAAGCAATTCAAATCGAAGAGAAACATTAGAAGACACATTGAATACACTCACTTGGGAATGCAGAGATACAAATGCATCGAGTGTGAAACTTTGTTCAAAGAAAAAAGAAGTTTGCGGAAACACGTAAGAACTAAACATCCTGATTCCGCAGTGTTCCCCCAATGCCACTTCTGTTACAAACGATTCGAGTCAGCAAAATCTTGCAAGATCCATTTAAAACTATTGCACTCATTTAATATGAATACTTATCCTTGTGATTTATGCTCCGTGTCATTTAGCTCAAAAGAAGCTCTGGACATTCATCTTCAAACAAAACATTTGGCCGAGGATGAAATATATAAATGCGAAGAATGTAATCTGGTTTTTAGAGGGCTAGAAAAGTTTGAGCGTCATAATGATCTCACTCATGTCAACATTGTACCCAATATAAAACAGAAAGTTTTGCCGCGATGCATTATTTGTATGAAAGATTTCAGTACAAGAAAAACATTGAAAAGACACATCAAAAAGTTCCACGATGGATTTGATGTTGACGATCTGGCTACTTTCGGTTCTCGACGAAGAGTATTTAACGTTGAATGCGAAGACTGCATTAAAAATTTCAATGACGACTACTACTTCAAAGTGTATGAAAAGCTTAAGCATTCAAAAGAAGCTGTGATATTTAAATGCGAAACATGTGTTTCATCTTACAACACTTTGGAATATTCAATACAACGTTATAAGATGGTGAATGTAGAAATGTGCAGGGGTAAGATGATCCTGAGCGAATTATGCACAGCTGAAATGTCAGAAGATGAGTATGCAGGATTCGGGTCGCTGCATGAGATGATGGAACCTGAAAGTACTACGAACGATATTCAGATCAAGACTGAACCAACAGAAGAATTGTCAGAAGATGATTGCTAAACCGGTAGATCGTTATGGAATGTCGTATTTTAATCACATTTTATCGCTTTTTACTGTTTTTATTCTAACAAGTTTGTTCGTTTTATTAACAATGTTTAAACTTTGTCAGCCATATTCAACTAGAAGATTAGTATGTTGTTATGAGTTATGATATGATTAAGACTAACTAATAAGTCGTAACTATACACTTATCTTATTCAACATTTTAAATTATATTACGTGCCTACGTATTTGTAACTTACAGCTAAGTATTATTGATCTGGTACCTAAAATTACTGTAAAATACACCCATATTTTGGTAAGTTAATCAACTTTTATTTATAAGATATGGAATTGAACCCACCTTACTTTATTTACCTATACTTACATATTTTATGTTTTACCTATGATGAATCATGTTTTAATCTCATTATTTTAATTTAGATTTTTAGGAGTTAGAATTATAAAAACGTAAATAGTTAATCAATTTGTGTGAACCTAATAACAAGTTTAAAAACAAGTTTTTTTTTTAACTAAGCTGACACACAACTAGCACAAATTCGCGCGAGCCATAGGCCGTCGCAGGCAAATGGTTTTTCGCGCATACTTTTCACAAGAGATATGAATGAGATACGAAAAGGAATGCGCCGGGCAACCATAAGAGACGTTTGAATGTCAACTTTATTTCAGTTACGTTAAAAAGAGTTTATTTTCTTCTTTATTGTAAAAAGTCCGCGCGAAGTACGTCCGTCTGTCCCTTACACAGACATTGATAAAACATGCAAATGAAGGATTTTCAAAAAGAATACAAAACGCTACCTATAGGAATTTGACATTTTAGTTCGTTCGTAGTGCCGGTGTACCTATTTGTTATGCTGACTGTACTTTAATTATATTTTTTATGGAAAATAATGTAAACAGATAATGATTGATATTTAAATAAATAAGCCTTTTAAAATAATATAAGCTTAATCAATATTAAATTTGTTTTAATTTATGCCCTTATTTTATGTTAAACATTTACACCACATCTGATGTGATTAAGGGTACTTCCGAAGACTGTGTATCACCATAGTGGCAGGTGGTTGCAATACTTACTCACCAATCATCATGATCAGCCCTCAATTTCATCTGTCGCTTTTTACGACACCCGCGGGAAAAATATGGGGCTATGCTATTCTAAGCCAGCATCACACTGCATAAAACTTACTGCCCTCGCGGATTCAGCAACCCATTTTCCCATAGGGTAGGTAAAATAAGGTAGTACCTCAACTTATGTTTATGAGTTTGAGTTTTGAATGTGCAGAAACCAATATAATATTACAGATATACTTATTCTATTTAGTATAATAGTTTGACGAAAATAAACATTAATCAATTATGTATAAAACATTGTTTTTATTTATCGACTAACTTTAAAACTTAGCACTCTTTCTTCTAAAGCCTCCAGCCTTAGTACTTAAAGGTATCTTCAACTGAACAATCTTTTTGTTTCCTGAATTAACAACAGAAGCACCAGTGACTCTTACTTTAGTCGAAACTGTAGTAGCAGTTAACTTCGTATTTTCACATAATATGTCCAAGCCAAATTTGAAATTATTTATCAACAATGCAAATACTATAACATGGCACAGTGCCTTATCTTTGTAGATCATTGGTCTTGTACGTTTACCATTAGTTAGAACAGAAAAGTTTTTAAGCAAGATATCATTCAGAGTTGATGAATGTGGACATGCTACATAGGTTTTCTTTATCAATTCTTTCACCATTGTCAAAGAGTATTTTAGCAATGAATTCGCATAAACTGCAAGTACTGTATGCCTTTTAGACAATTTCTTTCCAGCTGTGATGCTTTCTATGAAGGGTGTATAGTCAGAAGTGTAATCTTTTTCTTCTAATTCTGAATAAATTTTATCAAAGTCATCTTCAGAGAGGATTTTCTCAATATCATACACATTCTCAGGCTTATCAGCATCTCTGTCTATAGGAGGTACGTAAAAATCGTCAGAGTCATTTTTGTTGTATGACGAAAGGTCTAATTTATCTTCTGTAATATTCATTGAAGCATTTTGCATTTGTTCAGTGACTGTTTGTTCATTGACTTTAAGTTTCTCTCGCTGTTCAACCTGTTGTTTTTGTTTCTTAGATCCAAACTTCCTGCTCAGCTCTAAGTAGCTTGTTTCCAGCAAATGTGCAGTATCATTCTCAATTTTCAAAACAGGCTTCAACTGTGCGTTTCCCACCTCTATCAGGCGTACTTTGCCAGTGTTTCTGTTTCTGGCCAGGACAAGAGTTTTGCCTGAAATTAAGAATATAAATTAACGTTTATTTTTGTCACTTGCATTTTGTAATCTGAATGTAGAAAGGTTTAGATTGTTTCTACATGATTCACAGAAGAAAGAAAATATATGTAAATGGCAGCCGGAGGTCATGCTTCCTCACTCACACTAGGACTCATACTATGCGTTCATGCTTTCTCCCTCCCACTTATGGAAACGCTGCTATTTATAATCTTTTTCTTCTGTGAACCCATGCTTGGTTAGAGTATCAATCAAGTTCAGGGTTCTAATGCCATAGTAAATGAAAACCTGAATGAACTTACCCAATTCCTCAGCACTTTCATCACCAGCATACAACATATCATTTAATTCAGCAGCTACGAATTTGGAACCCGTATTTTCATCAGAAAACAAATTACATTTATTGACTTGAAATTGATCTGTTGTATACCCATTTTGGAAATTTATTAACATAGGGTATATCGAGTCTTTGGTGTAAACCTCATCAATGTGTAGTTTAGGCATTTTTGTAACTCGTAACAACTTGATATTCTATTTATTAAAAATGCATCACATGCTTTGGAGGTTATAAAACTCATAATAAAACTAAGGACACCACAACAACAACCAGTAGCAACCACACGCACGATTGGCGTTTGAAGGGTACTTTGAAAGACCCAAAATTGTGTTTGTGCATGGGAGGTTTTCAAAGTTCCTTAAAAGTACCGCTACTCGACAAAAGATGGCGCTGAAAATATTTTTGGAAAATACCGGTTTTCCGAACTCTAGCTAGCAAGCATAAAAAAAATTAAATGGCGTTCACACATAGAGTACTTACTTTAAATATTTCGTTCACAGTCTGTCAAAATCTTTCTCAATGTTTATTTATTTTTATTGTGTGGCTTCGATAATATTTTACAGTAATAAAATTAATGAGCAATACAATGAGGTGCAAGTATTATTTAACAAATATAATTAACTCTAAGTAATGTATACTGTTGCACAAAATTTCGGTAAAAATCGCGATGAATTGTTCGCTGTGTGTTTTCAATTTTTAATTGAATATTCTGTATAAAGTGCTGTGTTAAAATGCGTTGCTGCGTGCCTAATTGCACTAACGATACGAAGAGTACTCCTATAGGCCAAGGAATATCGTTTCACCAGTAAGATTTTGTTTGTTATAATCCCCAGTATGCTATGGGTAGATAAATAAGCTTTATTTCAAATAATTCTGATTGCAAAGCGTTTGGGTACACTTTGACTGCAGCTGGTACTCTTGTAAAGTGTATTGATGAATTATCTTTAACTCAGCAGTTTTTCCTGAATCAGTCTAATAAGAAAATCATTTATGGGAGCTTGTTTCCAATATTACTCCTTACAATTTTCATCATAATTTTATTTTCAGGTTCCCAAAAGAGCCAAACCTTCGATCCTCATGGGTGGAAGCGCTGGACATGTCTGCTTGGGAGCCCAAAGACCGGAGTACTATCTGCTCGGAACACTTCCGGAATGAAGATCTTTGCATCACCAAGTCAGGGCTGAGAAAAATCAGAAATGGGGCCCTACCTATGGCAGTTCAGGTGTGTTGTGTTGTGTTTAAGTAACATAAAGATCTATTTTGAGAATATATCCAATCACTGTATTTAACATTACATTTCTGTGTTGTTTGTGTTTCTAGACCTTAGAAGACTTGGATGCACCAGCAACTACAAGGGTATGTTATTGAAATTTATTATATTTATTAAGCTCTGAAAGTCAGACTACTTGATATGATGTTTGATGATTGTTTGATGATTCCATATAGTATCTACCTGGTTGACCAAGCCATGCTTGGTATTTTATTTTTCACCTTGTATTGTTGACTAGGAAAACCATTGTGTGAAAGCACAAGCTTGGTGCTTATAATTTTTTTTAAAATGAAACCTGGCTAGATTGATTTATCATCACTTAACATACTTCCATGAAAATTGTTGGAGTATTCTAACAAGAATAAAATATGCAATTTCAGGTGTGCAGAATATGTTTAGCAATGGATGTGAAAATGTACAATCTACAAGAATACAACTTGGATCAAGCCTTTGAACAAGTCATGGGATCTATACCAGTAAGTATGTATGGTGAAATTTTACTAGTGACAAATAGAGAAAATCCAGGACAGGCCGGTGATAAGGAACAACTTTCCACAAAAAACACAGGTCAAAATATAGTACAGAATTTTTTGCCTCCTATTGTAACTCAAATCAGATGATTGGCAATTCTGATCTATTTTTTTTTCTGGAGCTCTATTTTTGTTTTCGGCCCTGTGTTTCTTGGGGAAAATTGTTCCTTATCACCAACCGGTTCTATGTTTTCGCTATCACTAGTAAAATTATCATATAGAATTTTCAAATGTCCTCGACATGGACTTTTGGGCTATTAAAAGATAGGAAAATGTTTTAAAAATTTAACTGTCTTCAAATTAATTTAATAATAGCTGGTGGACGAATAAAACTCGAGCTTTAAGGGGATGTTTCCCATTAAAAAGTTAAATGGACTTATGTCTTTAAGGGAAACAAAAATGTAATAAAATAACTTGATGGAAAGTCCCATTTTTGTATTATATTTTCGCAAAATATGATTTGTATTTTTAACCACCAGAATTCCCTTTAAAAAGCAATTCGCCACTTTACGAAAATAGATGGAGCTACTGCTGCAAATATGTTTGATTTTATTATGGAGAAAATACTCATTATCTTTTTACCAAATTTACGTCTGGCTTCATCATTTTACATATACCTTTAAAAAAATCTTTTCATCTCATGTTTAAGTCAATCGAATTTCAGTTTTTCGTTTGTATAACGTGACGTTTAACCCTAAGGGCGTTTGTCCACCGTCGCCGTCACCGTCACGTCAACGAGGACGAGATTATTTCAGGCCGAGTTTAGTATGAAGCGACGGTTACGTGACGGATGTGCGGTGGCCATGCGGCTAAGTAAATGTATGTAAAGTCCAGCAAAAAAGAGTAGACAAAAAATGAGGGCGCCACTTTGTATGAAATTTCAAAATTAAATGGCAACATTGACTATGTATGGCAACAATTTAGTATGAAAAATTTTTAGTTCCATTTTATTTAATTTCTACTCTTTTTTGCTGGACTCTACCGCTATTTCGGCGCCGTCATCTCATTCTCGGTGACGTGACGGTGACGGCGGCGGTGGACAAACGCCCTAAGGGCGCGACTCGAATCGAACTAGAACCACAGAATACATAATAGTAATAGAACAGGCATAGGCTAAAAAAATAGCACACTATCACTATCTGCTGCTAAAGCAATAAGGCCATCAATTGTATACATTTTTTATTTTGTGTATCTCTTCTGTGTGAGTTTCTATACTTATTTTGTATAACTATAGTTAGCAAATTTTATTGTCTAGTATTTCTTATTTATGTTGGCTGTCTGTGTACCTGAGATACAGGAATTCTAATTCTTAGTTCAGGAAAAAGTATGCCACATAATTATAATGAATAAGTTTGTATCTATGTTTATTGAATAAAGAATTGTGGGCGTCCGCGCGTAAAGGGTCCATCTGTGGGGTATTGAGTTAAGATCAGATTCGGAATCTAGTAGAGTCTCTTTATAATACTGACTATAGAAACCAACATATATCCTGAAACTTTCAGTTTTATAGACCTCCAAAGTTTTGACTTCAAAAAACCCAACTTTATAAAAATGCAAATATCTCGGAGGTCTAGTGAGCTGATATAGACTTATGACCAATTTCGAAATCTAGTATAGTCCCTCTATTTTACTGACTACCAATAAGAACAATTTCTTCAACACTTTTTTTGTAACAGACATCCAAAGATGTGACTGTGAAAATCCTAATTTTACTAAAATGCAAATATCTCGGAAACTAAATGCCGACACTTGGACCCTTTACGCGCGGACGCCCACAATTATCTTATCTTATCTGTTATCATAATGTTTTCAGAGTCCAGAGGACCGGCTGCCCGGGCGGATCTGTTGGGAGTGCGCAGGCAGGCTGGTGGGGTGCTCCCGGTTCAAAGTAAAAGCGCTCACCAGCCACGCGCTCATGGCGGACCTACTCTGCACCAGGCAATATGTGAGCTTCAATTTTTTAAGCGAATTCGTATTGTACTAATTTATTTTATAATGGCCTTTGAGGCGCAGTGGTAGTGTACTATGATGGCCTGCAAAAAAAAAAAAAAACTTTTTGCAACATTTCTTTCCTCCAGGTTTTGTAGGGGCTACTAAAGTCGTCGAGAGTTTCGTGTAGATAGATGTTGTGGGTTTTTGATATGATCTTCAAATATCTTAACAAATTGTCACATAAAGGATAAAAGCGGGATATACATATGATTTTATCTCAGTATTGTATTATCCATCCTAATTATTTTTTTCTGCCCCTAATTTCACCTTACTTGTTACAGATCACAATTCGCGACATAAAGTCGATAGACCGCACTTACAACAACCTAAAGACCTCGCTTATCACCAAATGCTACGACGTCAACGACTACGACGTATTAGTGCAAGACGGTGACGTCACGAATTACACAAATGACGTGCTGGTGGATGACCAGGTAAATAAATAAACAAATTGATTTATTACAGACTTATAAATTGAAAAAGAGAAAATTTAAAAATCCACCAGCGACCGCCGGGACTTCAACCCGGGACTGTGGATCACCGTCCCACCGCTCTGCCAACTGAGCTACAGGCGCCTAGCGGACCCTGGTCAACCTCTTGATGCTCGTCTCGAAGCGACAATTAAGCGACATCTAGTAGTAGTTTTTACAACTAAATACTTACGGTCCCGGGTTCAAGTCCCGTCGGTCGCTAGTGAATTTATTAATTTTCCCATTTTCAATTTATGAGTATAATATAGCACTGTAAGTGCATTAAACATCCCAATATATTTAAGACTTATTTCAATATTTAAGACTTATTTACATTATGTACTAAATAAAACATTCTACTCTACATGCAGTGCAGTCGTTTAAATATACCATATTTGGCAGGTGTCAAAATAATGTTAAGGCTATGACACGAGGTCTATTTTTCTTCGTTGGCAGGTATTCTAGTATGGCTTTGACAGCTGTCAAATATAGCCTAAACAAACGGCCGTACTTTAAATAAAATACATATACCATGTGCCTGAACTAGGATAAACCTGTCTTTCAAGCTCAAACAAATCAGGCAAGCATATCCCGACGTGTTTTTTTTTCAATTACTTATTTTATTTTATGTATTAATTGTTCACTTGCAGTGTGATGCCGGCCTAGAATAGCATCACCCCATTTCTTTGTGGTTGTCGTAAGAAGCGACTAAATGTGTATTGCAATTTTAGGCGACAGCTGACAACCTGTCACTATAGTGATACACGACAATAGCTAGGACGGCCCTCAAAAACAGGGTGTTAGGGACGGTGTACCGAAAACTTTGCAGGCATGATCAGACCATCAAACTGAACAACTTTTACTATGGAGCCAATGGTGGGAAACGAAAAAAATTTCCGTCCTCCTATACAAAATTCACAATCAGCTGACTGACTTTGTATGGGAGGTCGGAAATTTTTTTTCGTTTCCCACCATTGGCTCCATAGTAAAAGTTGTTCAATTTCATGGTCTGAGCAAGCCTGCAAAGTTTTTGTTACAACGTCTCTTACACCCCGTATTATACTATGTGCCTGAACTAGGATAAACCTATCTTTTAAGCTAAACCAAATCAGGTGAAGCATATCCCACCCAAAACATAAACGTGAAAGGCTGCCAAGTTCGATAATATTGGAATGCTTCGCCTATAAAAGAAGTGAGATCTAAATAAGTACCAAGTTCCATACACAGACCTCAGTTAAAAATAGTTACAGGAATGCACACTTGATTTTCCGCAGTTTGGAAAGTAGATTCTGAATAAATATCATATTAAATACCTAAAATTCTAATACTTACAAAAACGCAAACCTGTTTTTTCAGCAGTTTCCTTATGATATTTTTTATTTTTATTTTCTGTACTTTGTAATGATATAACTTGGCAAGTTTTCACACACTTTGTCATAAACCTACTAAACGCAATGAGTCAAGTATATAATTTTCTATTAAAACTTGCCAAGTTATATCATTACAAAGTACAGAAAAAAAAAATGTCATAAGGAAACTGCTGAAAAAACAGGTTTGCGTTTTTGTAAGTATTACAATTTTAGGTATTTAATATGATATTTATTCAGAATCTACTTTCCAAACTGCGGAAAATCAAGTGTGCATTCCTGTAACTATTTTTAACTGAGGTCTGTGTATGGAACTTGGTACTTATTTAGATCTCACTTCTTTTATAGGCGAAGCATTCCAATATTATCGAACTTGGCAGCCTTTCACGTTTATGTTTTGGGTGGGATTTCATTTCTTTTTGTAAGGTTTATTTTCTTTTTTTCTTATGATTAAGTTAGTTAAGGAAATGTCTCATTAATACTAATTTTCAGATTTTTTATAATATGGACTATGCTTCTTACAAAGAAATGGACTAGTTTTTTTTATTAAATTTTTCTGCGTTTGCGTGGCAAAGGAAACTTTTTTGTTTTGTCATTTTGTATGCTGTCTTGTACGACTGACACGCTAAAGCGCATTGCCCATTCAATATCTTGGATGTTTTTTACACGTTTTCTATTTACTGATAAGCTTGCCAAGTCAGGGCGGTATAATGTACGTAGCCGGATATATTCAATTTTTACTTAACATAACATAACAGCTACAACAGTCCACTGCTGGACATGGGCCTCCCCCTGTCGGGGGTATTGCCATACTCACCACGCTTGGCAGGCGGATTGGCGAGGATTCCCTGGATGAGTATCCCTTAGTCGCTTTTTACGACACCCACGGGTAGAATTGGGGTGATGCTATTCTAAGCCGGCATCACACGGCATAGCAATTACAGCAATTTTTACTTTACTTTGACTAAATTACAAACCTTCGTAACGAATTTTAGGTCGGTACGACCATTGGAAGATATAGATAAATTTTTTGTTTTAGTTCCTTAGGGGTATGAATTTACACCTTCATTACTATTAAAACCGACTCACACTTGGCCATTTTCAGATTTTTTCCTTTACCTTGACCTAAAGACCTACCTCCATGCCAAATTTCAAGTCAATACGACCATTGGAAGTGGTCTAGGTTTTTGATGAGTGAGTGAGTGAGTCAGTCAGTCAGTCAGTCAGTGAGTGTATAGTAAAAATAGCGATTTTCTGACGTCAATATCTCAAGACCTACAATAGGTACATTAATGAAATTTTGTATTTTAGATAAGTGAGTAGATCTCGACAGATACTAGAAATTTCATATGCGTAGATAAAATAGATTTTGAGTTATAGGTAGGTCGAACTTGGCCCGAAATGGTTCGTGTAATATAACCCACGGCCGGTGTGTCGGTTCTTTGCTCGAACTTGGCGGACACACTGCCGTGTGTCTAGATCTCGACGAGATATTTTTTCAATTACTTATTTATTAACTTTTCGGTTACAAAGTTAAATTGAGATTCGAATAGGCTAGGAAACATGTCAAGAAAGAAAAATAGACCTTATGTCATAGCATTAAGATAATTTTGACAGCTGTAAGATATGACATATTCGAATGACGGTACTATAGTGTTTGATTAAAACACCAAGTATTTCAAATTACTATCTTGTGGAAAATTTCTACAAAATAGTAAAATATTCAATTACTTATTTTATTTTATGTATTAATTTTTCGATCAGGTGAAGACTGAGGATGAGGCGGACGCGGATGAGGAATTGAAAGAGGAAGACAAATTTGAGGAAGTCGTGGATGATGGTATCGATGGTGGGGAAATTACCGTGGCGCCTATTGAGGTGTGTATGATAAGATCTTTTTTATATAGTCGCGTACACACTAAGCGAGGCTGCTCGCCGCCTCGCTGCCTCGCGCGTCAATCGACCAAAAAACGCATGCTAGTGCTCGGGCTAACGCGCGCGGGCCGAGCCAAAATAATCAACGCGCCTCAGACGTTTGCCTATTAGTTTATTTAGGCGTCCAAGTTGGGCCAAACTTGGCTTGCCTGCGCACGAGCGTATGCCGCGCGAGGCAGTAAAGCAGCGAGCAGCCTCGGGCAGTGTGGACGCGCCTATTTGTCTGCTCATCTCTTTTTGTCTGTCTCAATTTCACCTGCGTGAAGTGACGGAGTTTTGAACCTTTTGAGGACAATTTTATAGGAAATAGTAAAAGAAATCTATAATATCTTTTCAGGTGGAAATAAAATGCGAAAGGCAGAACGAGGAATCAGAGATATTTTTTGAAGAATTCCCCGATCACTTCGAGTCAGATGACGACAAAAAACTCAGTGAGGTAAGTAGAGTGCGTTTCATCTTATAGTTCTTATGGTGTCATGTTTGTGACATTGGAAAGCTGTATGTCATATTAAAGCTGCCGTCAAGCCGCCGTATAAAATTTCAATGCTACCAACATGACGCCATAGGAACTATAAGATGAAACGCACTATATCTGCACGCGCAAACACTATGAGAGTTGGTATTGAGAAAACATGGATCGAAAGATAAAAAAGGTTAGATAAGAATATACTATGTTCGAAATAATTAATGTTCAAACGTTTGAACTAATAAACATGGATCGAAAGATAAAAAAAGGTTAGATAAGAATATACTATGTTCGAAATAATTAATGTTCAAACGTTTGAACTAATACACATGGATCGAAAGATAAAAAAGATTAGATAAGAAAGAAAGAAAGCCATTTGTTCCCCAGTTTCCCTCACTCGTCTCTTGTTAAAATAAAATAAAAATAGCCTTTATTTCTACTACAACAATATAACTAAACTAACTAAATACTAAGTGCTCTGATATAATAAAAAAAAGTGTCTTGTTACTTGGGGAATATTCTTCGTGTTCAAAGGAGTAATGTTGCATTTTATTTAAAGGTCGAATAATTCGGAAATTACAAAAAAATCGCTGAACATACTTGGAGGTGATTCAGATATCCCTCAGTATAAGAGATTTATATTTTGTTTAAGTATACCTCTTCGTAAAAGTTTATTAAACAAAGAATTATCTTATGAATAAGAGATTTTAATTTGAACAAAAATATTATTAACAGAATTTGTTATAATTCAGGTTGTAGAGCAAAAGAAAGATAAGACGAAAAGCAAAGAGAAGAAATTTAAAAAGAAGAAGAAAATGGAGAAACTGGAGAAGAAAGTGAGAGTTAAAAAGAAAGAAACGAGACCAGAGGAAGAAGATGAGGACCCTTCCACTACTATGGATAAGTAAGTACATCCATACCTATATCCCTTGCGGGCTAGGCAGACAATAGTTTGAGAGTCATTCAGAAGACTGCATAACACCATAGTGACAGGTTGTCGGCCTGCAATACATATCAACTCTCAAATTGCTTCGTCGCTTCTTACGACACCCACGGGAAAGATATGGGCCATGGGGTGAAGCTATTCTAAGCCAGCACCACACGGCAGAAAATTTGTTATCTTTAAAATTAGTTTTAAACTATCGAGGGTTCGCTTATAACTTTGAACGATGGGCTGACAACCTGTCGCAACAGCGCCTGACCTGAAGTATCCTTTAATTTAAATATTTATCAGAAAATACTTTTTCTACTTCGCTAATCCGCTACTTGACTGACAGGTCAAAAGCTACTTTTTATGACGACCAAAAACGATATTTTGTATGAAATTACTGAAATATGACGTCATAATTCAATATTTTGGATGGAGTAAAAACAAAAACTGTCATATAATTTTTGTGTTTAATAATTCTAACTTTTAATATTTTGAAAAACGATTAATTAAGTCTGTAGTATTTCTCGACAATGATTATAAGCATACTACTTTTGTATTTTATTTACGACCCAATCAAGTAGCGAATTATAAAATCATAATAAAAAAACTGTAAAGTGTTTTTCGAATAAACCCCCTGCTTTCCACCCTTTCAGGTACAAAAACTCGGACGTGAAACGTCGGAAAACGCAAGACGGACTCGACGAGTCCCTATTCACCATCTCCACCCTCACGTACGAGGAACAAATCGCGGAAATAGAGAAACGACAAGAATCGACTAACTATAGAACCGCGCCGTACAAATGTACTGTCTGCTATAGAGGGTTTCTAAATAGAGACAGATATGACGCACATCTAGTGAGGCATACTGAGGTAAGCCATTGTAATAGGGCCGATTTGACAGTACAAATAGAGAAACTACAATAATTAACTAACTATAGAACGGCGCCATACAAATGTTACATGTACATACATACTGTGGTAGGTACTATAGTTGAGCCGTTTTTATAAGTTCGGTTTAACAATTGCACCAGTTAGCGACAGGTAAGTAAGATATGGTCAAGCCAATTTATTACGCTTGACTTGACAGCAGATAGCAAAGTTACAAAGCAACCGGAATGGATTCAGATAGGTACCAAAAATTTGATGCCAACAGCCCTAATTTGACAGTCATAGTGCGACTCTGTGGAGTTTGCGCCTAAGGTTGTTTATCGACTGGCAACTTTACGTGACAAGTATTTTTAGAGTTGTTTTTAACAATTTCGAATGTTTTTTTTCAGGCTAGCGGCGCATACGAGTGCTTCATATGCAAAACTAGACTCAAAACCGGGCGAGCGTTGCGGAAGCATCTCACGGCGCAACATACAGAGAAATTCAGCTGTAAGGGGTGTCCGTTTGTTACGAGAAATAGGTAAATACGTATTAATTAACTATTTAAATAAATCACCGTCGCCTGATTTTGACAAATAACGCGCATTTTGCGTTAAATTATAAAACAATTTTAGTCGTGATCATCTTCTGTCCCTTGCTAAATATATTTGACAGAAAGTGACAGCGGTAATTTAAGGTAGGTGAAGTTTAGAGAATTTATGTCCTAAATTGCCAGCAATATCTCCCTAGTAAACTTTCGAGATTTTTTTTTCTAATTTTATTTTTCTAATTTTATTTTTCTATTTTTTTTTCTACAGGGGTGTAGCACGCGAGCATGAAAAGTGGCACGCGGGAACTAAATACCAGTGTCCGCACTGTCCCAGCGAGTTTGACAAACTCACTACATATATGGGGCACATACGAATAAAGGTATGATCACTGTATTGGGGTCTTTAATGAACTCACAATGCTATATTATTCTCATAAATTGAAAATAAGAAAATTGAAAAATTCACTAGCGACCGCCGGGACTTGAACCCGGGACCGTGGGGTACCGTCCCACCGCTCTGCCAACTGAGCTACGGGCGCCTGGCGGACCCTGGTGAATTTCTCAACCTCTTGATGCTCGTCTCGAAGCGACGATTAAGCGACATCTAGTAGATGTCATGCCGGGACTTGAACACGGTCCCTAGTAAATTTTTCAATTTTCTCATTTTTAATTTATGGTATGATCACTGATTGATCACACTCCGTCTAAACACACACCACACATTCCCCCGTGTACCTACATAAAAATCACATTATTACTTGCGCATTCCACTGACCCTCTATTTGACAAACTCACAACATATATGGGGCACATACGAGTACGAAAAAGATATGACTTATCTGCCTCACTCTATGCCATCTCATGACCCTAGGTCTACAGAAAGAGATTTCTTTTTAGAAATAAGTAGGTAGACCTTGTTCTTTATGTATTTGTCCTATGTGTTTCACACACATACAGGCAGATCGGTATTAAAATGTTGACAGCTGATGTGACGCAGTGGTTAGTACGATTTCCTGCGACGCAGAAGGTTCCCGATTCAATTCCCGGTGGGGTCACTCACACTTTGTGAATTTGTTCCAAGTCTGGTTAGGACATTGCAGGCTGAGCCACCTGTGCACGATTTTACGATACTACAGACAGGCTACCATTCTACAGGTTAAATTCGATGGACATTGCGTAGCCGGTTTAATAATTGGATAATAATGGCTAACCGATTACGCAATTTACATCGATTTTCACTTGTACAATTGTAGCCTGTGGTTTCGTTGCAACGGCTAATGATTGTCCGAAAAGCAAGATGGTTCCGTGCTTCGGATGGGCACGTAGCCATAGCGGCTCGCTGGCCGAATGTATGGAACATGCTGCACCTGAGAGAAGAGTTCTGAAATTTGGTACACTTAATCTTTAGGGTCAATGAATCGATTTGACCCGTAGTACACAATTTTAAAAAATTCCTATGAGGAGTAATGACGTCATCTTTTTTTTGTATGGGAAAAAAATTTTTTTGTTCCAAAACCTATTGTGTGTGGTATCAAATGAAAGGCCTTGCTAAGCCGATTCTAAAAATATATGACATAATTTTATTATTAAGTCACTTGTATAAAATTAAATAGGAAATAATTCTCGAAACATGCCACGTTTGGGCTTCTCCAGGTATGATACGATTGAATCATTACTTATGAAATATACGTAATATAATGTGTAATATCCTCATCTCTAACCTCAAGAAAGGTACTACGGATTTTTTGTCTTTAAGTAATTTTTTTTTTTAATTTTAAAGTTACAGAAATTTATAAAAACACACTTAGTTGAAATTTGGCATCGAAAGTTCAATTTTGGTTACCGAGAATGATAAAAATAAAGCCAGATGAGATTTTAATTATATGTACATCATATTCGACCTTCGGCATCGCAGGTTCAAATCCTGCCTGCGGTGAAATTTTGGAAGTTTTCCAAAAATTGTTTACCTAACACGAGAAGTGTTTTAAAAAATTTGGTATTCAGTCATTACTCCTCATAGGATTTTTTTTAAATTGTGTACTACGGGCACAGAATACATAATAGTACAGGTACAGAAGACGCACTCCGCCATAGCGATTCAACAAATATAAATCTTTACGCGGGATAATAAAGTACAATTTCCTTCGCGCCGGCTTTGGATACCTACTTTTATATTAGCCTACTCATCGCGCGCGCAAGCAAAAATGAGCCGAATGGCTGCGCGCGAAAGTTCTTCTGCCGCTGGCGCGTCCTGAAGGTCACAGTCAGCGCGCTCAGAGGGGATGTCACTTTCGAATTTTAAAGGAGGAAGGCAGATAGGTTCAATGACATCAGGATTCATCAGGTCGTTGTAGTAGTAGGTACCTAGATAATAAATAATAATTTTATTACATAGCTAGAATCTATGTAGTTACCTATTTTCTTACCTTTCGATGTCACGCGGTAACTTGTGGAACTTGAGGCTTTTATCACTAGAATTATTCAAGCAATTATAAGCAATGCAGTATTTTCTTATTCTCATTTTCGCGTAATTTACGTAAATTTAGTACAAAGAAAGAATTAAGAGCGGCAACGTGGGAGCGCGTGCGTAACGAGCGGCGTGCGGCAACCCACTGATTAACCTCCCCGCGGGTGTCGCCGCACGTACTTGTAAATCTATACCTACGCAGCGGAGTGCGCCAGGCCTGCTACGGGTCAAATCGATTCATTTACCCTAAAGATTAAGTGTACCAAATTTCAGAACTCTTCTCTCAGGTGCAGCATGTTTTGAACTACCGCTAGGACTAACGTTAAGCCGTCGGTCCCGGTTGTTGTCTATGATGGCGGTCGCTACACAACCATGTCAGAGGCCTGCTACTTGCAGTAGGCGGTTGTAAATCTCTGACACCAGGATTCATCAGGTCGTTGGATGGCTTGGTGAGGCTTGGTGTTCCACTCGAAGAAGAAGAAGACTAAAATGTGCACGTTATTTGCAGCACGTATCGGACTTCGTATGCGAGTTGTGCGGGTACACGTTCGTCTCGAAGAAGGGCATTGATGTGCACAAGAAAAAGAAACATCGGCTGGACGATAAAGCGGTGAGTGCTTCTTATTTTTTTAGAAAATTCAAAACTTATGCAACATTTTAAGAGGTGAACTAGTCCATGAAACTAACAAGACAACTTACTATATTACTATTACTTATTATATTATATTAGGTGTGTTGTAAGTTCCTTACATCTCAGCTTTTTAGGCCGTTTATTACCCGATCTCCTGCCTCGAGACCCTCAAAAGGGGAGGATCAGGTTTAGTATTCCTGTCTAGAAAAACTGTATTTCCCAAAACTTTACATCACCATCTGCCTGCCCTTATCCCAATTTATTTGGGGTCGGCGCAACATGTCTTTCTCTTCCATTCATCTCTATCAGCTGTCAAATCTTCGTTTACCCCTTTGAAAATACACTTTACAAATATGAATCAATCATATCATCTTTTACACAATCCATCCAAACTTTTTTAGGCCTTCTTCTCCTTTTGCGTCCATCCACATTCAAATTAATTACCTTTTGCGTCACATGATTTCCATCCCTCCTCATAACATGCCCATAACATTATATTATATTATAGCTTGCTTATTTGTAGTCTAAACACCTTTATTTGTAACAGGTACCGGAAGATGGTCCATTCTGTTCCGTATGCGATGTACGGTTTATATCTGAAGAGGCGCATAGTAGACATCTTAAATTATCGTCGAGACACAGCAGCGATAATGACCCGTGAGTATAAAAAATAAAACAATATTTTAGTAAGATCAAAATAACGTTAAATTTTGATTATTTGCATTATACAGGGTGTTGATTTAAATTATTAAAATTAATTTATTTTAAGTTTCAGATTTAGTCAAAACTTTTTTGTTTGTGAAATCAATTTTTGACACTATTGTTGTTTAGAGAGTGCCCATACAAGTACTTTCGCCTATATATCTTTGAGATTGAACGAATTACGGCTGAGATAAAAAAAAGCCAGGTAAAAAGAAAATTGTTGTGACTGGGATATTTTTCAATATTTTTTACGGCATCCTTTATCGATACCAAACCTACCCTGAAGCTATAGCACGCATTTAAATTAACACCCTGTATTTACTTATTTATTGTAATTATACAAATCGTTAAATATTTTGTTAGATGTTAAATATTTATTATATTCGTAGTGTAAAATAATGTTAAATGGTTTTTTTTTAAATAGGTATATAATAAAATAACTTTTCATTAAGTATTTATTTATATAATATATCAAAAATTACACTGACTACTCTTCTTTTCCCCAGTAACCGAATCCGGAACGACTCGCAAAGCATGAACGCCGAGAAGAACGGTCGAGTGATGCGCAAAATAGAACGGCGACCTGTCATTCACCCGCGCGACCCCCGCGACCCGGGGGGGCCCGAACCCACGGGGCCCGTCACCTGCGAGCAGGTGGGTCAAAGTCAAAATATTTATTTCTTAGTTGGAATTTACAAGATTCTGTTTAAGAAAGTCACATTCTAATTCAATCTTAAAAATGAGAAAGTTTCTAATGCAAAATTTTCTCTTTTTTATAACAATTTGTGTTCCTACTCTAAACGCGGCTCGGGCGGATTAAAAAACTGCCTAGGGGCTCGCCAGGCCAACCACACAGCATGTAACTTAATGCCTCGATGAATGACAAGTAACTATACTTACTACTACTATAGACAACTGTCATTCACCTGTCGTCACCTGCGAGCAGGTAGGTACAGATATCCCCAAAGGGAGAAGAACGGTCGGGTGATGCGCAAAATAGAACGACGACCTGTCATCCACCCGCGCGACCCCCGCGACCCGGGGGGGCCCGAACCCACGGGGCCCGTCACCTGCGAGCAGGTAGGTATCTTAGAGTATATATAAGCAAGCTATAGAGTGCGCATTAGGCCCCGCGGCGTACTGTCAGAGCGTAAGCAGTTGCACACGTCAAATGTATGAGAAGTTATAGAGGTTCAGTAGTGCTGTCACTGTCGTTTTGCTACTGACAGACAGAGAGGTGGCGCCCAGCCTACTGCCGCCAGTTCTAACTTTTTAGGCGCACTCTATAGCTTGCTTATAAATACTCTAAGGTAGGTATAATAGATATCCCCAAGGAAAGAAGAACGGCCGAGTGATGCGCAAAATAGAACGACGACCCGTCATCCACCCGAGCGACCCCCGCGACCCGGGGGGGCCCGAACCCACGGGGCCTGTCACCTGCGAGCAGGTAAATAACAGTGGACGAGACACACAGCGCCACCTAGCCCCAAACTAAGCTTGTACTATGAAAACTAGACAAATGATATATAAGCAAGCTATAGAGCGCGCATTTTAGGCCCAGCGGCGTACTGTCAGAGCGTAAGCAGTTGCACACGTCAAATGTATGAGAAGTTATAGAGGTCAGTAGTGCTGTCACTGTCGTTTTGCTACTGACAGACAGAGAGGTCGCGCCCAGCTTACTGCCGGCAGTTCTAACTTTTTAGGCGCACTCTATAGCTTGCTTATAAATACTCTTAAGGTAGGTATAGATATCTCCAAGGGGAGAAGAACGGCCGAGTGATGCGCAAAATAGAACGACGGCCTGTCATTCACCCGCGCGACCCCCGCGACCCGGGGGGGCCCGAACCCACAGGGCCCGTCACCTGCGAGCATGTATGTATATCGGGTGAAATTTTACTAGTGACCGATAACAAAAACTCAGAACCGGCTGGTGATTAGGAACAGCTTTCTTAAAATAGGTCGGAATATGATAAATACCACTAAATATTTGGACCACCCATACAAAGTTGCCGATCAGCTGATTTGAGTGACTATGGGAGGTCCTTCATTTTCCTATCTACTGGGTTATTTTTTAGTCAGTGCGCAAACTTTGCAGGGTGTTTCTACTCGTGATTCTGAACAACTTTTATTATGGGACTACCTGCGAATTCGCAAAAAAAAATTTGGATGTTCCATAGAAAAATTCATACCTACTCGGCAAAAATGTATGGAACAACTAAAAATTTTTTTTAGGTTTCGCAGGTGGCCCCATAGTAAAAGTTGTTCAGAATCACGAGTAGAAACATCCTGCAAAGTTTACGCACTGACTAAAAAATAACCCTGTATATTCCTTGTGGAAAGTTGTTCCTTATCACCAGCTGGTTCTGAGTTTTCGCTATCGGTCACTAGTAAAATTTCACCATATAGATATAGACACCTGTCATCCACCCGCGCGACCCCCGCGACCCGGGGGGGCCGGAACCCACGGGGCCCGTCACCTGCGAGCAGGTAAATAATAAATAAATATCCCTGGACGAGACACAAAGCGCTACCTAGCTCCAAACTAAGCAAAGCTTGTACTATCGACTAACTAGACTCTAGATCTACATTTTTTTTGTAAATAAATACATATCAGTAGGTCAAAGTAAAAATATTTATGCTATTTTAAGCGACAGGCTGACAACCTGTCACTATGGTGATACACAGCTTCTGAACGACTCTAAACTTTCGTCAGTTGTGGTGTAAATGGCCGTTTTTGTAGCCGTTTACTCACTGCCTACCCTGCAAGGGATATAATATAGGCGTGATTTAAATAAATTTATGTATACAGGGAGTAACGGAAAGGGTATAACAAGCCGAAAGGAGGTCAAGGTACTCATGAAACTGAACAACTTTCCCCATGGAACATGGGTCGAAATATGAAAATAAAATATGGAACGCTCATGTGAATCAATCAGCTGATCGGCGAGTTTGTATGGAAGAACCAATTTTTTTTATCAAATTTCGACCCTTGTTCCTTGGACAAAGATGTTCAGTTTTATGAGTACCTTGACCTCCTTTCGGCTTGTTATACCCTTTTTGTTACTCCTGGTGTAAACTGTTTTTATTATTAAAACGCTTTTATTAGGTCGACCTGTATGTATGTAAGTATTTAACTATGTAATCAAATCGAAGAAAATTAATTTAACCATCTTCTAAAGATCGTAGCGTTATGAAAATTGGCAGTTGAATGTGATTTTGATGACAATACAATAATATGTTGCTTTCGAGCTGATCTGATGATGAAGCCGGAAGATATGATCTGAAACTTCATGTTTCGTATGATAGTCGTGTTTAGACTTGTTAGGTCTTGTAATGATGATTGACCATGATTAGGTTTCAAGGTCTGATGATGAAGCCGAAAAATAGTCACTAGCTTTCCATGATGAAATATCGTATCATAGCCGTGTTTGGACTTACGTGCACGCGTACGCGACAAAAGCGTGTTTTAGTGTCTTTTAAACAATTAATTTGTTTTAATTTCCCAGTGCAACATCCAACTACGTGACCTGCGGTTGTACGCGCAGCACTTCCGTCGCGCGCACCCCGACAAGAATAGGACCAAATACCCCGCTATGAAAACACCCTGTATGTGCGAGCAGTGTGGCAGGATTTTCCAGGTAATCAAATATTATGACGTCTCTTTCTTCCCTCCATATATCTTACAATTTCCCAAGATATATATTACGAATTACCTAGATATCTACAACTTCCCTAGATACATCTTTTAAATTCCCTAGATATATCGTACAAATTGCCTAGATATATCTGACTAATTCCCTAGATATATTTTACTAATTCCCTAGATATATCTTACAAATTCCCTAGATATATCTTATAAATTCCCTAGATATATCTTACACACTTCCTAGATATATCTCACTCCTCCCCGATTTAGCTCATTCATATACAATAACAAGACAAAAACCGCACAAAATACCCCGCCATGAATACACCCTGTATGTGCGAGCAGTGCGGCAAGATATTCCAGGTAATGTGTGCTTCGGAGAACACGTTATTAGTACCCCGACAAGAATAGGACCAAATACCCCGCCATGAAAACACCCTGTATGTGCGAGCAGTGCGGCAGGATATTCCAGTTAATCAAAAATGATGACATCTCGTTCTTCCCTTGATATATCTTACAAATTCCCTAGATATATTTGACAAATTCCCTAGATATATCTTACTAATTCCCTAGATATATTCTTACAAACCTAGATATACCTAACTCATCCCCGGTATAGCTCATTCATCCCCTCCCCCGATATACAATAAGTAGACAACAAATGATGAAGCTTGCTTAAACAATCTATTGGGTTCAATCCCCGGCCTATGCATGTCATTTTTCTATTCTTATTTCTTTCTTGTGAAAATAATATGGCACTATGAGTGCATTAAAAATCCCAATATTTTTTTTACACTTTATTTCATAAACTTATTTTATTGTTGCCAGAGCATGGCCCTCCTGAAGGACCACATGTGGGTGCACACCGGCGAGAAGCGGTTCAAATGCGACCGCTGCGACAAGTCCTTCACGCAGAAGACCAACCTGGTGAGATCATACATTTAGTACCTGGTTGACCGAGTTTCCTCGGGCTTGAGTTTTTTTGTTAGTTTACTAAAACACGTAAAAATGAAACATAACTAGATCGATTTATATCGCCCCCAAAACCGAACATACGAAATTTCGTGAAAATCGTTGTATGTAGCTGTTTCCGAGATTCCGATCAATTCTTGCTCGTTTTGCTGGTTTAAATATATTACATAGATAGATTCGTATAAGAGGAAGACCTAAGCTCCGATGGCTGAGTGTTGTTAAGAACGATATGGCGAGCTGCGAATTAGTAGAGGAGGACGTCCAGGACAGAGCGAAGTGGAAACGGAAAAGCAGGAAAGCGGACCCCGTCGCAAGGCGGGACCAACGCTAGGAAGAAAAAGAAGAAGAGATTCGTATAAGCCTTACAGATATCACAAACATGCAATTTAGTATTCTCGATAAAAATAGAGAGTTTATAGAAGCTTCACTCGAACCTATTTAGGATTTCGCGATTGGTTAAAAGCTGTCGAAGCTGTTTCTATTTTTTTAAATACATTTCAGGTGTTCCACATGCGCGTCCACAGCAGTGCCAGACCCTCCTACGAGTGTCCACTCTGCGGGAAACACTTCGCCTTCTTCAACAACCGGAGGAGACACATGTTTGTGAGTACCTGGTGTTCGACATCAGTCCACACAGCGCGCGGCCCTCCTACGAGTGTCCACTCTGCGGGAAACACTTCGCCTTCTTCAACAACCGGAGGAGACACATGTTTGTGAGTACCTGGTGTTCGACATCAGTCCACACAGCGCGCGGCCCTCCTACGAGTGTCCACTCTGCGGGAAACACTTCGCCTTCTTCAACAACCGGAGGAGACACATGTTTGTGAGTACCTGGTGTTCCACTTGTTCATACTAGTGCAAACAAACACTTCGCCTTCTTCAACAACAGGAGGAGACACATGTTTGTGAGTACCTGGTGTTCCACTTGTTCATACTAGTGGCTACAAACACTTCGCCTTCTTCAACAACAGGAGGAGACACATGTTTGTGAGTACCTGGTGTTCCACTTGTTCATACTAGTGGCTACAAACACTTCGCCTTCTTCAACAACCGGAGGAGACACATGTTTGTGAGTACCTGGTGTTCCACTTGTTCATACTAGTGCAAACAAACACTTCGCCTTCTTCAACAACAGGAGACGACACATGTTTGTGAGTACCTGGTGTTCCACTTGTTCATACTAGTGCCTACAAACACTTCGCCTTCTTCAACAACCGGAGGAGACACATGTTTGTGAGTACCTGGTGTTCCACTTGTTCATACTAGTGCAAACAAACACTTCGCCTTCTTCAACAACCGGAGGAGACACATGTTTGTGAGTACCTGGTGTTCCACTTGTTCATACTAGTGGCTACAAACACTTCGCCTTCTTCAACAACAGGAGACGACACATGTTTGTGAGTACCTGGTGTTCCACTTGTTCATACTAGTCCTACAAACACTTCGCCTTCTTCAACAACAGGAGACGACACATGTTTGTGAGTACCTGGTGTTCCACTTGTTCATACTAGTGCCTACAAACACTTCGCCTTCTTCAACAACCGGAGGAGACACATGTTTGTGAGTACCTGGTGTTCCACTTGTTCATACTAGTGCAAACAAACACTTCGCCTTCTTCAACAACAGGAGACGACACATGTTTGTGAGTACCTGGTGTTCCACTTGTTCATACTAGTGCCTACAAACACTTCGCCTTCTTCAACAACCGGAGGAGACACATGTTTGTGAGTACCTGGTGTTCCACTTGTTCATACTAGTGCAAACAAACACTTCGCCTTCTTCAACAACAGGAGACGACACATGTTTGTGAGTACCTGGTGTTCCACTTGTTCATACTAGTGCCTACAAACACTTCGCCTTCTTCAACAACAGGAGACGACACATGTTTGTGAGTACCTGGTGTTCCACTTGTTCATACTAGTGCCTACAAACACTTCGCCTTCTTCAACAACAGGAGACGACACATGTTTGTGAGTACCTGGTGTTCCACTTGTTCATACTAGTGCCTACAAACACTTCGCCTTCTTCAACAACCGGAGGAGACACATGTTTGTGAGTACCTGGTGTTCCACTTGTTCATACTAGTGCAAACAAACACTTCGCCTTCTTCAACAACAGGAGACGACACATGTTTGTGAGTACCTGGTGTTCCACTTGTTCATACTAGTGCCTACAAACACTTCGCCTTCTTCAACAACCGGAGGAGACACATGTTTGTGAGTACCTGGTGTTCCACTTGTTCATACTAGTGCCTACAAACACTTCGCCTTCTTCAACAACCGGAGGAGACACATGTTTGTGAGTACCTGGTGTTCGACATCAGTCCACACAGCGCGCGGCCCTCCTACGAGTGTCCACTCTGCGGGAAACACTTCGCCTTCTTCAACAACCGGAGGAGACACATGTTTGTGAGTACCTGGTGTTCCACTTGTTCATACTAGTGCAAACAAACACTTCGCCTTCTTCAACAACAGGAGGAGACACATGTTTGTGAGTACCTGGTGTTCCACTTGTTCATACTAGTGGCTACAAACACTTCGCCTTCTTCAACAACCGGAGGAGACACATGTTTGTGAGTACCTGGTGTTCCACTTGTTCATACTAGTGGCTACAAACACTTCGCCTTCTTCAACAACCGGAGGAGACACATGTTTGTGAGTACCTGGTGTTCGACATGAGTCCACAGCAGCGCCAGACCCTCCTACGAGTGTCCACTCTGCGGGAAACACTTCGCCTTCTTCAACAACAGGAGGAGACACATGTTTGTGAGTACCTGGTGTTCGACATGAGTCCACAGCAGCGCCAGACCCTCCTACGAGTGTCCACTCTGCGGGAAACACTTCGCCTTCTTCAACAACCGGAGGAGACACATGTTTGTGAGTACCTGGTGTTCGACATCAGTCCACACAGCGCGGCCCTCCTGGTGTCCACTCTGCGGAAACACTTCGCCTTCTTCAACAACCGGAGAGACACATGTTTGTGAGTACCTGGTGTTCGACATCAGTCCACACAGCGCGCGGCCCTCCTACGAGTGTCCACTCTGCGGGAAACACTTCGCCTTCTTCAACAACCGGAGGAGACACATGTTTGTGAGTACCTGGTGTTCCACTTGTTCATACTAGTGCAAACAAACACTTCGCCTTCTTCAACAACAGGAGGAGACACATGTTTGTGAGTACCTGGTGTTCCACTTGTTCATACTAGTGGCTACAAACACTTCGCCTTCTTCAACAACAGGAGGAGACACATGTTTGTGAGTACCTGGTGTTCGACATGAGTCCACAGCAGCGCGCGGCCCTCCTACGAGTGTGAAACACTTCGCCTCGCACAACAACAGGAGGCGACACATGTTTGTAAGTCACATTCCTCAAACTTAAACAAAGAGTTATAACGAGCTCGCTTCGCTCGCAGTATATGTAGTGTTTCAGGTGTAACGTTATGCAACGAGCTAGCTTCGCTCTGTGCATTGCGGGTTTAACGTAAAACAAGCGCGATTCGCTCTCAATACGAGTAATGTTTTTGTTCAGTATATATTATGTTATTGTTTAAAGTGAAATTATCAGTTCGCTTCGCTCACAATACAGTATTATTGTTGTTTAAACGTAAAACGACATATTGACTTCAACAAGAGTACAAATGCGCGCCAGGTGGTACATTTAATTTGCAAACTAAATACGACATTCTACTGTCATGATCATGATATCAAATGTTCCACTCTACCTCTATAAAGTCAATTTGTATTGGAAGTCTTTCTTTTTTCATATTTAGACCTATGTTACCTTGACCTTGGGGTATGTTGTTCAGTTTAATGAGCTGGTTCACCCCTTGAAATAGAAAGAAGTTGAAACTTGTCGAAGAAACAATGGCGGGATAACCGCGACCAGTACGATCCTAACTAGCCCGTAACATCATAGAACCAAAAAGTCTTGTAGAAAAGAAGGGAGGGAGGCCGCCCAGCAGTGGGACAGTTTAGGTTTGTTAGTAACATGCTGTGTGGTCAGCCTGGCCAGCCCCGAGACAGTGCCTTTATTTCTATTTTTTTATTTCGCCCGAGCCGCGTTTAGAGAAGGAACTCAAATTGTTTTCTCTTTTTTAAGATTGAATTAGAATGTGACTTTCTTAAAGAGAATCTTGTAAATTCCTACTAAGAAATAAATGTTTTGACTTGGGCTTAGCTTTAGGCTGTAGTTGAGACAGTTTTCATTTGGCTGCGAATGCAGCAAGTGGCCGTCTCAACCTCCACTTTGAAGTAATAAAAACAATTGAAAATGAGAAATAGAAAAAATGTCTTGCATCGACAGGGGATCGAACCGCATGGGTCTTTTTCTTCCCGGCCCTTTGCGGCCCAGTTTCGATCCCCGGTCGATGCATGAAATTGTTTCTATTTCTCAATATGGTACTGTGAGTGCATTAAATCCCAATAGAATAAAAACAATATTCCCTTCCAGATCCACACCGGTTTGAAGCCGTTCAAATGCGACACTTGCGGCAAAGCGTTCACCACTGCCGGCGAGCAGCGGGCCCACGTAGAGCATGTGCACCTTAAGAAGCCCTGGCCCAAGAGGGCCCGAGCACACAGGCAGCCCTGGGACAAGCAGCCCCAACATATGGAGGACTAGACACACACATGTGCACCTTAAGAAGCCCTGGCCCAAACGAGCTAGGGCTCACAGACAGCCCTGGGACAAGCAGCCCCAACATATGGAGGACTAGACACACACACACACACACATGTGCACCTTAAGAAGCCCTGGCCCAAACGAGCTAGGGCTCACAGACAGCCCTGGGACAAGCAGCCCCAACATATGGAGGACTAGACACACACACACACACACACACACACACACACACACACACACACACACACACACACATGTGCACCTTAAGAAGCCCTGGCCCAAACGAGCTAGGGCTCACAGACAGCCCTGGGACAAGCAGCCCCAACATATGGAGGACTAGACACACACACACACACATGTGCACCTTAAGCCCTGGCCCAAACGAGCTAGGGCTCACAGACAGCCCTGGGACAAGCAGCCCCAACATATGGAGGACTAGACACACACACACACACATGTGCACCTTAAGAAGCCCTGGCCCAAACGAGCTAGGGCTCACAGACAGCCCTGGGACAAGCAGCCCCAACATATGGAGGACTAGACACACACACACACACACACACATGTGCACCTTAAGAAGCCCTGGCCCAAACGAGCTAGGGCTCACAGACAGCCCTGGGACAAGCAGCCCCAACATATGGAGGACTAGACACACACACACACATGTGCACCTTAAGCCCTCGCCCAAACGAGCTAGGGCTCACAGACAGCCCTGGGACAAGCAGCCCCAACATATGGAGGACTAGACACACACACACACACACACACATGTGCACCTTAAGAAGCCCTGGCCCAAACGAGCTAGGGCTCACAGACAGCCCTGGGACAAGCAGCCCCAACATATGGAGGACTAGACACACACACACACACACACACACACACACACATGTGCACCTTAAGAAGCCCTGGCCCAAACGAGCTAGGGCTCACAGACAGCCCTGGGACAAGCAGCCCCAACATATGGAGGACTAGACACACACACACACATGTGCACCTTAAGAAGCCCTGGCCCAAACGAGCTAGGGCTCACAGACAGCCCTGGGACAAGCAGCCCCAACATATGGAGGACTAGACACACACACACACACATGTGCACCTTAAGCCCTGGCCCAAACGAGCTAGGGCTCACAGACAACCCTGGGACAAGCAGCCCCAACATATGGAGGACTAGACACACACACACACACATGTGCACCTTAAGAAGCCCTGGCCCAAACGAGCTAGGGCTCACAGACAGCCCTGGGACAAGCAGCCCCAACATATGGAGGACTAGACACACACACACACATGTGCACCTTAAGAAGCCCTGGCCCAAACAGCTAGGGCTCACAGACAACCCTGGGACAAGCAGCCCCAACATATGGAGGACTAGACACACACACACACATGTGCACCTTAAGAAGCCCTGGCCCAAACGAGCTAGGGCTCACAGACAGCCCTGGGACAAGCAGCCCCAACATATGGAGGACTAGACACACACACACACACATGTGCACCTTAAGAAGCCCTGGCCCAAACGAGCTAGGGCTCACAGACAGCCCTGGGACAAGCAGCCCCAACATATGGAGGACTAGACACACACACACACACACACACACACACACACATGTGCACCTTAAGAAGCCCTGGCCCAAACGAGCTAGGGCTCACAGACAGCCCTGGGACAAGCAGCCCCAACATATGGAGGACTAGACACACACACACACACATGTGCACCTTAAGAAGCCCTGGCCCAAACGAGCTAGGGCTCACAGACAGCCCTGGGACAAGCAGCCCCAACATATGGAGGACTAGACACACACACACACACATGTGCACCTTAAGCCCTGGCCCAAACGAGCTAGGGCTCACAGACAACCCTGGGACAAGCAGCCCCAACATATGGAGGACTAGACACACACACACACACACACATGTGCACCTTAAGCCCTGGCCCAAACGAGCTAGGGCTCACAGACAACCCTGGGACAAGCAGCCCCAACATATGGAGGACTAGACACACACACACACACATGTGCATCTTAAGAAGCCCTGGCCCAAACGAGCTAGGGCTCACAGACAGCCCTGGGACAAGCAGCCCCAACATATGGAGGACTAGACACACACACACACACATGTGCACCTTAAGAAGCCCTGGCCCAAACGGGCTAGGGCTCACAGACAGCCCTGGGACAAGAAGCCCCAACATATACACGGTTACTTTTTTATCACCCCGGATAAATTTAGGGCTGACTCGGGTTACGATAATAATTTGATTAAAAAATAAAAATCAAAATGATCGTGAATGTACAATTTTTCAAAATTATTAGAAATTATCTCATTTCTCCCCCTTATTTATGTACACTATGCGTAGATCTAGTGAATGACAGTGATAAAAACAATGAATGAGGCGGAACGGCAACGTCGCATTATTACGGCGCGAACGCGAACCAGCTGTAATGAGCTGTATGTACCTAACCAGCAGGTAGGTAAGGTAGGTAAATAAGTTGATAACAATTTCTCCTTCCTACTTACACGGGCTTAGGACCGGCAAACACCGAAATACTAAGTTAACACTAAAATAATCAAAGGTATCTTAGCAAAGCAGGACTACCCAGGTGTTTTGGCGTAGTTAAAAAATTGTAATCAACTTGTATTTACACTAATTGTCAATCAAATTAAAAAAAGAGTTCAAATTACTTACATTTCTACTTCATAATCATCATATCCCAGTAATTGTTCAAAGTGTCCGCCTCTTTGTCTCAAACACAGTTGCGCACGTTTGATTGCATGCGCTTTCAAAGACCACAACACGTTTTGTTGGCTTTTAACGACCCGAAATGCGGCTTTGATTCGGCGTTTTAAGTCATTCGCACTAGTCGGTTCGTTCACATACACCAGCCGCTTGATCTCACTCCACAAATAAAAGTCCATTGGCGTAAGATCAGGGGACCGCGCTGGCCATGCTACAGGCCCACCGCGACCGATCCAGCGGTCTCCAAATTGTTCGTTTAGGTATTCACGCACTGCACCGGCATAGTGGGGCGGAGCCCCGTCTTGTTGGTAGTACATACCATTCAAATAAGCCAATGGAACACCGTCTAACATCCTTGGCAACTGTCTCTGTAAAATACGCAAATAACTTTGTCCTGTTAAACGTCCACGGATGAAATATGGCCCGATTACATGTCCATTGATAACACCGGCCCATACGTTCCAACTAAATCGGTTTTGATACGAATGTTGCCGTGTCAAGTATGGATTCACATAACTCCAGTAATGTTCATTGTGGATATTAAAAAGTCCGACTCTTGTGAAGAGGCACTCATAAAATAAAATGCAGGCATAAAATGTTATCATTTTGGTGCTCTAAGAGCCACTGGCAATAATCCATGCGCGGGGCCCTATCTCTTTCCGTCAACTCCTGCACTTTCCTAAAATGATATGGATGCTGTCCAGCGGAGCTAACAATTTTCCACGCACAATACTGGCTGATTCCAAAATGCCGGGCTGCTTCATTTGTGCTGCGCCGCGGATCCTCTTCGAACCAATCCAGAACATCATCGTGAATGTTGTATCTTGGTCTTCCTCGCCCTTGGGCGTGTGTTGGTTCCCTGAACTGACCATAATCCAGCGAATTTTGGTAGACCCGCAGAAACGTCGACTCATCCGGCACTCTCCAGTTCGGGTGCTGTTCCTGGTACAACCTGCGAGCCGCCGCTAAACTTTCCCCAGCAAGAAAGTAAGCACGCAACATCATCGTATATTCCCGAGAGGAATATTCGGGATTCCCGCGTCGCGGGCGAGGCAACATAATTTCGCGCGTACGTGTTTGCTCTCGAAAGGTGAAACCCGGACTAATTGGGGGTTGTTGGAGGGATGGAGCGCGTGCGCTTACGCTGTCTCACTTGCACACTGTTTTCACGTGGTGATTTTCTTTGCAAATTTTCGCACGATTATGATTTTTATTACAAGCGACATGCAAATTACTTTTGCTTGAAGTTAGATTGCGACGTTGCAGTAATAAGCGCCCAAATTTAATACAGGTTCGGATAAGAGTCCCGTCATACAAGGAAAGCCTCATTTATTTTGGATGGTTTATTTTTCATTCATTGTCTTTCACGTGAGTTGTCGATCGTAGTAAACTGATTAGAGTGCCCAACATTTATTTTATTTTATGGATAGGTAGCAAAAAAATACAAAAAAAATAGCATATGTTTTTTTTAATGATATCTGTTGTTTATCGTGTTCTGATACAACCCTGAAAATTTCCGGGGTGATATAAAAGTAACCGTGTATAGGGTGAAATTTTACTAGTGACCGATAGCGAATACTCAGAACCGGCTGGTGATAAGGAACAACATTCCCCAAGGAACATAGGTCGAAATCCGAAAAAATTTTTTTGGCCTCCCATAGTAATTCAAATCAGCTGATCGGTAACTTTGTATGGGAGGCCCAAAATTTTTTTTCGTATTTCGACCTATGTTCCTTGGGGAAAGTTGTTCCTTATCACCAGCCAGTTCTGAGTTTTCGCTATCGGTCACTAGTAAAATTTCACCCGATAGAGGACTAGACACACACACACACACACTAAACTGGCCCAACATTCACATTCATTTTCGATCACATTCACAAAAACTCAAAACATACTACATATAGATTAATATAGCTTCAGGCTACGTTTAGTATCGATAAAGGATGCCGTTACCTTATAGTGTGTAGTATCGATAATTCCGAACCCTTTCTCACTATTTCGCGGACGTTTCTGAGCTGATTTCGCCTTAAGTATTCACAGAACAGATACACTTACTTACACAAAGTCAGGAATTCACAGTCCAGCAAAAAAGAGTAGACAAAAAATGAGAACGCCACTTTGTATGAAATTTCGAAATTAAATGGCAACATTGACTATGAATGGCAACAATTTAGTATGAAAAATGTTTAGTTCCATTTTATTTCATTCCTACTCCTTTTTGCTGGACTATACTTTTGTTTATAAAAATATTTAGGCTGGCACTGCAGTCTCAATTTCCTATTTATAAAATAACGATCGATAATTATGATATTAGGTAGGTATATAAATCTTAGGAATTTAATTCTAATTTGAATTTAAAAAAAAATAATAAATTCTCTAATAGTATAGGAATAAAGTACCTAATATTTTGATCATAGAAAAACTAAAATTGATCTCATTTAATGAAAAGTAGATAATTACATTTTATGAAATAATGATAATGTAATTAATTATTTATAAATAATAGTAATATAGTAAATGAACAGGCCTTAGAATTTGCCTACATTTTGTAACATAGAATAAGTTTTCATAATTTTATTAATGTTGCTTAAAATATGCTATGTTAGGTCAGGTTTATCAGCTAAGTAAAAAAATACTCAGTTTTATTTTCTAGGCCTTTTTCGAAGTCGTAGCTATACTAGTAGGATAGGAAGTATGATTTTCCATAAAAATAATGAAATAAATTAACTTTTTAGTGCAATTGATGTAATTAAACTAAACTAAACCGGGTTGAGGTTTAGATCGGAAAGTGGCGACGCCACTGTCGCATTAATAAATGAGATTTTGCTAAAAATGAAATGAAATAAAAGTGTCAAAACTTTTGTATTTTACTAAAACTTGTATAGTTGTATTATTATGACGCGTATTCATTGGGTAACATTTGTTCTACGACATTATTTCGCAACAATTTCGTAACATCTATATGTTACATTTAAAAAAATACGAATACGATGTCACTTACTTTCCGGGCAACGATCATTAAATCAAATATTCTTGCCAGTGATTTTATTCACACCCTATAGAAATCAGTATTATAAAAATAATAACTATTAATGAAATATGTAGCTGTAGTTAATCATAATTAGTTTGAGTTATTTATATCTAGAAGCGTGTATTTTATATTGGTGATAAATTTAAGCTTAGCAAATAAAATTTTATATTGTCAGTAAAAGCAATTTTATTTATTTAATATGAAACTCGAATATACCCTCCTACTCTTAAAAACAGATAAAACAAACGGGTTAGCCCTTCGAGCAACGCATCTTCCGTCCCGTCACACCTCGGACACTCCCATCCATACAACGGGCTCGTTATAGACAACTGTCATTTTTACTTGTGTATGTGTGCGTGACGACAGGCGTGTGAGTGCAGGGTTGACATTCGTTTTGTTTTGATACACCTGATGACTACGTACCTACGTACAGTATCTACCAAAGAGGATGTAATAAATAAATAATGTACGTACCTACTACCTAGTTGCTGCTAATTTAAATTTTTCCAATAATTTTATTATGAAAGATATCCATCCGAGACTCTAAGAAGGCGAACTCAGTTCAATGGTCGCGCCTTTTTTTATAGATATGAATATGGCACCTCCTTCGTTTCAGTCTAATATACAAGAAACTACGATGAAACCTTCTTGGATGAAACGAACATGCAACAAGTCCAGCGCCATACCATAGCACTTTGGTTCACATAAGTCTTCACAAATTTTTTGACATTTCGCGGGCGGGGGCGGGTAAGCGGCGCGGGTGCGGGGGGGAGAGTGTCCGTTCTGTATGTAGTACTATACTACATACTATTGTCTATTCTGTGGTCCCGTTAGTAGTCCAGCGTTTCTCCAAGGGTCATCCACACGAGAGGC
This sequence comes from Phthorimaea operculella, assembly GCA_024500475.1. NCBI lineage: Eukaryota > Metazoa > Arthropoda > Insecta > Lepidoptera > Gelechiidae > Phthorimaea > Phthorimaea operculella. The sequence continues at coordinate 192,312 of JANFCV010000242.1, forward strand.
TTTCAAAGTCTTGCTTCGACGAAAAGAGACTGAAGATCCGTCAAGAAGCTGCCGTGCTGCCGTGCTGCCGTGCATGCCTGTGCTGTGATGTACATTTCTATGTCGGACATTATTTAATGTTGTCCAAAACACTGTCGTGCATTATATACAAACTGGTATTACTTCAGCTATCCGATAGCAGATGGCGCTCAAAGCGGGCTAACGAATTTTATTTTAGGTCTTTCAGAATACGTTTTAGAGAATGGAAACAAGGGTTTTTAGTTTAAAAAAATTAGATTGAATCAGCTGTCACTTCTGCGGATCAATACAATACTTTCTCGCTACGGCGGAAAATATTTAATTTTACTGAGAAATACAGTTTGAATTACCTATAAAGCGAAGCCTGTAACAAAAACGTGAGTACACTTTTATAAAAATAACTTCCTGCAGTTCTAAGGCTTCAGAAAATCGTGAAATCTGCCATAAGTGTTATGATCATTTTGAGGTAAAATCTTATAGAAAATCATCGATTTACTGATACTTACTACGTACAGAACTCCTATCAGACTTATATTACTCGCCTCCAGCAAGTTCTATTCCAAATTCAAGTAGAAAAGCCTTCAATTTACTGATGCAGGAAATAGGCGTTTTAGGGATTAGTATGTACCTATTTATCAATTTTTACACATTAGATTAATGTTTCTGTTAAATTTGCTTATTCTGAAACGAAATTAAGGGAAAGACCCAATCTAGGCACTATAATTATCTGGGGGCATTACTGTGTCTGCACCAAAATGAGCCTAAATTGGTTATCATAGCAGATATTAACTCACAAAACCATCTCAAAACATAAAACATTACCATACATGCTTTGCATTGCAATACAGTTATTATGCTACTTTTTATCAACCCTCTGCATACTAAGATTGATTGATTGATTGATTTATTTATTACACTGTGGAAATTACATTATATTGTTACAAAATGTCCGATATAAGAATTCGCATAGTGCTCGTCAAAAATAAAACTAATAATAACACAAATTAATATTAAAAAATATAAACCATTGCAGATAATCAATTAAACAATTTCAAACAATAAAATAATAAAACAATAATAAAAATAATGTCAAAACAATAAGTGGGGTACAAACAATAAACTTTTTGAATTATCAAATAAACTTGTTTACATTATCTTGCAATAGATACCCATTAATAACTGATTTATTTTCAAGGTAATTATATCAATTTTATACAAATACAGTGTAAACTCTTTATAACGTCATCCTATATAACAATAAACTCCCTATAAAGTAGAAGAGAGCACAATTTGGTTGGTTTGCATTAAAACCCACATATTGATACACTCTTTATAGCGATACAGCCATTCTCTATTACGAAGGAATGTGTTCATAGTTCAAGACAGTAAATATTTATTATCGGTATTATTATAAAAGACTTTGAAGCTCCGAAACATCCGAGGTCGGTCTAGCTTTTGTTATCCTTAATTGCCTTGAACACGTGCAGCAGGACGCATTGTTTTCTCGGAAGTGATGTCTTCAACCAAGCAAGCCTGCTGGGTACCTATCGTATTATCAGTCGTAACCCTACTTTGAAACTGTTAACATGGCCTGTAAAAGAGAAGCGATTAGTAGTAATAATTTATAAGCATATTTTATATAAGACATATCAAAATTCTTGTTAATTTGGTTGTTTTTCTTATTCATTCCATATAACGATAACTCTCTATAACGACAAAAAATGCTCAGTCCCTTGAGTTTCGTTATAAAGAGTTTACACTGTATGTAAAACATTGTACTTATGTCGGACTTCAAATATCAACAAAATTTAAGTTTGAATTTCAGTTGTAGAAATCTCCACCTTATATGGCATGTTTACGTTTTTCACCTGGTATGCGGATATATGTTTACATTTTTCACCTGGTATGCGGAGGGTTAAAAATTCATCGTCTTTCTGCCCATATCCTAAGTACTTGGGGTCGGTGCAACACGTTATGTTGAACGCAAAATCATGTTGCAAAAGGATTTGGCTGAATTTTACGACCGGCCGCCGACCAGACGTCTACCCTCCTTTGGTTTGCTTTTGTGGTGGATTAACCACCACCATAGGGTTAGCCCTGGCTGTTTGGGTTAGAAAATATCTGTGTTATTAAATGATAATCATACTCACTTATCACTCCTCATCTTTATCACTCCTCAGCATCCAAGATGGGTGATCCATGGATGATCCAGCCGCACGAGCATGCGAAGTTTGCGGAGCACTTCCGGAACCTCGGCCCGGTCAACGGACACCTCACTGGGGAGCAAGCCAAGCGGTTCATGTTGCAGGTGATTAATATTTATTTCATGAAACATCAACAGCAAACCCTAACTCTATGTATGTAAGAGCCCTTTCACAAGAGCGATTTTGTTCGGCGGAGGGAGATCGCGGCTGACATTGTACCGAAAAACAACCACGGCCAGCATGCGGCGAATAAGAACTCGCAGGAGCCGCCGCGTACTCGCCGCGATCTCGCTCCGCCGAGAAATCGCCGAACAAAATCGCTCGTATGAAAGGGCTCTAACTGGGAGATTATTGTGAGATCAAGTTATGCTCTATTATCTATCAGGGATTAAAATAAAATATCTACACTAATATTAAACAGTAAAGTTCTTTTTTATTGTTTACTCAAACAATTAACTATCTAACTAACACACAAAGTTCCCAACAAATGTTCCCACAAATTTGTTTAAAATGCATATTCATTGGGAACATTTTAAGTGAACTTTTGTATTTATGCAATGTTTCGAAACTTTTCCCTAGAAATGTTCTAAAATAAATACCCGTCTTAGCTTGTTTCATACAGAATGTTGTTGATATTTCAGTCCCAACTGCCGCCTCCAGTGCTCGGTCAGATCTGGACACTTGCTGACACCGATTCTGATGGAAAATTGGACCTCAAGGAGTTTTCCATTGCTTGCAAAGTAAGTAATTTTAATAAGATTAAAGAATATCTTTTCTACTCGGGATTTAGAATTTAGAAAATATTTCAAGGGTTAACCAGTACTTGAAATAAAAAGTATTCCTATAGGTCGAAATGTAGAAATTCGATACTTACGGAAGGTTAAAAAAACTTCTTTAGGTTACCCAGAATGTTTTACCCCTTCAAATATAAGCGGAAAATTTTCAAAAGAGCATACCTAGGACCGCCTCAAATGGTTCAAAAATATCGCCTATACTACATTACTTTAGTAAATAAATTATTTCTTTTGTTGTATATGCAGCAAGTTAAAGTCAATTTATAAAAGTAAAAAACGTTAGTGTATACCTTGGGTATAAAAAGATATAGTGAACCATTTGAGGAGGTCCTAGGTATACTCATTTGACCCCGACAGTACATTTGATCAAAATGGTCTTTAAGATGTAAGACAAGGGCATAACATGGGGGCAGGGCACATTAACACAAACATTTGTTTTTGCAGATAATCAACTTGAAACTACATGGGATAGAAGTTCCCAAAGTTCTACCGCCTTCTTTGCTGGGATCTTTAAGTCCTGCTGGTAAGTAAATCTATTTATGCAAGTCGTATAGTCGTATGCAAGGACCATTGATATCGCCAAAGCAAAAAGAGAGAAAATACATACATTTCTTTCTATTATTTCCATAGGTCCACCGAAACAGCAATTCGCTGCGCCAGCGAAGCCGCCGATTCCTCCGATGCCCTCCATCCCCCCTCAACCCTCCCAAACCACCACCAACCTTCTCGGTGACTTCAACCAACCCCCCACCGCCCCTATCATCCCCCCAGCGAAACCCGCTGTACCTGACTTGATATCTGGGGTGAAACCGTTGACTCAGCCAATCACGACGCAGCCTCTAATGGGATCGAACGCGCTGATTGGTGGGGTCCAGCCGGCGCCTCTGATTGGCCAGCCGGCTGCGCCTTTGATTCCCGGAGTGCCACCGTTAGCCTCTCAGCCTTTGATCGGTGGACCGGCGCCTTTAGCGGCCAAGCCTTTGGTACCGGGCGTGCCTCCTCAACCGATGATACCGCCGCAACCTATGATGGGAACACAACCGCTTATCGGGGGTCTGCCAGCAGCAGGTACAACTCAGCCTCTAATCGGTACAACTCAGCCTCTAATTGGTACAAGTCAGCCGTTAATTGGTACAAGTCAGCCGTTAATTGGTGCAACTCAACCTCTAACTGGTACAACGCAGCCACTGATGGGTGCTACTCAACCATTGATCGGGCCATCTCAACCGCTAGGTACAACACAACCTTTAATCGGTACAACGCAACCACTGATTGGTGCAACTCAGCCTTTAATAAGTACAAGTCAACCACTAATCGGTGCAAATCAGCCATTAACAGGTACAACTCAGCCGCTAACTGGTACAACTCAGCCTTTAACTGGTCCAACTCAGCCTCTAACTGGTACAACCCAGCCTCTGATTGGTACAAGCGACTTACCCGGTCCCGCACCTATAATACCTCCCTCACAACCTTCAACTAGAGCTGGCTCGCTGACCGGGTCGTTAATCAGCCCGACTTCGACCGCGGCGGTCCCGGGTTCCATTCCGCAGCCTGTCACTTCGACCCCCATAACAGCTTTGAAAAGCGAGGTTCTGTCTAAGCCTGGTGAGTGAAATTTTTGAATGCCGTGATTGGTTGTAGCTAAATTTTTGAAACATTACTCTTATGATTTGATTATATTTCACTGAACGATATTAAAGATTGCAGTAGGTAAAATGTGTGTGTGTCAAAAATAGTAATTCAATTATATTTCGCCATTTTTAATTTACGACTGACTTAAAAATGGGTATTTTCATTTCGACCCGTATGCCCATTAATAGCTTTTGAAAGCATACGTACAACACGCTTACATGCGTAAAGTGCGCTGTATTCAAAAAGTTTGTATATGTTTGTCCTTGCATGTCTCAAGTAGAGTCTGGCCAGCGAGTCTTTGGACACGGAAATGGCGCCAATTTTAAAAATCTTTCACATGTTAACACTGAAAAACTACAATAAAACAATTTTGATACTTAGTATTATTTTGTTTTCTGCTCTTCAGTACCTTGCCTACCGGTATGTATGTATGATGTATCTACCGGGAGTAACAGAAAGGGTATAACAAGCCGAAAGGAGGTCAAGGTACTCATGAAACTGAACAACTTTCCCCATGAAACATGGGTCGATCGATATATGAAAAAAATATTTGGATCTCCCATACAAAATCGCAGATCAGATGATTGATTTACTCTGAGAGGTCCAAATTTTTTTTCGTATTTCGTCCCATGTTCCATGGGGAAAATTGTTCAGTTTCATGAGTACCTTGACCTCCTTTCGGCTTGTTATACCCTTTCTGTTACTCCCGGTAGATACATCATACATACATACCGGTAGCAAATAAACAAACTAAAGGGCAGAAAACAAAAAAATAGTAAGTATCAAAATTGTTTTATTGTAGTTTTTCAGTGTTAGCATGTTGCCATTTGAAATATTTGAATTATTTGACGTCCAAAGACTCGCTAGCCAGACTCTACCTATTTGGCCGATTTTGATTAAGTATTCTTGTTTTTTTTCTAAGTTAGGATTCGCAACAAGTTCCATCACAATCAATTCAATAGTTATTTACACACAAAATAAAAAGTGATTGTCTACTTTGTAGGTTACAATTTAGGTACATAATTGCATGCATTACATCTATTTGAAATTATGTGAAATCGCATTATTATTGTTAGATAAAACTATGAAAAAATTGGTCATAAGAGTATTGTTTTCTACTTATGAATTGGCATATATTAAAATTTAGTATTAACACGGCATGGCTTGATATTTTACATTCTAGAACATTTGGATTGAGTTGTACCTTTAGCCCTAACCATGGTTGATGCTGCATGCTTGATTTTGGTAAGTGCTAGATATATTTTATGGTTTTAGATTATTTCTAAAAGTAATTTATACTTAATATTATGTATAAAACTGTCATCAAAATACTATGTAAGTATTTGTAAGTTTTAATGTATTATGTATTATTTGATAATAATATTAACTTAATTTTGCAGCGCTACATTTCATTATTTTGTCAACTTATTTGTTTTTAAGCTGTTGATGATTTTTAACAGCACGGATTATGCCCGAACTATATTAGGTTTTGCCTGGAAGTAGTTAGATTTTGTGATGTGTATGCTGATTGCTGAGTTTTAATTACAATATGCTAGTCAGATGCTACAATAATCCACTGCTGGGTAGAGTTATTATAAGCCATATTACGACATATCTGATAAGCTTTGCACTTAGATTCCCAAGTGTAATGCATGGTCTTTTACGACATCACTTATCGTAATTTACATATAGTGGGTGTAAGGGACGGTGGTCGTAAAACTTTGCAGGCATGATCAATTATGAAACTGAACAACTTTTACTATGTTCGGGAACGAAAAAGTATTTTATTTTCATAGCAAACCCGTCGTCAGCTGATCGAGAAGTTAGTATGACAGGTCGACAAATTATTTGCTTCCGAACATAGACTCCACAGAAAAAGTTGTTCAGTTTCTTAATTTGACATGCCTTGCCCACCAAGTTTTCTGTACACTGTCTCTTATGCCGCGTATATGGTGATACAATTCTAACCAGCTACATTGATGAGGTTGATAAATTCGTTTGAAAAAGCGTAGTGATTTTAGAACTAAGAAATATTTGACCGCTTCGATGAAATAAAAACGTAAGTCATAAAAAAACACTCTAGATTCTGACCTAGTATACTATGTACGGCAGGTTCGTTGGCTACCAGCCCCACCGATATGGCAATGGGTGTGGTGAGTCCACCTCCAAGTGCTGAGTGGGCCGTGCCGCAAGCACAGAAACTCAAGTGAGTATTGGTTCAGCACCGCCCCTGGTGGCGTAAAGCAGTAAAATTCCTGGTACTCTCTGTAACCTTTTTATGGCGAGGCGAACAATCTGTTAGACGAAATGACGAAAATACTTAATAAAAATACTAAAGAATAATATTAATTAAAGATGTTTTATTAAAATACTGAAGTATTTATAGTCTGAGCATGTAGAATTCAGGTTTCGAAATCCTGGAATCTGTTCGAAGTACAAACAGTGTATTCCCAGTGATCTGCATAAATGCAACCCAATAATTAAACATTAAAAAGTTATTATAAGTATTTTTATAACATTTATTGAATACTAATTATCTGCAGGTACACGCAATTATTCAACGCGACTGACCGCGCCAAATCTGGAGCTGTGTCTGGCGCGCAAGCTCGCTCGATCATGCTGCAATCAAGGCTACCTCAGCAGGCTTTAGCGCAAATCTGGGCACTTTCTGACTTGGACAGTGACGGGAAACTAGGTAAGATATAGCGTGAAACACAAATACTTGCACACAAATACTTAAATGTTCATCATCATCATCATATCAGCCATAGGACGCCCACTGCTGGACCTAGGCCTCCCCTAAATATTTCTACCTTGTCCGATTAGAAGCGGCCTGCATCCAGCATTTCCCCGCGGACTTGACCACATCGTCTGTCCATCTCGCGGGGGGCCGTCCTACGCTGCGCCTGCCGATACGTGGTCTCCACTCGAGAACTCTCCTGCTTTACCGATTATCAGTCCTTCGAGCAATGTGGCCTGCCCATTGCCACTTCAACTTACTGACTCTTTTATCTCTAAATGTTAGTTCATGATTATTTTCCCTCTATTGTCAGGTTGCGAAGAGTTCGTCCTGGCGATGTATCTCTGCGAGAAAGCGACGCAAGGCGAGGCCGTGCCAGCCAAGTTGCCTCCGGAACTTATTCCGCCGTCATTCAGGTACTAACATCATTATCATCATCTTCACCATCTATCTACTACTACTACTACTATATAATAAAGTCCACTGCTGAACATGGGCCTTCCCCTAGTAGGGAGGTATTTGCCATACTCACACTCTTGGCAGGCGAATTGGTCAGCAAAATGCAAGATGTTGCAATGCGATTGCGAAATTCATCAAGGGTTTGAACATCTGGATGAATTTATCCCTTAGTCGCTTCTTACGACACTACGGGAAAGATATGGGGTGATGACATTCTAAGCCGACACGACCGTTGACATCACATGGCAACTTAAATGCCTAACATTCAATCATAAACAGATTTTCAATAATACAAAAACAATGATTATATGCTTGCCTGGAACTAGGGCGCCAAGGTAAAATATATAATAGCATGTTGGGTGAATTCTTGAAATGCATGCGTTTCTTTGTTTGCAGTTTGTATAATACTTTTAAAATGTATCTAGACACACGGCAGTGTGTCCGCCAAGTTCGAGCAAAAAAAGCGACACACCGGCCGTGGGTTATATTACACGAACCATTTCGGGCCAAGTTCGACCCACCTATAACTCAAAATCTATTTTATCTACGCATATGAAATTTCTAGTATCTGTCGAGATCTACTTACTTATCTAAAATACAAAATTTCATTAATGTACCTATTGTAGGTCTTGAGATATTGACGTCAGAAAATCGCTATTTTTACTATACACTCACTGACTGACTCACTCATCAAAAACCTAGACCACTTCCAATGGTCGTATTGACTTGAAATTTGGCATGGAGGTAGGTCTTTAGGTCAAGGTAAAGGAAAAAATCTGAAAATGGCCAAGTGTGAGTCGGTTTTAAAAATAATGAAGGTGTAAATTCATACCCCTATGGAACTAAAACAAAAAATTTATCTATATCTTCCAATCGTCGTACCGACCTAAAATTCGTTACGAAGGTTTGTATTTAGTCAAAGTAAAGTATAAATGAGATATTTCCTTACCTAACTTAATCATAAGAAAAAAAGAAAATAAACCTTACAAAAATAAATGAAATCCACCCAAAACATAAATGTGAAAGGCTGCCAAGTTCGTTAATATTGGAATGCTTCGCCTATAAAAGAAGTGAGATCTAAATAAGTACCAAGTTCCATACACAGACCTCAGTTAAAAATAGTTACAGGAATGCACACTTGATTTTCCGCAGTTTGGAAAGTAAATTCTTATTTCCAAACTGCGAAAAATCAAGTGTGCATTCCTGTAACTATTTTTAACTGAGGTCTGTGTATGGAACTTGGTACTTATTTAGATCTCACTTCTTTTATAGGCGAAGCATTCCAATATTAACGAACTTGGCAGCCTTTCACATTTATGTTTTGGGTGGGATTACTTCTAACAGAGTAGATGTTTGGATTGTATTGTATGCAGTTATGAAATTTTAATAAATCTTCTCATCACCATACTTACATAATTTGAGCACCCGAACAATTTCATGTAGATCTGCCAATACAGAGTGTTAATTTAAATGCGTGCCATAGCTTCAGGGTAGGTTAAGTATCGATTAAGGATGCCGTAAAAAATATTGAAAAAAATCCAAGTAAAAAAAGAAAAAATATTTTTCCGATTAAGTCAAAAAAAAATTTTTCTTTCTTTTCTTTTATATCAAATGTCAAAAAAATTGTGACTGGGATTTTTTTCAGTATTTTTTACGGCATCCTCTATCGATACTAAACCGACCCTGAAGCTATGGCACGCATTTAAATTAACACCCTGTCGAGTTTATCACTAAAAGTAGAATCTGACTTTCTAAAAATCTTTCATTTAGGCGTGACTCCGTAACGTCGACTGGCAGTAACAAATCTTACGAAGACCGTCGCAGAGAAAACATGGCGCGTGGTCAAGCTGAGTTAGAGAGACGAAGGTCACAACTAGCAGACGCTCAGATGAAGGAAAAGGTATGATCTGGTCTTTCGGTCTTTTCTCGAGAAGATCGTCGCAGAGAAAACATGGCGCGTGGTCAAGCTGAGTTAGAGAGACGAAGGTCACAACTAGCAGACGCTCAGATGAAGGAAAAGGTATGATCTGGTCTTTCGGTCTTTTCTCGAGAAGATCGTCGCAGAGAAAACATGGCGCGTGGTCAAGCTGAGTTAGAGAGACGAAGGTCACAACTAGCAGACGCTCAGATGAAGGAAAAGGTATGATCTGGTCTTTCGGTCTTTTCTCGAGAAGATCGTCGCAGAGAAAACATGGCGCGTGGTCAAGCTGAGCTGGAGAGACGAAGGTCACAACTAGCAGACGCTCAGATGAAGGAAAAGGTATGATCTGGTCTTTCGGTCTTTTCTCGAGAAGATCGTCGCAGAGAAAACATGGCGCGTGGTCAAGCTGAGCTGGAGAGACGGAGGTCACAACTAGCAGACGCTCAGATGAAGGAAAAGGTATGATCTGGTCTTTCGGTCTTTTCTCGAGAAGATCGTCGCAGAGAAAACATGGCGCGTGGTCAAGCTGAGCTGGAGAGACGGAGGTCACAACTAGCAGACGCTCAGATGAAAGAAAAGGTATGATCTGGTCTTTCGGTCTTTTCTCGAGAAGATCGTCGCAGAGAAAACATGGCACGTGGTCAGGCTGAGTTGGAGAGACGAAGATCACAACTAGCAGACGCCCAGATGAAGGAAAAGGTATGGTCTTTTGCAGTCTTTATCGAGAAAAAAATATGGCTCGCGGTCAAGCTGAGCTGGAGAGACGGAGGTCACAACTAGCAGATGCTCAGATGAAGGAAAAGGTATGGTCTTCTGCGGTCTTTTTGGAGAAGACCGTCGCAGGGAAAACATGGCTCGCGGTCTGGCTGAGTTAGAAAGACGGAGGTCAGAACTAGCGGACGCTCAGATGAAGGAAAAGGTATGGTCTTTTGGTCTTTTCATGAGAAGACCGTAATAGACCAACATGGCGCGTGGTCAAGCTGAATTGGAGAGACGAAGGTCACAACTAGCGGACGCTCAGATGAAGGAAAAGGTACGGTCTTTTGCGGTCTTTATCGAGAAAAAAATATGGCGCGCGGTCAGATTGAATCGGAGAGACGAAAGTCACAATTAGCAGACGCTCAGATGAAGGAAAAGGTTTGGTCTGGTCATTCGGTCTTTTCTTGAGAAGACCGACGCAAAGAAAACATGGCGCGCGGTCAGGCTGAGTTGGAGAGGCGAAGATCACAACTAGCAGACGCTCAGATGAAGGAAAAGGTATGGTCTTTTGCGGTCTTTATCGAGAAGACCGTCGCAAAGAAAACATGGCGCGCGGTCAGGCTGAGTTGGAGAGGCGAAGATCACAACTAGCAGACGCTCAGATGAAGGAAAAGGTATGGTCTTTTGCGGTCTTTATCAAGAAGACCGTCGCAAAGAAAACATGGCGCGCGGTCAGGCTGAGTTGGAGAGGCGAAGATCACAACTAGCAGACGCTCAGATGAAGAAAAAGGTACGGTCTTTTGTGGTCTTCTGCGGTCTTTTCCGAAAAGATCATAGTAGACCAATATGGCACGCGGTCAGGCTGAGTTAGAAAGACCGAGGTCACAACTAGCAGACGCTCAGATGAAGGAAAAGGTATGGTCTTTTGTGGTCTTTTTAGCGAAGACCATCGCAGGATAAATAGTGCGCGTGGTCAAACTAAGTTAGAGAGACAAAGATCACAACTAGCAGACGCTCAGATGAAGAAAAAGGTATGGTTTTCTGAGGGCTTTTCTTGAGAAGACCGTCGCAGAGAAAACATGGCGCGTGGTCAAGCTGAATTAGAGAGACGAAGGTCACAACTAGCGGACGCTCAGATGAAGGAAAAGGTACGGTCTTTTGTGGTCTTCTGCGGTCTTTTCCGAAAAGACCATAAGTAGACTAACACTGTATCTAGTCAAGCTGTATAAGGGGGAAATTAAAAGATAGACAAGATATATTTTCTTAGATAGATTTCCTTGAGAAGACAGACGCCCAGATTAAGACGCTCAGAGAAGGAATATTTATGGCATTTAAATCAAAAGCATTTATTTCTCAGTAGGAATTACAAGATTCACTTTAAGAAAGTCACATTCTAATTCAAACTTAAAAAAAGGGAAAATTTGTAGTCCAAAATTTTCTCTTTTTTATAACAATTTGTGTTCCTACTCTAAACGCGGCTCGGGCGGGATAAAAATAAATAAAAATAAAGGCACTGCCTCGGGGCTGGCCAGGCTAACCACACAGCATGTATCTTTATGCCTCAATGAATGACAAGTAAATGGAAATAATCACTAAGTCAATATTTAAAACAAGAAAGGTGTTACATGGGTATAGTTAGCCGGACCCCCTGGACAGGAAAACCCCCCCAAAAACCTGCCCAGAAGTGCACCTATTCTAAAATTCACAATATTTTTAGGCCCTATGCTACCCTAGCTAAGTTAGAAAATAAATTAATATTAATAGCCAAAAAGGGCTCAACAAAATAAAAATAAAAATTACAGTAGATAATTCTAACTGTTTCGTCTTTAAAATAATAATAATATACTTTAAACATTTGAGCACCAAAATGTCATAGAAAAAAAAGTAGATTTACAGTAAATGTAAAAAATACATGTCAAGAATTAAGGAATAATATAGACAAAATCAATATACGTTAACAAAATAGAATTTCAAATAAAATTAAGATACCTAAGCGTAAAAATTAAAATTAAAATTAAAATTATACAATTATTATTATGTCAATTGTAAATTCCATGCACGTCCCGATTTGGTATTAACAATGCGTGCATGTTTCTTGTGCTGAGCTGGAACTTCAGAGGTCCATGCCTCTTTGTCATTAATGTAATCATCTAACTTATAATAGGCTTTATAACATAATGTTTTCTTAATCACAGATTTAAATTTAGTTTCTGATAAACTTAATATATCTTCCGGTATTTTGTTATAGTATCGTATACTTAGACCTTCAAATGAAGTCCTAACTTTAGCTAGTCTATACTTAGGTTGATCTATTTTATTTTTACTCCTAGTATTGCGGTTATGCCTGTCATAATTTGTAGTAAAATTATTTATGTTCTTCCTGACATACATAATGTTTTCATAAATATATTGACATGGTACCGTCATTATATTTATTTCTTTAAACAGTTCCTTAGAGAATCACGACTACAAAGTTTATAAATTGCTCTAATCGCCCTTTTTGAAGAACAAAAATTGTTTCAATATCTGCGGCGCGACCCACAGCAAAATTCCATAGGACATAATGCTGTGAAAATAACTAAAGTAAACAAGTCGTGCTGTTGCAACATCCGTGATTTCTCTAATTTTACGTACCGCGTAGGCAGCCGAACTTAATCTCCCCGACAATGATGTAATATGAGGGCCCCATTGGAGCTTTGAGTCAAGAGTAATTCCCAAAAAAACTGTGCTGGTAGTAAACTCTAATTTTTCATTATTTAGTACAATATAATTATCCAAAGAATGTACTACATTTGGCAGAGTAAATAATACACATTTAGTTTTCTTTGCATTAAGAACCAAATTGTTTGCACTAAACCAACTGTGAATTTGTCCAAGAGTGCGATTTACTTCATCATAATTATGTGCACGTCTATCGACCTTAAATATAAGGGATGTATCATCAGCAAATAATACAATCTTGGACAATTTCTCTATCATGTAAGGCAAGTCATTTATGTAAATTAGAAATAAAAATGGTCCCAATATAGAACCTTGAGGCACACCAATTTTAACACGAGATCCCTGTGATTTGGTGCCGTTTATTTGAACCTTCTGAGTTCTATTATCTAAATATGAATCCAACAAATTCAGAGCTGCGTTTCGAATACCATAGTGTTCCAATTTTAACAATAACGTTTCATGATCAACGCAATCAAATGCCTTCGAAAGGTCACAAAAAATACCAATGGCATCCTTTGATTCTTCCCAGGCATTAAATACATGTTTGATTAGAGCTATACCAGCGTCTGTAGTACAACGTCCCTTTGTAAAACCAAATTGCTGGTTGTGTAACAAGTTGTTGCAATTAAAATGGGACAGCATTTGATTGAGTATGATCTTCTCAAACACTTTGCTTAGTACTGGCAAAATTGAAACAGGCCTATAGTTACTGGGATCTTGTTTGTCGCCAGCTTTAAATAGCGGAACTACCTTGCTATCTTTCATTAAATCAGGAAAAATGCCATGATCAATACATTCGTTGAAGTTGGTATTTTGTGGTCTCCTACGACCTTTTTCTTATTATTTAACAGAAATTTCGTATTCAACCGTCTTTTCTTGAGAAGTTTGGTATTTAAAGCCGTCCGCTGCATCAGGCAGATCGTACGCTCGTACCGATCCACGTACGAAGTTCACTTTACTACAAGCGGTGCAGATGAAGTGAGTGAACTTCGCACGAGCCCTCGCATTGCGGGTACGCGCGGACAATACGCGTCACGCAGCGGGGGCCTTATGGTATCGTCGCATACGGAACGCAGCGATTAATTTTTGTTTCAGTGATTGACATATTGGTTATAATAAAATTTGAGTGTGTATTTGAATTTTATTAACTTTGATTTTATTTTCATGCAATCTAGGAAGCAGAGGTAAACCATAGTTGCAATACAGGGTGTTCATTTAAATGCGTGCCATAGCTTCAATATTGAAATAAATCCTACATCAAAATTTTATTTTTTTCTTAGCCGAAATTTTATTTAATTGCGAATTATCACAGCCAAGATTCGTTCATATTCTAAGTCGATTAGACGAAAGTGCTTGTATTGCACTCTCTAAAAGACAAAAGTGAAAAAAGGTTATTTTTCCACAAAAAATAATGAAAATTTCAAAATATAGCATAAGGAAAAAAAAAAAATTTTCGCCATGAATTTTTTCAATGTATTTTACGGCATCCTTTATTGATACTAAACCTGCCCTGAAGCTATGGCACGCATTTAAATTAACACCCTTTATAATAAAAATTAGGTAAATTCTTACGAAAAGAGTAAATAGTGTGTTAACTGCATACCAAATTTTAAAACACTTCTCGTGTTAGGTAAACAATTTTTGGAAAACTTCCAAAATTTTCACCGCAGGCAGGATCCTGAAAAAAGAAAAAAAAGAAAAAATTTTGGAAGTTTTCCAAAAAAAGTGTATTAACTTTTTCTATTTTTACACTTTATCTCACAGGCGGAAAGAGAGCGCAAAGAGCGCGAGGAAGCTGAAAAGAGAGAGAAGATACGTTTAGAGCAACAGAAGAGGGAGCAAGAGGAATTGGCTCGCAAGCAAAAGGAAGAACAGGTAAATACCTACTTGATAAAATAAGTATTTTTTCTCAAACATGCTAGGAAATATGTTCATTTCTTTCAAAAAAAGAATACGCAAAGTTTCCCATTGTGTGTCATGTCTCCGATCGCGCCAGCAAAGTTGTATGGAATTCCTTTGCTGGTGTCCGGCAAAGGAAATTCGTTACACGCTAAGTCACACAGGTGATTAATTTCAAAATAGATATTTCTATGAATCTCATAAGAACGGAACGTAATTTTGTATGAAAAGTTGATATGAACTAACTAAAGACAAGGCTGTATAATTTTATAACCCTTGCCTACCCTAAATGGACCAATAGAATAAAAAAGGAATGAACTAAACATACTTATAGAATGGCTGAATGGCAATGAATACTGTGCCTAGCTGAAGGCCTATTTATTAAAAAATACACAATTGGTGGAAAAACACAAACAAAATGGGTGGGAAAACGTGGAACTTTCCATGATTAGGGCTGTTGTATTGTAGTCTCTTTTGTTTAAAACGGAATAAAGATGAGAGTAGTATCGAGATGGACTGCACGCCGCCAAATATAAGGGGTGCATAAGGGCTGAAGCCAAACTGACCGTGGAAATCATTTTTTATAAAGTACGTACTTAGTTTGTTATTTCCTAGCATTTTTTGAGAAAAGCACTATGTAAGCCTCGGGGAAAATGGCTTTGCTTGACTAGTATAATTGAGGTCCTCGCCTACGGCTCGGACTTCAAACTCTACTCGTCCAGCAAAGCCTTGTTTTTCCGACCTCGACAACAATGTACTATTTCTAATATGTAGGCTTTCGCGCGTTAAGGATCCAAATGTCGGCATTTAGTTTCCGAGATATATGCATTTTAGGATGCCCGTCACAAAAAAGTGTTAGAAAAATTGTCGTTTTTAGGGTTTCGTAGTCTACTAGAAACCCTTATCATTTCGTCAAGTCTGTCTGTCTGTCTGTATGCCGCGCCATCAGTTTAAGAGCTATCGACATCAAATTTGGTGTGAAGATAGATCGTGTTGACCCAAAATTAGAAATGTTGAGAAAAAAATATTTAATTTGTTTTTTTGACACTCTTCCCATACATGGGAAAAGAGGGAAATTTTTTTTTTTCGCCTGTAATATTGAGTAGTGTATTGTTGAATAGGTCTTTTAAAACTGAGGGTAGGTTTCTTTGAAACAAAGTTTGAGAAAATGAAAACTATAACGAATACTGTACGACTTAAGAATATGAAATATTAAAGTTTTTCAATTTGCGGTTGGTAACCATACAGCTGCAAACAAACCAGCAACAAAATTAGCTTTGTAACGCTGAAAGACCTTATATTTAAACGTTGACTACGAAACCCTATTTGTGAGCGTGTCTGACACGCTGGTGGCTGCTTTTTGGTAGTCATTACAATAGAAAGACTATACTAGAGGTAGATTCCGAAATTAGTTATAAGTTATCGGCTTACTGGACCTTCGAGGTATTAGAAATTTTATAAATTTAGGTTTTTTGGACTTAAAACTTTGGAGATCTATAAAACTGAAAGTTTCAGGAAATAAATTGTTTTTTATAGTCAGTATGATAGAGTAAACTGCTTGTTTGATAGATGAGGCTCCTATACGTCTGTACATTTTTTGTAGGAAAAACGCGAGGCAGCCAGAAAAGAGATGGAACGGCAATGTCAACTTGAATGGGAAAAGAAGAGGTATGTACTTGATTTTAATAGTAATTATTATTATTACTACTACGTGGCTATTATTTTATTGCTAAAGACGGTGACAAACCCAATTTTTTCACACTTTAACTTCGTGTCCTCAAAGTATACAAAAAATAACTCCCATATGTGTAAGCCGGACTTTTAGTATAAATTTTGGTTTTTAGGTGAAATCTAAATCATAAGCTGGTATGAATATTTTTTCTACTATTCACAAAGAGAACAGATCGTGAACGGTAGGAACGGCAATAATGCAAATTTATTATTAAACGAACAAGTATTTCTGTAGCCGCTGTAGCCAAGATGGAAGAGGCGTCGCCAGTACGGATGGCGAAGGTCGCTGGTTCAAATCCAGCCGGCGGCGAAAAAATTTGCAAGTTTTCCAAAATTGTATACCTAACACGAGAAGTGTTTTAAATTCGGGTATTCAGATAGCTTACCTTTCACTTACTTTATACTTCCACCACAAAACCCTCGAAATAATGCATTATTTTATATTCCCCCAGGACCCGCGAACTGGAGACGATGCGTACGGAAGAGCAGTCCAAGGTCCTGGCTCTCAAATCCAAGACCCAGAGCATCTCAGTGGAACTCAATGCGGCTACTAGTCGCGCCTCGGCGCTAGCTGTCAATATACGCGAGACTCGCACTGCTGTAGCCAGTGCGAAATGTACTATTGATGGCATGAGGTAATTACACACAAAACACAGTTATCTGACGCTCTAAACACATTTATTTCACGCTCAAAACACACTTATTTCACGCTCCAATTACACTTATTTCACGCTCCAAACACCCTTATTTCACGCTCCAAACTTACTTATTTAACACTCCAAGCACACTATTTCACACTCCAAACACACTTTATTTCTCTCTCCAAACGCACTTATTTCACGCTCCAAACACACGTCTTTCACGCTCCAAACACAATTATTTCACACTCAAAACACAATTATTTCACGCTCAAAACACACTTTATTTCACTCTCCAAACGCACTTATTTCACGCGCCAAACACCCTTATTTCACGCTCCAAACACACTTATTTCACGATCCGAACACACTTATTTCACACTCAAAACACACTTATTTCAAGTTCCATACACACTTATTTCTCGCTCAAAACATACTTATTTCACACTTAAAACATACCATTTTGCCAAACCACACTCAATCTACACCTAGAGCATTTCAGTGGAACTCAATGCGGCTACCAGTCGAGCCTCGGCGCTAGCTGTCAATATTCGTGAGACTCGTACTGCTGTAGCGAGTGCGAAATGTACTATTGATGGCATGAGGTATCTATTGACGTCATAAAGTACACACCTACTAGTAATATTCACTCAAAACACACTTAAACCACATTCAAAAATCACCCATTCGGCATCCAAACATATTCACAAAACACACTTCTAGCGCAAAATATTACCAAAAACACACACAACCTACATCCAGAGCATCTCAGTTGAACTCAATGCGGCCACAAGTCGGGCCTCGGCGCTAGCTGTCAATATACGCGAGACTCGTACTGCTGTAGCCAGCGCCAAGTGTACTATTGATTGGATGAGGTAATTACACACAAAACACAGTTATCTGACCCTCTAAACACACTTATTTCGTACTCCAAACACACTTATTTTACATAAAACACACTTATTTCACGCTCCAAACACACTTATTTTACGCTCCAAACACACTTCTTTCAAGCTCCAAACTCACTTATTTCACGCTTCAAACACACTTATTTCACGCCCCAACTACACTCATTTGACGCTGAAAATACACCATTTTACCAAAAACACACTCGATCTACACCCAGAGCATCTCAGTGGAACTCAATGCGGCTACAAGTCGCGCCTCGGCGCTAGCTGTCAATATACGCGAGACTCGTACTGTGGTAGCCAGTGCTAAGTGTACTATTGATGGGATGAGGTAACTACACACAAAACACAGTTATCTGACGCTCTAAACACACTTATTTCACACTCCAAACACCCTTATTTCACGCCCTAAATACACTTATTTCACGCTCTAAACACACTTACTCGTGCTTCAAACACACTTATTTCACGCCCAAAACACACTTATTTGACATTCAAAACGAACCAAAACACACTCAATCTACACTCAGAGCATCTCAGTGGAACTTAATGCGGCTACAAGTTGAGCCTCGGCGCTAGCAGTCTATATACGCGAGACTCGTACTGCGGTAGCCAGCGCCAAGTGTACTATTGATGGCATGAGGTAACTATTGACGTCATAACGTAGACACGTAAAACTCACTCAAACACACACAATCCGCATCCAAAACATACTGAAACAACACACTTATTTGACAATCAAAACACACCAAAACCACACTCAATTGGCATCCAAACCATACTTAAAACACACTTATTTGTAACACAAAACGCACCAAAAACACATTCAACTGGCATCCAAACCATTCTTAAAACACACTTAAACAACACATTTCTTTGACAATCAAAACGTACCAAAAACACTCACAACTGGCAATACTGGCATCCAAAACATACTTAAAACACACTACAGCTACTTATATGACACTTGAAACGCAC
Organism: Phthorimaea operculella; assembly: GCA_024500475.1. Lineage (NCBI taxonomy): Eukaryota > Metazoa > Arthropoda > Insecta > Lepidoptera > Gelechiidae > Phthorimaea > Phthorimaea operculella. The sequence continues at coordinate 211,654 of JANFCV010000242.1, forward strand.
CAAAAACACTCTCAATCTTCATTCGAAGCATCTCAGTGGAACTCAATGCGGCTACCAGTCGAGCCTCGGCGCTAGCTGTCAACATTCGCGAGACTCGTACTGCTGTAGCCAGTGCGAAATGTACTATTGATGGCATGAGGTAATTACACACAAAACACAGTTATCTGACGCTCCAAAGACACATATTTCACGCTCAAAACACACTTATTTCACGGTCCAAACACACATATTTCACACTCAAAACACACTTTTATTTCATGCTCAAAACATACTTATTTCACGCTCCAAACAAACTTATTTCAAACTCAAAACACACCAAAAACACACCCCAAACCATACTTAAAAACACATAAAAGACACACTTATTTGACACTCAAAATGAACCAAAAACACACTCAACTGGCATCCAAACCATACTTAAAACACACTTAAACAGCAACTTATGACACTCGAAACGCCCCAAAAACACACCCAACCTACACCCAGAGCATTTCAGTGGAACTCAATGCGGCTACGAGTAGAGCTTCGGCGTTAGCTGTCAATATACGCGAGACTCGTACTGCGGTAGCCAGCGCCAAGTGTACTATTGATGGCATGAGGTAACTAGTAACACACTCAACTGGCATCCAAAACATACTTAAACAGCAACTTATATGACACTCGAAACGCACTAAAGCACACTCGATCTACACCCAAAGTATTTCAGTGGAACTCAATGCAGCTACTAGTCGAGCTTCGGCGCTTGCTGTGAACATACGTGAGACTCGTACCGCTGTAGCTAGCGCGAAGTGTACTATTGATGGCATGAGGTAACTAGTAACTAGTAGTACACTTATACATAACACACCCAAAACACGCAACCGGCATCCGGAACACACTTAAACGATAATCAAAACACACTTAATCTACCTACGAGAGCACATTACTCTACTTAAGGCATGCGGTACACTCATATCATAACGCACTCAATTGGCATCCAAAACATACTTAAAACACACTTAAACAGCTACTTATATGACACTTGAAACGCACCAAAAACACTCTCGATCTTCATTCGAAGCATTTCAGTGGAACTCAATGCGGCTACCAGTCGAGCCTCGGCGTTAGCTGTCAATATACGCGAGACTCGTACTGCTGTAGCCAGTGCGAAATGTACTATTGATGGCATGAGGTAACTATTGACGTCGTAAGGTACACACCTAAAACTCACTCAAAACAAACTCAATCGGCATCCAAAACACACTTAAACGACACTCAAAACACACTTAATCTACATTCAAAAAACACTCATTCGGCATCCAAAATATAGTCTCAAAACACGCTTATTAGACGCGAATAAAACCAAATACTCACCTATAACGCTCGATCTACACCCAGAACATCTCAGTGGAACTCAATGCGGCTACAAGTCGAGCCTCGGCTTTAGCTGTGAATATTCGTGAGACTCGCACTGCTGTAGCGAGTGCGAAGTGTACTATTGATGGCATGAGGTAATTACACTCAAAACAGTTATCTGACGCTCCAAATACCCTTATTTCACGCACTTATTTCACAATCAAAACACACTTATTTCACGCTCAAAACACACTTATTTTACATAAAGCACACTTATTTTACGCTCAAAACACACTTATTTTACATAAAACACACTTATTTCACGCACCAAACACACTCATTTTACATAAAACACACTCATTTCACGCACCAAACACGCTTATTTTACATAAAGCACACTTATTTCACGCACCAAACACACTTATTTTACATAAAACACACTTATTTCACGCACCAAACACACTTATTTTACATAAAACACACTTATTTCACGCTCCAAACACACTCATTTCACGCACAAAACTTTACCATAAAACACACTCAATCTACATTCAAACCATCGCAGTGGAACTTAATGCGGCTACTAGTAGAGCCTCGGTGCTAGCTGTCAATATTCGCGAGACTCGTACTGCAGTAGCCAGCGCTAAGTGTACTATTGATGGGATGAGGTAATTACACACACGCTTTAAGCACACTTATTTCACGCTCCAAACACACATATTTCACGCTCCAAACGCACTTATTTCACGCTCCAAACACACTTATTTCACGCTCCAAACGCACTTATTTCACGCTCAAAACACACTTATTTCACGCTCCAAACTCACTTATTTCACACTCAAAACACACTTATTTCAAGCTCCATACACACTTTTTTCTCGCTCAAAACATACTTATTACACACTTAAAACATACCATTTTACCAAACCAAACTCAATCTACACCTAGAAGATTTCAGTAGAACTCAATGCGGCTACAAGTCGAGCCTCGGCGCTAGCTGTCAATATACGAGAGACTCGTACTGCTGTAGCCAGCGCTAAGTGTACTATTGATGGGATGAGGTAATTAATTACACTCAAAACACACTCAATCGGCATCCAAAACATACTAAAAACACACTTATCATAACACACCCAAATCACACTCAATTGGCATCCAAACCATACTTAAAACACACTTATCATAACACACCCAAATCACACTCAATTGGCATCCAAACCATACTTAAAACACACTTATCATAACACACCCAAATCACACTCAATTGGCATCCAAACCATACTTAAAACACACTTATCATAACACACCCAAATCACACTCAATTGGCATCCAAACCATACTTAAAACACACTTATCATAACACACCCAAATCACACTCAATTGGCATCCAAACCATACTTAAAACACACTTAAACAGCAACTTATATGACACTCGAAACACACTCAATCTACACCCAGAGCATTTCAGTGGAACTCAATGCGGCTACAAGTCGAGCCTCGGCGCTAGCTGTCAACATTCGCGAGACTCGTACTGCGGTAGCCAGCGCCAAATGTACTATTGATGGCATGAGGTAATTAGTAGCTAGCAGTACACTCATATATAATACACTCAAATCAAATACTCTCAATTGAAAATACACTCAATCGGCATCTAAAACATACTTAAAACACACTTAAACAAGACACTTATTTGACAATCAAAACGCACTAAATCACACTCAATGGGCATCCAAACCATACTCAAAACACACGTATCATAACACAATCACACTCAATTACTCGTAAAACACACTTATCTGACGCTTAAAACACATTCGTTTCACGGGCAAAACACACTTATTTCACGCCCTGAACACACTTATTACACGCTCCAAACACACTTATTTCACGCTCTAAACACACTTACTCGTGCTTCAAACACACTTATATCACGCCCAAAACACACTTATTTGACACTCAAAACGAACCAAAAACACACTCGATCTACACCCAGAGCATCTCAGTAGAACTCAATGCGGCTACCAGTCGAGCCTCGGCGCTAGCTGTCAATATTCGTGAGACTCGTACTGCTGTAGCGAGTGCGAAGTGTACTATTGATGGCATGAGGTAACAAATAGTAACTACTAACTACTGATGACATAAGGTGACAGTCCAATCATATATGACACACCCAAAACACACAAAATTTTCATCCAAAGCATACTAATAAATCACACTTATTTGATATCCAAAACACACTCAATGTACATTCAAAACATACTTAAAACACACTTTAACAGCAACTTATATAACAATCAAAACGCACCAAAAACACACTCAATCTACATTCAAAGCATTGCAGTGGAACTCAATGCCGCTACCAGTCGAGCCTCGGCGCTAGCTGTCAACATTCGCGAGACTCGTACTGCGGTAGCTAGTGCGAAATGTACCATTGATGGCATGAGGTAACTAGTAGCTAGTAGTACACTCATACATAACACACACAAAACACACTCAATTGCAAACACACTCAATCGGCATCCAAAATAATTTATATAACACACATATTTGACGCTCAAAACACACTCATTCTACGCGCAAAACACACTTATTTCACGCTCAAAACACTCGTTTCACGCTCAAAACACATTTATTTTACGCTCCTAATACCCCTATTTCACGCTCCAAACACACTTATTTCACACTTAAAACATACCATTTTACCAAACCACACTCAATCTACACCCAGAGCATTTCAGTGGAACTCAATGCGGCTACGAGTCGAGCCTCGGCGCTAGCTGACAACATACGCGAGACTCGTACTGCGGTAGCTAGCGCGAAATGTACTATTGATGGCATGAGGTAATTACATTCAAAACACACCTTCTATCGGCATCCGAAACATACTCCCAAAACACACTTATCTGACGCTTAAAACACACTCATTTCACTTTCAAAACACAAATTATTTGTCTCTTAAAACACACTCTAGGTGGCTATTGTAGCCGATTTTGGCAGTAAACTCCCGTGCACAGTGTCCTTCAATTTATCGCGTTTAGGGACAGAGTCTGCTTTACGCTGCTTTTCAAATTCGCGGATTCGCCTCTTTACAAGACCGCGCCATTCTGGCCATTGTGATGTCAAAACCTCAAATTGAGAGAGCTCGATGTTGTATCTTTTCATGTGTCTCTTCTGAACTCTATAAATCGGAGGAGTTGACTGCCATGCTTTCGCTCAAACGATACTCAAAACACTCTCCACACGCATTATTTTTGTGATAAGTACACTACCTACTTCTCTTCTAGGTCTGACCGTGACACGAGTATGGCTGAGATGCAGCAACTGAAGGCGCGTGTTAAAGAGCTCAACGCCAAACAGATCGCTCTCAACAAGGAGAAAGCTGAACTTGACGCTAAGGTAAAAAAATCATAAGACTTTTGGAAAGCTTGCAAAATTTTCCACCTAGACTAAGCTCCCATTGACAAAGTCTTACCTAATAAGTCTACCGATTGAAAGTATGCTATAACGATAGATCATGTTTAGGAGGTCATGACATTGTTTCATGACATAACAATAATAATACCTGCCGCGATTTGAACTAGCGAACTTCGTCATCTGTACTGGCGACGCCTCTACCATCCGGGCTACAGCGGCTCACTCCTAGCCTGCGAATTTAGCAAGTGTATCTTGACCACTAACGCGTACTACACTTGCTAAATTCACAGGATTTTACCATGCTTTATGCATTTTACTACGCTTTATGTATTTTTACTATGATTTATGTATGCTTTATGTTTGCAGGCTAAAGCGTCAGAGGGCGCGGGTGAAGACGGGAAGCTGAACATGATGGAAGTCACTCTCAAACAACTGCGCGATAAGGTAAACTGCCCTCAAGTTTTAATTTGTAGTTTAGAAGGAGTGTTGAGGCCAGTTGGCCGAGTGACGACGGAGGAAGGAAAAGGGAAGCTACCGGCCTGGTCGGGTGTTGTGACCAGGGGACCGACTGGTCCAATCGGACATGTTTGGAAGTTGAGTTTTGACTTATGAGTACGAAATTTGTCGAAAATTTAAAAAACTTTCGATAATACATATTCGTTTTTGTCCTCTACTACGTCCGTTCTTACATTACTCTGATGCATAAATAAGAAAAGCAAGAGTTTAATGTCATATATCGATTTATTATCGATAATTTTCAATGTCTTGATGCTCACCTCCAAGCAACTATCTAGCGACATCTGTATAAAGTATTTACATAATTACCTATGCTGCACGGGTTCGAGCCCCGGTAGATGCATGATTTTTTTTCAATTTCTGATAAACATTTATGATAATTATATTTTTTAGGTGGAAGCGGCCAAAGCGGTTGTCGAAAGCAAGTCGGCCGACTTGGACACGAACAAAACCCAGCTGTCAGAGTTGACAGCCAAGGTCACTGAACTTAGCGAGAAGTGTCAGCGCGTGTGGCAACTGTACGAACAGAAGAGGCAGGAGTATGTGGAGAGGAAGTCCACAGCGCCCGCTGAGGCCGCGTGGGGAGCCGCAGGTGAGATAAGATAGATAAGAAAAGATAAGATCAGATGAGATGAGATGATGTGAGATGAGATGAGATAAGATATCATTATTATTGGCCTCATACGTCTGTGAAAGCCGATTTATTCAGTGTCTGAGGCAAGTTTTTTCATGGCTGTATAAGCCGATACGGGAGCGGCATGACTTCTACAAGTGAAGGTGGATAAAATAACTCTTTATTTAAGAAACTTAATTACAAATAGTACAATGATACTAAATAAGTATGAGGCTTCTGTTTCCTAAACTAAGAATGAGAATTCCTGTATCTTATGTAAATGGATAGCCAGCCACCATAATTATTGTTTTAGAATGAAAGCTACTATACTATACAATGTAAATAAACTTAAATAAATTATACAATATAATACTACTACTACTCTACAGCTATAACAGCCACAATAAAGTCCACTGCTGAACATGGGCCTTCCCTAGTAGGGGGGTATTTGCCATACTCACCGCGCTTGGCAGGCGCTTGATAGCAAGATGTTGCAATGCGATTGCGAAATTCATCCAGGGATTGAACCCCTGGATGAATTTATCCCTTAGTCTCAGCGAGAAGTGTCAACTGTACGAACAGAAGAGGCAGGAGTATGTGAAGAGGAAGTCCACTGCGCCGGCTGAGGCCGCGTGGGGAGCCGCAGGTGAGGAAAACTCGTCCCTACTTTTGCGTCTGTACTAAAACTATACTAAAACTCTGTAAACATACATGCCCTTGTACTCCTAGTGTTATATCAATCATGCTTCTCCTCAAAACTTTTTCTGTCCCTGCCCCTTTAAACCACTCCTATAACCCATCCCCTTAAAACCTGTCTCCTGTTATGCACTCCCTCAAATCCCTCCTCAATTCAATCTCATATCATTCACCCCCTTAAATCCCTCCTCAATTCAAGGTCATATCATTCACCCCCTTAAATCCCTCCTCAAGACAATCCCATATCATCACGCACCCTCTCAAATTCCTCCTCAAAACCAATTTCTTTTCTCACACATTCCCTCATACCCCTCTAAACCTGTCTTATGTCACACCCGCCTCGTCAAACTTAAATCCCATATGTCATATATCATATGCAATATGATAGAGAGGCAAACAATAATGTTGCTAGAACCATTCGTTATCTGCGTAAGTTGTACCCGGTTTCAGTTTCAAGGCTGAAAATCAAGATTATTTGGGCCTTACTACAAAAAATTTAGACCGGTGTCTAGAATTTTTTGTATGAAGTTTTATTTTAAACAAACGTTCAACACATATTTGTAGTAAGGGCCTTTATGTCTGTTATTTACACTCGGAGTAACAATACGGGTATAACAAGCTGAAAGGAGGTCAAGGTACTCATGAATCGGAACAACTTTCCCTACGAAACTCAATCAATCAGCTGATCGGCGATTTTGTATAGGACGCCAAATTTTTTCATATTTCGACCCATGGAGAAAGTTGTTCAGTTTCTTGAGTGCCTTGACCTGCTTTCGGTTTGTTAATATCCGTTTTGTTACTCCCAGTATAAACGATTTTAAGCATTCATTGACTGGAATATATGTTTAATTTCAGAAGCGGACTGGGGCACTTCGAACGACGCGTGGGGTCCCAGCGAGCCGGCGGAAGAGGCTTGGGGCGATGCCCCGGCTGCCACCGGTAAGCGAAATCACCATAACAGCCATAACAGTCCACCGCTGGACATGGGCCTGTGGGTATTGCCATACTCACCACGCTTTGCAGCTGGACCACAAATTAGAGAGACGGTGCGCGGAGTGCCTTTACAGATGGCTCACTGAGTACTAGCGACGTTTACTGGAATGGACTTAAATCTCAAAGGAACTCAAGGTAACTAAGAAGATGGTTGCCACGAAAGTCATATTTTTGGATTATAATTGGCTCACAATTATGTTGACGTTTTGGTATCAGATTTTACTGTTTTGATATTCTTATACTTTGAGATTGTTCATAGTAGCAACCCTGGCTATGTAACAAATGACAATCGCAAAAATCCTAAATAGGGTCGAGTGAACCTTCTGTAAAGCAAAAGCATAACTGTGTATTTCAGCAGTGGAGCCGGTATCGTCGGCCGCGACAGGAGCGGGTGCGAAATGGCGTTGCGTGTACGAATTTACTGCGAGAGCGCCCGACGAACTTACACTACAGCCTGGCGATTTGGTAAGCTATATATAAAAGACTATGTTCCTTATCACAAAAGGTATCGTCGTCCGCTACAGGAGCGGGTGCGAAATGGCGTTGCGTGTACGAATTCACCGCGAGAGCGCCCGACGAACTTACCCTACAGCCTGGCGATTTGGTAAGCTAAGAAACTATGCTCCTTACCACAAAAGGTATCGTCGTCCGCGACGGGAGCGGGTGCGAAATGGCGTTGCGTGTACGAATTCACTGCGAGAGCGCCCGACGAACTTACACTACAGCCTGGCGATTTGGTAAGCTATATATAAGAGACTATGCTCCTTACCACAAAAGGTATCGTCGTCCGCGACAGGAGCGGGTGCGAAATGGCGTTGCGTGTACGAATTCACTGCGAGAGCGCCCGACGAACTTACACTACAGCCTGGCGATTTGGTAAGCTATATATAAGAGACTATGCTCCTTACCACAAAAGGTATCGTCGTCCGCGACAGGAGCGGGCGCGAAATGGCGTTGCGTGTACGAATTTACTGCGAGAGCGCCCGACGAACTCACACTACAGCCTGGCGATTTGGTAAGCTAAAAGACTATGGGCCTTACCGCAACAAAGTTAGACGCATGTCTTATACGTTAAGCGCGTGTTTAAAATTAAACTTCATAAAATAAACCCTGACTTTGAAGTTTTTTTAGTAGCTCCTTGAAAAATCAGAACTGTGTGGTCGATAATAGCTGTGCCTCGATACTTTTATTTTTATATTATACATAGATCAACGTAAAAACAACAACATTAAAATTATCTTAAAAATCATTTCCTTTGCTGATTATTTTTCTAATAATACATATTTTGTAATTTTTCTCCTATTATCTTTCTGATACATCTATTATAAATATAATTTTGGTTCGATTATTTTTCTATAATAATACATTTTTTGTTATTGTTCTATTCAGGTATACGAAGCGCCGGCGCCTAGAACCGACTCCGAACCGGGATGGAAGTGGGGTACAGCCAGAGGTAACACCTTTTTTCATCTTTCATGCCAAATCCTAAATCCAAATTAATTAAATATTTATAAAATCATTCACCAAGGTGTCCAACAAATCAAAGACAGCAAAAACACAAGGTAAAAATAAAATGCTGTTACTAAAGGATAAACCAGTCCCTAAAAAAGGGCCACTTTCTCCAAAGAACGTGTTTTGAAATGTATAAAATTTGATCCTCACAACAACCAGACTTGGTCGGCTGGTAAGTACGAGTATGTATTTCGTATCGGGGGCCCAATCTTTTTTCATATTTCGACCTATGTTCCTTGGAGAAAGTTGTTCAGGTTCATAGACCGACCGGTGGACTAAAATTTTACCAATAGCGAAAATAGTACTTTCCCTAATCCTAAAAAAATTCCCAAACGAAATTGCCGTTCAGCTGAATAAAGTTAGTATGGGAGGTCCAAACTTTTTTATCTTTTTAAGACCTATTTTCCTTGAAGAAATTTGTTTCTTATCCCCAGCCGGTTCTGCATTTGCGTCCTGTTTATAGGGTGAAATTTTAATATTGACCGACTATTGACGAAAACTCCGCGAGCCAGCTGGTGATAAGACACAATTTTCCCCAAGGAACATAGGTCAAAAATGAAAAATAATTGGTCCTCCCATTGTAACTCAAATCAACTAATGGGCAATTTTGTACGGAAGGTCCAATTTTGTTTTTTCATATTTCGTCTTATGTTCCTAGGGGAAAGTTGTTCCTTATCACCAGCCGATTCTGAGTTTTCGCTATCGGTCACTAGTAAAATTTCACCCAGTATATATTACGGTTACATTTAATTAAGTACAAATCTCTCCAGGGTGTAATCTACTCACAAAACTAAACAGCTTTTGTTTAAAACTTTTCTTCGAAATATGAAAAAAAAAATTGGACCTCCCATACTAAGTGACACACTTTTTCAACATTTTTGTATGGGAGGTCCAAATATTTTTTTCATATTTCGAAGAAAAGTTTCTAACAAAAGTGGTTCAGTTTTGTGAGTAGACCACACCCTTAAGAGATTTGTACTTAATTAAATGTAACCCTATATAACACCCGTTTTAATCACTGTTGTTTTTTCCCAGGCGCATCCGGCTGGTTCCCAGAGGCCTACGTGGAAGACATAAGTTTATCGTCCACAGCCTACGCCGCGGAGGTCATTGAACCCATCGCTAAGACGCAACTACAAGGTAAATAATAAATAAACTGAGCAAAGCTAGGGGAACTAGATAGCTGATGTCAATACGTATATACTTTTTTTGTAAACACATACTTATTCACTTTTTGGTTACAAAGTTAATACAAACGTACCAAGTGGAACCGCCACCGATGGGATTCGAACCCATATCTTCTGACAAGCCGGGTCAGACGCCGCCTTCGCCGCCTGGGTTAGAGCCACCGTAGTGTAGCGGTCAAACACGTCTGACCCGGCTTGTCAAAGACGTGGGTTCGAATCCCATCGACGGCGTATTTTTTTGTCCACCGTCTAAACGTTTCAAAAACGTTCAAGCGCTATTATCGCGTTGTTTACAAGAAATAAGGCGCGTCAGTCGACCGGCCGATTCGCGCTATTTTTGTCTGCCTGCCGGCACGCGACAGGTGAGAGGCTAAAGGACATTAGCTAATCTATTTTTCATCCCCTCTATTCAATAAACTACGCTTTGGTCGCACTTAAGTGGGATTAAAATAGGTTATTTAATCCCAAGGGATTAAAATTCATTTGAATTTGGAACACAAATATTTGCAGCCAACATGGGTTTTTCTTTGCAACACTACCTGTTATCTGCTATTTTATTGAGTATTTTACACCTAGTATATTACTCACAAAAGACCTAATTCCTAGCAAAATTTTAAATTAAAAAGTAATGTGTCAAATTTTTTTTTTGGCGCGTTAACTGGCGGGCAATGGGCAACAACTATATAGCCTCATAATTATATTGCAATAATATGAAATGAATTGTGTGATAATGTTTTTGTAAATATTGGATGTTTTTATCGCAATTTATAGGATGTATTGTAAAATAATGGACAATAGCAAGCAATATTTAAAGAACTTCGTAGATTAAGTAAGTATTTATTGTTTTTCTCATAGAGGGGGATGAAAATAAGTATGTATCACTCGGGTATAAAGTTATTTATTCTCGGGCGACTTACATTAAATCCCTCGCTTCACTCGCGATTCTACTTTAAAATCCCTCGTTCCGCTCATGATTCAAAATAGCGCCTTCGCCCTAAATATATCACTTTATTCCCTTGTTATAAAAACTACCATTAAAACAGTTTTTTTTTTTTGTTTAGGCATAGCAGAAGTACCGGAGGCTGAAATCACCAATGATTTAGGAGGCGCTATGCCAGTTGTCGGTAAGTTATTCATACATACATATAACACGCCTATATCCCTTGCAGAGCGTAAACGGCTGTAAAAAACGGTTATTTACTGAATCACCACAGTGACAGGTTGTCAGCCTGCCGCCTTAAATTGCAATACACATCAAATCGCAAATGCCTTAGTCGCTTCTTATGATACCCAAGGGAAAGATATGGGGTGATGCTACTTTAGGCCGGCACTACACATCAATAAGTTATAATACTGTAAGTTATTCAAACTCTCTTTGACTTATGTAGTTTTTAGGGTGCCGTACCCAAAGGGTGAAAAGGGAACTCTGTTACTAAGACTTCGATGTCTGCCCATCTGTTACTGGGTTGTATCACATAAACCGCAATAGTTAGACAGTTGCAATTTTCACAGAACGTGTATTACTAGTGCTGCTATAACAACAAATATAAAAAACCAGAATAAAATAAATATTATAGTATAGGCTCCCATAAAACAAACTTAATTTTTATTCCATGTTTAAACGTTACTGCACAGAACCCTACTTACGCGTATCCTACTCGCACTTAACCATTTTTTTTAAATAAACATTCAGTGAAACAAGCATCGGTATTTCCAGAAGGCGGCGACTTCTACATAGCCGCGTACCCTTACGCGTCACCGGAACCCGGCGATTTGAATTTCGAAGCCGGCGAGAGGATCGAGGTGATCCGCCGCGACGGTGATTGGTGGACCGGACGCATCGGCATAAGGTCAGTGCACAAAGCAGCCGATGTGGCGCAGTGGTTAGTTTGCCTACCTGCCACGCAAAGGTTCCGGGTTCAATTCCCGGTGGGGTCACTCACAAAGTTGATATTTATCACTTTGTGAATTAATTCCCAGTCTGGTTAGGACATTGCAGGCTGAACCGATTGTCCGAAAAGTAATATGGTTCCGTGCTTCAGATAGGCTCGTTAAGTGTGGTCCCGGTTGCTGTCTATGATGGCGATCGTTACACAACCATGTCAGAGGCCTGCTGCTTGCAGTAGGCGGTTGAAAAACTCTGACACCAGGGTTCATCGGGTCGTTGAACAACTCGGTGTCCCACACGAAGAGAGAAAGAGAGAGTGCACAAAGTAGAGAATTTACTGAACGACACCTCGCTTCTTTTACCGATCATTTATATCTACACTCTAAGGTTGCTACTTTGTTTTTCTGAATTTTTAATATGCCGTATATTAGTATCAGGTATCTAGTTCCCATAGTACATACTTTGCTCAGCTTAGGACTAGATGGCGCTGTATGAATTGTCTAGGATATTTATTTATTTATATATTTCTTCTATATTTAAGCTCTTGTCGGATGAGCATACGCTTTGCCTATTTCTGGACAACTTGCAAAATTTTCCGTCGCTGACTGAATTTGAACCAGCGACCTTCGCCATCTGTACTGGCGACGGTCGCTCTACCAACTAGGCTACAGTGGCTCACTCCAAGCCCGTGAATTTTGCAAGTGTAACTTAACCAAAAAACGTGTGGTAGGGCTCCATCTACTGGAATAGTTTTTGCAACTAATTCCCAGCGACTAATCCATTACAGACTTACATTACATTACTTACAGATTGGATGTAGTCATATAGCTAAAGCGATATTAACCTGCTTTCCCTATTACTCATTTATTTATTCGCGTGTTATTTTTCCCAGAACGGGCATATTCCCGTCCAACTACGTGACCAAAGACGCGACGACGGAAGCGGCCGCCAGCGACGCCATACCGACCATACCGGAAGCGAACGAACCGGAAGTGGTTCCGGAAGTCAAACAGCCCGCGTACGAACCGGCCGCGCCAATGTCGCCACCCGCACAGGTATAACCTGATTCAAAGATGAAAGGGACCCGAAATGGCAACGTTATTGTTTGCGTCTTTTTCATATTACATGACATTTGAGCAAGATGTCAACAATATTGTTGCCATTTCGGGTCCCTTTCTTCTATGAATCAGATAGTAGTTAAATATGACGTTCCAACTCCTCATAGCCACTCTAGTACTAGAGCGATGCCATACCGACCATACCGGAAGCGATCGAACCGGAAGTGGTCCCGGAAGTCAAACAGCCCGCGTACGAACCAGCCGCGCCAATGTCGCCACCCGCACAGGTATAACCAGATCTTAGAGTAAATTTAAGCAAGCTATAGAGTGCGTCTAAAAAGTTAGAACTGGCGGCAGTAGGCTGAGCGCCACCTCTCTGTCTGTCAGTAGCAAAACGCCAGAGACAACACTACTGAACCTCTATACCTTACCTTCTCATATATTTGATGATTGTATTGGAGCAACTGCTTACGCTTTGACAGTACGGCGCGGGGCCTAATGCGCACTCTATAGCTTGCTTATATATACTCTAAGCCAGATTTATAGGAAAAAAGGGACCTTAAGGTGGTTCGTTACGTCATACAAACGAAAAACTGCACTTCAGTCGGGTTACACATGAGCTGTAGAGTTTCTTTTTAAAGAAACTTTATTCTGAATGATGAAGGCACACGTAACTTTGTCGCAAAACTACTAATAGTTAAAATATAATCAGTATTTTCTGCACAATAAAATTAAACGTATTTATTGCAGCAGTAGCTCCATCTATTTTCGTAAAGTGGCTACTCGCTTTTTACGGGGAAATCTGATGATTTAAAAATTCTTTTTAGTGTTTTGCGACAATCTTATATACCCACGGGACTCCCCATCAAGTTTTTTAAACCGACTCTTGTCTCCTTTACAGACATAACTCCATTGAACTTTTGTATGGAAAACGGAACGCCTTAATGGCAACATTGTTGTTTGCGTCTTTTTCATATTACATGACATTTGAGCAAGATGTCAACAATAATGTTGTCATTTCGGGTCCCCTTCTTCTATGAATCAAATACTAAAGTAAGGCCAACGAAACGAGATAAATAATGTAAACAATTTTAATAAGACTCGGTGACAGCTATTACAATCTGTCCTTATCTGTCATATGGTATAATTTCAGTTGTCTCTTTCTGGTTTGTTTACATTCTTTATCTCGCCTGGTTGGCTTTACTTTAGTTAAATATGACGTGGTACACTTCGCTTTCCAACTCCTCATAGCCACTCTTAGTACGAGTTCTTAATTGGCAGCTTGTATGGAGGTATGGTCCCATCCGGCGGAAATTATGAAACTTTGCAACTGATGCCAGCACTTAGATTCGGGTACTTATATACGGTTACATTTAAATAAGCACTAATCTGAATACCAAATTTTAAAACACTTCTCGTGTTAGGTAAACAATTTTTGGAAAACTTCCAAAATTTTCACCGCAGGCAGGATTTGAACCTGCGACCTTCGGCATCAGTACAGTGCCTGCGGTGAAAATTTAGGAAGTTTTCCAAAAGCACTAATCTCTTGAGGGTGTGATCTACTCACAAAACTGAACAACTTTTGTTTGAAACTTTTCTTCGAAATATGAAAAAAAAAATTTTGGAACTCCCTTACTAAGTGACACACTTTTCAGCATTTTTGTATGGGAAGTCCAAAATATTTTTTCATATTTCGAAGAAAAGTTTCAAACAAAAGTTGTTCAGTTTTGTGATTAAATCACACCCTCAAAAGATTTGTACTTAATTAAATGTAACCCGATATAAATTTTACAGATGAAAAATTATCAAAAAAAATCGATTATTTTCATATTTCAGCAGGATTGGCTCTGGCAGACCTACGTCTTTCGACTTGATTACGTGTCAGTTAACGTTCTTAAGTTAGCCTGTTGTGGTACCTGATGAGATAGGCATTTCTGCAAATACAAATAACTTTATTTTGCTTCACGAAACTGAACAACTTTTACTATGGAGCCAATGATGGGAAAAGAGGAAAAACGAGCGACAGGGCCAAATTGGGATATGGCCATAATTTGAGTTCCTTTGATTCAATTCAACAAACGTGGTCACTGTAGTTATGTTATGTAACCTCATCGTTTAACATATTGAGAATTTAAAAAAATCCGTCCCGGGGGCGTCGACAAAAAAGTTTTTTTTTTTTGTTGTCCTTACACCCTGTATGTTTTTCAATTCGCAGGAGCAAAAGTCCTCCACCCCCATATCATCAGAAGTGGCCGCTATTACTGACTCGGCGAACGGCGCGGCGCCTTCGCCCGCCACGCGGCCCGGGTCGGTAGCCAGGAGGGACTCCGGCAGAGACTCCGCCCTCGGCAGACGGAAGAACGAGATCGCGCAGGCCATAGCCAACTACACAGCCACCAGGTAAGCCCTAAGGCTCCATAGTCAACTACACAGCCACCAGGTAAGTCAAATATAATGTATAGCCAAGGTCAGAAGCTGAGATAAACAATAATGGAAAGTTCAAATGTATGGGGAGAATTTTCACTAGTGACCGATAGCGAAAACTCAAAACCTGCCGGTGATAAGGATCAACTTTCTCCAAAGAACATAGGTCGAAATATGTAAAAGAAAATTAGACCTCACATACAAAATTGCTGATCAGCCAATTTGAATTACTATAGCAAACTTTCATAGCAATTTTTGATATGTTTGCATGTTAGGATAGAATACGGACATATGCTATATTTTAGTACTAATTACTAGTAATCTTTTGGGGTGCGTCTCGTCGATGACCTATGTGGGGTAATTTTGTATGGACTATGATCCTTATTCATTGTTTTTGGAAAACTTCCAAAATTTTATTATTCATTGTATTTGTTGCAGCGCGGAGCAGCTGTCCCTGACGAAGGGCCAACTCCTAGTAGTCCGCAAGAAGGCGGACAGCGGGTGGTGGGAGGGGGAGTTGCAGGCCAAGGGGCGCAACAGACAAGTCGGCTGGTTCCCCGCCAGCTACGTCAAGGTAATGTACCTGTGGCTTTCTCCATACAGTCCTAAAACGCGGTATCAAAGTTTTTTCGCCGATCGCTATATATACAACTTCCGAATATGTCCGGTTGAACCAGTCGGTTCTATACTCATAACACCCGAGCTAGATCAAGGTAATGCAGGGTGTAAGGGCCAGCTACGTGAAGGTAATACAGGGTGGTAATACAGGGTGTGATGCAGGGATGTAATACAGAGTATATTTCGGGTGCAACACAGGGTGTTGTTTATGGTGTAATACAGGGTGTTATAACAGGGCGTAATACAGGGTGTTATACAGGGGGTAAGGGGCAGCTACTTCAAGGTAATACAGGATGTAATACAGGGTGTAATACAGGGATACAGGGTGTTATAACAGGGTGTCATACAGGGTGTTATACAGGGTGTAATACAGGGTGTAATACAGGGTGTAATACAGGGTGTAATACAGGGTGTAATACAGGGTGTAATACAGGGTGTAATACAGGGTGTAATACAGGGTGTCATACAGGGTGTAATACAGGGTGTAATACAGGGTGTAATACAGGGTGTAATACAGGGTGTAATACAGGGTGTCATACAGGGTGTAATACAGGGTGTCATACAGGGTGTAATACAGGGTGTAATACAGGGTGTAATACAGGGTGTCATACAGGGTGTAATACAGGGTGTAATACAGGGTGTCATACAGGGTGTAATACAGGGTGTAATACAGGGTGTAATACAGGGTGTAATACAGGGTGTCATACAGGGTGTAATACAGGGTGTCATACAGGGTGTCATACAGGGTGTCATACAGGGTGTAATACAGGGTGTAATACAGGGTGTAATACAGGGTGTAATACAGGGTGTAATACAGGGTGTAATACAGGGTGTAATACAGGGTGTAATACAGGGTGTAATACAGGGTGTAATACAGGGTGTAATACAGGGTGTAATACAGGGTGTAATACAGGGTGTAATACAGGGTGTAATACAGGGTGTAATACAGGGTGTAATACAGGGTGTAATACAGGGTGTAATACAGGGTGTAATACAGGGTGTAATACAGGGTGTAATACAGGGTGTAATACAGGGTGTAATACAGGGTGTAATACAGGGTGTAATACAAGGTAATATACAGGGTGTAATACAGGGTGTAATACAGGGTGTAATACAGGGTGTCATACAGGGTGTAATACAGGGTGTAATACAGGGTGTAATACAGGGTGTAATACAGGGTGTAATACAGGGTGTAATACAGGGTGTAATACAGGGTGTAATACAGGGTGTAATACAGGGTGTCATACAGGGTGTAATACAGGGTGTCATACAGGGTGTCATACAGGGTGTCATACAGGGTGTAATACAGGGTGTAATACAGGGTGTAATACAGGGTGTAATACAGGGTGTCATACAGGGTGTAATACAGGGTGTAATACAGGGTGTAATACAGGGTGTAATACAGGGTGTAATACAGGGTGTAATACAGGGTGTCATACAGGGTGTAATACAGGGTGTAATACAGGGTGTCATACAGGGTGTAATACAGGGTGTAATACAGGGTGTCATACAGGGTGTAATACAGGGTGTTATACAGGGTGTAATACAGGGTGTAATACAGGGTGTAATACAGGGTGTAATACAGGGTGTAATACAGGGTGTAATACAGGGTGTAATACAGGGTGTAATACAGGGTGTAATACAGGGTGTCATACAGGGTGTAATACAGGGTGTAATACAGGGTGTAATACAGGGTGTCATACAGGGTGTAATACAGGGTGTAATACAGGGTGTCATACAGGGTGTAATACAGGGTGTAATACAGGGTGTAATACAGGGTGTAATACAGGGTGTACAGGGTGTAATACAGGGTGTAATACAGGGTGTCATACAGGGTGTAATACAGGGTGTAATACAGGGTGTAATACAGGGTGTAATACAGGGTGTAATACAGGGTGTAATACAGGGTGTCATACAGGGTGTCATACAGGGTGTAATACAGGGTGTAATACAAGGTAATATACAGGGTGTAATACAGGGTGTAATACAGGGTGTAATACAGGGTGTAATACAGGGTGTAATACAAGGTAATATACAGGGTGTAATACAGGGTGTAATACAGGGTGTAATACAGGGTGTAATACAGGGTGTAATACAAGGTAATATACAGGGTGTAATACAGGGTGTCATACAGGGTGTAATACAGGGTGTAATACAGGGTGTAATACAGGGTGTAATACAGGGTGTAATACAGGGTGTCATACAGGGTGTAATACAGGGTGTAATACAGGGTGTAATACAGGGTGTCATACAGGGTGTAATACAGGGTGTAATACAGGGTGTAATACAGGGTGTAATACAGGGTGTAATACAGGGTGTCATACAGGGTGTAATACAGGGTGTAATACAGGGTGTCATACAGGGTGTAATACAGGGTGTAATACAGGGTGTAATACAGGGTGTAATACAGGGTGTTATACAGGGTGTAATACAGGGTGTAATACAGGGTGTAATACAGGGTGTAATACAGGGTGTAATACAGGGTGTAATACAAGGTAATATACAGGGTGTAATACAGGGTGTCATACAGGGTGTAATACAGGGTGTAATACAGGGTGTAATACAGGGTGTAATACAGGGTGTAATACAGGGATACAGGGTGTTATAACAGGGTGTCATACAGGGTGTAATACAGGGTGTAATACAGGGTGTCATACAGGGTGTAATACAGGGTGTAATACAGGGTGTCATACAGGGTGTAATACAGGGTGTAATACAGGGTGTAATACAGGGTGTAATACAGGGTGTAATACAGGGATACAGGGTGTTATAACAGGGTGTAATACAGGGTGTAATACAGGGTGTCATACAGGGTGTAATACAGGGTGTAATACAGGGTGTCATACAGGGTGTAATACAGGGTGTAATACAGGGTGTCATACAGGGTGTAATACAGGGTGTAATACAGGGTGTCATACAGGGTGTAATACAGGGTGTAATACAGGGTGTAATACAGGGTGTTATAACAGGGCGTAATACAGGGTGTTTACAGGGTGTAAGGGCCAACTGCTGGTGGTCCGCAAGAAGGCGGACAGCGGGTGGTGGGAGGGGGAGTTGCAGGCCAAGGGGCGCAACAGACAAGTCGGCTGGTTCCCCGCCAGCTACGTCAAGGTAATACATTCTACCTTAGAGAACTGTCAAACGTAAGCAGTTGTTCCATAGATACCGACGTCAAATGTATGAAAAGTAATAGAGGTTCAATAGTGTTGTCACTGGCTTTTTGCTACTGATAGACAAGTCGGCTGGTTCCCCGCCAGCTACGTCAAGGTAATGTACTTCCATACAGTCCTAAAACGCGGTATCAAAGTTTTTTCGCCGATCGCTATATATACAACTTCCGAATATGTCCGGTTGAACCAGTCGGTTCTATACTCATAACACCCGAGCTAGATCAAGGTAATACAGGGTGTAAGTGCCAGCTACGTGAAGGTAATACAGGGTGGTAATACAGGGTGTTATACAGGGTTGTAATACAGAGTATATTTCGGGTGCAACACAGGGTGTTGTATATGGTGTAATACAGGGTGTTTACAGGGTGTTATACAGGGGGTAAGGGGCAGCTACATCAAGGTAATATGTAATACAGGGTGTTATACAGCGGGTGTAAGGGCCAACTCCTAGTAGTCCGCAAGAAGGCGGACAGCGGGTGGTGGGAGGGGGAGTTGCAGGCCAAGGGGCGCAACAGACAAGTCGGCTGGTTCCCCGCCAGCTACGTCAAGGTAATGTACCTGTGGCTTTCTCCATACAGTCCTAAAACGCGGTACCGAAGTTTTTTCGACGATCGCTATATATACAAGTTCCGAAAATGTCCGGTTGGACCAGTCGGTCCTTTCCCCTATAGCTACGTCAAGGTAATACAGGGTGTAATAAAGGGTTATAATACAGAGTGTAATACAAGGTGTAAGGGCCAACTGCTGGTGGTCCGCAAGAAGGCGGACAGCGGGTGGTGGGAGGGGGGAGTTGCAGGCCAAGGGGCGCAACAGACAAGTCGGCTGGTTCCCCGCCAGCTACGTCAAGGTAATGTACTTCCATATAGTCCTAAAACGCGGTATTAAAGTTTTTTCCCCGATCGCTATATACAGGGTGTTAGGGACGGTGTAACGAAAACTTTGCAGGCGTGCTCAGACCATCACACTGAACAACTTTTACTATGGAGCCAATGGTGGGAAACGAAAAAAATTTTCCGACCTCCCATACAAAATTCACGATCAGCTGACTGACTTTGTATGGGAGGCCGGAAATTTTTTTTCGTTTCCCGCTATTGGCTCCATAGTAAAAGTTGTTCAGTTTGATGGTCTGAGCACGCCTGCAAAGTTTTCGTTACACCGTCCCTAACACCCCGTATACTACTTCCCAATTATGTCCGGTTGGACCAGTCGGTTCTATACTCATAACACCCGAGCTAGATCAAGGTAATACAGGGTGTAAGTGCCATCTACGTGAAGGTAATACAGGGTGGTAATACAGGGTGTTATACAGGGTTGTAATACAGAGTATATTTCGGGTGCAACACAGGGTGTTGTATATGGTGTAATACAGGGTGTTATAACAGGGCGTAATACAGGGTGTTATACAGGGAGTAAGGGGCAGCTACTTCAAGGTAATACAGGATGTAATACAGGGTGTAATAAGGGATACAGGGTGTTATAACAGGGCGTAATACAGGGTGTTTACAGGGTGTTATACAGGGAGTAAGGGGCAGCTACATCAAGGTAATACAGGATGTAAACAGGGTGTTATACAGCGGGTGTAAGGGCCAACTGCTGGTGGTTCGCAAGAAGGCGGACAGCGGGTGGTGGGAGGGGGAGTTGCAGGCCAAGGGGCGCAACAGACAGGTCGGCTGGTTCCCCGCCAGCTACGTCAAGGTAATGTACCTGTGGCTTTCTCCATACAGTCCTAAAACGCGGTATCAAAGTTTTTTCGCCGATCGCTATATATACAACTTCCGAATATGTCCGGTTGGACCAGTCGGTTCTATACTCACAACACCCGAGCTAGATCAAGGTAATACAGGGTGTAAGTGCCATCTACGTGAAGGTAATACAGGGTGGTAATACAGGGTGTTATACAGGGTTGTAATACAGAGTATATTTCGGGTGTAATACAGGGTGTTATATATGGTATAATACAGGGTGTTATAACAGGGCGTAATACAGGGTGTTATACGGGGAGTAAGGGGCAGCTACTTCAAGGTAATACAGAATGTAATACAGGGTGTAATAAGGGATACAGGGTGTTATAACAGGGCGTAATACAGGGTGTTTACAGGGTGTTATACAGGGGGTAAGGGGCAGCTACATCAAGGTAAATACAGGATGTTATACAGCGGGTGTAAGGACCAACTCCTGGTGGTTCGCAAGAAGGCGGACAGCGGGTGGTGGGAGGGGGAGTTGCAGGCCAAGGGGCGCAACAGACAAGTCGGCTGGTTCCCCGCCAGCTACGTCAAGGTAAGATACCTGTGGCTTTCTCCATACAGTCCTAAAACGCGGTATCAAAGTTTTTTCGCCGATCGCTATATATACAACTTCCGAAAATGTCCGGTTGGACCAATCGGTTCTATGCTCACAACACCCGAGGTAAATCAAGGTAATACAGGGTGTAAGAGGCAATACAGGGTGTAAGGGGTAATACAGGGTTTTAGGGGTAATACAAGGCGTCAGGGGCAAGAAGGCGGACAGCGGGTGGTGGGAGGGCGAGCTGCAGGCCAAGGGGCGCAACAGACAAGTCGGCTGGTTCCCCGCCAGCTACGTCAAGGTAATGCACTCACTGTATATACAGTGTCAGTTGCTATAGGGCGAGCTGCAGGCCAAGGGGCGCAACAGACAAGTCGGCTGGTTCCCCGCCAGCTACGTCAAGGTCATAAATCTTGGACAAATCAACCTCTGGACACGACTCGATGACATTTTACCCTTTACCCCTCTAGTTTTGAACTTTGGTAAATACCATAGTAAACAAACCGCAACCGTCTCCATAACAAAGGTCATATTCTTCAACGCATTTTAAATACACTCGGCTTCAAAAAAATCGCACCTTTTAAGAAATCTATTTCAAACATCTTTCAATCGTATTTGTATTATGAAATATTGGTAATGTTCGGTTTCATTTGAAAGGTAAGGAAACAGAGAATGCAAAAACAATAATTCATTCAATGTTTTTTATTGGAACTGAGAAAAATTTACAAAACAATAAAAATCCTTAAAAACCCTAATGAAATCTGATTAATTTTTCAGAACAAAGTTGCTTAAAACTAACCTAAAACCTAGTGTTACCCCCCCTAGCCCTAATGACGTCTTCCATGCGCTCCCTCATGGATCGCACCAACTTTAGGACCTCTTCTTGAGGGATACTGTCCCATTCCTCAATAACGGCGTCTTGGAGCTCCTGAAGAGTCGCGGGAGCGGGATCACGGGATCTAACCTTGCGTTTCAGCTGGTCCCAGAGGTGCTCTATCGGGTTCAGATCTGGACTTTTTGCTGGCCACTGCATGACAGGGATCCCAACCTCTTGAAGGTAGCCTTGCACAATACCAGCAGTGTGCGCGCGAGCGTTATCGTGCATTAATGTGAACCCGTCGCCAATAAATCCAGCATAGGGGACCACATGTTCTTCCAGGATCACTGTGATGTACCGGTGAGCAGTCATCGACCCTTGCCCGCGAACACCGCCGGTCCGAGAGACGCAAGAAAGTTCAGTTTTGCCATCGGCAGATATGCCGCCCCAGAACATGCAGGAACCGCCCCCGTATTCCACCGTTTCTTGGATGCAGGCTTGGGCAAAACGTTCCCATTGTCTTCTGTATACTCTTTTGCGTCTATCGTTGCAGAAAAGGCACACTCTCGTTTCGTCTGAGAAGAGAACAGTTCTCCATTGGTCCAGGGTCCAATTAACGTGGGCGCGAGCAAATTGCAAGCGTGCTCGCCGATGCTCTGCGGTTAATTTTGGGACCCGTGGCAGGTCTTCTAGCCACAATATTTCTCTCCTTTAGTCTTCTTCTAACTGTAGAGACACTCACGGCCCTTCTACGAACTGCTTGAAGCTGCTGTTGCAACTCAACAGCATTAGAGAACCGATTTCTCAAAGATTTCGATACGACGAATCGGTCATCTCTCGCAGAAGTGCAGCGATTTTTACCAGACCCACGCCTTCGGACAAAGCCACCGGTCTGCAGGAACCGCTGGTACACTCTTCGAACAGAAAAGCGACTCAAGTGCAATTGTTGAGCAACATCACACTGACGTAGTCCTGATTGCAGTAGTGCGATAACTTGGGCGGCTTCAGCAGCTGTAGTGTCCATCTTCAAGGACGTTTTTCTGATGAAAGATATTCTTCTGTGTCTTCTTCGACTGTTGGTAGCAAATTTATCCCCCAACAAGCTGTATCGACCCTTTTATACCCAAAAAACAAAACAATACAAACAAAATTTGAAGAGGAGAATCAGTTCCATTGTCATTCACAGTGACGTGAAGTGTCAAGCTTTTTCTTTATTCAAATGAAATGGATATTTTATTAAAGAGTTTTTATAGGGCTCTCAAATGATACCAACATTGCTACGAATAACTGCTTGTCTTAAGGATTACCAGTGCTTGAAGCCTATTTTTACGGACGTGCGATTTTTTTGAAGTCGAGTGTAGTATGTTGTAGTACTATAATTAGCCACTTTTTATCAGTCAGTTTTTATTCAATCACCATCAATTTAGTGATTCAAATTTTAACATTTCAAAAGTGAAGGGATATGATAAGAATTAAAGTGTTTTTGCAATTTAGTAGGTAGATTATTATGTCATTCATTACCTCCCCCCCCCCCCCAAATTAGTTGAAAGAGATCTAGAACAAATTCTTTAGGTTTCGTGTCTAGAGGTTGATTTTTCGAAGTAATCAATACCACAACTAATAATACTGTGTGACCTACGACCGAAATTCGGCGGCTGAATTTCCGTTCCGTCGTTTTCCGGCATTAAAATTACTCCGGCCTTTCCGCTTCCGCTTTTCTGCATTTTCTCTCGAATTCTGGCCTTAATAAGTGTATTTGTGTTGTAGATTCTGCAGTCCAGTGGGCGCACGTCGGGCCGCACCACGCCCGTGCTGTCAAAAATGGACACCATGCCCGCCGAGACCGTCATCGATAAGGTACTCTCATTATCACTTTTCAACAATCTTCACATAGTTTAAGGTATTATTTTATTGAAATATAATTTGACAGCATTACAGCAGTATAATGCGTAATGCGTAAAAATGGTGCCTTTTTTATTGCTAACGAACGCCAACTTGTTAGATATACACCGTGTTCCGAGGAAAATGCATTAAATTGGATACGTTGTTTAGGGCATCGTACTGAACAATTTTCTCAATTGGACCAATGTTTAAAAACGTAAATTTATTTTCGTACTCCTATACAAAATTCACGATCAACTGACTGACTTAGTATGACTGACTTAGCAAGTCGATTTTTTCTCGTTTTTCAACATTGGTCCCATAGTAAAAGTTGTTCAGTAGGTACGATGTCCTAAACAACGTGTCAAATTTAATGCATTTCCCTCGGAACGCGGTGACGTATAGAGTACTTCCATATAATTTTTTATTTTATATGACAGCTCAGCTCTAAACTGTATCTACCCGTCCACGCGATGTACGCTTGCTGGACCCAAGCCGACCTGGGGTGATTTCTGCCGAGCATGCGCCACCTACTATTTCAATAGTCTGTACAAAATCATAAACCCCTTTGCCTCACGATCGAAGGTTCCCTTTTTTAAGGTGAAACTACTTTTCCTATCCGCATCGGCTAAGCTGATGATGTGACCATTTTGGAGGGCGTTTTATACCTTTTAAATCCGGATTAAACAAATTGAAAAGCAACAGTCTCAAATTCGGACAAATTTTAATCATATGCAAGCTACAAGTGTAAAGTCTGCTAGAATCTGCTAAACTAATTAAAAAATACTAAAATCTGGATTAAAAAAAAATCATGAACCTTCAAACATGCTGTGCGGTTAAAAGTACTTTCACTTAAACAAATACTTTGCATTTTGCAGGTGATAGCCCTGTACCCGTACACTGCGCAGAACGCCGACGAACTGAGCTTCGAGAAGGACGACATCATCGCAGTCACCGACCGCAGCCAGGACCCCGCCTGGTGGCAGGGTATGGTCATCATTCCTGATTTATGCTATGGAAAAATCATATAAAGCTGTATAGTCACAAACCTTAGCCTGTAGGAAAAGTGAAAACAAAATTTTACGATATTTTAACTTGACGCTGGCACAAAGTTAACTAGTGCCATAAAAAGTTAATGATACTGCTGCTCGCTACGAGATGGCGCTAATAAATGAAATGGTACCGCTTCTCGCTACGAGATGTCGCTGTTAGAACTAAAAACAAGGCGGCATGACTTCAATACCTTAGTCCTTTCTTAGATAAAATTAAAAACGCCGCCCAGTTATTTTTTGCGAAATGGATTATGTTCGGGATCTCCTTAGAGTAACCTGTCAGTTTTTACTTTTCTTATTGATTTTGATTTGATATCTGTCTATCTGTCTTAGCAAAACTTGAGCAAAACAATGTCCGAATAAAGACACGTTCTTTTCTCCGAAATACTTATGTATTATTTTGCGTGATTTAGGTGCCTAAAACTACTTCGATAGGTGCCTAAAATAGTGGCGACCGTGTAAAAAATGGAAAAGATAAGCAAAGATCGTAAAGTTCGACGAATGCTTTTCACAAAAGCATACAACAAATTGGATGAAAAGCTCAATGAACCGCCAGCATCGGAAGCGGTACTGCACGATCTGCGTGCACTATTCATCATTCTACAGGAGAAGGCGGAACAGTTATTCGCGCTGGACGAACGTATGAAGGAGTTTTTTCTGGACGACCCAGACTATGATGAAGATGAGTTGATGGCCGAGATTTCGTCAACGGATCAATATTCGTTCAAGTGGCAACAAATAAAAAGCCGATACGAAGCCGCCGTTACCGCAAAAAATGTAAAGGAGTTTGACGATCTTTCTATGTACAGTGACCCATGTTGTACTACATCCAAACCATCAACGTCAAAATGCAAAGGCAAGTCCAAAACATCCGCCTCCACAGTCTGCGTCTCCTGCTACCCGCCGAAAAAAAGTTATCGCCTTCCAAAGATTGAACTTAGAAAATTCGACGGAAATTTGAAATCATGGCTTGGATTCTGGGGTCAGTTCCGCAAAATTGATGATGATGACGGCATTGACGATGATGACAAATTCCAGTACCTCTATCAGTCAACAGTCCCAGGATCGCCAGCTCGCGAACTAGTCGATAGTTTCCCACCATCGGGCGCTAATTATAAGAAGGCGATAGAACAATTAAAAGAAAGATTTGCACGCGACGATCTGCTGATCGAAATATACGTACGTGAACTGCTCAACCTCATACTGGCACAAACGAAGCAAAGTGCTCCTCTTTCATTATGCCAGCTATATGACAAGCTGAAGACGCAGTTACACGCACTTGAAACTTTGGGCGTGACAGCAAATAAATATGCTGCGATGTTGTTACCCCTAGTTGAGTCAGCACTTCCCGAAGACGTTCTACGTGCATGGCAGCGGGCTAAAACCAGACCGTCAAACGACAGCCTTGAAAACCTGCTAGCATTTGTAAAGAGCGAAGTTGAATCCGAGGAAAGGATTAAAATTGCTTGCAGCGGTTTAAAAGCTGAAGTAGATGATCCTGAAATAAAGGTACCAACGGCTGCCTGCTTGGCGTCGGCCGAAGCGAAAAAGACATCAGCCGAAGCAAAGAAGAAAGACGCTTGCATATGGTGCAGCAAGTCGACGCATTCCAGCCTTGAGTGCTACAAGGCGAATAAAATGAGCGTTGATGAAAGAAAGCAGTCCCTTTCTATGAAAGGTGCGTGTTTCAACTGTCTTAAAGTTGGACATACTTCGAAAATATGCAAAAATGCAAACAAGTGCATTGCTTGTAGTTGCAAACACTCAGTTCTTTTATGCTCGGAGTTAGACAAGGTAAAGCTCAATAAAACGCAAGCTCAACACGGGGAAAGTTCCCAAAGTAACGCAGCTCAAAAGATTGGAAGCACCACATTTCTACAAACTCTGATGGTAAACGTTTGCAACGGAAATAAATCTGTTAGAGTGCGCGCCTTCCTCGATAACGGAGCACAAAAATCCTACATACGAGAGGATGTAGCAAAACAGCTTCATTTACAACCCGTAGGACAAGAATCCCTACGACACTGCTTGTTTGGAGGCATAACAACGGACAAAGAGACGCACAATATGTTCGAGTTCAAGGTCCAGGGAGTAAACAAAGAATACGAAATGACTATGACCGCTCTGGTGAAAAAAATATGTTGTGGTCCTATTCCCAGACTTCAAAATAACCACAGCCTGTTAGCCAAATTGGAGGCAAATAATATTGTTCTAAGTGATTGTGGCCCAGAATCACCGGAGATCGGCTTGCTCATTGGCTCAGATTACTCCGGAGGATTACGGACATCAGACAGCATAACCCTCGAAGAGCCAAACCTGATAGTCGTCAAAACTAAGCTAGGATGGACGCTACAAGGACCAGTTCGAGATGCAAACGTAGCCAACTACTCTTTGACTTTAGCTAACAACATACAAATTCAAAATTTGTGGGAACTTGAAGCCATTGGCATCAACGAGCCAGCTGAAACAATTTCTCGAGCAAAGGAAGAATCCGATGCAATGGATAGCTTTCTAGAAAAAGTTAAGATTAACGAAGAAGGCCGATACGAAGTTGACCTTCCTTGGAAAGCGTCTAACTCCAAACTTCTCAATAACAAAGAGCTAGCTGAAAAACGATTGATTTCGACAACGAAGAAACTTCTAAAGCTAGATGAATTTGATTCTAACGACAAAGTTTTCCGTGAATGGTTAGATCTTGAGATCATCGCAAAAGTCTGGATAGTACTATTCACTTGTGCTGTCTACAGAGCAGTACACATGAAAGTTACAAGGGGACTATCGACACAAACATTTATAATGGCCCTAAGGCGTTTTACTTTTCGCCGCGGTCGAGTAAAGACGCTGTATTCCGACAACGGGACGAATTTTGTCGGCACCTATAATCTATTAAAAGAAATTAATTGGGAAAAGGTGGCCGAATATTCAAATGCGAAACAAATTGAATGGAAGTTTTCGCCGCCTAGTGCTCCCTGGTGGGGAGGGTGGTGGGGACGCATGGTTCGATCGATGGCGACAAGTGAGGTGCCAGATCTTGATGAAATTGATGAAAAATGCCTGAACAGACGGCTAAGGTTTGTAAACTCTGTTCGGCGCAACTTGAGAGCCAGGTTCAGAGCAGAAGGGCAAAGAATCGTCGAGAACGTCTACTTTGCAAATAGGCGATGTCGTTCTTATTGAATCACCAGGCAAGAGGATTGACTGGCCGATAGCAGTCGTTAAAGAACTACACGAGGGCAGAGATGGCTTTGCTCGGGTGGCCGTACTGAGAACCGCCAACGGTGAATGTACAGTGATAGTAATAAGTGGATATAGGCACGCTGAAGTTATGCACTTTTAAAATCGTTTACACGTTGTGTTTACATCTTATACACACACATGCAAAACAATGCGCGCTCCTCGATACTCACTCTTAATACAACCGCTTTAAATTCAAAACCACAGAACAATTGCTACAATAACCGGTGAAGTTACTGCTATATGTCGCAGCGATGTTAATCAAACCAGGTTTTTGACCACAAACCAAAGAGCAGTAGATAACAAAGGTAAAATTCAATTTTATCATAAAAATTAATTTGTTTTAAGATTTTGATCGAAAATCTATAACAATATAGGTTTCCGATCATGAATCTGAAGTAGTTTAGAATTAAATATGGTAAAGTTATTGCCAAAAACATTAATATAATGTAGTCTTTGATTAAGAACTTGATTTCGTTTAGGATTATGATAAAAAATTTGGCAAAACTTACGTTAAAAATTTTGTTATCTCAAGCGCCTAGCTTTTTGGACAAAAAACCTAGTTTTATCAGAAACTACGACATAGAATGACGCTGAACGCTGCACAATGCTGCCCATTCCCTGGATCCGGCCCTTGGATACCCTCGGGTAGAAATAGAGTGATGCTATTTTAAGCCGTGAAAGTAACATTATTTCAAAATTAAAAATAAAAATACTTAAAATGTCTAAAGAAAGCTTAAAAATCCTCAGAGGTCAATCATTATTTTATATAGTGAAAGGTCAAGGTGGAAAATTTCACATAACACGTGTCTTTAGTTTAATTACGATAAAAATACTTAAAGAAAAAAGTTCAAATAAAAAAGAATCGACCCATGAGGAAACGAACCATGACATCCCTGATTGGTAGGCCACTGTCTTTACCAATGCGCCATCCGAACATTTAACACGGAGTGCGAAATTTTGTTACCCATTTCACTATTAGTCATTATTGGAACGTGCTTGATTAGTCATCTTATTCTTTTGCTACAATTGGTTTACTACGCGCTTCTTTGTATGTGTGAGTGGAGTTTGGCTTCAAACGACTTTAGAATTAAAGCTCATGTGCATGTCTCTGTAAAGTCTATATGGAATTTTGTAAGTGTCTGTACACGTGCCGTGAAGAGGCTGATCCTCTTGACCAGCTCGGATGAGCTGCTGCCGCCGCCCGGAGCGTGTTCGGGATCTCCTTAGAGTAACCTGTCAGTTTTTACTTTTTTTATTGATTTTGATTTGATATCCAAAGAATACTATACTCTCACTGGCGTGGAGAAGAACGCCATCTGTGAACAACGAAGGTGGCCCCTTCATTTATACTACTAGCGCCACCGTATTATCTTAGTGAATTATGAGCGAACTAAAAATTGGCGGGCTTTCGTAGCAAATTCAAATAATTATATTAAGTTTTTTTTTAACTTTACTGAACTAATCAAGTCAGTATGCACATGTTTTTAATATAAATAAATGTTTGAAATACTGTTTCATAACTTGATTAATTCAGTAAAGATTTTAGATATTCGTTGTCGTGTTCTAGAAAATAAAATAATTAAATCATGTTGAATGTATTTATTACAAATCAATTTTTATTATAAGTACATATTATCTTGTCATGGTTGGGAATCACATGTTCCCTCGTTCCTGGAACTTCATATTTACTCAGTTTTTTCCTGGCCTTAACAAGGTAGCAAGAATCTTGAAAATGTCTGCCACACAAAAGTTTACAACTTCTATAGAGAGCAATTAAGGAGTCCACTGAAGACCAATATTCATCTTCTGGGTTATAAAATGTTGCCCAAGCTGTTGCTCTACAAATAGGTAATAAATACAAAATGCATTAGATTAAATTGTTCTATAATAAAGTAAAATGTTTCCGAAATTATGTTACAAGGTTTTCAGATATCTGAGTCAATCGGCTTGTAAATTTTTCTTCGAAGTTTGATGATTAAGTATGTAAAATACCACCCATGAGTGTTTTATGATCATTAGGTTAAGTGGTCCAGCTGTGGACTGCTAGGACTGTTGATAAACATAAATACATTACCTACCTCAAAATGTTAGTGGAGCCTGGTTTCGGAAACCGGTGAAAGGCTACCGACTTATCACTCACCTGATTTTGCCCACATATCACACATTTTTTGTAGATGTACGAAGACATTTCCATTCTGTTACTCAGCCTGGTGCAGGAGCAGGGATCACTCCCCGTTCCAAGAAAAATATCCACAGTTTTCTTCAAAAATCTTTGAGAAATATTTGTTTTATTGTTTTACTTCAAAATCAAACAAGTCACACAGACAGCCATATGACAGTAAGTTTGATAGTGTTGCCAATTAAATAAAACGATCAGTGATTATAAGGCAACATTAGCCACTAGATCCACACCTACATGGATTTTCGTAAGGAAACCTTGTTTGTTGAAAAGACAACAGGCGTTGTTGATATCTGTCTATCTGTCTTAGCAAAACAATGTCCGACGACACGTTATTTTCTCCGAAATACTTATTTGTATTATTTTGCGTGATTTAGGTGCCTAAAACTACTTCGATAGGTGCCTAAAAGATTATTTCAAGATTTTTTGTAATTATTGCGCCGAGATTGCTGCACCCACTTAAATATTATACGAAATTTGATCATTTTTATACGAGTTCAATTTTCTTTTTGCTCTTGTTTTGCCAAACAAGTAGGCTTAGGGTGGCTAGAATTTCGATTCTTACTTTTAACTAGGTACTAAGAGTACGTATCACGTATCGACCCGTCGTTCCTGTGGAGTCAGCCAGGAAGGCCGAGAGGGTGGCGCAGGTCCCGGCTAGCCCTGCGTTTTCCATAATTGCGTCCCAGGCAACGCAGTGTCTGTAGGGAGCGTGCAAAAAGCCATGCCGCTCCCGCATCGGCTTATACAGCCATGAAAAATCTTTCCTCAGACATTGAATAAATCGTCTGTCACAGACGTATGAGGCCAATGATGAAGAGTAGCTACGTTTATGTAGGTGTATGTAGGTACATATCCAGTTGAGCAGTTTTCTTGATACATATGTAAGTTACCATCTGCCTTTCCTTATCCCGACTCTGTCGGCTTTTTGAATGGGAGTCCCAATTTTTATTTTGACCGTTTCAACCAATGTTCCTTGGGACTGATTCAACACTTAAAATATTTGCAGTTCATTTTTACATCCTACAAACATGTTGCGCCGATCCCAACTTATTTGGGATAAGGGCAGGATCATAGTTTTTACATCCTGTATGGTAAATTCAGTATTGGGGATAAGGGCAGGCAAATCATAATTTTTACATACTGTATGCTAAATTCAGTATTGGGGATAAGGGCAGGATCATAATTTTTACATCCTGTATGGTAAATTCAGTATTGGGGATAAGGGCAGGTAGATCATAAATTTTACATCCTGTATGCTAAATTAAGTATTGTGTTTATTGCAGGTGAACTTCGAGGGATGACTGGTCTCTTCCCAAGCAACTACGTCACCAAACTCGTCAACTAAAACATTATTTAGAACCAGTGAAATGTAGGTATATCATCCTTAGATATAAATATCGCCCCTCACATCTTCACCTGCGTATTAGGATTCAAGCACTTGGTGTGCTATATTATATCTACTATACATACCTTTATGAAAAAACCGAATAATTTAATCTGCAAATCGAGTAGCATTTATTAAATTATACTGAATGCTCGTATCTCTAAGACGAGTGTAAAACTTCGAGAAAAAAAGAGAGGTTCTTTAGAGTATAAGTCTTCTAGAAAAAAAGAGAAGTTCTGTAACTTGCGGCCGGCGGTCATGCTTTCTCGCTTGCACTAATGTGATGTGAGACATCCAGGACGAGTTATAATAGTTCGAATTTCGCTCTATCTACAACTGTCACTACCTACCGGCAGTCGAAATTATTATATTTTCATCCTGTCAGAAGAAGAAGAACTGTCTACGTAGTCGTTAAAGAATAATCTATACATATAATAAAGTTGTAGAGGGTCGAAAGTCTGTACATAGAAGAGTTTGGAAAAAAAACTGTTTGGTGATACTTAAAATTGATAACAGAACACGTTTCAGCAATTTTTAGATTTTTTTTCTGTTTAGATGTTTATCTGTTTATCTGTTTATTTGTTTATTTGTTTATCTGTTTGTATGTGAAAGCATCACGCAAAAACGACTGAACCGATTTTGATGCAAATTATACCAAAATGTCGGGAAAATTACCGACCAGGTTATAGGCTAAAAAAATTCGACCCCTAAAAGGGGGGGTTGCCACTATACTTGAAATAATTTTGCACGTAAATCGATATTGCGTGCGTTGCGTGCGGTAGAGGAATAAGTTACTATAAGATGTAAAAAAAAAACTACTCAAACTATTCCAAGGGGTGAACCAGTCCATGAAACTGAACAACTTTCCCCAAGGAACATAGGTCGAATAATGAAAAAAAAATTCCTTCCCTTCCCTACAAATTTAACTTGGTCGGCTATCGAGACGGCTGGAGCATTTTGTATGGGAGGTCCAATTATTTTTTCCTACAGTAGGTAAAAAAATAACTGCGCGTATTTTACGACTAAACCAGTCCATAAAACTGAACAACTTTTCCTAAGAAACATAGATCGAAATATGAATAAAAATTTGGCCCTCCCATTCAAACTGAACCGGCCGGCCAGAACATTTTGTATAGGAGGTCCAAATTCTTTTTTCATATTTCGACCTATGTTCCCTGGGGAATGTTGTTCAGTTTCATGGACTGGTTCACTCCTTAAAATATTTGCAGTAAATTTTTTTACTCCTTATACATATTTTGAATTACCTATGTTGTTTTCATCCTATCTATTTGAAAAGAACGCGCCGCAAAGTTTTTTTTATTTGCACTTTTTAAATAAAGAACTCAACAAATGCGAATAAAACTACTTTGAATTTAGAACATCTTGATGTTCAGTCAGCGCCAAAGAAATAGAACGCAAATATTGTTCGAATAAAGGCTGTATGGGACGACGGCCCATAGTCGCGCGTCCCAAATAGAACTAAAAAAAAGATACGCGCGAATTGCAGTCCGTAATTTTCACCAAAAATTACACATATGTTAGAATTTTATTTAACTTTTTGAAAAATTTGTTCAAGTGACAGTGAAAGTATAACATTGCAATAAAATATGAGGCGCCTTTTATTTTCTCATAGAGGGTGATGAAAAGTAGAGTGAATTACTCGGGCGCAAAATATATTTTGGCTTCGGGGATTCTACTCTAGAATCCCTTACTTCGCTCTGAATTCAAAAAAGCGCCCTCGCCGAAGAAGTGTTGTTTTGCGCCCTTATGATAACTACTAAAAGTTTCTTGAACTGGTTTACCCCTTACAATATTTGCAGTTTTTTTTTTACTCCCATATTGGAGTCGAGATTCGAACACGTACCAACATAATAGTAAAGCAAAATAAAAAACAAGCCAAGAGCGTGTCAGACACGCCCACAAATAGGGTTTGTAGTCAATGTTAAATATCAGCGTTACGAAGTTACCTAATTTCGTTGCTGGTTTGTTTGCAGTAGTAAGTATGCTTACGAACCACAAATTAAACATCTTTTATTTTTCTTAAAACTTGCGTGGATACAGTATCCGATACAGTTTTTATGGTAACTTCAGACTAAGAACTAATTTTTTTTTCAAATATTTAGTTCTAGGAAGAGAAAACTCCCCATAAAAGCAAATACTTCGAAGCAGAATCACTTTTGTGATTTTTTTAAAAAAAACTTCACCTTAATTTTTAAAGATCTATTTAACGATACCCTATTTAATATAGCATATGGTTTTTTTTAACCTCCTTTCACATGTACCTACGCCAAAAAATAAAAACATTTTTTTCCCAACATTCTCAATTTGTGTGAAGCAACACGATCTATCTTCACATCAAAGATGTCGATCGATTGAAAATGACGAAGTTATGAGGGCGGGGCATACAGTTAGTTTGTGTCTTAAATGGGTAGGTGGATTTGCTGGCGATAGTACAGAAATCTGTATGTACATGTATTAAAACTGTTACAGGTCGGTGTCAAGTAACCCTGCAATAGTTTTCAAAAGAACATTTCGATAGCGTGTCTTAGAAACAGCTACAAAAAAAATATGTACAGTTTGATGGGCCGCTCCTGCAGGCCTATCACTTTTGGTAGGTAGGTACCTAAATAAATAAAAAGTATACATACCTATTACCTACACAACTATTTAATAAGAAAACAAAAACAGAAGTGAAATAAGTAAGTAGAAGAAATAGAAAGAAACAAGCATCCTTCGACATGGGTCAACTCGGATTTGCTCCTTCACATAAAAATAATAAAAGAACACCGGTGTTGGTACTGTAGCCAACTACCTATATCATCAAGATGTACCTAACTCAGGCGCTCAGACTTTGAAACAGGAGGGATCGAAGTGGGCTTTCCCCTTCAAAGTCAAGTAACAAACTCACATCGGCGGTAGTCTGGGGTTTCTCCAGGTTATTCCATCATCATCGTCATCACCATTATCTTTGTATGCCCTAATCGTACAAATCACGCATAAAATAATAACCATGAGACAAACATCGAAAATGAAAACGAACCATTTTGTGTAAAAATTGTGCATGAATCTCTCAAAAATTAAGCGTTGTTTTTAGATGTTTGGTATGGTGGAAGATAAACGTTCTGATCATATTTTATGATTAGTGAGAACCTTTATCAGCACTGGAGGGAGGTACTCTCTGTCTACCTACGTGACAGAACACCATGAACTCGGCAAAATATTAAAGGGTGCCACACACCGGGCCCGTATGCGTGACGTGCACGTTATCACGCGCATAGAGATGACGTTGTATCGTCTGGGATTGTATGAGGCACCGCACACCGTGCTACTCGCGTGATTACGTGCACGCATACATAGGCAGGCCTCTCATACAATCCCATACGATACAACGTCATCTCTACGCGCGTGATGAATTGCACGTCAAACATACGCGCCCTGTGTGTGGCGCCCTTAAGAGATACGAAAATGTCTGTATTGAAAAATTTGTTTATCATGATTTGCCGCTTCTGTCGGCTCAAAAACTTCTCTTGGCGAAACGAAGTTCGCGGGCACCAGCTAGTAATATATAGGTTTACATTTAATTAAGTACAAAATCTCTTGAGGGAAGGTTCTTCGAAATATGAAAAAAAAAAATTGGACCTCCCATACAAAAATGTTGAAAAAGTGTGCCACTTAGTATGGGAGGGCCAAATTTTTTTTCATATTTCGAAGAAAAGTTTTTAATAAAAGTTGTTCAGTTTTGTGAGTAGATCACACCCTTAAGAGATTTGTACTTAATTAAATGTAACCCTATATGTTTTACTTGATTATGATTAATATGTTTTTAAAGTTGTCTATGTTACCTATTTATTGTAGGTGTTATAAATCAATCATTCCATTTGTCTAATAAACAAATTCTGCATAGAATGCTTTTCAGGTAGTGTTAGATATACTGGGTTATTTTTTAGTCAGTGCGCAAACTTTGCAGGGTGTTTCTACTCGTGATTCTGAACAACTTTTATTATGGGACCACCTGCAAATTCGCAAAAAAAAAACGGATGTTCCATAGAAAAATTCATACCTACTCTGCAAAAATGTATGGAACAACCAAAAATTTTTTTTAGATTTCGCAGGTGGCCCCACAGTAAAAGTTGTTCAGAATCACGAGTAGAAACATCCTGCAAAGTTTGCGCACTGACTAAAAAATAACCCTGTATTGTTCTTTTTTCGCAACAATGTTTTATCAAAAGTACCAAAAATATGCATGCAGCCTTTTCAGCTGTTACTTTTATTTGTTATTTAACAATTTATCATTATAATATTAATATTTATGTAATCAATTCACTGTTAAAAGTAGTTGTTTAGTCAAATAAATGTTACTGCTTAAACCAGAGTTTTGATTAATTTACCTATCACGCCTAAACGGCTGTAAAAAACGGCCATTTAAACACAGGATTTTTATTTTTTAAAGTTTTATTCACAGATTAACCTACAGGTGTTACAAAACAACCAATAAAGCTGAAAGTAGCTCAAGGTACTTCATAAAAGAACAACTTTCCCATGGAACATGGGTCGAAATACTTACGAAAATAAAATCTGGACTTCTCATAAACAATGAACTCAATTTGTATGGGAGCTTTATTGGTTGTTTTGTAACACGTTGTATATGTAGACTAGTTTTATTGTAATAATACACAGCCGGAGAAAAATATACCGGGAGTAACGGAAAGGGTATAACAAGCCGAAAGGAGGTCAAGGTACTCATGAAACTGAACAACTTTCACTATGGAACATAGGTCGAAATATGAAGAAAAAAATTGGGCTACCCATACAAAATTACCGATCAGCTGATTGATTTACTATGGGAGGTCCAAATTTTTTTTTTCATATTTCGACCCATGTTCCATAGGGAAAGTTGTTCAGTTTCATGAGTATCTTGAGCTCCTTTCGGCTTGTTATACCTTTTCTGTTACTCCCGGTATATAATTATGTAGACTAGTTTTATTGTAATACATAGCCGGATAAAAATATAAAAGCTAGCCAGGAACTAGTGAAGTAGCGTGTGAGTCGGCTACCGGTGGTTGCGCTTACGCCCTGGCTTGCCCTCGTGCACAATTTTCCTGTGTTCATACAATGAAGCGCTGTATTTGAATATCTTCGGGCAGGAGTCGCACGAAAATGACTTCTCATCCGAGTGTGACTGTGAAACAAAAAAGATATCAGAGTAACGGAATATAGCCGAAAGGAGAGGCCATGAAACTGAACAACTTTCTCTATGGAACATGGGTCGAAATATGACAAAAAAATTTGGACATCCCATAGTAAATCAATCAGCTGATATCGGCAATTTTGTATGGGAGGTCCAATTTTTTTTTTCATATTTCGACCATAGAGAAAGTTGTTCAGTTTCATGAGTACCTTGACCTCCTTTCGGCTTGTTATACCCTGTCCGTTACTCCCGGTATAATAAAGTTGATAAAATGTGCCTGCCGATAAAACCCAAAAAGGATTCCCGGTACGATAAAAGGACTTATATTGTGGAATAGCCCTTTATCTCCCCTCGAACAAGAAAGTTCCCGTTTTAACTTAAAGGGCGTATTTCTAAAGATGTAAGGGCTTTTACAATCCCTCAAGTAGTGGCGCAATCTGTTGTCGAGTAGTCGAACTGCGCCTCCAGTTCGTGATCTTAGATGCAATCTGTTTCAAAATTTTGGATTTTAAATGCAATGTATTTAAAACTTTTTATTAGACCGAAACCGCGGGCGGAAAGCTAGTAATAAATAAAAAAACTTTATTTGCGATCCAGTTTATGAAACTGATCATTTTTTACCAAGGAACGTAATTATGTTTGTATAACTGGCGCAAATAAAGAACATATCCTTAATTGGCAACATTATTGTTGAAATCCTGTTCAAATGTCATAACATAATATAACATCATAGAGAGGCAAACAATAATTAGGTATGCCAATTCAGGATTTGTTCTTTATCTGCGTCAGTTATAAACAAGAAAAAACCTACACAAGTTTTCGTATCAGATTTTACTATTTTCATACTTTGAGATTGTTGACAGTATAGTCCGGCTAGTTCGTGCGCGACCTGCCCTAGGGGTGACAGACGTTGGGAGGGGTGATGTCAGCGGGTAGCGGGAGGTGTAGCGGGGAAGGGTGACGCGCGCTTCCGCGCTGCACGTCATATTAAAATGACGTGCTTCCTCGCCCCCCGACCGTCTGTACCCCGCAGGAAGGTCGTGCACGAAGTTGTCAAACTATAGTAACCCTGTCTATGTAACAAATGCCAATCGCAAAAATCCGAAATAGGGCCGAGTGAACCTTCTGTAAACTCTCTATTTTGTGCTACAACTGCCACATCGGCCGTCGAAAACCCATACTACGACCGAAGTTACGCGACCGAAATTCGGCGGCTGAATTTCGTTCCGTCAGTTTTCGGCGTTTTCGGTTGGAGATGACACACTATAAGCGCCGAAATTACGTACAAATCACGCCGAATTACTTCGGAACGAAATTCGGCGATGGAATTTCGGCTTCGGTGTTCGGCTATGGAATTTCGGCTTCGGTGTGTTATCCGTTACATTACATTACATTGCTGGCGTAATTGCGCTGAATTCCGTCGCGTAATTTCGGTCGTAGTATGGCTACACACTTATGCTTACTCGCAAGTGGTTGACGAGGTGGTGATGTTGCTTGAAGGCGCGGCCGCAGCCGGCGCGCGGACACGAGTACCGCCGCTCGCCCAGGTGTATCGTGCTGATATGTTTCTGCACATATACAAAAAGCTTTATTTGCAAAACAAAAATGGTTGAGTCCCCCCGGTAAGTATTTAAACTTGTGTTGGGAATGACTCCTCTCCCCTTATGTCTAAAAGCTATAAACTATAGTAGATATATAGGGAGTAACAGAAAGGGTAGAACAAGCCGAAAGGAGGTCAAGTTAGTCATGAAACTGAACAAATTTCCCCATGGAACATGAGTCGAAATATGAAAAAATAAATTGGATCACCCATACAAAATCTCCGATCAGCTGATTGATTTACTAAGGGAGGTCCAAATTTTGTTTCATATTTCGACCCATGTTACATGGGGAAAGTTGTTCAGTTTCATGAGTACCTTGACCTCCTTTCGGCTTGAATACCCTTTCCGTTACTCCCTGTATAATAGAAAACTTGCATAATTTTCTACCTTGAATGTATGAATTCCATTATCACCATAGAGTGACCTCAATAAAGAGAAATTAGATTCCTCACACCTTGGGGTATTCGAAAATACCCCGTGTATGTTCCACGATAATTTTTAGTTTCCGAGTTATTCAACTTTTTAACTTGTATGGGAAAAACTCAAATGGCAGACATTTTTTCTTTTTTGTACGCTAGAAAATACAAATCATAAAGATTGTGCTATCAAAATCAACCGCGCTAAAAGCCCTTATACGGAAGTAAAAAAAGGAAAGGAAAAATTACTGCCAGTCGAGATTTTCCCATACAACTTTAAAAGTTGAACAACTCGGAAACTAAAAATAATCGCGGAACATACATGGGGTATTCGAAAATACCCCAAGATGTGAGGAATCTAATTTCTTTTTATTGACGTCACTCCATGGACCACCCTCAGTTATTACACTGAACTAGTGAAAGAGAACGAAAGACGTAAAGTATGTTTGCAAAAGTGATCTTACTCCAACTGTCGAAAGGTCACTTCCTTACCTGAAGTAAAATCGTAGTAAGTAAAATCGAAACAGTTGCCTACTTATTTTGCAAATATACTTTACGTCTTACGTTCTCTTTCACTAGTTCAGTGTAAAAACTGAGCAAAGCTACATAGGGCCTTACCACAAAAAAGTTAGACCAGCGTTGAACGCGTGTCTAGCGTTTTTTTGTATGAAGTTTTATTTTAAACACGCGTTCGACACTGGTCGACACGACTTTTTGTGGTAAGGCCCATAAAGTTTAGCGATTGCCCCGTTTGGGTACAAGAAGCTTATCGTAGAGGACGAAACTCATGAGACTGATGCCTCGCAGATTTGCACAAGTAGTCCGTATGGACGCAGTTTCAAATCACAATATAATTAAATTTTTGGTTACGAAGTCAATACAAACGAAGCAAGTGGGAAAAAATCACACCATTACCTACTGATGTGATTCGAACCCACGTCTTCTGACAAACCGGGTCAGACGTGTTTACCGCTACACCACGGTGGCTCTAACCCAGGCGGCGAAATACAGGATGTTAATTTAAATGCGTGCCTTAGCTTCAGGGTAGGTTCATCGGGTCGTTGAACGACTCGGTGTCCCACACGAAAAGAAGAAGAAGGGTAGGTTAAGGATCGATTAAGGATGCCGTAAAAAACATTTATTTTTTTTTTCTGGGATTTTCGTTTTTTCATATTTCGACCTATGTTCGTTCCTCTGGGAAAGTTGTTCCTTGTCACCAGCCGGTTTGTGTGTGTGTGTGTGTGTGTGTGTGTGTGTGTGTGTGTGTGTGTGTGTGTGTGTGTGTGTGTGTGTGTGTGTGTGTGTGTGTGTGTGTGTGTGTGTGTGTGTGTGTGTGTGTGTGTGTGTGTGTGTGTGTGTGTGTGTGTGTGTGTGTGTGTGTGTGTGTGTGTGTGGTGTTCATGTATTACCTCCATCATTTGCTTGCTCTTGAACGCAAAGCTGCAGTGGTCGCAGATGAAAGGCCTCTCGTCTGAGTGTGTCTGCGAAACAAGAAAAATAATGAATTTAATTTTTTATTTGCGAACCAGTCCATGGAACTGACTGAACTGTCAATTTTTCCAAGGAACATAATGATCATAAATTGAAAATTAAAAAATTGAAAAATTCACTAGCGACCGCCGGGACTTGAACCCGGGACTGTGGAACACCGTTCCACCGATCTTCCGACTGAGCTACGCTTTGAGACGAGCATCAAGAGTACATCAGGGTCCGATAGGCGCCCGTAGCTCAGTCGATAGAGCGGTGGAACGGCAATCCACAGTCCCGGGTTCAAGTCCCGGCGGTCCCTAGTGAATTTTTAAATTTTCTCATTTTCAATTTATGACAATAATATTGCGCTGTCAGTGCATAAAAGAAACCAGAACATAATGATGTTAGTAAACAAACAAAAACACAGAAAGAGTCATTCAAACAATTAATAAAATATCAAAATTCTAAAGACATATGTGGGTAGCAGAAGAACTCGTCGCCCACCGCCTAGATGACATCTCGCTGGGACCTTAGTCAACCCGCGACCACAACACATGAAACTGTGTTGAAACGTCGGGACACAGGTAAATTATAAAGGTTTACCTAAATAATTATCGCGATAGATCCGGTTCAATACTTAAAATGACAGAAAGAGTCAGTTGATCGTAATTTTTTTTAAGGGAGGTGCAGATTTTTTTTCTTGTTTCCCACCATCGGCTCCACAGGAAAAGTTTTTTATTTTCATATTCTGATCACGACCGCAAAGTTTTGTGAACGACAGGATGGCACATGTATTATGTTCATATTTTAATGAGACATACTGAAAAATAGTACACAGTACGTAATAGTATTTAGTATATGTCTCATTAAAATCTGAACACATAGAGTAAAATTTTACTAGTGACCTATAGCGAAAACTCAGAACCGGTTGATGATATGATAAGGAACAACTTTCCCCTAAGGAACATAGGTCGGAAACCGAAAAACAAAATCATGTGCCATCCCAAAGTTCACAAAATTTTCGTAACTCCGTCCCGTACATCCCGTATACTTACTCGCAAGTGGCTAAGGAGATTTGATAGACAGGGTGTCAACAGCTGTTGTTCAAAAAAAATCCCTGACTTTTCAGGTAGCCCCTCGATTTCACTGACTTTCCCTGACCACCTCGAGCTTCCCTGACTTTTCCCTGACTTTCCCTGATTTTCCAGAATGTGGACACCCTGATAGATGTTTGAACGCGGGACCGCGTGTTTGATCGCATAGTTACTAGTGTTGATGAGGATTCCTCTTCCGCATCCTCATAATGCGGAAGTTCCGCAATTATTCAGGTTCCTCATCCGCTATCGCTTCCTCACAAAATATATTTTTAAATTTCTCTTCCTCTTCCGCTTACTTATATATTTCGAGGAGTTTTGCCTTTATAAATACTGCACAAAAACTGACCCGAATTATTCTTTCTCTCTCTCTATTTTTCGTTTTATTTCTCCCTCAGCAACTTCCTCTTCCGCGTCCTTTTCAATAAATAAATCCTCATCCTCATCCACATCCTCCATCTTTGAGCTTGTCGCTTCCTCTGGTTTGAAGTGGTTTGAAGGAA
The DNA here is from genome assembly GCA_024500475.1 of Phthorimaea operculella. NCBI lineage: Eukaryota > Metazoa > Arthropoda > Insecta > Lepidoptera > Gelechiidae > Phthorimaea > Phthorimaea operculella. Next base: position 254,186 of record JANFCV010000242.1, read on the forward strand.
CGTACTAGTTTTCCTAGCACCCTGTATTTATCGACTGACTGTCCCGATGGCGTAGTGGATAGTACCCCTGCCTTCTACGCCGAGGGTCGTGGGTTCGATTCCCACCGCACACAAATATTTGTAAAGTCAATTTTCAAGTATTTGTGTGTAGTCTGGGTGTTTTCTATGTATGATATGTATTTATTTACAAAAAAAGTATATAAGTATTATATCAGTTGTCTAGTTCCCATAGTACAAGCTTTGCTTAGTTTGGGGCTAGATGGCGCTGTGTGTCTCGTCCAGGGATATACGGGGTGTTAGGGACGGTGTAACGAAAACTTTGCAGGCGTGCTCAGACCATGAAACTGAACAACTTTTACGAAAGAAAAAAATTCCGACCTTCCATACAAAGTCAGTCAGCTGATCGTGAATTTTGTATGGGAGGTCGGAAATTTTTTTTCGTTTCCCACCATTGGCTCCATAGTAAAAGTTGTTCAGTTTGATGGTCTGATCATGCCTGCAAAGTTTTCGGTACACCGTCCCTAACACCCTGTATTTATTTATATTTGTCAACACTAATACTTACTCGCAAGTGGCTAAGGTGACCTGATAGGTGTTTGAACGTGCGGCCGCGTGTTTGATCGTACACTTACTGAGTCAGAACCTTTTCTCTGGCACAGTACAGAACACATTACCATAACCAATTGTATGAAGTAAAGAAGGTACCTTTATGCTTATTTATTTTTGTTTTTTGTCTATTGGGATTGTAAAGCACTCACAGTGCTATATTATTCTCACAAGTGAAGATAAGAAATAGAAAAAATATCACTCATAATGTGGACTAACCATGTAGTAAGTTCTAAATACTTTCTACAGATGTCGCTGGATCGTCGCTTGGAGACGAGCATCAAGAGATAGAAAATTTGGCATTCATCAACCGGTGCATCGATAGCTCAGGGGCAGAGCGGTGGGGCGTTTACCCATGCGGCCCGGGTTCGATTCCCGGTCGATGTATGACATTTTTTCTATTTCTTATTTTCATTTGTTTTTCGTGTTAGTATGTATTTTAAAACGTATCTACTTGTTGTTTGACTGATTTAATCATGTACCTCGTTTTATTTTGTGTTATGTACTGTACTATTTATGAGAATAAATTGTTTTCTATTCTATTCTACTTACTCGCAAGTGGCTAAGAAGACCTGATAGGTGTTTGAACGCGCGGCCGCGCGTTTGATCGCATACTTACTAGTGTTGATGAGGATTTCTCTTCCGCATCCTCATAATGCGGAAGGTTCCTCATCCGCTATCGCTTACTCACAAAATTATTTGTAGAAATTCCTCATCCTCATCCTCCATCTTTGAGCTTGTCGCTTCCTCTTCCGCTTCCTCTTCCTCATAACAGGTTCCTCATCAACACTAATACTTACTCGCAAGTGGCTAAGGTGTCCTGACAGGTGTTTGAACGTGCGGCCGCAGCCGGAGTGCCTGCACGTGTACGGTCGCTCGCCCAGATGTGCAGTGCGTATGTGAAGCTGCAGGTATACAATAGAAAACTTTCAGATTTTTCAAGACACTCGCATTCTAAAACCTTCAATTATACCGGGAGTAACGGAAAGGGTATAACAAGCCGAAAGGAGGTCAAGGTACTCATGAAACTGATCAACTTTCCCCGTGGAACATGGGTCGAAATATGAAAAAAAAAATTTGGTCCTCCCAAAGTAAATTAATAAGCTGATCGGCGATTTTATATGGGAGGTCAAAATTTCTTTTTTAGGGAAAGTTGTTCAGTTTCATGAGTACCTTGACCTCCTTTCGGCTTGTTATACCCTTTCTGTTACTCCCTGTACAACAAATAAATAAATCCGAAAGGGTGTGGAAAGATCCGTTGCAAAGAGTCAATTATCAAAAAATTTGAGCCGTACTATCGTTTTTGAAAAATACGAAAAAATAGTTTTTTTTTTTATTTACACTTATTTTTAATCTTGGCATCGCAGCACTAATTCTGACAGCTCAAAGTTCAAATGAAGTTACCGATGCGGCGCAGCGCAGCACATTACATTGCTGGCTATTACATGAATGTCATCAATACAAGAAACTAAGTCAACCAGCAGTGTATGCCGAAGCGGACTTTGTTCGCCAGGTAGTGTAGCACCTGAACTAGACTAGAGATGTGATTAATTCATCAACTGATGATAAGTTAGCTTAGTTATGTGTAACATGTTGTATAAGGTTACTTTTAATTAAGTACATATATTTGTTCTTTCATTTTTCAAAAAGTTTCCAATATAATTTCTTCAGTTTTGTGAGTAGAACACCCCTTAAAAATATTTGTCCTAATATGCAGTAAAGCAGTTTCGTCATCATAAATAAAAAGTTAATGGAAAAAATGCTTAATTTAGGAAAACTTGCAAAATTTTCAGCGCAGGCTGGATTTGAACCAGCGACCTTCGCCATCATTAATGCTTTAAACTTTTTTATACCGATAGGCAATTTCATAGGTGGGGACCTACATATTAAAATTGAAAATCGGCAAGGGCCAAAGACATGTATCTCTGATACATGAGTAATCGTCTTAAATCGTGTGTTAGTGTTAATGTATTACCGCCATCGCTTGCTTTTTCTGGAACCCTTTGTTGCAATAGTCGCAGATGAAGTTTGTGTGGAAGCGCTGCTTATGGTAGCGTAGGGCCGACTCGTTCTGTAAGAGAAAACATGGGGTTCATTGGGTTGTTCGTATACTAGGTGTCCCACATACTTGATTAAAAATTAAGGAAAAATTGCAAAATTTTAACCGCGGGCTGGATTTGAACCAGCGACCTTCGCCATCTGTACTGGCGACGCCTCTACCAACTGGGCTATAGCGGCTCACTCCAAGCCCGCGAATTAAGCAGGCGTATTTTGACCACTAACGCGTGGTAGGGCTCCATCTACCAGGATAATTTTACACCACCACGAGCCCTACCACGCGTTAGTGGTCAAATCAGTCGCCAGTACAGATGGCGAAAAGTCGCTGGTTCAAATCCAGCCTGCGGTGAAAATTTTGCAAGTTTTCCTAAATTGTATTGTATTAAGACAGGTTTAAATCAGGCAGGTTATGGATATGTTTAGGTTACGGTTTCGGTTACGGATATCGAAAAAAATACCGGTTTCGGTTAAGGATACCGATATGAAAACATTTCGGATTATACGTACGTTCCGATTACGGATATTAAGAAAAAGCAATACTTCTCTTAAAGTGTATCACACTATGTATTGGCACGTATTGGTCAATGAAACCTATTTGCTATTAATGATTAAATCACAGAATTAAACATAGGTACAATGTAAAGGTCGCGCGCGACATGTCTGAAAAACAACTTGGTTGTCTGTAACTTAGGTTTGCTGTAAGAAATTTCTTTTTAGAAATAAGTAAACCTTTGTGTTTTGTCTCATTGTACATTGTTCCTATGTATGTGTGTGTGCAATAAATAAACGTATCGGGGTTTTATTGATGCACCGTCCTTAACCAAAATTATTCGTAACATGTTTTCAGAAATGTAATATTTATTTCAGTTTCGGTTTCGAGAAAGGGTACGGAATGCAGCACCCAAATTATCTTACTTTCAGTTTATTGTTTTTTTATGGTGGTGGTTTAGTTTATTTTAAGTGTATAGTAGTATTTTATTTTTCAATTATATTTTATTTAGAATAGTTATGTCTGCTACCTATTTACCCTATGATACAAGTATATTTTTAAATTAGGAAATAGTTAGCAACATAATTATTTTTCTATAAGTTTACCTATTTGTAAGTATGTTTATTTATAATAAAGAACTCTATAAAGAAAGTGCCGTGTGGTGCCGGCAGAGTAGAATAGCACCACCTTCTTCTTCTTCATCACCATCATCTTCCCGTGGGGGTCGTAAGAGGCGACCGAGGGATAAACCCGACCCAAACAGCCAGGGCCAACCGTATGGTGGCGGTTAATACACCACAAAAGCATTCCCAAGGAGGGTTGACGTCTGGTAGGCAGCCGGACGTAAAATTAAGCCAAATCCTTTGCAACACGATTGTGTTTAACAAAACGTGTTGCGCCGACCCCAAGTAATTGGGATAAGGGCAGGGAGATGATGATGAACTCTATAAAACTCACTTGAAATCCACCAACAGAACAAACACTGCATTCCAGCTTGCCTGGCTTGGGTGACTTGGGTGACTTGGGTCGTCGTCGTATCGGCCCCCGCTGAAGTAAAAGGAAACCATTCTTATTATACGGGGTGTAAGAGACGGTGTAACGAAAACTTTGCAGGCGTGCTCAGACTATGGAACTGAACAACTTTTCCCATGGGGCATATGATGGTAAACGAAAAAAATAATCTGTCCTCCCGTACAAAATTTACGATCTGCTGACTGACATTGTATAGAAAGTCAATTTTTTTTTCGTTTGCCACCATATGTTACATGGGAAAGTTGTTCAATTTCATGGTCTAAGCACGCCTGCAAAGTTTTCGTTACACCGTCTCTTACACCCTATATTATCTACGCTCTTGTCATAATGTTCGTATCATGAATTTGAAAGAAGTTGTACTTCAGTAAGTATCCTGCCTCTAATTTTTTTCTCACCGTCGGAAACATATTAATATAACTTCGAATTTATAATTTTATCTACTCTCGTTTAATAATAAAATACAATTTTCTGTACACAAATGTGTTTTTAAATATCACTATAGTGGGGTAAAAGTGCGCACATCTAGCCACATACACCATGCGCGCACTATTACCCCTGCAGTTCTACCCTATTCAATAAGTAGATAGATAATAAAATAACTTAATCCTACTAATATTATAAAGGCGGATGTTTGTGTGTGTGTTTGTTATGACATCACGCAAAAACGGCTGATTAGATTGACATGAAACTTTGCAGAAATATAAAAGGGCATCTGGAATAACACATAGGATACTTTTTACCACGGAAAAATGTCTCATTCCCACGGGATCACACATTTTCCAATATTTTTGAAATAGGTGGCGTGACTGAGCCGATTCGCGTTTTAAACGTTTTCGGCGAAAACTAACAGCGACATCTCTTGGCGAATTATGCTTTCTTCCCGCGGAATAATAGGTTGCAGCGGGTGAAACCGCTGACGGGCAGCTAGTTGCTCAAATATACAATACAAAACATTGAAACAACAATACAGAAAACTTTCGAGCTATAAGTACGCAAAGGCAGTCTTATCGCTTGCAGCGATCTCTTCCAGACAACCTTTAGCTAGCAAGAGATAGTTCACACAGATTTGCAGGTAGTTGCAGAAGCAATCAAACTTAAAAACCATAAATTTTGACAATAATAAATAAAAACAATGGTTCGTAACCATGTCGTAACACACTTCGTGTGGTAGGTATAGTACAGTCTCTCACGCTAAATCACGAACAATTCCATTTTTCAGCAATAAATGTTGCTGCATCTTAAAAAGTAACGATTATTGCTGTAAATTATTACAATTACAAACTGAAAAATATCGCGGCCTTACATTTTTACACGATTGCCCACAAAAAAGAAGTGTAATGTTTTAGGGTTTATGTATGTACGTATGTATGTATGTATGTGCGTTACTTTAATTAAACCACTGTAAGTCTTTAGCCACTGAACAGATTCGATTAGAAATTGTGTAAGAAGAATCCTTACATTATCCCGATTGTGATAGGCTTTGTTTTGTATAGGAAAATTGTTTTCCACAAAAGCAGGCGTGTTTTTAAAATTTTAAATTTTAAAGTTATGGATTGTTTGTTCATGGGTGAGCGGGAGCGAGTTACGTTTGAGCCTACATACGTACACACACAGATATCAAGCCTTTATTAGGTGCGTTCACACCAAGCGAGGCTGCTCGTTGCCTCACTGCCTCGCGCGGCATACGCTCGTGCGCGGGCGAGGCAAGTTCGGCCCATTTTGGACGCCTAAATAAACTAATATACGCATATGCTTGTAAAATAGTAAAGTAAATTCCTAAGCAAATCGCAATGAATAATACACTTTGAGTTGTTTGTGAATAATTATTTGCTATTAAAGCATGATGAGCTCAAGTTACAGTAATTTCAGATGAATTTAAAATAATAGTATGATATATAATAGGCAAACGTCTGAGGCGCGTTGATTTTGGCTCGGCCCGCGCACGAGGATGCGTTGCCTCGGGTGAGGCATGTCATTTTTTGGTCGTTTGCTTTGCCTTGCGAGGCAGTGAGGCAGCGAGCAGCCTCGCTTGGTGTGGACTTTAGAGTATAAATAAGCAAGCTATAGAGTGCGCGTAAAAAGTAGGAACTGGTGGCAGTAGTCTGGGCGCACCCTCTGTCTGTCAGTAGCAAAACGACAGTGACAGCACTACTTAACCTCTATAACTTCTCATACATTTGACGTCTGCAACTGCTTACGCTTTGACAGTACGCCGCAGGGCCTAATGCGTACTCTATAGCTTGCTTTATATATACTCTAAGGTGTGGACGCGCCTATTCCTATCTCCCAAACTTACATAATTGCCCGATCCACCAATATTGGGCGGGTGCTCGTCGAAGATGTGTCGTGTGAGTGCCTCCTTTGAGTCGAAGCTCGAACCGCAGCGTGTACACGGCCTGGATACACGATAAATACACGGTGTAAGGAAAAGTAAGTAGCTTCTTTACTTTGCCCCATTCCTCCTCTATCGGAGCGTCTACATCCCAGGTGGCAACTTCGTCGCGTACCAGCTCTTCATACTTTTGGACCACCTCATCGTCTCTGGTTTTTGGAAGAGCAAAGTAAAGAAGCTACTTACAGAAGTAGCCGGTACGGCTTTCGGTCATCAGAAAGCCAAAAACCAGGACTGGTTCGCTGAAAATCTCGAACACATTACACCTCTGCTCGAGTCCAAACGACAAGCTGCGCTAAAACATCGCCTTAACCCATCCGAAAAGACGCGTATCGACCTATCGAATGCAAAATCAGCTTTACAACGCACATCACGGTACTTCGCAAATGCATACTGGACCGAGCTTTGTCAAAGCATTCAATCATGCGCTGATATGGGAAACTTTGGTGGTGTTTACGCTGGGATTAAAAAGGCCCTTGGTCCTTTTCTAAAAACAGCCCCCTTAAAGAAGCGGACGGCACTGTTATTACAGATGCTCAACGCCAACTCGAACGATGGGTAGAACATTATGTTGGTCTCTACTCAGAACCAGTGAACATAATGCCAGAAGCTGCAGATTGCATGCCAAAACTAGCTACCTGGACTGAGTTAGATGATCTTCCTACCATAAGGAGTACCACAAGGCTGTAAAGCAGCTTAAAATTGGAAAATCACCTGGAAACGATGGTACCCACGCCGAAATTATCAGGCTCAAGTGCATATTACCCATCCTGCACAATCTGTTGTGTAAATGTTGGGAAGCGGGATATATACCACAGGATATGCGCGATGCTAACATCATTACCCTATACAAAGGCAAAGGTGACCGCGGTGACTGTAACTGTTATCGTGGAATATCCCTTTAAGTATAGTAGGTAAATTATTTGCTCGGTTAGTCTTAATAAGACTCCAGAAACTTGCTGATCGTGTATATCCCGAATCGCAATGTGGATTCCGCGCCCAACGTTCCACAACAGATATGATCTTTACACTTCGCCAACTGCAGGAAAAGTGTAGAGAGCAGAAAACACCTCTGTTTGTGGCGTTCGTCGACCTTAACAAAGCCTTCGACACCGTGAGCAGGGAAGGACTCTATACTGCACTTTTAAACATCGGGTGCCCTCCAAAACTTCTAAGCCTCATTAAATCCTTCCACGAGGACATGAAAGGATCTGTTGTTTTTAACGGCAATACATCCGAGCCGTTCGAAATGCGTAGAGGTGTTCGCCAAGGCTGCGTGTTGGCTCCTACCCTGTTTGGTATTTTCTTCTCATTGCTTTTTAAAGTTGCTTTCGGCGATGACCAACAGGGTATACACCTGCACACTAGGGCTGACGGGAAGCTGTACAATATCTCGCTTCTTAAGTCAAAGCGTAACCGCGATGACTTATTCGTCGATAGCCTTTTGTTCGCTGACGATGCAGCCTTCGTTGCTAATTCTATAAGTGAGCTTCAAGACATTGTTGATAAGTTTTCCCACGCGTGTTCTCTGTTCTCAATGTCCATTAATGCCAAAAAAACAGTAGTGCTAGCTCAAGGTGGAGAAACACCACGTATTTTGCTCGGTGGCGTTCCCTTGAACATAGTTGACAAGTTTTGCTACTTGGGGTCGACTGTGTCGAACAATCTCACCCTCGATGCTGAGATCAATACTCGTATCGGCAAAGCGGCGACCATGTTCGGCAGGCTCAGTACAAGAGTATGGAATAATAAACACCTGACCACAAAAACCAAGATAATTGTTTACCAAACTTGCGTTCTAAGCATACTCTTGTATGGAGCTGAAACCTGGACTTCGTACGCAAAACAAGAACGTCGACTCAACACATTTCATATGCGCTGCGTAAGAAACATCTTGCATATAACTTGGCAGGACAGAGTCACAAACGAGCGAGTTCTAGAAATTGCACAGCTGCCTAGCTTTACCGCTTTGCTTAAGCAAAGACGATTGCGGTGGCTAGGGCATGTGTACCGCATGGAACCTTCGCGTCTACCGCGGCGTGTCCTGCTTGGCGCCGTAGCTAACGCCAAAAGAGGAGTTGGAAGACCGATGCTACGTTTCAAAGATTGCGCCAAACGGGATATGGCTGCGTTTGACATCGACCATCAAAGCTGGGAGAAGCTTGCTGAGAATAGGGATGTATGGAGAAAGCGTGTGTTTGATGGGCGTAAAGCTCACGACGATGCCTGGTTCGCTGGTCTCGCAAACAAAAGGCAAAAACGACATCTAAACATGCATGTGCCAGTCTCTAATTCCACCTTCGTTTGTAGAGCGTGCGGAAAGTCATGCCGCTCCCGTATCGGCTTATAAAGCCATGAAAAATCTTGCCTCAGACACTGAATAAATCGTCTGTCACAGACGTATGAGGCCAATGATGAAGGAAAAGTAGTACGTTCCTTCAAACCACAAGTTCCATAGGTATAATAAAGCATCTTAAGGTGGATCGTTTTCCATACAAAAGTTAAATGGAGTTACGTCTTTAAATGATACAAAAATATGATTAAAAAACTTGATGGGAAGTCCCGTGCTTCTATAACATTGTCGCAAAATAAAACAAATAATTTTTTAACCATCAGATTTCTCTGTAAAAACCATGTCGCCACTTTATGAACATAGATGGAGCTACTGCTGCAATAAACACGTTTATTTTTTTGTGGAGAAAATACTTAATACTTTTTTACCATAACCTTTCCTAACCTTTTACCTCATAAATTGAGTTTTGCGACAAATTTACGTGTGCCTTCATCATTTCACATAAAGTTTTTTTGATAAAATTGTTGTTTAGCTCATGTTTAACTCGATTGAAGTTCAGATTTTCGTTTGTATGACGTAACGATGCGCCTTAAGCACAAAATAGAGAGTATGCAGAAAGTTCACTCGACCCCATTTTAAATTTTCGCGACTGGCAATTGTTAATGTCCGTCAGGATGGCGGGTGACGTTGGTATAATAGGCTATATTTCTAATAGGGATTTAGTACTATTTAGGTACTATTTGGTACCTATATGTTAAAATAGGTACCTCGTAGATTACGAGAATATCGCTATATGAAAGTGTGCCCGCCAACCTGATGTCAGAATGGCACGGATGGCGGGTGATGTTGGTATAATAGGTTATATTTCTAATAGGGATTTAGTACTATTTAGGTACTATTTAGTACCTATATGTAAAAAATAGGTACCTCATAGATTACGAGAATATCGCTATATGAAAGTGTGGCCGCCAACCTGATATCAGAATGGCACGAATGCTATAGAATCGAATCGCACAAGTGGCAATCAAGTAGCTATATTTAAGTACTATTTAGTACCTTTTACGAGAATAGATGTCACTACCATACATTCAATAATATTTAAGAAGTAACTGCGATGAAACACCATTATACAAAAGATGATAGGAATCAGTCATAATCATAATCTGTTTCTACCCGACGACGATGAAGCAAAAAGAGGGTCATAACATTGACCTGTAGGTATGTTTGACCGGGAGTAACGGAAAGGGTTTAAAGAGCCGAAAAGAGGTCAAGGTACTCATGAAACTGAACAACTATCCCCATGGATGGAAATATGAAAGAAAAAATTGGACCTCCCATAGTAAATCGCCGATTAGCTAATTGATTTACCTACTATGGGAGGACTAATTTTTTTTATATTTCGACCCATGTTCCATGGGGAAAGTTGTTCAGTTTATGTTATGACCCTATTTTTGCTTCATCGCCGTCGGGTAAAAATAGATTATGACTGATTCTTTCGTATTTCGTAAATGATTGAATCATCTTTCGTATAATGCTGTTTCATCGCAGTTACTTTTTAAATATTAATGAATGTATGGTAGTGACACCTATTCTCGTAAAAGGTACTAAATAGTACTTAAATATAGCAACTTGATTGCCACTTGTTCGATTCGATTCTATAGCATTCGTGCCATTCTGATATCAGGTTGGCGGGCACACTTTCATATAGGTAGCGATATTCTCGTAATCTATGAGGTACCTATTTTTTACATATAGGTACTAAATAGTACCTAAATAGTACTAAATCCCTATTAGAAATATAACCTATTATACCAACATCACCCGCCATCCGTGCCATTCTGACATCAGGTTGGCGGGCACACTTTCATATAGCGATATTCTCGTAATCTATGAGGTACCTATTTTTTACATATAGGTACCAAATAGTACCTAAATAGTACTAAATCCTTATTAGAAATATAACCTATTATACCAACGTCACCCGCCATCCTGACGGACACACAAGCGTTAGGGTTGCTACTGTCAGAAATCTCAATGTAGAAGAATATCAACACATCAAAATCTGATACAAGAACGGCATATAATTCTGTGGCAATTTTATTCCAAGAAATATGACGTTCGTGGCAACCAGCTTGTTATAGTTCGACAACTTCGTGCACGACCTTCCTGCGGGGTACAGACGGTGGGGGGGGCGAGGAAGCACGTCATTTTAATATGACGTGCGGCGCGGATGCGCGCGTCTCCCTTCCCCGCCTCACCTCCCGCTACCCGCTGACATCTCCCCCCCCAACGTCTGTCGCCCCTAGGGAAGGTCGCGCACGAACTTGTCGGACTATCGTTAACTTCCCCTGAGATTCCAGTTATTTCCAGTTAAACCCAGTAACGGTCAAAATCGTCGCGAGTTCTCAGTGAGCCATCTGGAAAGGCGCCCCGCGCGCTTTTTCCTTAATTTGTATTGTCGTGTGATGCCGTCTTAGAATATCATCACCCCAATTTAGTTGTCGCAAAAGGCGACTAAGGGATGAATCCTCTGAATGGGCAAGGGCTGGTTTAGGTAAATAAAATAGTTTTTTTAGGTATGTAAATCGCTTACTTAGGTAAATCTTATTTAGGAAAATCGGTTATTTAACTAAAAACTACCGCGATAAGACCCGTTAAAGTATGACTATTACCTATGCATGACTATACAGGGAGTAACAGAAAGGGTATAACAAGCCGAAAGGAGGTCAAGGTACTCATGAAACTGAACAACTTTCCCCATGGAACATGGGTCGAAATATGAAAATAAAATTTGGACCTCCCATACAAAATCGCCGATCAGCTAATTGATTTACTATGGGAGGTCCATTTTTTTTTTCATATTTCGACCCATGTTCCATGGGGAAACTTGTTCAGTTTCATGAGTACCTTGACCTCCTTTCGGCTTGTTATACCCTTTCCGTTACTCCCGGTAGATGTTTCGATACCTGATATGTTCCCCGCAAGCTCTCGCAGTCACTTCGGTATGAATTTTCAGCGCGTTTGCGCTGTGAAACTGCACCAGGCACACGGGACATTTAAACAGCTGAAAAAAGCAGACGTTACACGTGAAAACTGAATTCATTTTCATTCAATTCAATTCATTTGTGTGGTATATAACGTAGTTGTGTGTATTTATACTTATTATTATGTATATATTTTATTTATTTACCTTTACCTTACCTTTACAGCCACAACAGTCCACTGCTGGACATGGGCCTCCCCCATATTTTATTTATTTAGATATATTTATTAAGTATATAGGGTTACATTTAATGAAGTACAAATCTCTTAAGGGTGTGGTCTACTCACAAAACTGAACAACTTTTGTTTGAAACTTTTCTTCGAAATATGAAAAAAATTTGGTCCTCCCATACAAAAATGTTGAAAAAGTGTGTCACTTAGTATGGGAGGACCAAATTTTTTTTTCATATTTCGAAGAAAAGTTTCAAACAAAAGTTGTTCAGTTTTGTGAGTAGATTACACCCTCAAGAGATTTGTACTTAATTAAATGTTACCGTATATATTTCTATTTGTACTTTTTTTGTCGCCAATTGTACAATTAAACAATTGTACAATTGGCGGCCTTATTGCTCAAGTAGCAATGTCTTCCAGGTAACCAAGTAGAAAGGAATAGGCAAAAAAAAAGAAGTTGAAGTGATGATCACTTCAACTTCTTTTTTTTGCCTATTCCTTTCTACTATACAATTGTTTAATTTCACTTCTTTTTTATACTGTTTTCCTTTTGTGCAATAAAGTATATTGTATTGTGAAAACTGAAGACAAACATACGGTGTGGATAGGACAGCTCTCCGAATACCGATAAGGTTAATTCAGACCATATAACATGTAGCGGAAGCTACAAACTAGTGTTGATGAGGAAGCTGTTATGAGTTGGAGGATGCGGATGAGGATTTATTTATGAGGAAGAGGATGCGGATGAGGAATAGGAGTAAGCTGTCAAAGAAAAAAGGAAGTGGTGGGGGAAGCGCAGTATTAGGAAGAGGGACTATTGAAGGGGTGGGTGTAGTGATGGGAAAAGCAGGGGTATTTTTGGGACGGGTTTACCTCTCTATGTGTTTTCGTCTTGTGTATGACGAGTCCCGCCTTCGTAGCGAACTTAATGTGACAGATGTCACACGCGACGCTCCCGTGGTGTATCCGAATGTGCTCCATGCGACTCTTATATATGCTGCAATACATATAACAAACACTTACATTAAGAGCAAAAAAAACGACTGCTGGATGACCATGCATGACCTGATCTTTTCTGTTTTCTGTGTGGATGACCTCCGCTTATTGGAAGGTATTTGCTTTATTAGGCTACACCAAGAGAGGCTGCTCGCTGCCTCATTGCATCGCGCGGCAAATAACCAAAAAATGACGTGGCTCACCCGAGACAACGCATGCTCGGGCGAACGCACGCGGGCCGAGGCAAAATCAACGCGCCTTAGAAGTTTGCTTATTTATTTATTTAGGCGTCAAAATTGGGCCGAACTTGGCTCGCCTGCGCACAAGCGTACCTATGCCGCGCGAGGCAGCGAGGAAACGAGCAGCCTCGGGCAGTGTGGACGCGCCTATTTGTTAATACAAAGTTTAGTTAGTGCGTTTAAGCACTGCCACGCCCGCTGCCATCCACAATAAGCTCCCCGTTCTAATCTGGCAACTACTACTCATCATCATCTTCCTGCCCTTATCCCAATTACTTGGGGTCGGCGCAACACGTTTCGTTGGACACAAAATCGTGTTGCAAAAGGATTTGGCTGAATTTTACGACCGGCCGCCTACCAGACGTCAACCCTCCTTGGGAATGCTTTTGTGGTGGATTAACCGCCACCATACGGTTAGCCCTGGCTGTTTGGGTCGGGTTTATTATCCCTTGGTCGCCTCTTACGACCCCCACGGGAAGAGAGGGGGTGGTGCTATTCTACTCTGCCGGCACCACACGGCTACTACTACTACTACTACAACTATAACAGCCACAATAAAGTCCACTGCTGAACATGGGCCTCCCCTTAGTAGAGGGGTATTTGCCATATTCACCGCACTTGGCAGGCGTGTTGGTGAGCGCAATGCAAGATGTTGCAATGCGATTACAAAATTCATCCAGGGATTAAACCCCTGAATGAATTTATCCCTTAGTCGCCTCTTACGACACCCACAGAAAGATAAAACCTGCTACGTTCTCATTACGAACGTAAATGTAAGTATACTGTGTGAACTCTTTCTGATACTTTATTACTGTCTTTTGTAATGTGTGTATGTATATATGTAGTATAAATATTTGTTATAAACATTATGTATTACTTAAATAGGTATTATTTTATGTAGATATAGTTCTGATTTGTATTATATTTTGTCATTGTATATTGTTGCACCCGGATCATCTCTATATTTTCTGCTGTTTCCTTATTGCCTGGTTGCCTGGAAGATATAGCTACATTAGCTATAAGGCCGCCATTTGTACAAACTATTCAATGTTTTTGTCTGTTTATGTCATTAATGTTTTTGTGCAATAATAGTAGTTTATGCAACTGCCTAATAATGAGAGGCTTTAGGATGAGAGTGTCTGTTTATCACACGAGGCGCAGCCGAGTGTGATAATAGTTTGACACGAGCATTCTAAAGCCTAATTATTTGCAGTTGCATACACTATTTTATCTACACTCTACAAGAAAAACTATGAAAAATAATTCAAACCTCCGCACTGCACTATGGCGATTGCAAGCCTATCTACTGAACCACCAACTGAACGACTTTTGTACATAAGTTACTTTATAACTATACGTTAAAATGGAGTGTCATAAAAACTGAACAACTTTTAAAATTAAATAGCATTTATCGGTGAATTTTAATTCGAAAAATGATTTGAAGCAAAGATTTAATAATAAATAAGTCCTCATAATTTCAAGTGTCGTCCCGCCGCGGGTGACACTTGTTTTTTTTTCATTCGACTTACTGATGGCCAGTGTCAAATTGGAACAGATTACAATTTCGTACGCGGGTCAATTCGTTTATTTTTTTTTTCAAATACTAGAAATCGAGTTACTTTATGTAGCTGCCAGTAGTATGAAAGTTTTTTTTTAAAGGCTGTATATTTGTAATGCAGTTCATTACGTTCGTACTTTCGATTCTGTAAAACGAATATTACGAACTGAGTGTAGATAAAGTATATTTTATCTTTATCTTATCTAAAGATATAGGTGATGATATTCTAAGCCGGCATCACACGGCGCTGGCAACACACAGAACAAATAACTTACTTGAATGTCTTCCCGCAGTGTTCGCAGAGGTATCTGTCACCGGAGTGGCTTCTGTGGTGCTGTCGAACATCTGAGCTGAAATATAGTATTCTTCTAAAGAGACCCTTCAAGTTATTCCCGAAAATATCCGAAAAGTATCATTATAACAAGCGACTTTCTCGAAAACTGTAACGTACAAACACGGAACCTTCCTTCCTTCATCTGAGCGTACAAAATATAGGGTGAAATTTTACTAGTGACCGATAGCGAAAACTCAGAACCGGCTGGAGATAAGGAACAACTTTCCCCAAAGAAGATATACCAAAATACGAAAAAAAAATTGGACTTCCCATAGTAACTGAAATCAGCTGATCGGCAAATTTGTATGGGAGGTAGGTACAATTTTTTTTTGGATTTCGACATTTGTTCTTTGGGGAAAGTTGTTCCTTATCACCAGCCGGTTCTGAGGTTTCGCTATCGGTCACTAGTAAAATTTCACACTATATAGTGAGCTTCAGGAAGGCTGATGTATATGTTCAGATTTTAATGGGACATATACTAAAAAATAGTACTTATCTGATTAGTACCAAATACAAAATAAAAATTAGTACCTCAATACTTTGGTAATAAATAATCTTAAAATTGTGGTACACAGGCGGTTCTGATGTCAGGTTGACCGGTGTATTGTTAAATCAACTTTATCGCTACAACTATAATTCTAAAACATCATCATCTTCCTGCCCTTATCCCAATTACTTGGGGTCGGCGCAACATGTTTTGTTGAACACAAAATCGTGTTGCAAAAGGATTTGGCTGAATTTTACGACCGGCCGCCTACCAGACGTCAACCCTCCTTGGGAATGCTTTTGTGGTGGATTAACCGCCACCGTACGGTTGGCCCTGGCTGTTTGGGTCGGGTTTATCCCTCGGTCGCCTCTTACGACCCCCACGGGAAGAGAGGGGGTGGTGCTATTCTACTCTGCCGGCAACACACGGCATAACTATAATTCTAAAACCTACACCAATAAATAGTCCCTAATTATATTATATTTAGCGCGTTTTACGCTTGTTCTCGCTATATTTTTTTATCTAATTGTATATATTTAGGTACAAAATTCCATACCGTCCGCATCGAAAACGACAGAGCAAACTGGCAGCACTGGTAGCGTCGAAACATACATTTGATTTTCAATTTGTCTCATAATCCTTTGATATTCAGGAGGTACTATTTGGGTACTTTTTATTGGTGTAGGTTTTGGATTGATAGTTGTAGCGATACAACCATTGTAGCGATTAAGATGATATAACAATACACCGGCCAACGTGACGACAGAACTGAATGTGTACTAGAATTGTAATATGATTACCAAAGTATTGAGGTAATAATTTAGATTTTGTAAGTACTATTTGGTACTATTTTGCAATATATGTCTCATTAAAATCTGAACATATACATGAGCCATACTGACGTTCACCAAACTATAATATTTCCTGTACATCTAGTCATACATACATCATGATCAAAACGTATATGAACATTTTAGTTTATAATATAAAAAGACATCAAATCACTAAGTTTTGGTACACAGTAACAAATTGTCGTTATATTTGAAAACAAAGTCTAGTATATTTTTTATTTTCATTCAGAAATACAGATAACAGGGAGTGAGGAAAAGTAGTAGTATAGTAATGACTTTTACTTTGAAGTCTTTTCCTGAATTTATATTATAAACTAAAATGTTAATATTCTTAAAATATGTTTTAGATCACAATATGTACTTAATTTGGTACAACTGACCGTAATTGAAAGTGCAACTTACGTGTTCAGTTTGACCTGTCCACACTGTCTACAGATAAACTTGTATCTGTGCATTCTTGCTACATGGCCTTTCAGCTTCCAAGATTGCTTGAAACCCACATGGCAATACTCGCAGCTGTATGGTAGACTCTGTGAAAAAACATTGTTTTTGATGATTTGGTACACTATTGAATAAGATGGTGCACTTTTAAATGTGATGTTACAAATAACTACACTACAAAATAAAAAGCCAGCCAAAAGCGAGTTGGACTCACCCACCGAGGGTTCCGTACTAAGATTTATAGGTTATTCTGGTTGGTAACCCTATATATTGGAATTTTTAATGCACTCACAGTGCTATATTATTCTCATAAATTAAATAATGAGAAATATGAAAAATTCAATAGCGACCGCCGGGACTTGAACCCGGGACTGTGGATCACCGTTCCACCGCTCTACCGACTGAGCTACGGGCGCCTAGCGGACGCTGTTGAACTTTTCAACCTCTTGATGCTCGTCTTGAAGCGACGATTAAGCGACATCTAGTAGTAGTTTTTACAACTAAATACTTTGGTTAGTCCACAGTCCCGGGTTCAAGTCCCGGCGGTCGCTATTGAATTTTTCAATTTTCTCATTATTTAATTTATGAGAATAATATAGCACTGTGAGTGCATTAAAAATTCCAATACATTGGTTTAAGCAAAAAAGCTTCATCATATGGTTTGAATTCCTACTGTAACGTGGACTAACCAAAGTATTTAGTTGTAAAAACTACTACTAGATGTCGCTTAATCGTCGCTTCAAGACGAGCATCAAGAGGTTGAAAAGTTCAACAGCGTCCGCTAGGCGCCCGTAGCTCAGTCGGTAGAGCGGTGGAACGGTGATCCACAGTCCCGGGTTCAAGTCCCGGCGGTCGCTATTGAATTTTTCAATTTTCTCATTATTTAATTTATGGTAACCCTTTGGCTGGTTGCCCAAGTATCATATTTCATATGATACTTGGGCAACCAGCCAAATCTCTTAAATTTGTTTTTTTCGGCCCCCATAAAAACCATAATTTTATGAAAATGAAATTTTTTAGAATTTTTCCTTAATTCAAACTTCTAAACGAAGCTACAATTTTTTTTTAATATACCTACATGTTATTATAAAAAAATAACAAAAGATTTAGCTCACCTTGTCATGAATTGTCATATGATTTTGCAAGGTATTTTCTGTTACAAATCCCATGAAGCAAAGTTCACATCTAAACTTTTTGTTATTATGCTTGGATTCTCTTTTCTCTAATAATTCTTTAATAATGTCTTCTTTGCGCATCAGTATTACATCAAAATTGCAATCTTTGCATAATTTAGTCAACGATTTTGTTGTTAGACTGCCCTTTCTCATTTTTATTTCTTTTACTCTATTTTTAGAGAATATTATTTCTCTAAGTTTCTTTCTTTTCATTCGTATTGTTGTGTGCCTTTCCTTATATTTGATATTGATATATTCATATAACTTTTTTTGACTCTCATTTTGAGTGTTATTACAGGTTTCATTAGTATTATCTAAGTCCGCATGAATTGTCAATTTATAATCTTTTACATCAATGTTAAAAGTAATTTTGGTTAAATCACTGTGCATGTGTTTTTTACTCTTTGTTAAATATTTTTCCAAGATGTGCTGATAAAATAATTGTTTGTCAGGATGTGTGAGTGTATATATATTATGTTTTACTTTAAATTCTTCAATTCTTTTTTCATCTTCATTTAATATTTTTTTGTCTATGTTAAGGCTATCTTTTTGCGTTCCTATCTCATCAATTACATGTTCAGGTTCATTTTTATTATCATCAAGTGGTTCTTCCTCAGATTTAGTGTCTTCATGTCTAAAACAATTATCTAAATCATTATCTAAACCATCTGCAGTTTCCTTATCTGACATGCATATTTCTTCGTTCGGTAAACAATCACATTGCCATATGTCTGATATAGTCAGTGGTGGCCTAAGATTAGACCTGTCTAACAATTTAATGTATGATGTGGTCAGCTAAAAAAATAAAAAATGACTGTATATATTTTTTTATTACTATCTATACAAAAACTAAATCCCAACAAACCACAATTTTCTGATGTGTGCAGAATAAAAAGTTTATTTTATTTTATTTAACTTATTTCATGTCCCTTGCTATTTTGAAAATTAGCACAATATGGCAAGCAGAGGTACAACTTACAGCATGTAAATCCAAAAGTTGTCTTGCCAGCAAATTGTAAGTGGATTTACATTTTCGTTGAAACTCTAAGGACTTCTCGAGCATGGCCAAGCAGAACTCGCAAATATGTTGCGGTAAGCCATCAGTAGACATTATCTGAAACAAAAACAGGGCACCAAGTTATTTTCTGAAGCAAAATTGGATATTTCAGGCAATCTGCTACTTCACTGACATGTGATATGATGTCATATTTTGATATTTTGGAAGGAGTCAAAACAATGACATTTAAATTGTTTTTGTGTTTATAATAATTCTAACTTTTAATATTTTGAAAAACGATGAATGAAGTTTGTGGTATTTTTGGACATTTAGTTTTAATCATACAACTCTTGTATTTTATTTACGACCCAGACAAGCAGCAAATTGAGGGAATTGCTGGCATATCTAGTGTCTTGGCCATTAAAATAGAAAGGATTTAAGGGACAGCTCCCTGAATACTGATAGGTACAACTACTACTATCAATACTACAACTACTATACTCTATCCGCGCGATGAAGATAATATAGCTTCCTCTCAACCACACTTTTGTATGCAAGTGAAAGGGACATATGATTGCCCTTCCAGGTAAGTGGGCGTCAACAATTGTGTAAAAACGTAAAGATGTGTTTACATGGCTCTTTGGTTAAAGAAGACTCATAAATATTTTTTACTATTAAATTTGGTTTTCTTTGGTCTATTACAATATTTATTAAGTAAAAATAATTTTAGGTAAATACATCTGTGTATGTTTCACAGGAAATAGTCCAAAACACGCGCTAGGTCGTAGGAGAAATAAAACAATCGATATAAGAACAAAAGAACGCGTCCGCTCCGTGCAAGCCACAGTAGTAGACTGAAATTGCACCGCCATGTAAACGCACCCTTGCCTCGTTATCGCTAACCAATGGCAATCATTTTGCATTTTCTGGTATTATCTTCATCGCGCGGATAGAGTATAGTTCAGGGGACATCATAATTTTTTTACTTCTTATAGTAAATGCAGGCATTAAGGAGGGGTGTAAGGAATTCCCTTTTCTTTGACCTTTACTCACTCACCTTCCCAACGCGACCCCTACTGCGGAGAGGAGATATGCAAGGATGAAAATTGAGGTTATAAGTGGTTCAAATGTCGAAAAATGGTTCAAACATGAAGTAAATGAAAGGAATAACGTTAAAATGCAGTGTGCGTCAGAATGGCTGGTTGTCTGTGGCGTTGGTATATAAGAGTTGATTCAAAAATTGCTACATAATTGCTTATATTTGCTACATATAATAAATAATTGCTACATAGGATAGATTTTTAGAAATGTAATTTATTTTTTGATCAGCTATCCTGACGTTTGGTTGGCTGGTCTCCTCCTTGTTTATTGTCAAGCATGCAGAGTTTCCCGAAATGTCTTGCGTCAATAATTGCTACATATTTACTTCATCTACCCTAATTAGTTGAAACTTCAAACATGTGTTAAATAAAGGATGTAGCAATTATTTAAATTATCCCAAGGAAAGGTGCCTGATAAAATAATAAAGGCAAATACTTAGTTAATATGTATGTAGGTGTCAGTTTAGTCGTTCTGATATACCTATTGGTCGAAGTTCTGAACGACCTAGATTTTGTTTTTATTTACTTTATTGTGCTCACTTTTCACATAACTACTCAAAAGTTATCTCATGCTATTTAACAATTTAAAACGCCTACTGTTGAATAAATACACACTGCAACTATTTGCCTTTATTACTTCATCAGGCACTTTTCCTTGGGATAATTTAAATAATTGCTACATCCTTTACTTAACATATGTTTGAAGTTTCAACTAATTAGGGTAGATGAAGTAAATATGTAGCAATTATTGACGCAAGACATTTCGGGAAACTCTGCATGCTTGACAATAAACTAGGAGGAGACCAGCCACCCAAACGTCAGGATGGCTGGTCAAAAAATAAATTCTATTTCTAAAAATCTATCCTATGTAGCAATTATTTATTATATGTAGCAAATATAAGCAATTATGTAGCAATTTTTGAATCAACTCTCACAGACCAACGCCACCAACGACCAGCCATTCTGACGCACATAAAATGCACGTAGGGGGGCTGCCAGTACGCTAGCAAGCAGAAATGTATAAGAAATTTTGGAAAAAAAAAATTTGGATGTTTTCCAAAAAAACCCCAACCAAAAAGGTTACCTAACACGAGAAGTGTTTTAAAATTTGGTATTTAATGTATATGAAACTATACTTACCGGTACGCCACTGAACTCGGAATACGTTTGTTTCAAAGGATGATCGAGACTTATCAATTTGATATCGGTAGCTAAACACACTCTACAACACTGGAGATCACCTCTATAAATGTTTACGTTCATCTTTAATTGCTAAAAGCTATGTGATATAAATATTATTCTTCTTTATATCAAAACACCGTCAAGTAAGTGTCAGTCAACTGCAGTGTTGCCGCTTAGGAAAATAGAAAGTCCCCAGACATGTGCAGAAAAGTCGCTAGATTTGACAAAAAAATGATTAAAAATATCCGCTAGAAGTCGCTAGAATTTTAAATAGTAGAAATAAAAAATATGTAAATAAAAAAGCGTTTTTTTCAAATTCAATACTTATTTTTTAGTCAAATCATGTTCGCACTTAGATAAACAGGTTTTTCTGCAAAATGAAAGAACTTGGAATGAACGATGATTAAAAAGAAATAGCTATACTTATTGCATCCACGGGAGAGTGTGAGACGCATCCAGCCATGATACAAAACATCATTCGTAGGGGAATTCCCGAAACTCCCCGCCCGATCGGTTTTTCATCCCTTTCGAAAGTAAAAGGGACTTCCCAGTACCAAAAACTATTCAACACGCATAGTTTTGCCAGTAAATAATGTTTATTTTCTACTCAAGTATAAATGTCGCCAGAAGTCGCTAAAAATATGCTAGCGACTTTTTTGAAAAGAAATGTCGCTAAGCATATGAAAAATCCGCTAGATTTAGCGACAAAGTCGCTAAAACGGCAACACTGGTCAACTGACTGTCTGACTGCAGTGTTGCCGCTTAGGAAAATAGAAAGTCCCCAGACATGAGCAGAAAAGTCGCTAGATTTGGCAAAAAATGATTAAAAATATCCGCTAGAAGTCGCTAGAATTTCAAATAATGGAAATAAAAAAATATGTAAATAAAAAAGCTTTTTTTCAAATTCAATACTTATTTATTACTCAAATCAAGCTTGCATTAAGATAAACAGGTTTTTCTGCAAAATGAAAGAACTTGGAATGAACGATGATTAAAAAGAAATAGCTATACTTGTTGCAGCCATGGGAGAGAGTGAGACGCATGTAGCCACGATATTAAACATCATTCGTGGGGGAATTCCCGAAACTCCCTGCCCGATCGGTTTTTCATCCCTTTCGAAAGTGAAAGGGACTTCCAGAAAAAATGTTTATTTTCTACTCAAGTATAAATGTCGCCAGAAGTCGCTAAAAATATTCTAGCGACTTTTTTGAAAAGAAATGTCGCTAAGCATATGAAAAATCCGCTAGATTTAGCGACAAGGTCGCTAAAACGGCAACACTGTCTGACTGTCAGTTGCATGACAGTAGAGACTACGCCACGAATAGTCCCACGAGAACACGTGTTTCCTTTCGTGGCGCAAACTTTACAAAAATGTTACAGCTACTCGATACAAGATGGCGCGCAACTCATCAATTCAATCAATCAATCAACGACAGTCACAACACAACACTATTACTCCTTGGCTTGGCAGGAGGGCATTTTCCAAAAAATGTGCACCCCCTTGAATTTGGCTTGTCCCCAGGAATGTTTATTTTATTTTTAAGAGATTATCAAAGTTACCGTAAAATTACTTGTCTTTCTAATAGACGAATACATAATAGCATTAGATTAACATCTTATATCTGTATATTCTTTGCTAAATTATGTTTTATTCGATATAACATTTCGGAAAACGACGGATTTTTCGCTGTCCCCACCCCAGATTGCATCAAAATACGTCAAATATTTTTAACTTTTTTCATGTGATGATACATGTTTTTTGGTCTTTTCTAAAGCAGCAATACTATTCTATAATAAATAAACAATTTTGTGCCTTAGATTTAACAAAAAAGGGTTCAAAATCTATTTTAAAGTTTGTCCCCAGATTTTAGGTAGTCCGGACATTTCGGTTTTGTTACCGCTTTTTCCTAGCAATAAAACTTACTAATTGGTAATATCTTTCTTGAAATGGCAACAATTAAATAAGTTTAAGTGTCCACCATTTTGATTTGAATCTGACATTTGCCCTGGGGTCTCGAAAAGTGTCGGACGCATTGTGCTTATTACGTGCGGAAAAATAACATCGGGTTTGTTACCAAATTCTCTCTTTTTACTTTAAGTGGTTATTTTAGTGGCCCTGTTTGACAACATAATCATTTCATACCGAACACAGCCCATAAGTATCAGATCCATTGATAGAAAGCATGATTTATTGCAAATTTTTCAATTTAGACACAGAAGCCAATGTTACCTCCGTTTTGTTACTTTTTTAACGGTAACTATAGTGTCGACATGAAAAGTAACAAAACGGACACTAAAAAGCTGGGCTTACATGATGCATCAATTTATTTCTACATTATTATGAAATTATCCATACTACTATTATATAGAGTAATTAATCTGCATAATTTGATGGAAATTGTTAAAAAACTACAAACCTTAGAAATTTTGAGGATATTTAATTTATTTATTTATATCATTCAGCTGGGAGCTGTAAAGGTGAAGGGACGTGGGCGTGGGCATGGGCGTGGGGACTAGGTGCCGGTGCCGGTGTCGGTGTCGGTGTCGGTGCCGGTGTCGGTGCCGGTGCCGGTGTCGGTGCCGGTGCCGGTGCCGGTGTCGGTGCCGGTGTCGGTGCCGGTGCCGGTGTCGGTGCCGGTGTCGGTGCCGGTGCCGGTGCCGGTGTCGGTGCCGGTGCCGGTGTCGGTGCCGGTGCCGGTGCCGGTGTCGGTGTCGGTGCCGGTGTCGGTGCCGGTGCCGGTGTCGGTGCCGGTGCCGGTGTCGGTGCCGGTGCCGGTGCCGGTGCCGGTGTCGGTGCCGGTGCCGGTGCCGGTGCCGGTGTCGGTGTCGGTGCCGGTGCCGGTGCCGGTGTCGGTGCCGGTGCCGGTGTCGGTGCCGGTGCCGGTGCCGGTGCCGGTGTCGGTGCCGGTGCCGGTGCCGGTGCCGGTGTCGGTGTCGGTGCCGGTGCCGGTGCCGGTGCCGGTGTCGGTGCCGGTGTCGGTGCCGGTGCCGGTGTCGGTGCCGGTGCCGGTGCCGGTGCCGGTGTCGGTGCCGGTGTCGGCCGGCTTTATACGTATTTATCATGTTCATGTGAGGTCAGTTGAGGCCAATATTTTTTAAATTCAATTTTTATATTTATACTATATATTTTAAAAATCATACTGCTGTTAAATTTGTTCAGTTTCACTAGTAAATCACTCATTGAAATATTGTTTTACGAATATAAAATTATATTAAAAAACATAAATTTAATAATACACGTATGTCCGTCCATGAAAAAATAAAAATTGAGCATGTATGTAACCCAATCTTTATCAAAATGTTACTTTCGGTTTTGTTACTTTTCGTTCAGTTTTAGGCTGTTTTTCGTGATTTAATTACACGTTTTAATATATAATCTAATATTATCTAATGTAAAACGACATAGTTTATTGTTACAATAAGGTTTTTAGCTTCAATCCTCAATATTGATAGCAATAAAAAGAAATAAAGGTTTCCGTTTTGGCTTGTGGTAACAAAACCGACCTTATTTAATCTAAAATAATACTTTATTTGTAATTAGTGACCTCATAGTTATTATTTTCTTATTTATAATATTCATATCTTTGGATATACTACAATTTATTTTCATTTATTCGTTTAGTTTAAATAATATGACGCTTTGAAAATGGTAACAAACCGGAACGAAAATTTTGATATGCCCCCCAATTTTCTTGAATTTCTTGGAAATAAACAAATATTTGCGAGAAAAGAATGCATATTTGTATTCTCAAATAAATAAAGATATTACCTAAAGGAAAATTAACATCAAATTCAACATTCTCAAATAAAGCTGCCGTGAACAACATGGGTGTACATTTTTTGGAAAATGCCCAGGAACGACAGCAAAGAGTATAGTAATGGAAGTGTCTATATAGCGGGGCGCCCCGCTCAATAGTCATTTAGGCTATTGACCAGGGCGCCGCTCCACCGTTATTTCGACTCGTATGTAAGTATCATGACAGCCGATGTGGCGCAGTGGTTAGTATACCTGTCTGCCACGCAAAGGTTCCGGGTTCAATTCCCGGTGGGGTCACTCACAAAGTTGATATTTATCACTTTGTGAATTTGTTCCCGTGCTTCGGATGGGCACGTTAAGCCGTCGGTCCCCGTTGCTGTGATGCTATGATGGCGGTCGTTACACAACCATGTCAGAGGCCTGCTACTTGCAGTAGGCGGTTGAAAAACTCTGACACCAGGGTTCATCGGGTCGTTGAACGACTCGGTGTCCCACACGAAAACAAGAAGAAGAAGGTAGGTATAAGTACAGGGCAAGTGAACTCACATTGATTTGATTTAGTAAATCTATGTTTGTTTGACCTCGCCAATACCTACCTACTGTCGACAGTAGGTATTGTCTAACTAGAGTGAGAAAGTGATGAGGATGGGTCAGGAAGTGATGATAATGGGTGAGGAAGTGATGAAAATTGGTGAGGATGGGTAAGGAAGTGATGAGTGATGGGTGTACACTTGCTCCGTACTTATACCTACCATGATACCTACATACGAGTCGAAATAACGGAGGAGCGGCGCCCCGGTCTATATCCAAACCACAGACAAAGCGCTATTTAGCAGGGCGCCCCGCTCAATAGCCTATACATAGACAAAGCGCTATTCAGCAGGGCGCCCCGGTGAATAGCCTAAATGACTATCGAGCGGGGCGCCCCGCTATATAGACACTTCCTAAGTAAAACTAAAATATATAAAGTAATAAAAAAATTGCCAGACAATTTTTGTATTTTCCTACTTCTCTCATTTTCTTACTCTTATCTCGTGCTTGTGAAAAGGAAGTCTAAATACTTTCCAGAGGTACGTACCTACTGTGTATTTTTATATAAACTTTTATACTTAAGTCACATCAAGTCATTTCCGGAAATACTTTGAAAAATTGCTAGTATTTTTATTTTACTTTTGTTATTTTGCATTTCTTACTTATTTTCTGTTTTAAAACCTACAAACGCTCACGGTCCTTTTTGAAGAACTCGAAAGTCTGGGCGTTGCGGGGATAAGTGTAAAATAAAAAAAATACTATTCGATTATTTCCAATGAAATTTATTCATTTCGATCGGCTTCGCTAAATTAATAAGGAATATAAATAATTTGTATTTATTCTAATATTATGAGGAATATCTGTCTGTCCAAACAGTTTTCTTAGTGGTCCAATTTATTTTCACCTAGTTTTGTTGTTTTGGTTATTTTATCAATAAATACGATTGTGGGTATATGTTTTTTTGTGATTGAAATAGATTTTATGTATTTCGTATTTTTTTCAAAATTCATATTAAAATAGTACACTGGTGTAACATAAGTTAGTTTCTTAAGTACCTACCTTTATTATTAAATTTTCGATTTTATATTCCACTGTAGTTTTAATTTGACGCTAGAAAACAAACTTACGATTGGGGTTATTAGGGCCACCTCACATCTAGCTCAATTCGTCCCCTTCAAATCGTATGGAGGTACATAATAATTAGTACTTACGTTACCAAAACCAAACAATATAACTGGCGCAGTCATAGAACATATCCCGAATTGGCAACATTATTGTTTGCCTCTCTATCATATTTTATGACATTTGAGCAGGATGTCAACAATAATGTTGCCAATTCAGGGTAATGTTCTTTACCTGCACCAGTTATACTACTGAAGTGGCGCTAGGTGTGCGTCGGCCCTTTTCTATTTGTATAACATAGACGGACATTTAAGAGCGCATTCAATTTTTTCTAGCAAATTTGCAAATTTTGGCTTTATAAACATGCGAGTTTCTCGAAAACCGTTATGTAAAAATAATATGTTACTTGAACATTTAATCAAACATATCTTCATCTAAAAAATGTACAATGTAAATATTAACATTTCAGTTTTAAACATGTTACAAACAGCGATATCTAAAGCGACAAAACCAAAATTCAGGAAAAGACCTCAAATCAAGCGTGAGTTTTAGAGTTTTGGTTCACTGTAAAAAAATATCAATTATACAAAAAAATAGAGTATATATTTCAGAACAAAGTTTACAGTGAACATTTTACAATTTTATTCAGAAATATAGAATAATACCACGTTTTTATATACGATTTTTTGCAAAATAATGCGCCATTATAACGGCTTCTGTATGAAAAAATAACAGTAGTAAAGATTTAAAAAAAATATATGTTATTTAAGAAGATGTACTTAATCTAAATGCAGAAAAATATATTTATTTTTATTCATAATATCACTGTAAAAAATATTCAAACATCCCCATGTTTTTCGCAAAATGACGCTCCGAGAGGTCTGGCAGGGAAAATTGTATGGGCTTCGTGAAAAGCTCTATAGCGGCCTCAGATTTTATCTTTATTTAACCGAACGACTAGACGTGTTTATATACAATTACAAACTTAAAATCGAATCATATAAACCTACAGTTCGGCCATTCGAATAGGCCATATTTGACAGCTGTCAAAATCATATGCTATGTATGACTTAAGGTCTTTTTTTCTTTATTGACATGTCTTCTAGTACAGCTGTCAAATTATGGGCTATTCGAATGGCCATACTTTAACACGTTTGCAACTGTTTTAAACCTCCAATGTGTCGTCTACAGATGTAAATCAACCGGTTTAAAACGTTTAAAACCAAATTTCGCGGTTTAAAACCTGAAATCAACCGTTTTCAACCGTTTAAAACTCGCCTACAAAAAAAAAAGTTCTGTGTTTTACATACACATACATACATACACAAATCACGCCTTTATCCCTTGCGGGGTAGGCAGAGCGTAAACAGCCGTAGGTACCTACAATACAGCCGCTATCGCCACGTCTGACTAATATTTCAGGGCCGTTGTAGAAAAATCGTGCCGAAATGCAAAAAAATTTTTGCCGAGTAGGTACTTAGGTATGAATTTTTGTATGGAACATCCAAATTATTAATATAACCCTGTATATGTATACAAAATTCGGTGTTTCCAACGATTTTACACTGACTTGCTCATCATAGGTTACCTACGCTCGGGCCTCGGAGCGACAAACTAGGTAATAAACCCGCAAAATCACATCATTAATCCATTTCAGTGATCCTTACCTTTGTAATATTACGAAAATGTATTAAAATCAATAAAACATTGTTATCAACCATCCGCCGTTTTAAACCGAAAAAAACGGTTGTTTATGATTTAAAACGGTTTTTTTCGTTTAAAACGATTTGGTTGAATTGGTTTTAAACCGGGCTTACATCTATGGTGTCGTCTATGTAGATTGTAGACCCTTTCGGGATTACGTAAAAGAAATAGTCAAAAATATTGCCATAAAGAATTTGGTCAATGGTTTTCTTTTCATTAAAATATTGAAAAACAAAATTCATGTAAATATTTCGGAGTTACTGACATTGTAATCATTATTCGTAAGTGCTTACAAAATATAAGGATATGCGTTTTTATTACAATTGTTTTTTATTTGATAGTTTTCATGATGACCCGAGTTTTTCTACCTACACTCCTGTTCATAAAACTGAAAATTTATTAAAATACAGGTGTAATATATTAACTGCAATATTTTTAAGGGTGAACCAGTCCATGAAAATTATCATTTTCCCCCGAGGAGTATGAAGTATGTGAGGTTACATTAAATTAAGTAAAAATATTTTAAGAGCGTGTTCTACTCACGAAACTGAACAACTTAACATCGTAAAATGAAAAAAAAATGTACCACCTATACTATGTGACCAACACGCTTACCAACTACCAACACGATTGTACGAGAGGTCCAAATTCTTTTTCTATATTTCGAAAAAAGTTTTAATTAAAAGTTGTTCAGTTTTGAGTTTTGTGAGTAGAACACGCTCTTCAAATATTTGTACTTAATTAAAATATAAGGTGTAAAAAAATCACCGGCAAATATTTTAGGGAGCGAATATGAAATAAAATTTTGTCTTCCCATGAAAACCCAATCGCTCGGTTGCGGTTGCTCCGTTGTAGACCTTACCTACTGCAAGCGGCGAACGAAGAACCGAACGGTGCAAAGTTATCCTTTTTAGGGTTTCGTAGTCTACTAGAAACCCTTATAGTTTCGTCAAGTCTGTCTGTCTGTCTGTCTGTCTGTATGCCGCGCCCTCATAACTCCGTCAGTTTTGGAGCTATCGACATGAAATTTGGTGTGAAGATAGATCGTGTTGACCCAGATTTAGAAACGATGAGAAAAAAATATTTCAAATGTTTTTTGGCCCCCTCCCATACAAGTGAAAGGGGGGCAAAAAAAATTTTTTCTCGTGTAATATTGAGTAGGGTATCGTTGAATAGGTCTTTTAAAACTAAGGTGAGGTTTCTTTGAAACAAAGTCACTAAAATGTTTCTATCTCGAGATATTTGCTTTTAAAAGGGACGTTTTTGATCTTATGGGTCTTTGTTCCAGCTGTAACTTCTTAAGTTTATACGCTAAAAATTTGAACAAAATATGGAATATAGTTTACAATCTGAAGTTACCATGAAAACTATAACGGATACTGTACCACTAAAGACTTCAGAAAAATAAAAGATTTTCTTTTTGCGGTTGGTACCCATACAGCTGGAAACAAACCAGCATCAAAGTTAACTTTGTAACGCTAAAAACCTGATATTTAAACGCTGACTACGAAACCCTATTTGTGGGCGTGTTTGACACGCTCTTGGCCGGTTTTTTTTAAATTGTTTGAACGCCTTAAGATAGGTACTTGGAAAATAGGTCGAAATATGAGAAAAAATTTGGACCTCCATTGTTAATCAATCAGCTGATCTGAGATTTTGTATGGGAGGTCCAATTTTTTTCATAATTTCGACCTATGTTCCATGGGGAAAGTTGTTCAGTTTCATGAGCACCTTGACCACCTTCCGGCTTGTTATACCCTCTGTTACTCCCGGTATAATAAATAACACCTCACATGTCAAGATCCGCCCAGCGCTTATGGCCTTAGGGCTGTAGCCAGTGAAAACGATTTTCTAGATACATACATGCATACACACATACATAGGTACATAAATACGCACATACTCTCAAAAACATAACCCTCCTGAGGCAGTCGGATAAAAAGTGGAATAAAAGAACACTTTGATTGTAGGTGTACTTTTTTATTACCAAATATAATATTTTTTGCAAATTACAATTCTTTTAACTCGAAAACATTAAAATTCTTTAGCTTACGTGACATTTTATTAGGTACAGTACAGTCCG
The DNA here is from genome assembly GCA_024500475.1 of Phthorimaea operculella. NCBI lineage: Eukaryota > Metazoa > Arthropoda > Insecta > Lepidoptera > Gelechiidae > Phthorimaea > Phthorimaea operculella. Next base: position 284,827 of record JANFCV010000242.1, read on the forward strand.
TGCGCGCGATCTGATGGCAGCCACGTCACCTCATATAGGATGAAATTTTACTAGTGACCGATAGCGAAAACTCAAAATCGGCTGGTGATAAGGAACAACTTTCCCCAAGGAACATAGGTCGAAATACAAAAAATAATTTTGGACCTCCCATAGTAACTGAAATCAGCTGATTGGCAAGTTTGTATGGGAGGTCCAAAATATTTTTCGGATTTCGACCTATGTTCCTTGGGGAAAGTTGTTCCTTATCACCAGCCGGTTCTGAGTTTTCGCTATCGGTCACTAGTAAAAATTCACCCCGTATATCCCCCATACTATATTGTCTTCCCTTTCGATTGCCATCACCACACCATCATCAGATCGCGCGCCAACATTCCATGGAATCTGCCTTGAAGAATATGTAATACATTATCAACGAAATGGTTAATAGGTAGTTCACTCAAAAGCTTAATTCTCCTGTAACAGTCAAAGTAGCATGACCCACCTCATTCTTCAAGTGGCAGACAGGTTCTTATGTTATTGATTTAAGATAAAAACTGCTGCGCTAGTTAACACCGAACTTTGTTTGCATACTAATTTTATTTGTAGGTATTTAATTTCTACAAAAGTTTCATTACATGTAAATCATATTTTGGCTTCTGATTTTTATTTAAATAGAGTTCAGATTAGTTTTTCAATCGATAATACTAATACAAGTGTATCTGGACCAATAACGCTTGGGAATATACGGGAATAGTTCGTTAAAAAAACGAAAACACGGTAGAATTTTTTAAAGTTTTCTAAAGTAGTATACCTACATAACACAGGAAATATTTCACTGCTCGAATGAATGCGGAAACCACGTTTTACGTATCGTTACGACCGCAGTAATTTTCAGTAAAGTGGGATAACTTTGATGACAGCGACCTACTCTAAACTTCAGTTATAAGGATTCTAGGGCTGAATGAATGAAATAAACAAAAGATTTTGCGCTACTTCTCTAACACCCTGTACAGTAAGATTACAAAATAAGCAATTACGCAATATAAATAATTCGCACTCTTAATAAGACAACGACCAAAATCATCAATTTTTGGCAATCGACGAAAAACGTTTGTCGATTAATCGAAATGATTTTTGAATGGCTGTATAATTGAAAAGAAAAGTTGGAATGTGGAACTTGAACAACTCAATTAAACCTAAGAATACGCGCTTTCTAAGGCAATTAAAGGTATAAATGAATTTATGTCCGTTAATGTAAAAAAGTGATTTGTTTATAACCCTTTAGAGTTAAGTCATTGTCTCACAAAAAAACTGAAAGAAATGTTGACCTAATTCAAAATAAGTCTTTGTTTTTTCAAACCATACTTGAATATGACTGACTCTTTTTGAATTTTGTTATTGTTTTACAAAAAATGTATAAAAATAGTCAAACTATTTCGAAATGAGTCTTTTTCCGACAAAATATTTTGCTCAATCATGTATGTGGCTCAACTCAATAAATATTAATAAGATTATTTTCTATTTAATTTCTACGCGACGTCCCACGCGACTGCGGAGTGCGGATGCTTCAAATAAGCTGCTCGTGCAAAGTAATCTCCCCCCAGCTACACTCAGTTGTAGAATGGGACTGTGAAGTCTCAGTCATAGGTCCACGATAATGACCTCAGTATGGAACCAAATCTGTCAACAAAACATGTAGTCTAAGCTCCCGTCAACCAAGTCTTACCTCATAGGTCTACCGCACGGGCGTATACTGTAGCGATAGATAACACTTAGGAGGTTAGGAAAATAGTGGGTTGCCATCTGCTAACCTGGAGCAAACTTTTTTATTCGAGTTTGAAAATGCAAAAAAAGTTCAAAAATTACCTCACATTTCTACCGCTCCAATCCTGACAGGTTCCAAGGTCAGCCACATTTTATGAGGCCCAAAAATGGAGTTTTTTACCTCATCTTTCTACCGGATGAAATTAGTGTCAATCGATAGCTCTAAGCATACCATTGGCAAATATATAGGGTTGCCTGCTATCAGCCTGGCAGGAACTCTGGTAAACCCCCTCAAAGAAACGACGGTAAAATCTTTAAACTAAGAAAAAGTCATGAAAACCACTAAGATTCCAGCAAAACTTAATATAAACTGCGCCATAGAGTCACATTCTGTCGTGTGGGACACTGCATCGACGAACGACCCGACGGAACCTGGTGTTTTCAAAGCATCTATAATTAGAAAGTACAAAGCGGCCACTGACAGGCCTTACCTTTTCTTGCAACCAAACAAAATTTGTGCCAATCGATAGCCCTAGGTATGCCATTTTTGAATATGTAGGGTTGCCTGCTGTCAGCCTGGCAGCATCCCTGGGAGACCCCGTCAAATGAACGCAGGTAAAATGTTCAAACCCATAAAAACTTGTGTTAAACTGCTAAGATATCTTGTTGACAAGAGGAAAAACTCTTGCCTGGGAGACAAGAGGGAAAAACACTCGTCTGGCAGACAAGCGGGAAATACACTCGTCTGATAAACAAGAGGGAAAAATCACTTGCCTCTTTGAAAAGAGGGAAAACACTAGTCTGGAAGACAAGAGGGAAAAACACTCGTCTGGTCAACAAAGAGAGTAATACCCTCGTCTGGTAGACAAGAGGGAAATACACTCGTCTGGTAGACAAGAGGGAAATACACTCGTCTGGTTGACAGGAGGGAAGTACACTCGTCTGGTAGACAAGCGGGAACAAAACTCGTCTTGCAGACAAGCGGGAACAACACTCGTCTTGCAGACAAGCGGGAACAACACTCGTCTTGCAGACAAGCGGAAACAACACTCGTCTTGCAGACAAGCGGAAACAACACTCGTCTTGCAGACAAGCGGAAACAATCCTCGTCTTGCAGACAAGCGGAAACAATCCTCGTCTTGCAGACAAGCGGGAAATACACTCGTCTATTAGACAAAAGGGATATACACTCGTCTGGTAGACAAGAGGGAACAACACTCGTCTGGTAGACAAGAGGGAATAACACTCGTCTGGTAGACAAGAGGGAACAACACTCGTCTGGTAGACAAGAGGGAATAACACTCGTCTGGTAGACAAGAGATAAATACACTCATCTGGTAGACAAGAGGGAATAACACTCGTCTTGTTGGTAGACAAGCGGGATAAGAATAACACCTGCAAACTTCGACGTTGTGACACCGACAGATGCCCACGCTCGAACCATCCACTTCTCCACTTCATCAGAAGAAATCCGACCGTCGGAGAAGAACCACACAAGGAAGTCGTACACCACGCACGCGCCGCGCAGTCCAGCTCGGGATATGTGAAGATTTTGCCAGTAACCGCCGTCGGACCCCAGGGACCAGCCGACGTCAGCGACTCCCAGTACATCGAAGTACAGCTGCGTGGGCTCAGCCACCATCGAGACCCACACCTGCGGGAACATGAAGCTGTCAACACCACGCGTCACACAAGCGGATATCGAGGGATGCGACCATCTTACGGACCTGCTACCCCAACTTGAAGACCGGCGCTCCAACCATCCTAGTTGGGCAGGATAACTGGGAGATACTGGTCGCCAGCGAGACACGAAAAAGCAAGAAGAGGCAGCCAGTCGCATCAAGGATGCCGCTTGGCTGGGTGCTACATGGCAGCAAACAGCGCACCATCGGTCATCGGGTGCACTACGTTCACCACTTCGCAGCTACAGATCGAAGACGGCATGGACGAGCAGCTGCGCCAATACTTCGCTATAGAATCACTCGCCGTGACGCCCAAAAGGCCGCAGAATGATCCCGAGCAGCGCGCAATGAAGATACTCAACGAGTGCACCGTACGCACCGAGGATGGGCTCTACGAGACTTCACTATTGTGGAAGCTAGACAGCATCGAAATGCCCAACAACTACAACTACGCACTCAAAAGACTTCTGGCGACAGAAAAGAAACATGATCGCGATCCGCAGCTGAAGCTTAAGTGCGAGGAACAGATGGAAGCTCTAATCAGCAAAGGATATGCGGAACCAGCTCCGCCTACGAAGACCCCAGGGAAGACTTGGTACCTGCCGCACTTTCCCGTCCTGAACCCCATGAAGCCAGGAAAGTGCCGAGTCGTCAAAGACGCCGCCGCGAAGACACAGGGAGTTTCACTCAACGATTTCCTGCTCAGGAATATCGAATGACGTCGCTGATATTCGGAGCGAAGTCGTCACCAGCAACTGCAATCTACGTGAAGAATATAAACGCGCAGCGGTACCAAGCCACCGACCCGGAAGCCTACGACGCCGTCGTCCGCAACCACTACATGGACGACTATCTACAGATCTTCTAGACCGTCGAACAGGCTATCAAGACAGCAACTAGGGTGCGCGACATCCACAGCAAAGCGCACTAAGAGCTGCGACAGTGGACCTCAAACTCACCGGAAATCCACTTTCAAGCGGGAAAAACACTCTTCTTGCAGGCAAGAGGGAAATACACTCGTCTGGTAGACAAGCGGGAAATACACTCGTCTGGTAGACAAGAGGGAAATACCCTCGTCTGGTAGACAGAAGGGAAAAACACTCGTCTGGTAGACAAGAGGGAAAAACACTCGTCTGCTAGACAAGAGGGAAAAACACTCGTCTGGTAGACAAGAGGGAACAACACTCGTCTTGTAGACAAGTGGGAACAAAACTCAGTCTTGCAGACAAAAGGGAAATACACTCGTCTTGTAGACGAGAGGGAATAACACTCGTCTTGCAGACTAGCGGGAACAACACTCGTCTTGTTGGTAGACAAGCGGGATAAGAATAACACCTACAAACTTCAACGCTCCAACACCGACAGATGCCCACGATCGCACCATCCACTTCTCCACTTCATCAGAAGAAATCCGATCGTCGGAGAAGAACCAAGGAAGTCGTACACCACGCACGCGCCGCGCAGTCCAGCTCGGCATTTGTGAAGATTCTGCCAGTAACCGCCGTCGAACCCCAAGGATCAGCCGACGTCTACGCACTGCGACGGATCGACAGTCACACTCATCGACGCAGACGTGGCGAAGAAGATCGGCGCAGATAGGCCCGTACAACCGCTTCACATCGAGGGCCTGTCAACAGAAATGGACGTCAGCGATTCACAATTCATCGAGGTACAGCTGCGCACCGACATGGGATCAGCCACTATCGAAGCCCACACCTGCGGCAACATGAAGCTGTCCGCGCCACACCTTACACCAGCAGACATAGCAGGATGCGACCACCTAACGGACCTGCTGCCCCAGCTACTCAAGACCGGCGCTCCGACCATCCTAGTGGGACAAGACAACTGGGAGCTGCTGGTGGCTAGCGAGACCAGGCAAGGCAAGAAGGGCAACCAGTCGCGTCGAAGACACCGCTGGGCTGGGTGCTACACGGCAGCAAGCAGCGCACCATTGGACATCGGGTGCACTATGTACCACCACATCGCCGCTTCCACCGAGGACAATATGGACGAGCAGCTGCGCCAATATTTTGCAATCGAATCGCTCGCCGTGACGCCGAAACGACCACAAAATGATCTTGAGCAACGTGCCATGAAAATTCTCGACGAGTGCACCGTGCGCACCGAAGACGGGCATTATGAAACTTCCCTGCTATGGAAACAAGATAGCATCGAGATGCCAGATAACTACAACTACGCACTCAAGAGACTCCTGTCTACCGAAAAGAAACTCGATCGCGACCCGCAGCTGAAAATCAAATACGAGGAGCAGATGGAAGCTCTCATCAGCAAAGGATATGCGGAACAAGCTCCGCCTACGAAGTCACCGGGGAGAACTTGGTACCTGCCGCACTTTCCCGTCCTGAACCCCATGAAGCCAGGAAAGTGCCGAGTCGTCAAAGACGCCGCCGCGAAGACACAGGGAGTTTCACTCAACGATTTCCTGCTCAGGAATATCGAATGACGTCGCTGATATTCGGAGCGAAGTCGTCACCAGCAACTGCAATCTACGTGAAGAATATAAACGCGCAGCGGTACCAAGCCACCGACCCGGAAGCCTACGACGCGGTCGTCCGCAACTACTACATGGACGACTACCTGCAGAGCTTCGAGACCGTAGAACAGGCGATCAAGACAGCAACCAGGGTGCGCGACATCCACAGTGAAGCGCACTACGAGCTGCGACAGTGGACCTCAAATTCACCGGAAATCCACTCTCAAGCGGGAAAAACACTCGTCTTGCAGCCAAGCGGGAACAACACTCGTCTTGCAGACAAGCGGGAACAACACTGGTCTTGCAGACAAGAGGGAACAACACTCGTCTGGTAGACAAGCGGGAACAACACTCGTCTGGTAGACAAGCGGGAACAACACTCGTCTGGTAGACAAGCGGGAACAACACTCGTCTTGCAGACAAGCGGGAACAACACTCGTCTTGCAGACAAGCGGGAACAACACTCGTCTGGTAGACAAGCGGGAACAACACTCGTCTGGTAGACAAGCGGGAACAACACTCGTCTTGCAGACAAGCGGGAACAACACTCGTCTGGTAGACAAGCGGGAACAACACTCGTCTTGCAGACAAGCGGGAACAACACTCGTCTGGTAGACAAGCGGGAACAACACTCGTTTGGTAGACAAGCGGGAAATACACTCGTCATGGAGACAAGCGGGAACAACACTCGTCTTGCAGACAAGCGGAAACAATCCTCGTCTTGCAGACAAGCGGGAAATACACTCGTCTATTAGACAAAAGGGATATACACTCGTCTGGTAGACAAGAGGGAACAACACTCGTCTGGTAGACAAGAGGGAATAACACTCGTCTGGTAGACAAGAGGGAACAACACTCCGACGCTCCCTACGTATACTAGTCAAAGTGAAAGAAAATGCTAACTGCACTGGCAAGTGCATTAGAATGTACACATTAAAACGCATCTACTGGCATTTAAATTTTTTCTAAATTCAGTGTAGTTTAGATTTTAAATCAGCCACAGACTATTCTATCTGCATTCTAAGTGCACCAAGACTTCTAAAAGTATTCGAACTGCCGCTTATCATAGTGTACCTTGTTTGCAACTTTTTTAACTCGCACGAATACTACGACATCTGGCAGTACGAACATTTTTTGCTGGGGCACGACTAGGGTTGCAAAAAAACCGTTTTTTTTCTGCCTTGAAAAAAAACGTGAAAAAAAACCGTGAAAAAAAACAGTTTTTTATCTAGACTGTGTTTTTTTTCACAAGTATGAAATCGCAAAATTTGCTAGGAATTATATAGTTTGTACGGTTATCTTAGACTTTGTGTTAACTATTAAACTAATTTAATAAATTATTTTTAAGTTTTGGTTTAAAAAACTAACATTAATTAAATTTTTAGTGGTAATTATCGCCATTAACAATAAGGCAACACTACCGCTTCTCTACGCCGCATTGGGGATTCCCTAGGGATTCCCCAATAAATATTTTGTACTGACTTTCTATCGAATTAAAATGAAAGTTATTGCTTTTCGAACAAAGTCTACTTTCATTTGTTATTTATACTTCTCAAATTAAAACGTTATTTTTTATTCAGTCGGAGCCAAGACTAGCTTGTGAATGAACCATTTTCTTTTGTGTTTCCTGTGACCCTTTACGTATTGAGAAAGTGAAGCTAGTGATAAAATAAATATAATAATGCCGAAAAGGATTGGATCTGGTCGAAAACTGCGGCCGTCGCAAAGTTATTCAACGACGTTATTTCGACTTCCAAGATTGCAAAAGTAGAATGTACGTTCTGCTCGAAACATTTAGCAAAAAACGGTTCAAGAATGTCGAAGCACATACAAAACTGTAAAAAGTGTCCAACCTCTGTAAATAGAAAAATACAAACAATTGACTACAGCAATTTCAGAAACAAAATCTAAAGAACGTAAGTAAAAGTATTTTATTTTCCATGTTATTAGGCGCGTCCACACCAAGCGAGGCTGCTCGCTGCCTCGCGCAACAAATTACCAAAAAATACGTGGCTCACCCGAGGCAACGCATGCTCATGCTCGGGCGAACGCACGCGGGCCGAGTTAAAATCAACACGCCTCAGACGTTTGCCTATTAGTTTATTTAGGCGTCCAAATAGGGCCAAACTTCGCTCGCTTGCGCACGAGCGTAATGCCGCGCGAGGCAGTGAGGCAGCGAGCAGCCTCGCTTGGTGTGGACACACCTATTTATTTAGTAACGTTGTCACCTTGGTCAGGTGATATGATGAAATGAGTAATAAAATCTTTGTTTCTTTTCAGAAAAATCCTGCGATGCAAGTGCTTCTACGTCCGCCAGGTCGATGTCCGGTCAGTCCGGTGGAATAACATCATTTGTAGACAAAATGAACCCAGTAGACCAAGAAAAAGCAGATGAACTCCTCAGCAGGGCAATTTATGCAAGCAGAGCCCCCCTAAGCATGATGGACAATCCATGCTGGAAAGATTTTTCGTTCCTTCGACCTGCATATAAAATACCTTCTAGGTACATGTTGTCGGGTCCGTTCTTGGAAAGAGAATACAAAAATGTATCAACTATGGTGGCTGAAGCAATCGCAAAAGCTGATTCCGTTGGACTGGCTGCAGATGGGTGGAGCAACATTAGGAATGAACCTATTGTAAATTTTGTTGTTACAACACCGAAACCTTTTTTATATAAAGTTTTACCGACCGGAAAATCTTCTCACACTGGCGAATATATGACTAACGAAACAAGTTGTGTGATTGATGAAATAGGACAACAAAAAGTATTTGGACTAGTGACTGATAATGCAGCGAATATGAAGGCATCATGGAGACAACTTGAAATTAAATACGAAAAGACAAACCTATTTACATATGGTTGCCTAGCTCATTGTATTCAGCTTATTTTTAATGACCTAAAAGAATTATCATCAATAAGCACTCTTAAAGCAAACGCAGTAGCTTGTATTAAGACTATAAAAAACACTCACAAGCTGAACGCAGCTTTTATAGAAAAGCAATCAAGCACCGGTGTCAAAGTAAGTCTCAAACTTCCAGTAAAAACTCGTTGGGCTTCACTTTATTCTTGCTTAGAGAGTTTAAAGAGAACAAACAAACCATTAGAGCAATGGCTATTGATGAGGATCTTTCAGATGCATTAAGTAAAGTTAACACAGTTAAAAGCTCATGTTGAGCGATGATTTTTGGGCTAAAGTGACTGGTTTCTGTGACTTACTTAAACCAATAGCTGAAACTATTAAAATTGTTGAAAGTGACAGACCTCAACTATCTCATGTTTTGAGTTTATACAAAAACTGGAAGAAGAAATTACACAAAAGATAACTGAGAGCCCTCTTTCAGTATCAGAGGCTAAAAAGGTCAAGGAAATATTAAAACATAGAAGAGAATTTGCGATTTATGATGTTCATAAGATTTCAAACTTGTTGGATCCGCAGTTCAAAGGGTGTGATTTATCACCAGATGACGAAAGTTTGGCGACAGAAAAATTTATAATGCTGCAGTTAAAATTCCTGATATTGATGAGGACAGAGTTTTGGCGGAACTTGCAAATTACATAGCCAAAGAAGGCTTTTTCAAAAACGTTCTTATGGTCTGCTGTAAGTAAGCTTACTCCTTTAGCTTGGTGGGCAGGTCTTTGCAAGTCGACTGCTTTGTCAAAGTTGCAGTCAGATTTCTTTCTCTGCCAGCTACATCAGCTGCAGTAGAAAGAACTTTTAGTACATACAGTGATGTACATTCAAAAAACGCAACAGACTTACAAATGAAAGAGCGGGTAAAATTGTATATATTGCGCATAATTTAAAATTACAATCAGAAAATCTTCCTATAATAGAAGAAGAATCAGAGCCAGTTAAAGAAACAGTTTTGGACAATGTAATAAACCCAGACGAGTCAGAAGAAGACCCAGAAAACTCTGATGCTGACAGAACTAGCGTAGACAGTGCTGATGATAGTTGTAGTGAATAAGTTCAAGGATAATATATAATATTAAATAGAATAGTTTTGTTAAATACTTATTAAGTTAGTTTTAAGCAACTTTCATAAATAAATTACAAAAAAATAGTTAAGGTGGTATTACTTGTTTTCCTGAAAAAAAACCATTTTTAGAAAAAAAACATAGCTGCCAGGATTTTTTTCATGTTTTTTTTCATAAATTTGAAAAAATACATTTTGTTTTTTTTCTATTCGCAACCCTAGGCACGACACAATGATAGTAAATACCTAATCAAGATATACTAACGTTCTTTTAGCTTTATTAATCTGGAATTTCCTTTAAGTCCCAAGTTTTGTTTTAATACAACGTACACTATGCCATCTACCAGATTGAATAGTATTCGTTTTAACGTCTGAATTAGTAATCAATGTACACTATTCGATCTGGTACATAGAATAGTGTACGCCATAAATTTATAGAATAATAGAAACGCATAGTATTCTATCTGGTAGATCGAACAGTTTACTTTTGTTGTATGAAGTCACGAAGCTATTCTAACTGGTAGATAGAATAGTATACCTAAATCGCGTTTTGCTGATAAAATGAGATTTAATTGAATACATTGTAAACCATACACCGTACTGAAGAATTTGGAACTGACAAATGAAAAATTTATTAAAGAATGATGAATTATTATTTATTTTCAATTAATGCAAACTGCTCAGATCAAGGTTGGTACCAAATAAATTTCACTATAGCTATAGAACATGGTAGACTACAGAGAAGGCCTTGGCCCAATAGTGGAATCGGTTAACCCTTAACTGCTTAAGAACAAAGTCAAGACTTGGTTCCAAAATATTATGTATTTGTAAAATGGCACCCGCCACAGCGTGCCATCTTTTTTTCTGTACGTAATATTAATGTATTTACAAATTTGCCGGTATAAAGCTTAGTAAAATAATAAGAATTAATTATTTGCCCACTATAATAAGACGAAAACAAAAAAGGAAACAATAAAAAAGAAACTTATTCAGCAGATACCATACTTGCCGGCGAGGAACCTATGGCTGAAATCTCTGAAGGTCACCAAGAGCAGTGGGTTAATCTGGTCGAATCAGTGGGTCATGTCCTACAATAGTAAAAAGGCTTGGGGCATACTTTGAAAACTGACTAGTGACCCTAACCCGGCAATACAATCTGGCCCCGTTACTGCGAACCAGGTTGCCCACCAGCTGCTTCTTAACGGTAAACCTGGTCGCGGGGGTGGTATCCGTCGACCTAAGTGCAGCCTACAACACCGTCAATACAAGCGTCAGCTCGGAAAATTGACGACGTACACAAACAACTTTTTGTTGTTATCCTAAGCGAAATGCTGAGTAACCGCCGGTTCCATGTGAGCTTGAACTCTGAAAAGAGCAGACGGCGAGCACAAAAAAATGTATTCCACAGGGTAGTGTTCTCGCACCTACCCTGTTTAACAATAACACCAATAACCAACCCCACCATCCTGCAACGAACCGGTTTATCAACGCGAATGATCTCGCTTTGACATGCCAGCGAAAATATTTCGAGGACGTGGAAGGACATCTTTCGGCAGCGTTAGCTAATCTAACAACCTACTATCACGAAACCCTTTTAAGGCGAAACACCACAAAACTGAATCATGCGCGTTTAACCTCCGAAATCGAGAATTTAACAAAGAGATTGATATCAAGTGGTGTAGTTTAGCCATTCAACATAACAACACGCCTAAATATCTAGGCATAACTTTGGACCGGACACTAACTTTAAAATAAAACGGCACTAAGTTGAAATCTAAAGTAAGTGCCCGTAATTGCCTTCTAAAGAGACTCACCACCACCAAACGGGGCGCCTCTGCACAGCACATGTTCTTCGCACCAGCAGTCTGGCTTTCTCTTTTTCGGCTGCTGAGTACGTAAGTCCAGTTTGGGCTCGCTCCTAACATGCAAGCCAGGTAGATGTTGCCTTGAACGAATCCTGCCGAATAGTGACGGGCACATTCAAGCTGACTACACTCTCCCACCTGTACTCGCTAGCCGGGATAGCCCCACCTAACGTCCGCTGATATTTTGCCTGTTGTGTCGAGATGGTAAAACAAACGGAGGATCCCAGACACCCGTTGCATAACCACGTTTCACCACTACTGCGACCTAAGAGCCGAAAAAGCTTAATGAGTGACCCTTATTCCGACACAAATGGGGCACCTGTAATAAGGTTGGAACAATGAATAAGAAGGTACCCTCCTGACGCGTCCCAACTCCCGCCAGACGAAAAACTCCCACCTGGTGGCAACCTTCCCTGGGCAGTCTGGAAGTCACTCAATCGTCTCCGGGATGGTGTTGGAAGTTTCCACGCAAACAAAGTAAAGTGGGGATTTTCAGCCAATTTTAGGTGTGGTTGTGGCACTGTCCAAACCATGGACCACCTGCTGTGTTTCCCCAATTGTCCCAACTTCAAGACCTAAAAGAGGCGAACACAATCTACCCAGACTGGGAGATAGCGTTAAGTTCACCATGGTATAGCTGAACATTATGTTAAATAAATAAATAACTAATTCAGTCAGTCTCCAGGAACGACGCAGTCGTAAAATTAACTCAGCTTTTACTATGACACCAATGTTAACCCAAATAAAGCCGTTTAATAAAAAATAACCTGTTTCATAGCAGACAATGTTTAGTCAGTACCAAATTGATACTAAATACTGGGTTATTTTTAGTCAGTGCGCAAACATTGCAGGGTGTTTCTACTCGTGATTCTGAACAACTTTTATTATGGGACCACCAGCGAATTCGCAAAAAAAATTGGATGTTCCATAGAAAAATTTATACCTACTCGGCAAAAATGTATGGAACATCCAAAAATTTTTTTTAGATTTCGCAGGTAGCCCCATAGTAAAAGTTGTTCAGAATCACGAGTAGAGTAGAAATATTCTGCAAAGTTTGCGCACTGACTAAAAAATTACCCTGTAGAATAGTATTCATAAATCAATACTTTTTTGTAACAACGTATATAATTCTATTTACAAAAAATATTAGATTTCTGCGTATTCACTACATAAATATATATATTTAAGTATAAAAACTTAAAGAATAATGTAACACAACCGATTATTATAACTAGTATTAAATTTTCATGTGAAATTAATGTCAGAGTTGAGCCCGAGGTATATGAGTCTATATGGCACATTGAATAGTATGTCCAAAATAATCGGATAATATTTCAAAGAATACTATTCTATGTGGTAAATAGAATAGTTTAACCAAAAAATTGGTGCTATATCAAGCCACGTATAGTATGCTATATGGCAGTTAGAATAGTATACGCGTATGTTGGAACACTGACTTGACCTTATAAATGTTCTATCTACAATAAAATCCAAAAATAAGCAAAATTATTTAAATATTAAGATGACATTTATGAAAATATTGTTTGAAATTCATACTGTATGAATTTCAAGTTCGTAGATAAATTACAAAAAAAGTTGTGACTCTTCTACGGTTTTTCGGCTCTCCTGTAAAGTAGCTATTTTTCAGTTAGCATAATGTACGTAGGGAGCGTCGACTCGTCTGGTAGACAAGAGGGAATAACACTCGTCTGGTAGACAAGAGATAAATACACTCATCTGGTAGACAAGAGGGAATAACACTCGTCTTGTTGGTAGACAAGCGGGATAAGAATAACACCTGCAAACTTCGACGTTGTGACACCGACAGATGCCCACGCTCGAACCATCCACTTCTCCACTTCATCAGAAGAAATCCGACCGTCGGAGAAGAACCACACAAGGAAGTCGTACACCACGCACGCGCCGCGCAGTCCAGCTCGGGATATGTGAAGATTTTGCCAGTAACCGCCGTCGGACCCCAGGGACCAGCCGACGTCAGCGACTCCCAGTACATCGAAGTACAGCTGCGTGGGCTCAGCCACCATCGAGACCCACACCTGCGGGAACATGAAGCTGTCAACACCACGCGTCACACAAGCGGATATCGAGGGATGCGACCATCTTACGGACCTGCTACCCCAACTTGAAGACCGGCGCTCCAACCATCCTAGTTGGGCAGGATAACTGGGAGATACTGGTCGCCAGCGAGACACGAAAAAGCAAGAAGAGGCAGCCAGTCGCATCAAGGATGCCGCTTGGCTGGGTGCTACATGGCAGCAAACAGCGCACCATCGGTCATCGGGTGCACTACGTTCACCACTTCGCAGCTACAGATCGAAGACGGCATGGACGAGCAGCTGCGCCAATACTTCGCCATAGAATCACTCGCCGTGACGCCCAAAAGGCCGCAGAATGATCCCGAGCAGCGCGCAATGAAGATACTCACGAGTGCACCGTACGCACCGAGGATGGGCTCTACGAGACTTCACTATTGTGGAAGCTAGACAGCATCGAAATGCCCAACAACTACAACTACGCACTCAAAAGACTTCTGGCGACAGAAAAGAAACATGATCGCGATCCGCAGCTGAAGCTTAAGTGCGAGGAACAGATGGAAGCTCTAATCAGCAAAGGATATGCGGAACCAGCTCCGCCTACGAAGACCCCAGGGAAGACTTGGTACCTGCCGCACTTTCCCGTCCTGAACCCCATGAAGCCAGGAAAGTGCCGAGTCGTCAAAGACGCCGCCGCGAAGACACAGGGAGTTTCACTCAACGATTTCCTGCTCAGGAATATCGAATGACGTCGCTGATATTCGGAGCGAAGTCGTCACCAGCAACTGCAATCTACGTGAAGAATATAAACGCGCAGCGGTACCAAGCCACCGACCCGGAAGCCTACGACGCCGTCGTCCGCAACCACTACATGGACGACTATCTACAGATCTTCTAGACCGTCGAACAGGCTATCAAGACAGCAACTAGGGTGCGCGACATCCACAGCAAAGCGCACTAAGAGCTGCGACAGTGGACCTCAAACTCACCGGAAATCCACTTTCAAGCGGGAAAAACACTCTTCTTGCAGGCAAGAGGGAAATACACTCGTCTGGTAGACAAGCGGGAAATACACTCGTCTGGTAGACAAGAGGGAAATACCCTCGTCTGGTAGACAGAAGGGAAAAACACTCGTCTGGTAGACAAGAGGGAAAAACACTCGTCTGCTAGACAAGAGGGAAAAACACTCGTCTGGTAGACAAGAGGGAACAACACTCGTCTTGTAGACAAGTGGGAACAAAACTCAGTCTTGCATACAAAAGGGAAATACACTCGTCTTGTAGACGAGAGGGAATAACACTCGTCTTGCAGACTAGCGGGAACAACACTCGTCTTGTTGGTAGACAAGCGGGATAAGAATAACACCTACAAACTTCAACGCTCCAACACCGACAGATGCCCACGATCGCACCATCCACTTCTCCACTTCATCAGAAGAAATCCGATCGTCGGAGAAGAACCAAGGAAGTCGTACACCACGCACGCGCCGCGCAGTCCAGCTCGGGATTTGTGAAGATTCTGCCAGTAACCGCCGTCGAACCCCAAGGATCAGCCGACGTCTACGCACTGCGACGGATCGACAGTCACACTCATCGACGCAGACGTGGCGAAGAAGATCGGCGCAGATAGGCCCGTACAACCGCTTCACATCGAGGGCCTGTCAACAGAAATGGACGTCAGCGATTCACAATTCATCGAGGTACAGCTGCGCACCGACATGGGATCAGCCACTATCGAAGCCCACACCTGCGGCAACATGAAGCTGTCCGCGCCACACCTTACACCAGCAGACATAGCAGGATGCGACCACCTAACGGACCTGCTGCCCCAGCTACTCAAGACCGGCGCTCCGACCATCCTAGTGGGACAAGACAACTGGGAGCTGCTGGTGGCTAGCGAAACCAGGCAAGGCAAGAAGGGGCAACCAGTCGCGTCGAAGACACCGCTGGGCTGGGTGCTACACGGCAGCAAGCAGCGCACCATTGGACATCGGGTGCACTATGTACCACCACATCGCCGCTTCCACCGAGGACAATATGGACGAGCAGCTGCGCCAATATTTTGCAATCGAATCGCTCGCCGTGACGCCGAAACGACCACAAAATGATCTTGAGCAACGTGCCATGAAAATTCTCGACGAGTGCACCGTGCGCACCGAAGACGGGCATTATGAAACTTCCCTGCTATGGAAACAAGATAGCATCGAGATGCCAGATAACTACAACTACGCACTCAAGAGACTCCTGTCAACCGAAAAGAAACTCGATCGCGACCCGCAGCTGAAAATCAAATACGAGGAGCAGATGG
This sequence comes from Phthorimaea operculella, assembly GCA_024500475.1. Taxonomy (NCBI): domain Eukaryota; kingdom Metazoa; phylum Arthropoda; class Insecta; order Lepidoptera; family Gelechiidae; genus Phthorimaea; species Phthorimaea operculella. The sequence goes on from JANFCV010000242.1 coordinate 300,950, forward strand.
AAGCTCTCATCAGCAAAGGATATGCGGAACAAGCTCCGCCTACGAAGTCACCGGGGAGAACTTGGTACCTGCCGCACTTTCCCGTCCTGAACCCCATGAAGCCAGGAAAGTGCCGAGTCGTCAAAGACGCCGCCGCGAAGACACAGGGAGTTTCACTCAACGATTTCCTGCTCAGGAATATCGAATGACGTCGTTGATATTCGGAGCGAAGTCGTCACCAGCAACTGCAATCTACGTGAAGAATATAAACGCGCAGCGGTACCAAGCCACCGACCCGGAAGCCTACGACGCGGTCGTCCGCAACTACTACATGGACGACTACCTGCAGAGCTTCGAGAACGTAGAACAGGCGATCAAGACAGCAACCAGGGTGCGCGACATCCACAGTGAAGCGCACTACGAGCTGCGACAGTGGACCTCAAATTCACCGGAAATCCACTCTCAAGCGGGAAAAACACTCGTCTTGCAGCCAAGCGGGAACAACACTCGTCTTGCAGACAAGCGGGAACAACACTGGTCTTGCAGACAAGAGGGAACAACACTCGTCTGGTAGACAAGCGGGAACAACACTCGTCTGGTAGACAAGCGGGAACAACACTCGTCTGGTAGACAAGCGGGAACAACACTCGTCTTGCAGACAAGCTGGAACAACACTCGTCTGGTAGACAAGCGGGAACAACACTCGTCTGGTAGACAAGCGGGAACAACACTCGTCTGGTAGACAAGCGGGAACAACACTCGTCTTGCAGACAAGCTGGAACAACACTCGTCTTGCAGACAAGCGGGAACAACACTCGTCTGGTAGACAAGCGGGAACAACACTCGTCTTGCAGACAAGCGGGAACAACACTCGTCTTGCAGACAAGCGGGAACAACACTCGTCTGGTAGACAAGCGGGAACAACACTCGTCTGGTAGACAAGCGGGAACAACACTCGTCTTGCAGACAAGCGGGAACAACACTCGTCTGGTAGACAAGCGGGAACAACACTCGTTTGGTAGACAAGCGGGAAATACACTCGTCTTGGAGACAAGCGGGAACAACATTCGTCAAGCCGATTAGCGGGAACAACACTCGTTTGGTAGACAAGAAGGAACAACACTCGTCTTGTAGACAAGCGGGAAATTCACTCGTCTATTAGACAAAAGGGATATACACTCGTCTGGTAGACAAGCGGGAACAACACTCGTCTGGTAGACAAGCGGGAACAACACTCGTCTTGCAGACAAGCGGGAACAACACTCGTCTGGTAGACAAGCGGGAACAACACTCGTCTGGTAGACAAGCGGGAAATACACTCGTCTTGGAGACAAGCGGGAACAACATTCGTCAAGCCGATTAGCGGGAACAACACTCGTTTGGTAGACAAGAAGGAACAACACTCGTCTTGTAGACAAGCGGGAACAACACTCGTCTTGCAGACAAGCGGGAAATACACTCGTCTCTTAGACAAAAGGGATATACACTCGAGTGGTAGACATGCGGGAACAACACACGTCTGGTAGACAAGCGGGAACAACACTCGTCTGGTAGACAAGCGGGAACAACACTCGTCTGGTAGACAAGCGGGAACAATACTCGTCTTGCAGACAAGCGGGAACAACACTCGTCTGGTAGACAAGCGGGAACAACACACGTCTTGCAGAGAATCGGGAACAACACTCGTCTTGCAGACAAGCGGGAAATTCACTCGTCTATTAGATAAAAGGGATATACACTCGTCTGGTAGACAAGCGGGAACAACTCTCGTCTTGCAGACAAGCGGGAACTACTCTCGTCTGGTTCTCTATCCATTTGCATAAAAATAATTGGCATAATATATTTTGGCACACTGTAATTTAAACTAATAATACTTACGCATAATTCATGTACGCATAACAGTTTAGGCATAATTTCTTTACGCACAAAAAATATTGCCATAATAGTACATAGGCCTAAAATACAAAACCATAAATTGTCATATCCATAATCAAAATAGGCATAAAAATCTGATGCATTAGAAGAACCCCTAAATTGTATAAAAATAACCTTTAAGGTTATTTTTATACAATTTAGGGCCTAACCTAACCTAAACTGACCTAATTTAACCTAATATATCTTAAAAAATACTAAACTGACTTACATTTCCTGCCATTTGAACTTAATAAAAAATATATTATATTAGTCCAAAAAAATTATTACAAAAGCAATTATGCCAAAATATTGTTAGTATAAAATACAATAGTCTAAAATATGATTATGCCAAGATAAATATTATGGCAAGAAACTATTATGTCAAAGCAATGGTAGGCGAAAAAAAATTATGCGAAACATGTTATGCTAAAACATATTAGTGGAAAAAAATTATGCCTACGAATGGGATACCAGACAAGCGGGAACAATCCTCGTCTTGCAGACAAGCGGGAACAACACTCGTCTGGTAGACAAGCGGGAACAACACTCGTCTGGTAGACAAGCGGGAACAACACTCGTCTGGTAGACAAGCGGGAACAACACTCGTCTGGTAGACAAGCGGGAACAACACTCGTCTTGCAGACAAGCGGGAACAACTCTCGTCTGGTAGACAAGCGGGAACAACACTCGTCTGGTAGACAAGCGGGAACAACACTCGTCTTGCAGACAAAAGGGATATACACTCGTCCGGTAGACAAGCGGGAACAACACTCGTCTGGTAGACAAGCGGGAACAACACTCGTCTGGTAGACAAGCGGGAACAACACTCGTCTTGCAGACAAGCGGGAACAACTCTCGTCTGGTAGACAAGCGGGAACAACACTCGTCTGGTAGACAAGCGGGAACAACACTCGTCTGGTAGACAAGCGGGAACAAAACTCGTCTGGTAGACAAGCGGGAACAACACTCGTCTGGTAGACAAGCGGGAACAACACTCGTCTGGTAGACAAGCGGGAACAACACTCGTCTGGTAGACAAGCGGGAACAACACTCGTCTGGTAGACAAGCGGGAACAACACTCGTCTTGCAGACAAGCGGGAACAACTCTCGTCTGGTAGACAAGCGGGAACAACACTCGTCTGGTAGACAAGCGGGAACAACACTCGTCTGGTAGACAAGCGGGAACAACACTCGTCTGGTAGACAAGCGGGAACAACACTCGTCTGGTAGACAAGCGGGAACAACACTCGTCTGGTAGACAAGCGGGAAAAACACTCGTCGGGTAGACAAGCGGGATAAGAATTACACCTGCAAACTTCGACGCTGCGACACCGACAGATGCCCACGATCGCACCATCCACTTCTCCATCTCATCAGAAGAAATCCGATCATCGGAGAAGAAACACGCAAGAAAGTCGTACACTACGCACGCGCCACGCAGTCCAGCTCGGCATTTGTGAAGATTCTGCCAGTAACTGCCGTCGGATCCCAGGGATCAGCCGACGTCTACGCCCTGCTGGACGACGGGTCTATAGTCACCCTCATCGACGCGGACGTGGCCAAGAAGATCGGCGCAGATGGGCCCGTACAACCGCTTCACATCGAGGGCCTGTCAACAGAAATGGACGTCAGCGATTCACAATTCATCGAGACACAGCTGCGCACCGACGTGGGATCAGCCACCATCGAAGTCCACACCTGCGGCAACATGAAGCTGTCCGCGCCACGCCTTACACCAGCAGACATAGCTGGATGTGACCACCTAACGGACCTACTGCCCCAGCTACTCAAGACCGGCGCTCCGACCATCCTAGTGGGACAAGACAACTGGTAGCTGCTGGTGGCTAGCTAGACCAGGCAAGGCAAGAAGGGGCAACCAGTCGCGTCGAAGACACCACTGGGCTGGGTGCTACACGGCAGCAAGCAGCGCACCATTGGACATCGGGTGCACTATGTGTACACCACATCGCCGCTTCCACCGAGGACAACATGGACGAGCAGCTGCGCCAATATTTTGCAATCGAATCGCTCGCTGTGACGCCGGAACGACCACAAAATGACGAGTGCACCGTGCGCACCGAAGACGGGCATTATGAAACTTCCCTGCTATGGAAGCAAGATAGCATCGAGATGCCAGATAACTACAACTACGCACTCAAGAGACTCCTGTCAACCGAAAAGAAACTCGATCGCGACCCGCAGCTGAAAATCAAATACGAGGAGCAGATGGAAGCTCTCATCAGCAAAGGATATGCAGAACCAGCTCCGCCTACGAAGTCAACGGGGAGAACTTGGTACCTGCCGCACTTTCCCGTCCTGAACCCCATGAAGCCAGGAAAGTGCCGAGTCGTCAAAGACGCCGCCGCGAAGACACAGGGAGTTTCACTCAACGATTTCCTGCTTTCGCTACCGACCGTCAAGCTCGACGATGGAACCAAGGCCGAAAGGGTACTCGGCCTAATCTGGAAGCCATACACCGACGAACTCGGCTTCAACCTCGACCTCGCACGCCTGTCACAGGAAGTTCTCACCACGACACGTCCTACGAAAAGAGAAGCTCTGAAGATCGTGATGTCCCTCTTTGACCCACTCGGCTTCGCCTCGCCCGTCACATCGCGCGCCAAGCAGCTACTACAGGAAGTCTGGCGGCGAGGACCGTCTGGGACCAACAGATCGACGAAGACCTCGCATCGCAGTGGACTGAGTGGATGGCCCACCTACAGAGCTCGCACAAGTCACGCTACCGAGGTGTCACCTGCACTACAGTGTCACGAAGAACCTACAGCTACACGTCTTCGTCGACGCCAGTGAAGTCGCCTTTTCCGCAGCGCTCTATTGGCGAATAGAAGCTCTCGACGGCCAAGTCACTACGTCGCTCGTCATGGGGAAGTCCAAGGTCGCGCCACTGCAGATCACGTCGATACCACGCCTGGAGCTACAAGCAGCCGTCATGGGAAGCCGCATGGTCGCCACCGTCATAGAAGAACACGACCGCAATCCTGACTCCATCAACTACTGGACAGACAGCTGAAGGACGGCTCAACATCCTACAAGCCATATGTCGCACATCGCATCGCGGCCATCGAGGAAGTCAGCAAACTCGCAGAACGACGCTGGATCCCGACCAAGCTCAACGTAGCCGACGACGCGACCCGAAACGTACCAGAGGACTTCAACTCGCAACACAGATGGTTCCAGGGGCCTGGATTCCTCCGTCAAGACCCCAGCACTTGGCCCACCGAAAAGCCCGCCAAACACGGGCGAAGAAAGAACGCTAGTCATCGCGACGAAGACGCCAACTTCGTCACTCACTGAGGCGCTACCCGACCCAGCATGCTTCTCTCGATGGGAGCGCCTACTCCGCGCCACAGCCAGGGTGCTCCAATGCATAGAACTCTGTCGCTCGAAGACAGAAAAGGTCAACTACAGGCGCAACGCTCAGAAGAAAGAAGCCGATCTAACTTGGGGAAGAAAATACAGAAGACCGAAGCCTCAAGAAAAGAAAAAAACAAAAGAAACATTTAAGTATCGACCGCTTGAATTCACACATCGTGCAAGCGGAAGCTCTACACATCCGTGCAAGCCAACAGCAAGCTGTCGCCGAAGAAATCGCCATTCTACAGGGGGCGGAGCCATCAACGTCAACAGCCGTCTCCACCCACTCGCCATCGAAGTAATTGACGGGATAGTCAAGCTCAAGACGCGCATTCAGGCTGCTACCGAAATCACAGATGAAACGAAGGCGCGAGCAGTCGTCGACGGCAACCATCGCGTGTAAACTAAATAACAGTGTGCGGTTATTAACAACAAAGTGTATTCGTACTACAGTACGTGAAAAATGACGGACACGGAAAAAATTGCGACTTTGAACAGGCAGCGTGGTGCCGTCAAAGATAATATTACACGATTACACAATAATTATGCTACCTTATCAGAAGAAGCTGCATCTTCGTTGTCTAGGGACTTCTTAAAAATAAAATAAGATTATCTTAGGTACGAAGACATTAACCTAACAATTATTGGCCTAAACCCCGATGACAGCGACGATTCTTATAGTCTTGAAGAAAAATATACTTTAATATTTAATCAGAAAGTTTCTGAATAAAAAGAAATCAAACAGAGTTTGTGGCTAAGGTCCTCTTTATGAAATATGTCACATCTGAGAACAAAGACTGTTGCTGAATATTCCTGGTGCTATGCGTTTGCGAGGAGGCTGCAAATTTTGTCTTTACTTTAGAATATTCTGTGTTGTGATAACCTAAAGAATGATTACTGAATATTGATTATAAAAACATTTCGATTCGAGAAAACGTATAGAACAACTTGTTATAGAAAGTAAAACAACTAAGGTGGTCTAAACTGTATTTTGATAATAAGTGAACACATTCTTTATTTTGATAAAATTATTATTATATATGTTACGGACAACGTGATTAATCGGGCACTATTAATACTGACCGGTCATTATTAATAGTGCCCAAAAACGTAGGGCAAAGTGATTAATTAATCACTTGGACCGGTCAGTATTAATAGTGCCCGAGTGCCCATGGTCCATGTAATAAATCAGTCTTTGAGATAGCTTGAATTATCACTTGGACCGGCTGTAAATGCAAGAAATCAAATATTCTCTGCAATTCAAAATGTCACAAAAGCTCATCTTGCAAGAATAAATAATTATAAACTGAACAACTTTCTTGCAGTCCTTAATTATTAAATATTTCAGTTGATTTTTCTTAGTCTACTAATTTTTAAACTATTGAAGTATCTAATATTTTTATCAAGAATAGTGCTACTGATATTATTACATTTATAACTATTTGTTTTTTAACTCACATGTTTAAATTAATTGATAACTTTAATGAAAATTATGTAAGTTTAATTTCATTTACCATTTTTTAAACTGTTGTTCCTAAGTAATATATTTATTAAAAAAAGTAGGCAACTTCTGATATTATTACATTTTTAACTGTTTATTTTTTACTTTCATGTTTTAATTAAGTATTTTTAATAAATTTTCATAAAAATTATGTAAGTTTAATTTCATTTACTCAGGTACCAATTTTTAATCTATTGTTCTTAAGTAATTTTATGAATAAAAAGTAGGTAGCTAACTAATGTTATTACATTTTTAACTGTTTATTATTCAACTTCTATGTTCAATACTTTGTTTTTTTATAACTTTTCCTTGCAATAATGTAAGTTTAACTTCATTTAATAAATAATTACATTACAGTTCTTTATTTTTATTACTTTGCCCAAGGTAGGGTGGGAATTATTCATACTGACCGGGAAAAGTAATTAATCATGCTGTTTTAATCACATTGCCCAATTAGGTCGGGCATTATTAATACTGACCGGTCACTATTAATAGTGCCCGGACTTATCAAATTGCCCGTAACATATACACCAAATACCTACTTCAAATTTTGTTTTGAATGTTTGTGCATGAGTAATATCTTATATAACAAGGTAATTATCATAATTATCGAAGAACCCATGATTTTTTTCGACTGAGCTTTTCGTTAATTTTGTTGTTAAAAATCTAAATTTAAAATAACTATAATCTCATACCTAATTACATTGGTTTCATTTTTTTCTGCAATTATTTATGTAAATAAAAATTTGTTTTTATTTGTAACTTGTGCTACTCCTACCCTACACCGGGCTAGAGGTACACCGGTTACATTACAACATCGCTCGTCTTCGGGGCAAAGTCGTCACGATGGTAAAAATGACAACAGCGAAGATCAAGTTGCAGTTTTCACAAATTTATTTTGACTCAGGATAAAATGTACCTGACAGATTATTTCAACTGAATATGCTATTACAAAGCGAAAATGCTTAATACAAGTTTTTACAATGAATCAAGGGCGCTTTACAATATTTCAATCACTAACAAACTCTTTTGTGCGAGAGGAGAGGGGAAAGAAAACACTCATCTGTTAGACAAGAGGGAAACGTCACTCGTCTGGTAGACAAGAGGGAATTGTCACTTGTTTGGTTAACATGAGGGAATAATCACATGTTTGGTTAACAAGAGGGAATAATCACTTGTCTGGTTGACAAGAGGGAATAATCACTTGTCTCGTTGACAAGAGAGAATAATCACTTGTCTGGTTGACAAGAGGGAATAATCACTTGTCTCGTTGACAAGAGGGAATAATCACTTGTCTCGTTGACAAGAGGGAATAATCACTTGTCTCGTTGACAAGAGGGAATAGTCACTTGTCTGGTTAACAAGAGGGAATAATCACTTGTCTGGTTAACAAGAGGGAATAATCACTTGTCTGGTTAACAAGAGGGAATAATCACTTGTCTGGTTGACAAGAGGGAATAGTCATTCGTCTGGTAGACAAGAGGGAATAGTCACTTGTCTGGTTGACAAGAGGGAATAGTCACTTGTCTGGTTGACAGGAGGGAAATACACTCGTCTAGTAGAAAAAAGGGAAAATCAGGCAAACCGAATGACGTCGCACCTAACCTTATAAAACTCGCTGAATAATTAATTCATTACCAGCACTAACACAGTTCCTTCAATGGAGCAGTGGAAATATTAAGTCCCTAAAACCCGATCTGGTCCCAAGACGCCCTAAGTAAGGGCATTCTTGGGATAGCTTACATATGTTACACAGAATGCAGTAGGTATCAACTGTACAATAATATGTTAATGTATATTGACAATTTGATGAATGTTGTACATCAACTAGCAAATCTCGACAAAATAATAGACGACAGTGAAGTTGCAGAGTTGCTATTAAGTGGACTTCCAGAGGAATACGACACGGTGGTGTCCAGCTAAGAGACAGCACAGGTGACCACCACTACTGGACTGAAAAGTGAACTTGTATGTGCACGACTGCTACAGAAGGAACCTAGAATACCTACCTATTTGCAAACACTAATAGGTACATGGGCACATTTGGTGCCGTGACCAGGATAGGGAAACCTACAGGTTTTCTCTATCTTGGGACATGGTACAATTTGCACACAACCTAAATTCGGTGGTTGTAACAAAAGCGGGGGAAAAGGTACACCCTGTCTCATTTCCGAAGGGCTTGACAGCTTACCTAAAGAAAATTCCAGCTCAAGGCAGAGAACTAGACACCGTGCAAGAATGTCTGATTGATCAGGCCCGAAACTGGTCAAGAATATACAAAGATCGTTGGCGGACCTTTGAAGATTTTAAAAGAGACTTTTTGGAGACATATTTTAGCGAAGTGGAGCAAAACAAGGTCCGACGAGACAAATACATGGAATAAAGACGAAACGCCTACTATGCTTGAACATTTCTTGAAGTTAGCATGTCAAGTGAATCTGTTGCAATTCACAATTCCAGGAAAACAACGAAAGTGTATGAATATTCAGAGAACAGACGCATTCAAAAGCTGATTAGAGATATGCAACTGAGAGATCAACGTCCATCACAGCTGCTGCAAGTAAAGTAATTCCGGGCTGTTTAGTCTCATTTCTGTTTTCTTCAGGAACCAGAGAATATATTATATGTGTTTAATAATCTTATTTGTTAATTCTTTTTCTTTGAGAACAAGCTACACAGAGCTCAACAAAGCAGTTCTCAGAGAATTTCTCCCATTATCGAACGCAGAAGAATGTCTTGCAGAGCTAGCTCAAGTAAAAGCTTTCTCAAAAATAGATAGATGCTCTTAAAGGATATTTCCAAGTAGAACTTTGTAATTCACGCAACGATCTGACAACATTCGTCACCACAAACGGTAGATACACATTCAATAGAATGCAAAGTGGAACTTAAAAAAAAACCTTCACCATAAAACACAAATAAAGAAATAGCGCAAATCCCTTCGCGACCTTACCCTACACTGCTCAACGCCAGTTGATAAGATTTCTATGTTTATTCCCATGAAGCTGATGAATTCTTGTTCTAAGGTTCTTGGAAAAACACTAAAATCTTCGTTAAGTAAACCTTTTCCGTTCAAATATATCTAACATAGTTTCAAGAAAATTAGGGTGGGGTGATACTATTTCAACCATGTTGCACATGCAAAGTGCCTGCATATTACAATCGCCTAATTTTTTTCTTTCCCTAACATCTATTTTTAAGTTTTACCCAGCCCTGAACACTTTTTTGGGCAGTCCTGCTGAAGTTTAATATGTATATCTTGGAAGACAACATTGTTTTAAAATGAACTAAAATGCTTTCCATTGTCCCCTGTAAGTGTATTCCTGATGAGGGTGGGGCAAGATGAGGCGGGCTAGGGCAATATCTTACCATGCCACACCTTGCCCCAACCAACCCAACCTTGCTTTGAAGGCGAAAATGACATGTACATGAGATTTCCCCTTTGGCTCTATCCTTATAATGGGGACACAAGAAGTAAAAGCAAAGATGCGTCATTGGCCCCATGGCATTTGCATATTTTGGCATATGGTGACTAATTGTCTCAAATACCTTCTGCAAAAAGACAACCACCCAGGTTATAAAGGTGACTAGTGTAATGTGTTCAGACTTTCATAGCTGCCTGGTTCAAATTGAAGGTCCGCATAGGTATTCATGGCTTCAGAAGTTCAGACCAATGATTTCAATGCAATCCACTTGACAGGTTTCTGTGTCAGCATTCCTGCAGTAAACAAAGTTGTAGGTCTGTACTTGATTATGCTTGTAGCTTGTATGTGTATCAGTTTTCCATATGGGTAGATCTGTAAAACACATAGTTTTTTAATATTGATGGAAGGAGCCTATTTTTGGAGCATAACTTGAATTAATTGTATTGAAAATAGCAAATACTATGTTAAACAAGTTACAAGCTTACCTTCAAATGGAGAAAGAGTGTTGCTGTTGTCATAATAACACCTTGAATTTGAGGCATCAGCAGGATTGGAAGTGGCCATAGAAATATAATAACAATAGTGCTAGTGACTCTGACTACGATCAGACCCTGATCACCTCAATTTCCCTCTCTGTCCTTTCTACACACACTTGCGCAACGGGTCCCTCTTAGGGTCCCTCCAATAGCGACACCACGCGATTTTCTGAAAAAAAAAAAAAAAAACAAGATAAATATATACAAAACGGTTTTTAAAGTACACCTTCAGTGGCACAAGTCAGGGGCATACAATACCTACATAAGTAAACTATGAACTTTCACCAGGCCGCGTCAATCACATCATGGTATAATAAGATACTCCGCCTGGTATTCCGTTCCGAGAATCGTGGACCACGTGACCAACACATGTCTACGTCATCATGCTTGTGGGTTACCAGGACTACCCACTCTTATGATGTTTTTTGTAAATCATTTATGATACTCTTAACTAATAAATACAATTGAAGTGTTGTTGTAAAGTTCAAGTTAATACAAACGTAAATCTAAATTATGAAATTATTAAGAAATATTTTAGGTCACTTTTCTGACATTGAATTTACCCCATAACGTATTTTATTGAAATAAAATGGCAATACTAAGTGACGTTGTCTTGTGCAGTGTGACCACTTTTAGTAGATTTCTACTTTTTTGGTAGATTTGAGACAAAGAGAACGATTATTTAGTAGTCTGACAATTTAGTAGTATTTTCAGTAGAAAATCAGTATCGTTTAGTAGATTTCAGTAGAAAATCAGTATTTTAGAAAATTTTAATCCAAAATGCAAGTATCTAGGCCAAAAAAGGAAATAAAATAGCAACACTGTATCACTATGAAGTCTTGAGTCGGGGATTTCCCGTAACTTATTGTTGTATACGTTGCTATACCGGTCTCTTTTCTGCATACGTTAAGAAATCGTTAGCTATCTCTGTTATTTGGTTAGTGCGGAGTTTATTCGTTCGTTTTGTTTTTGTTTGTTTGCGGACTTACGAAAATCAACTTTTCAAAAAGAATCAATGATTCAAGCTATGAAAAAATATGCAACATTATTTAAAAATGTTAGAAAGGATGATGAGAATAAATAAATCAGAGTAAAATACATAATTTTGTTCAATATGTTTTAATTTACATACCAAATACCTTGAAAAAAAAATTATTAATGTTAGAACAGGCTAATTAAAGAAAGAAAGGAAGGTAGAATTTTAGTAGAATTTAAAACTGGGGTTGGTAGATTTTGGTAGATTTTAGCAACTTTTTTGGTAGATTGTGTGATTCAAAAGTGGTCACGCTGGTCTTGTGTTTCTCTGGGAAGGAAAGACCATGTTTTATTAGACTATGAATCACATGAACATTTTCTACTCAGATCGTACCTCGTCTTCCCAGGACAGGAGTCTTTTTCAGTGATGTTGGATGATATTCAACACACAACACAATGCAGAACAGTAGGGTAGAAGTCTTTATGTAAAGTATCAGATGGCACAATGTCTTCGCCACGCCGCCGGTACCCCGTACCCCTACAATATATAAGTTACTCTGTGGCCGCCGGCGTGGTGCAGCTGCCGCTAAGTAGCACCGACGACGACACCATAGCATGCGTGCGTATACTCTTTGAGCGTGCAACTCTCATCTTGCAACCAAAAACACTTTACAACACAAAGAAATGAAGAAAATGATTTAATTTATTTAGGTATTGCAAGTACGTCACTCGCACAAAGAGTATGTAATGCACATGTAATGTAAATAAAAACTGGCGCACTCGCCGCACGCATCATGTCATTCATTCGCTCGCACGCAACGCAACCCCAGATCACTTATATATGTCGAAGTCAATATGTCAAAATCTGCCTTCTACATAATAGCTCGTGTGTTTACAAACGAAAAGCCGTTTGCATATTTCCATCTGACGTATGTATACCGTCGACATTATGTGTACCGCGAATAAAACGACCTTTTGCCGTATGGCATAATGCCCGGCAATATGTACGAACTAGTACTGAATTTCGCCACGGTGGCGCTGTAATCGCAAAACAATAAATATGGCGTACAATCACAGAATATATAATATTACTAGGGTGTACAATACAGCAGGGGCGCACACAATGCGCAAGGGCACTTCTACAGCTTTAGTAAAATTTTCTCAACTCCGTGAACAATATTATTTATCACCTTTTCTGGTGTAAACAAAAATGAAAAAATGCCAAAAAATGTGTTTGAAGAAATGGTGCTAATTTGCCACTAATTGATTTACTAGAATCAGATTTAGAATTTGTTTGGTCCAGGAGTTGAAAAAATTGGTCACGGAGCTGAGAACCTTCGAAACTAGTTATATTTTTCAGGGTTTTCAGAGAAATATCAAGTAAAAAAAAATTGAAAGTAAAGAAAAGGCACCAAAAAATCAAGCCAAGTTACAAATAGCAATCAAGCCAAGTGTTAGCATTTGCAAACACTTAGTGAATTGTTTTTGCTGTATGTAACAAGGGCCGAAATATGAAAAAAAATTTGGGCCTCCCATAGTAAATCAATTAGCTGATCGGCGAATTTGTATGGGAGGGTGTTTTTTTCATATTTCGATCCATGTTCCATGGGGAAAGTTGTTCAGTTTCATGAGTAGCTTGACCTCCTTTCGGCTTGTTATACCCTTTCTGTTACTCCCTGTATATTGTAGTAAAGAAGGTTTAATGTTGAATGTGAATTATTGACACTGGCAGGTTGGTCATCTCAATGCTAAGAAGATAAAACAAAAGAAGGTGGGCGTGGATTACTTGTCGTCAATAGACACACATAAAATTGTAAAACTTTAATAAGAATTTGTTAAAATAAACCAAGCTAGTTCCTCCATAAATACATGACTGAGGAGGCCACCGAAAACATGTCTGGCGTGGAGTATCGGATGCCGGCTTCACTTTTGCTTGAAAATCATTAACTTAACTTAAATTATAATGTACATAAGTAAACTTAAACTTATAAAGCGTGCTGTGATTATACATATCTATCAAGATAGTTTAAATGTGATCGTCAAAGATACTCAAGTAAATAATACACAAAAAAAATTTTTTTTCTTAATCATGGTCACCCTGACATATTCACTACGTGGACATTTAAGCAACGTTTATTTCACCGTCATATTGCCGGATATCGTGCCGTCAATTTGTATACTGCTTTTCGTCTGTATACGGACGCGTGATTATGTAAACGCCAGAATCTTACATAGTGACTTCGACATATATATGTCCCTCTTATATATATGTCCCTAAAGGGACAGATAGGAGACGCTCAATATAAAGGTGCTACCATATAGAATCCCAGGATTTTTTTTAATTAAAAACTACCAGTGAAGATAACATATACAGAATCTGTATATTACTACGTTCGTTTAGAAAAAAAACCGTTCAGAAATATGATAGGTATATGTACCCCTTGGTTATACCTCTTTTTGTAGTACGGTCACTCGATACAAGGCCATATTGGACAGCTGTTAAATATGGCCTATTCGAATGACAGTACTATAGTACCCTTACTGTACCGCAATACATTTTTTCTTAGTTTCGATTAAATAAAAAGAAAATAAACATACCCATTTTTATCATAATTTTATTCATTCTTCAAAACATCTTCAAAACAAATGTATAAAATTTTCGAAATAACAAACAATATTTACAAAATAAGCATGTGGTGGTAAAGGAAGTATCTAACACTAAGCTCACGTTATCATCATGAACATATTTATGAGTACCTAAAGGCAACTGAACCCTAGAGGTTTATTATAGCGTGCAATACAAATCTTAAGTAACTGGAGAATACACTGTTCTAACGTAATTCACTGGTTTGTAGTGTTCCCGTGCGTGCATGCAAACAGGTCTATCTTAGGTGCCCGATTTGCTGGTCGTGGCTCGCGGGCAGCGATGTGGTGCTGCTATCCCCAACTTTCACTTCCCACAACACCTTTTCAGTGGATAAAGTGGCTAACATATTGTAACAAACACTGCCTGTACAACAAAATATTGCTGTGCTCTTTGCTTTATCCGTGGCAATTCTGTCCGTTGAAATCACGAAGAACTCACTTGATACAACTTCCGAATAACTTGTTTGCTTAGAACTTAAGTTAAATATAATAAAACTTGAGATTAATAATAAAAAGAATAAAATTATGGAATAAAACAATAAATTAAATAACTGACGCTTTGACTTGACGTTGACAAAGACAACTGGCGTGATAGTCCACAAACTAGAAAAATAAGTTTGTACATGAATAGGTTTGTTTGATTTGTTTTATATTTTGATCAAAAACTTCTTGAAAAGTAGTAAAGTTTTCTTTTTTGAAAGATAAGAAATGGCCGCCGTAAAAATCATCTGTTTGATAGCTGTTATCTGTGGTTTAATCTATGGGTTTAATAAGGAATATGTCATCATATTGGCGTTTCCATAGTGTGAACGCAACCTACTTTACCTACTTCTTGACACTTCTTGACGTTTCCTCCATCCATGATGGTATTACTACTCGATACTAGATGGCGCTCAAGGCGCGTTTTCATTTTGCGCGCCACCGCCATCTATAGCTAAGTAGCTGTCACAATATTAGAGTTGATTAGTCGATCGATTGAGGAAATACAAAACTCATAAACTCCACTTTTTTTAAACTGGTAACATTCGAAAATAAATAAAAGTTGCCATTTTCACAAAAAAAAAACAGATTTCTACATTTTTAATAATAACAGCGCAGGCGATTCATTCATTTCATTTCGATTTAAAGTTGACCATGGTGCACTTTCCGGAGGACACAGTTTTTCATATAGCTCCATATATTTTGACAAGGGACCACATATGAATTTTCAGGCTCACCTCCACAACACAGTCATTCTCAAAGTCAGCACCAACATGATTCTCGCCAGGTTGGCCGCAGTGAGTATGTTCAGACAGATGCCCTATTTGATTCACGTACAAAAAGTAGTAGAATCCCCTGATAGTGCAACCATCCTACACCCAATCACATTCGGCAACTTCTTAAAAAGAAACAATTTACAAAATATAGTACCCGGCAGTGTCAAACGAATTGGAAGGAACCGTTGTGCGGTTGCTTTTTCCAATTACAAAGATGCAAACGATTTTCTAAAGAGCGATATTTTAGCCATGCATAAATTCAAAGCTATTATTCCGACCTTTAATATCACACGGATGGGACTGGTACGTGGCGTGCCCGCTGATTGGACTGAGGAAGAAATATTGGAAAATATTTCCACTCCCATTGGTTGTGGAAAAATTTTAAAGGTAAGGAGACTGAATTATAAAGTTCAAGTTAATGGTCAAGCTACATGGAAACCATCGCAGTCGGTAGTTATTACATTTGATGGCCAGGTCCTACCTAAAAGATTGTTCATGTGCTATAATGCACTACCCGTAGAAGTCTACACTTACCCCACAATCCAGTGCTTTAACTGTTGTAGATACGGACATACTAAAGCCCTATGTAGGTCAACAAAGCTGTTTGATTCCGAAGCTGATCTTAGCGCAGTGGAAGCAAATTAAAGTTATCTTAAAATCTAAAACTAAATGGTCGATCAGCCTCGGAACAACATTTGACTACGATACGTAGTGCTCGTTACTATAGCTAAATAAAATAAATTTAATGAGAGAATTTTGTTCCGGAAAGTAATGTTGCTAAATCACTGCAATACAGAATCTGACAGCGAATTGCTTACCGTGCGAATTATGACGCCGTTTCTTTGTGAGTTTAAGTATGACAGGAATCAGGTATTCAGGATATTTGAGGAGCACAGGAATAGGGAATAACCTAAACTCACTGCACTGGAACATCCGCTCGTTCTCGAACTCCTTTCCTCCAATTTGCACTATAGTTCACAGTTCGACATCACATAATGTTTTTTAACACAAAATAACTAAAAGATTTCTCTCCGAATGAGAAATCGGCCCCGTTGGCCCCCAATCATTTATAATTAAAAATATGTGGCTATCGGCAGCCGCGACGCGAGCGACGAAAAAGTGAGGTTATATTTTGCCGGCGGCCGCGTGATTCTCAATCAAAGCGCCGGAACCAAATCCACTTGGTTCACTTCCCACCGAACAGGAAAACCACACGAGAAAACCGAAAGCACACTAAATTACACCATTTATAATTAAAATTCGCATCAACGATGCGAGCGCACGGCCACAGGACGGGACAAGGACAAACAGTGTTGCCAGCGCCGTCCGCTCAAAAAGAAGTGGCTCGAGACGCAAATCGCACCGCGCGTATTCGATACGAAACTAAACATTCACCCGCCCCGGACCGACCCATCGGTCCGCTCTATGCATGGCAGGCGTGATAATGTAGCTACTGCTCGCTTAAGGACTGAATCCCCCACCTGAACTTCTGCAACTCGAGGAGTGCCATCACTACCCGGAAACAGGTTGAGAATGCGCCCCCGGCGCCAACGCAGTGGCGGTAGGTTGGCATCCTTAACCAGAACGAGATCCCCAATGCAGGGGGGTTCAGTCCTGTCCGTCCACTTAAGGCGTTGCTGCAGAATGTGCAAGTACTCAAGCGACCAACGCTTCCAAAAGTTTTGAGTCATTTGCTGCAACAACTGATAACGCGACAAACGATTGCTATTCACCTCCGTATAGGGATATTCCGGCAAGGCGTTAAGTGGGCGGCCAATTAAGAAATGCCCTGGCGTCAGGGCCTCTAAATCATTTGGGTCTGAGCTGAGCGGACACAAAGGACGCGAATTGAGTACAGCCTCAATTTTACAAAACACGGTCGCCAGCTCGTCGAAAGTCAAAATTGTTAACCCTACGACGCGCAACAAATGCGTCTTAGCGGACTTTACAACCGCTTCAAAAATACCACCCCAGTGAGGGCACGCTGGTGGATCGAACACCCAGGTAATGCCCTGACGGGAGAGGCCCGTGCTGATGGCTTCTTCGTTCTCCCTTAAGAACGTTACAATTTCCTTCATACACCGATCAGCACCCTTAAAGTTGGTACCACAATCCGACCTGATCAGCGCTGGTCGCCCTCGTCGCGACGTAAATCTCTCCAGCGCTGCCAAAAGGCCTCCGTAGAAAGGTCGGCCACGAGCTCCAAGTGGACGGCCTTGGTGGCTAGGCACACGAACACGCACAAGTACGCCTTGATAGACTTTGCGTTCCGTAGGCGTGATGCCTTTACCATGAAAGGGCCTGCGAAATCCGTTCCCACACCTGCAAACGTCCAGGCCTCCGTCACCCGGTCCGGTGGAAGATCTCCCATCTGTGGCTGCATTGTGGCTGCCTTCAAGCGGTAACAAGGCAAGCACCTAAACACAACGCTACGTACCGTTCGTCGTCCCGATAAGATCCAGAACTCGCGCTGTAGGATGGCCAATAGCGCATTACAGCCCGCGTGCGAGTTTTTCTCATGACGATCCCTGACTAAGAGCTCAACTAAGGGTCCCCTTTTTGGAAGTAACAGTGGATGCCGAGCCGAAAAGGGCAGGCTAGCGTTCCGAAGTCTGCCTCCAACCCTGAGCATACCTTGCTCATCCAGGAATGGGTTGAGGCGCACAATTCCTCCCTTCAGCTTTCCACGTCCATCCCTGAGCAGCCTGACCTCCTCTTCAAAATGTTTCGCCTGGACGACTCTAACTAATGAGCATAGAGCCGCATTCCGTTCCGCAGGCGAGAGGACTGGTGCAAAGTTCCGTTCTGCTTGAGGCTTCCTGCAGTTGTTCACGAACCGTTTGATCCAACCTGTCACCCCAAGAAGTTTGTCGAGGAGCTATACCGTTCCAGCAAGAAAGCTGGGTTAGGCTTCGGTACGAGTTGCCCCACGTTCACTCGCAAACCTCGATCAGGTGGCCCAAGCGGCGCCCTGCACTCGTTGAATGGCCATTCCTGCGGCGACTCAGTCAGCCATTGAGGTCCCCACTAGACATGTGCGCCGATGATAAAATGATCGGCGGCGGCGTCCGGTCGAAAAAAGACCGGCGGCGGCGGCGTAATCAGCGTGAAATCGGCGTGGATATAAATTTAAAACTTTTAAGCTGTAAATCCCAAATAACCACACTTTTTTGCTGAAACTGCTGAAACTTTTGAAAAAAAGAATAAGTCTGGAAAGGCAGCACTTATCACATGGTAAAATTAACTAAGTTCCTCAAGATTCCTTAACTTGATCAGGGTTTTTATGTATTTACTAATTATTTAAGTTATTTTACTGCTCTGAAAAATACTAGCACTTGAATCTCCTGGTTAGCGTAAGAAATCATCGTCAAGTTACCGAAAGCTGCCGATATGAAACCGCAGGATAAAAATGTGAATGTATTTAATATTTAACTTCATTATATATTTATCTTTTGATATCGTTTGATACGCAAGGCAATTAATTACACGAAGGTGCGGAGCACATGCACCTCTTGCGTTAACTGGTTATGAGTGAAAAGTTGACGGCTGCTCCATGTCCATGTGCAAGTAACTACCCAAAAAAATTTGTCATGTCAAGCATTCTGTAGGTAGAAGGTATCCGCTGCAGTAGTTAACTAAAAACTGTACTATAGTTTTCTCACAGCAGACGCCAAAAACTCTACCGGCGTGGAAAACTGAAGCCAGGTGGGTTAAGGACATGGGTCTATTACATTTAGGTATTACTCCGGGGTCATGCACTCTCAAAATTGATAAAACAGTCAAACAACTTCTATTATTTAAGACTTCCGGAGCTTCAGGTCATGAGCTTTTCAGTCGATTCTCTTGATCTTAGAGATCTTACATAACATAACTGTCTACATGTCTTTAAGTACTATAAAGGATAAACCACTTGTGGGTAATGGTTACTAGCTAGGTTTTAAACGGCAATAAATATTGGAAATCACTAGGCTTAACGTGCGTCGCGTTTGCGAGGCAGTCATTGACCATTTTTATTAGCAGAAAATACAAAATATAGCTACTCGTTATACTAGCTTTAACGTCTTTTCTAGCTGGGGCAGATTGACACTGTGATCAGAGCAGAGTTTATAAACTGCCATAATCTTAGTAAACGAAACTTATTCAAATACAAAATTCCCAAAACTAAAGGAATTCCGACTCAAATTATATTAATAAAGTCACATTTAAGTCCACGCCGATTTCACGCCGGTCTATCCATCGGCGGCGGCGGCGTGACCAAAATCGTCGGCGGCGGCGGCGCGGCGGCGCGGCGCACACGTCTAGTCCCCACCACAGTGGGTGACTCACCAAATCAGGTGCCCTGCACCCGCGCGAAGCGCAGTCCGCTGGGTTCCATTCTCCCGGTACGTGCCTCCACACTAACGGAGTTTCCGACCCCGTAATCTGTGACACCCGATTTGCCACGAAAACCTCAAGTGTATGTACCGACGTCTGCAACCAGCATAGAACTATCCGACTGTCAGTCCACGCGTACACCGTTTCATGCAAGTTGATGGTACCACGCAGATTGCAGGTTACATGATTTAGCAAGCGCGCTAGAAGAGCTGCCCCTGCCAATTCCAATTTGGGGATGGTCCATCTAGTTCTGACTGGTGCCACCTTACTTTTGGCCATAACCAGACGCACGTGCACAGTTCCCGTTGAACTTGCTGTCCGAAGGTATACAGCTGCCGCGTACCCTCGCTCCGAGGCGTCACAAAACCCATGTAGGGTAGCCTTACATCCCACCGATGGGACTAACTTGCGGGGTATCGCGATGTGCACAATCCCTGGTAAGGTGGTCACAAACTTGAGCCAATCCTTCAACAACTCTCCGGAGAGTTGGTCGTCCCATCCTAAGTTGGCTAGCCACAACCTTTGTAAAAAGCACTTCGCCATGAACGTAACCGGGGCGATCCATCCGTTAGGATCGAACGTTCTAGCTATTGTCGACAGTACCGACCGCTTAGTCCAAGTTTTCTCCAAAAGGTCGGGCTCAATCTTGTACGTGAATACGTTATGCGTTGGCCTATATTGCACCCCGAGGATGCCCAACGTGTTTGGATTGTCCGGGTTCTCAAAGAGGTGCGGGTCCTGATGGAACTCGCCTGGCAAACCAGCCAGGAGCTCTGGGCAACTGGACAACCATTTCCGCAACTCGTAACCTCCTGAACACATGATCGCGATCAGCTCGTCTCGTAGAATTAGCGCCTGCTCCACGCTATCAGCACCCGTGCAGATATTGTCCACGTAGACGTCGCGATCCAGTACTGCTGCGGCTCGAGGGTATCTTACCCTTTCCTGAGCGGCCAACTCTCGCAGCGTACGTACAGCCAAATACGGACTTGGCTTAAGTCCATACGTCACCGTGTTAAGTTCGTATGTGACCATCGGCTCATCTGGGCTCTCACGCCACAAAATCAGCTGATACCGACGGTCATCCGGATGTATCATGGTTTGGCGAAACATCATTTTGACGTCTGCGACGAACGCTACCTGGTGCAAACGAAAGTCTGTGAGAATGTCCACAATGTCCCGGTTCAATTTAGGACCCGCGTGCAAACATTGGTTCACAGACACACCATTCGAGGTAGGAGCAGAACCGTCAAACACCACCCGTATTTTCGCCTCAGGTGACTTCAAGACAGCCAGGTGTGGAATGTAATAATGCTCGACACACCTCCAATCCAGGCTGGACACCGACATGTGGCCCAATTGAATATATTCCCGCATGAATTCTATATACTTCTGCCGAAGTGCTGGGTCTCGCCTCATCTTCCGCTCCATTCCGAGTAGTCTCCGTTCCGCGAGCTGTCGCGAACTACCTAAAGCGGGGCGGTTTGGGAGAAAAGGTAGCCTGGTCACGAATCTGCCTGACGGGCATCTCGCAGTGTTGTATTGATAGAACAACTCGCACTCGTCATCCTCTGGCTTCCGTCTGTCCGCCGTGGGCGGCTCTTCAGACTCCCAAAACCTCTGCAGCACCTCTGACAGCACACTACCATAGAGGACCGTATCCCTTCTGGTAGGTCCTGAGGTCTCCAAACTGGGCCGAAAACAACATACCCCTGTGGTATCTACGGCCACCAAACCAGCTTCCTGGAGTACCTTCTTCCTACCGCACCATAATCTCCCGAGGACGTCTGACCCGAGAAGTACGTCCACCGTACCAGGAGTATCAAAATCAGGATCAGCTAACTCCAACCCTGTGGTTAACCCTCGTACCGTTGGTGGTAACCTAACCTGAGCGAGTTTCCCAACCACTTCATCCAGCACCACGGCTGAGACTTGATAGCTGACCCCTGTACATGTGCTACCTAATGTGAACTCAAAGTTCGTCTGACCCCGAATGTCAGGCACATTTAGGCCCCCGATGTCTACAGCTTCATCCGCACTTGGCTGTACAGTTAGGCCTAGCCTACTCACCAGCTTACTCGATACAATACATCCCTGAGCCCCTGTATCCAGTAGGGCTCTTACTTGAATGGTCCGGCCACCGTATCCCCATACCCAAACCTTAGCCGTTGGCAAAAGTACCGTGATTGGACGGGAGCCGAAGCTGATGAGTAGGCGGCGATTACCTAGCGGGAATCTAAACGCGGTGAGGCCGCGTCCCGCGGGGTATCCTCGCTACCCAAACCTGTGTATGGGTCCCACTCCTGCTGGTAGGGAGGTCTGCCCATAAAGGCCATGGTTGGAGCTCCATAGCATCCCAACGGCAAACGCGCGTACCGAGGTTGCGCCTGTAGCCGCGGGTACGCCATAGGCGGAGGCATGCGTGGGTCTTGAGGCCCAACCAGGTGGCTCAAGCCCGCAGAATACTGCATGTACCCTGGTGGCTGCCTAGTGCTCCCCTGACACCCGCCCGTTTGATCCCGTACCTGGGATGGGTGTCCTTGGCCACGTTCCTGTGCCGCTCCTCCCCAATCCGGCACCTGCTGCCGTGGTGGGGATCGTCCCCACGTCCTTGGGTAAGTGGGCTCCGTCTGTTGACGTCCCCCTGCCTGTCCCTGTGACCGATGCGGAGGTGGGCTCCTCCTTGGAGGGGGTGGGGAGCGTTGCTCCCTCCCTTGGTGGGCAGGCTCCCTTCGCTGATCCGATCCAGCGCTGCCCCCGGCGTCTCCGGAGCGATTCATGCAGAGCAGCGGATGGTGTGCACCCTGGCAGTACCTACAGTTGGTGTTTAAAGGCACTCGCACCTGATGCGGCCCCAGGCACCGAAAACACCAACGCCTCTGCTGTGCCACACCCCGTCTCCTCTGAACCCGCTGCGCAGCAAACTCCTGACACGCTGTCACCCCGTGGCCTGTCTCCCTGCAGTAGGCACACCCTGATTCCAATGCGGTGTTGTACCGCCTGGGTTGCCTACTGTTGCCTCCTCGCGCCGGTGCACCCGGCCGTTCCGGGTGGCGAGGGGCAGAGGTCTCCTTGCGAGGGGCTTCACCAGCCTGGACGTCCACTCGCCTGCTTTCGGCCTCGAGGAACGACTTCAGATCCTCGTAGGTCGGGAGGTGGTCCGAGGACTTGCCCCATGGAGCTGCTCGAATCGAGCGACCATTTCGCTCGGCAGGCGGCGAAGCACTGTGTGGACCAAGATATAACCGTAGCCCGCCACTGGCAAACCCTGTCGCTCCAGTGCGCTGACCGCGACGCTGACTGGGTGGAAGATTTTCTCGCGGAGGTCCGTACCTCGCGTTATGGTTGGTATTGACAGCCACTGGTCTAACAGCCTGTCTACAATCAGGCGCTTGTTCCGATACCGGTCGGTAAGGATCTTCCACGCCACCTCATAATTGCTATCCGAGACCGCCAAATGCGTCAGCAATTCATGAGGCTCTCCTTGTAGCCTGGACATCAGCTGAGCCATCTTGTACGCTGGCATTATGTCCGTCCGTGTGTGGACCACGCTGCTATACAGGTCCTCAAACGCCGGCCAGTCGGCGTAATCGCCTGCAAAGACTGGAACCGTAACAGGCGGAAGAGGCACCTGTAATCCTTGTCCCACTTTACCACGGAATGGCTTTTCCTTTCCGTCACGTCGCCTAGATATGTCCGCAGCTGCCTGCTCAATGTCCTGTGCCAGCTCCAAGCACTGGCTTACATCGCCCTCGACCAGCACCTGATCTTCAGGGTTAGGAGTTTCCTCAAGGAGCATGAGGCACTCTGTGAGGTGTTCCGACACAACCCGAACCCGTTCATCTGCCTGTAGTGCACTTTTCAAGAGCGCGTCCTCCCGGTCCTCGCGGCCGATCATTGCCGCTGTGGTAGTAAACCACCTTAATTCTGTCTTTATAGCAGCCTTATACCTGGCGATCGAGGGAGCCATGGTACCAACTTTTACACACTCGACTTAATAAAAACGAAAAACCAATAAACAAATACCACAAAATAAATGTTAGTTGACTGGCCTAGACCTTACCGATAAGGTACCGTTCACTAGGCAAACAATACAGTCACAAAAAAAAACCGAAACAATATTTTCCAAAATTAATAAAATATGTGGGTAATATAAAAAACACGCTTAATACCAAATTACGGCTAACTATGTTGCAATAAAGCAACCACGCTCTGCTACCAAAAAATGTTTGATTCCGAAGCTGATCTTAGCGCAGTGGAAGCAAATTAAAGTTATCTTAAAATCTAAAACTAAATGGTCGATCAGCCTCGAACAACATTTGACTACGATTCGTAGTGCTCTTTACTATAGCTAAATAAAATAAATTTAATGAGAAAATTTTCGTTCCGGAAAGTTTCCGGCCGAGAAATTCTGGGATCCGTCTGCAACGGCCCTTAATTTCCTACAATATGACTAATATTCTACCGCACTATCGCAGCTCATGTCTAAAGTATAATATGTACCAAGTTCCGGTTGTACCAAAGGTCATCAGGGTGGTGACCTCCACGTAATGTTGCTAAATCACTGCAATACAGAACCTAACAGCGAATTGCTTACCGTGCGAATTATGACGCCGTTTCTTTGTGAGTCTAGGTATGACAGGAATCAGGTATTCAGGATATTTGAGGAGCACAGGAATAGAGAATAACCTAAACTCACTGCACTGGAACATCCGCTTGTTCTCGAAATCCTTTCCTCCAATATTCACTATAGTTCACAGTTCGACATCAAATAATGTTTTTAACACAAAAATAACTAAAAGATTTCTCTCCGAATGAGAAATCGGCCCCGTTGGCCCCCAATCAAGAAAACAATTAAAAATATGTGGCTATCGGCAGCCGCGACGCGAGCGACGAAAAGTGAGGTTATATATTTAGCCGGCGGCCGCGTGGTATCGAACCGACTGAACGAACCAAGGAAAAAAGATGGCGTCGGCCGACTAGCTGGCGTCAGTCACAGGCCACGGTCTGTCAGACGAAAATGGCGCGAAACAACAAAACGCGCATATGTTACGAAACTAAACATTCACCCGCCCCGGACCAACCCATCGGTCCGCTCTATGCATGGCAGGCGTGATAATGTAGCCACTGCTCGCTTAAGAACTGAATCCCCCACCTGAACTTGTGCAACTCGAGGAGTGCCATCACTGGTGGTGACCTCCACGTAATGTTGCTAAATCACTGCAATACAGAATCTGACAGCGAATTGCTTACCGTGCGAATCATGACGCCGTTTCTTTGTGAGTTTAAGTATGACAGGAATCAGGTATTCAGGATATTTGAGGAGCACAGGAATAGGGAATAACCTAAACTCACTGCACTGGAACATCCGCTCGTTCTCGAACTCCTTTCCTCCAATTTGCACTATAGTTCACAGTTCGACATCACATAATGTTTTTTAACACAAAATAACTAAAAGATTTCTCTCCGAATGAGAAATCGGCCCCGTTGGCCCCCAATCATTTATAATTAAAAATATGTGGCTATCGACAGCCGCGACGCGAGCGACGAAAAAGTGAGGTTATATTTTGCCGGCGGCCGCGTGATTCTCAATCAAAGCGCCGGAACCAAATCCACTTGGTTCACTTCCCCACCGAACAGGGAAAACCACACGAGAAAACCGAAAGCACACTAAATTACACCATTTATAATTAAAATTCGCATCAACGATGCGAGCGCACGGCCACAGGACGGGACAAGGACAAACAGTGTTGCCAGCGCCGTCCGCTCAAAAAGAAGTGGCTCGAGACGCAAATCGCACCGCGCGTATTCGATACGAAACTAAACAAAAGCCAAGGTGCTATAAATGCGGTGCAGACCATTCCGGTGAATCTTGTGAGAGAGAAGAAGATTCTGCTTCTTGTGTAATGTGTGGTGGGTTCCATTATGCTACCAGCAAAGTATGCCCTGAGTTCATACGACAAAAGGAGATTAAAGTAAGAATGGCAAATAGTTGTATATCGTATGCAGAAGCGAGTAAACTGTTTCCACCTGCATCAAAGTCATATGCTGATGTCTTAATATCGAATCATACTGAGTCTGAAAAGAATGCCCCCAGTAGCCCTCTTCGCGTTTCTTACAAAAAAACTATTTTCAAAAAGCCACGTTCTCCTCCTAATACAGAAAATGGGTATGACAGAGCAGCACATAATGCGCTGCTAAATGAATTTAAAATACCGGAACCTCAAAACGGTTGTGCTTTAGCTCCTAAAGAGAATGACCCTAAATATGACGCAATTATAAACACCATCCTTGCTCTTATCAGTACATTGATTCAATCTAATCTTTTTAAACCGTCCCACGTTGCCCCAGTTACTGAACTCATGCGTATTTTAAAAGACATTCCCAATGGATTCCAAAATAATCCAGTGGAATTGCAGGAGCGTAATACCTAAAAAAAGCGACCTTATCTACTTAATCAATAAATTTAATCCTATAATATTAGCGTTAGTGGAAACTTGGTTAAAACCTGAATATGTTTTTAACATTTCAGGTTATACCTGTCTCCGCAATGATAGACCTGACGGGCATGGCGGTGCCGCTATACTCATAAAAAACACTTTACCTTTTACCCAGATACATTTTCAGCCTCACGATTTTAGTGATATAATTAATGTGGTAGGTTTAAAATTCCAAAATATTTCTTTTGTCTCAATTTATTTATCTCGTTCTTCATTAGATATACTTAATGAATTACATGGTATATTAGCTGATGTTTCGAGTCCATGTTTAGTCCTGGGTGATTTTAACTGCCATCACCAGTCTTGGGGTAGTGGTGTTACGAATGTTGAAGGTGAGCGATTGTTGGAAATTTTAGATGACAGAAATTTATGCATACTTAATACTGGTGCGCCAACGAGGCGTACGAGTCCTAATGTAAATATTAGCGCAGTAGATTTGTCAATTTGTTCCCCTAATTTAGCTTCTAATTTTACTTGGAACCCTTTGCCTTCTACCTTGGGAAGTGATCATTTCCCACTTATAATATCATGTCCTATTCAATGCCCAACTACTCGAAAACGTAGCCCTCGCCTAAAATATAAACTAAATAACGTGGATTGGATACAATTGGGCATGTAAAGCTTAACTCGAAGACGTAAAATAAGAAATCCATTTGGAGATATTTTGGTCTTTTATAGTATTTTCATGTTTTTAGTTCTAAAAAGTTAAAAATCACTTTTATTTTCGCAAAAATCTAAATAACCTTAATTTGACCTTTGTGATGTGCATACTGTGCAAAAAATTAAATGAAACTCTTTCGAGACGCCTATAACGAACTTCCTCCCCAATAAAAGTTTCCTACTCTTTGCTTCACCCTTGCTTGCTTCTGTCATGTCAGTTGGACGTTTGATGTAGTGTTGCAAAACTATCGATAGTACCTACTACTATCGATAACACTGAATTTGCCAAAGACATTACAAACCTATGGACTGGCTGTACCCTCTGAATGTGCGTGAATACGTAAACAATGTTTGACTCACAAAATGGCGGATTTTTGTAGGGTTGTAATCATTTTGGACCCAAAAATCGATATCGATAGTCGGTAACTGTCTACTGCCTAGTTGGGATAAGGGTAGGAAGATGTTGATGGTTTTGACGGGCATTATGCCTACGCTGTTGATATTTTTTGTGTAGGTACCTTACTACTGTATTATGCTTATGTTGTTGTGAATTTTCATAATACTTAACTGCTTTTTGTGTGTAGTAAATGAATTGTTAAAAAGAAAAACAAGTTGTAGGGGTAAAAATTTATAATAATCATAATCAAATAAAAGCCAAAAATAATAATTTATCATAACTATTCATAACAAAATTTCTTGTGCTATTCCAGAAATTTTCCTTTTCCTTCCACTTTGTTCCTGTTGCTGTTCAGTCAAAACAGATCTATCATTTTCCTTAGGTTTTACCAAAAAGGGGTTGGCAAGGCAAGGCTTCTTCACGTTGGCATAACTTATCCAGAGTTCTGTTATAATAACACTCGACACCAAAATACAGGGAGCATGTCAATATTTGTCCATGACGTGGATTTATATTTTCGGTGCCAATAATATCAAGTCATTTCCTTCTTTTAACTTCATTTTTTGGTTATCTGTAAAAAAAAATTATTAAACAGGTATATACAAAAATAACTTGGTAACTTTGGCACATTACCTATAACTTTCTGAATTGAACTCTCAAGATTCATTATTTCCTTCCATTCTTACAAATTCTGGCAAAATATATCGATACCGTGACTATGTACTACCCCAACCCTAGCCGACGATCAGTTTGTATGAAATCAGTATCGGCAGAAATAAAGAAATTAATGATATATTGGGGAAAAAAACGTTTATAGTTTGCTGCTTTATAGCGAAAAATAGCTGCTCATGGCTTTTTATTACATATAATCTTATAAAGTTCAAGTAAAATAGCAGATTTGTGTACTTACGTGTGCAAACTAATTTTAGGCGATTTTTAATAAGACGCACGCCGCACTGTATTAAGGAACAGCCAGCACAGCAGCCAGGCATGATGTCATTTCCTTAATTTAGTCTTTTATCACAAAAAAATGCACTGCAAAAATAATATTTCAAGAAAAAATCTGATAAATCGCACTTTGTTTACAAGACTTTGACACTTGACGTACCATAAATTGTTGACACTATAAAATGGCGAAACAGTCGCGTTCGAAAATTAAAGGGATTTGACAGACAATATTTTATCTCAATCTTCTTACAGAAAACCGTTTGAGAGAAAAGGAAATAACTTTATTTTTCCGCATTCTACTTTGACAGAACAGATCCAGGAATTTGCAATAAAATTTGCATGGAGGTTGTTCGCAAAGAGTATGTAAATAAAGTTGTTTGTTTCATTAGTTGCCCAGTAATGACGTCATCAATGAAAAACTTTTAAACAATTATAAAAAAATAAGGGATAATCAAATAATCAAAAGAACCAAATTAGTTTCGTAAAATTGCATAAAGTTTTAGAAAAAAATATTAAACCTATACATTTTACATACCCAATTATCAGAATTACCTCAAGTTGTTGAAGGTAGTGAGGCTATTTCTTCTGAAGCTGTTGCTCAATGCATGATAGAGGCAGCAAATCAGTTATTCCCTATTAAAACCCCTTCATCTAATAAGATTCCGCTTCCACCTTGGTGGGACAGACAGTGTTCTGAGGCTGTAAAAAGTAGAAAGGATGCTGAAAAAGTTTATGCTGAGAATATGTCTGATGAAAATTTAGACATACTAAATAATACTATCCGCGAAACTCAAGAGTTCCTTAGAAATAAAAAACAAGAGGGCTGGAGAGCCTTCTGTGCTTCTCTTTCGCCTTCGACGTGTCCGTCAGAAGTTTGGCGTAATATCAGACGATTTAGATCGGCTTTTAATGAGTACTTTTCTCCACTATCATTGCCTTCGTCAGTAATTGAGGATTTCTTGGATAACTTAGCGCCTCCTACTGTTCCTGAAAATCTAATCCCTTCTCCACTTTTACCTTCACCATGTAGTTCATATTCCCCGGATTCATTATTTACTATGTATGAATTGAAGGGGGTTTTATCAACTGTGAGAGATACATCGCCTGGAGAAGATGGAATACCATATTCCTTTCTTGTGCACCTTAGCGATTTTTCTTTAAATTATTTATCTAAATATCATTAACACAATTTTAATATCAGGTAATATTTCTCCATCCTGGAAATCCCAAGAAGTAATTCCCATTAAAAAACCCAACAAACCTGCAAATGAAGCAAAATCTTTCAGGCCTATAGCACTGTCGTCTGTGATTGCTAAGGTAGCTGAACATTTAGTCAAGAATCGTTTGGAGTGGTTTATTGAGCATAACAAATTATTAGCTGAAAGTCAATATGGTTTTAGAAAAGCAAGATCTACACTAGACAATTTGAGTATTTTGACTACAGATATTCACTTAGCTTTTTCGTGTAACAAGTCAGTTATTGCGGCTTTTTTAGACATTAGTTCAGCATATGACAATGTTATCATATCTATTCTTCAAAGAAAACTTATAACTCTTAATGTGCCTGCAATACTGGTGAATTTTATAATCAATTTACTATCACAACGATTAATATCAGTGTTTATAGATGACAATTCTAAAATATCTCGTAATGTTTCTAAAGGTTTACCACAGGGTTCAGTTTTAAGCCCAATTTTATATAACATATACACCTACGATCTGGAGTCAACTTTAAATAATTCTTGTAATATCTTACAGTATGCGAATGACCTTCTTTTATACACTGTAAATAGTTCTTTGGAAGAAGCATCCACTTCATTGAGTTCTTCTCTTGACTTGCTTAAATGTTGGCTTGATTGTAATGGATTGGATTTGTCCGTTGCAAAGAGTAAAGTTGTGGTATTTTCTAGAATGCGATCTATCCCACCGGTTTTAGTTACGTATGATTGTCATCCTTTGCTGGTTGAGGGAAGTGCAAGATTTTTGGGCGTTATATTGGACAGCAAACTTACTGGATTACCTCACTTTGAGTATGTTGCTTTGAAATGTGAACGTTTTATTAACATTTTGCGTTGCCTTTCGGGAGTTTGGTGGGGAGCGCACCCTTTCTCTTTGAAACTTTTATATAATGCACTAATACGATCTGTTCTTGATTATGGCACTTTTCTTTTGTGTAATGGTAGTGTACTCGGCCTGAAGAAACTAGATTCAATTCAATCTAAAGCCCTCAGAATCATCACAGGAGCAATGAAGTCTAGTCCAATAAATGCATTACAGGTAGAATGTTGTGAATCCCCATTAAAATTAAGACGTCAGTATCTTAGCGATAGGTTTTTGTTCAAATCCTTCCAGTTCTCAAATCATCCTTTACATTCAAAACTACAATCCTTAAATGAATATATCTTATCAGCTCGTTATTGGCAGCACAAATCAGTTCCTTGCCTAGTCCAAAGTTATCGCAAAATTTTATCTTTTAATAGTCAAATTTACCGTTCCCATTCCTTGAGTTTATTTGAATCTGATTTCGAAACTTTGCTTATACGCCCAAACATTCGATATGATTTGGGTGTGGAGAGAAATGATAGTAATGCTAATATAACTTTTTTGTCTAATATTGATAATGAAAACTGGGAGGATTACTATCATATATTTACAGATGCATCTAAATTTTCAAATAATGACGATGTTGGTGTGGGCGTTTATCTAACTCAGCTAAAATTAACAGTTAAGGTAAAACTACCCCCAGAATCGTCAGTGTTTACTGGAGAATGTTATGCTCTTCTAAGAGCAGTAGAATTAGTATTGTTGTTGAATTTTAAGAAAACTGTAGTATTTTCAGATTCTAAAAGTGCACTTCAGGCATTAGAAAAGTTTCCATTTAAAATGAAACCATACTATCCCATCTTATTTGATATTCGTAAAAAACTGGGTTTATGCATGTCTAAAGGATTATCAGTTGTTTTTTGCTGGGTTCCTAGCCATTGCGGCATAGCGGGGAATGAAAAGGCTGACAAGTTGGCTAAAGAAGCAGTGCAGGATGGTGACACATATCCGTATATAAATTATTGCCATGATTTGGTCACTCTGCCCGGGGTCTATCTTCGGGACTCCTGGAATAGACTTTGGTCAGAGAGTGGTCAGTTAAAAGGGAAATATTACTTTAGTATGCAGCCTACTATTCCTGTTAAACCATGGTTCTTCAAAGTAAAGTTATCTAAAACTGTTACGTCAATTATTATTAGAATGCGCCTGGGGCATGTTTGTACTCCGGCACACTTGGCAAGATTCAATATTGTGAATAATAATATGTGCGAGTGTGGAGATGATGTTGGAGATTTGGACCATATTTTCTTTTCCTGTACCCTTCATGATCGTTCCATCTTCATGCAGTCACTGCAGTCCCTTCGTGTTCCTTTTCCAACACGTATTATTTGTTTATTGATGCATCCTTTACAATATTGTTGTATTTTGTCATCTTTTATCGTATTTAATAATATAAAACTTTAGTATATTTAAGTTTATGTAGATTCCTTAGATTAGTTTAATTGACCTTACTTTCCCAACGTTTCTTTATTTTCTTTTCATTTTCGCGTATAGTTTCCCTACCTTTTACTAATATAAAAAAAAAAAACTCGAAGCTGGCACAAAGTCAAGACTAGTGCCATAACAAAAAAAAAAAAAACAGCTTAGCACATTTTGCCCCTTTCAAATGGCAACACTTATAATGTCATTTTGACAGCTAGCTGACATCATTTTCGTTTCACGATTTTCGTCAATAATTCGTAAAGTTTTCACGCTTTTCCTGAATATAAACATTAGAATAATGCTGTAACTTGACTGTAATATCAATGTGTACTCTACAACTATTATTCAAAGAATAATTTATTGAAATTTATCGTGAGTAAATTGAGAAAACTGCTGTGGTAAAACATCGCAAATATTCTTTCAGTAAATCACGGATTTCTCCGATATTTTCAGTGATTCGTGTGAACAAGAAGCCACCACGATGTCTGACAAGCCTCTGACGCTGGGCCAGCGCGTTATGGTGGTCGGGAAGGACGTGAAGGGCTCGGTGGCGTATGTCGGATACCCGACGTTTGCAACTGGCAAATGGATCGGAGTGATCCTGGATGAGCCCAAAGGGAAGAATAATGGCACTGTGCGCGGTCATGCCTATTTCCGGGTAAGCTAAAATAACTTTTTTTTCTGATCAATTTAATTCTAAAACCAAAAACATACAAGATAATGAAAAGCAAATATACAAATCTAAAAACTACTTACAAATAAAATATGTCCTCCAGTGCTCCGCACCGAGGCAACGTCCCATTTAATTCTGGCACTTTAGATATACATATTTGGACCAGTACGCAGCCCAACGTAGAAGTACCTTTTAAAGGATTGCTCATTGATTATACTTTCTTACACCTAGTCACTCACGTAGTTTCGGACATAAGCAGAGTAGATGAGCACTGGAGCAGTTAGTGACCTGATAAACCTTTTGAACTGTCTGCTAGATTAGATAGCTTCCAATATACATCCCATTATTATTTATTAGAATATTAAATAAGACTACCTAACTTTAAATGAAAGGTACAACATTTTTACATAACTCTGATAAATAGTGAAGGAAGTTTAGAAATTTGAAATTGAAAAGAAATGAAATCTATTTATTTAACGGGAAATGCTTAATAAATTAATCAATTGTTCACAAAACAAAAGTCATATCAGTAGATTAATCAGTCATTTACTTAAACCTTCGCATACCAGGTGAAAAAATGTAATCGGCATGATTACATTTTTTCAAGGTGTGGGTTTTTTTAGACCCCAAATACAAAATAAAATTTTGTTGATATTTGAAGTCACACATCAGATTTTATGATGTTTTAAATTACATTAAACATATATTTATAAAAAATCTTTTGAATAAATTGAAAATGAACTAGTTATTTATGAGCAATTACAAGATAATGTTAATGAGATGAAGTGATAATCCAAATAGTTTATTGTTTGGGGTCTGTAATACCTCACCTTGTATGTGGACAGCAGAGGGTTCAAAAACTGTCTTCATATAAATTAGAACTACATTTTGATTATTGTTACATTTATCAAACATCTTATTTTTTGTAATAACATGGATAATATTTAAATTTTTCCAGTGTGAAGAGAACTATGGAGTCTTCGTCCGTCAGACTCAGATCCAACTACTGGATGGAGAAGACAATCCGATGGAGACGTCTACTTCTTCCGCCGCCGGCGATGACACTCCAGCTGGAAAGACTCCTGCTGCTAACCGACGGTTGAGCAGGTATGTGGCAGATTATTTCATGTTTTTCTAATATATACCTACATTTTAACTGTTATTTCAGTGCAAATATTATCAGGGAAAGTTCTGCTTTTTAAACTGAACAAACTAGAACTGATTTGAAATGAAAAAAATATTTGAAGCTCTCATTTAACAGATATATTTTGATTTTTTTTATGGGATTTCCAATTTCTTTTTACACACCCTTTAAACATTTGCACTAAGTAAAAAATGACTGAGGTATGAAATTAATAAATCCTTACAAGTATAACACAATTATTGTGTCCAATAATATTGTAAATATTGAATAAATATAACCTACACTTACTACTTGGATAGCAGTTTTATTTAATAATGCAATGCTTCGATTGGGAATAACATATTTTCCTCCAGTAGCCAATACTTATAAATCTTATAATCATAAATTCTAATAGCCTTGTTACCCAAAAGTCAAAAAGAAAAGAGCTTCCTACTTTACATGATCCTTATATAAATTTTACAGACAAATACAGCAAATGCATGGTTATTGATTTCTTACCTTAGTCACCCTTATGGTGTGGAGTGGTAGAATAAATTATTAATGAAAAATTTAGTTTCAGACTAACTTGTAGAAAACTTCTGTCCATCTTTTGATTTACTATGTTTTTTCTGTAATAATTTGTTCTTTGATCTAAATTATTATTCATATTCAGTTATTCACATATAAAAGTGCACACATACTTATTTATAGATATTTTAGTAAGAAATTGATAGTTTATAAACTTTTGAGGAGTTTTAGCAGTCATTCATATCATCAGATTTTGAATAAAATTCCAGTGTCACAATAGTTTATGGGATTAGCATACATATAATAGTTTTGCATACAGTTTATTAGAATGACCAAAATACCTAGGTCACATTGAACCTTTTAAGGCAGACATGCTATTTTTCGATTTCGCCTATTGGTGCTAATGTCAGCTGGCCCTAACGCGACCTGGTATTGATTGCACATATATATACATACTAATACACTGATATAACATAAAGTCCAGAATCATCAGCAAAAGGCCGAAGACCCAGCGCTACATCTATACGGTATTCAGTATACATTCTGTATAAAATGCAAGTAACTTTACTTTGGTCCTTAAAGTTGCGAATGTATTGCTCTCCCCTTCGCACTTAATGGATCCAAAAATATGTCTGTCTCACTCTAAATGTTTTACTGCCAAACCAAATGTGTTGGTCATGTAATTTTATGTGTTTCATACTCATATTTCAATCAATGTATTATTTTTAGAACAAGCTATGATGGATTTTATTTTAATCTGTTATTACGATTAATGATGATGATTACGATATCCTGAAATATTATATCAACATAGATAGAAAATATCTTCTGTAAAGTTTACAACATTTTCATATTTATGTTTAGTATTTAATGAAACAACTTTAACTGAAGAGAATGCCAGTTGATTTAAAGAATAACTTCTAATATTCTTCATTTTTATACATAGTTATCACCAGGAACCTCAAATGATTATTGTAATAATAATAAATTACAGAAACATTACTGTTATTGATTCTAAACATTTTCCTTTGAAAAAAGATTCAATTCCATGTTACCTTCTAAAATCTCCCAACTAAATATAGCACTGTCACATTCTGATAAATAGTTTTCGCACGTGGCAAAAATTGTGCATGATTAATGATTGATTTCATTTTATAAGATTTAGGGAGCAACTAATATGACAGATAAATAATACAATAGAAGGTTTGCGAAAAGGCGCCGTAATCATCGAAAATTTCGGATTACCTTTAAACTTATTTGTTTTTTATACTCATCGCGATCTCGCTTCACCGAGCAATCGCTTGAAGTAAGTCTCTTAACGGAAAAAGACCTGTGAAAGGGCTGTAAACGGAAACTGGGAGCACTATTGTAAGTTAACCATTTTAGTTGGTAACGTCGAATTGTGTCTTTCATCACATTTAAGGTTCCCCAACTTTCATGTAACATTTTCAGTAGTGTGTGTGGTCTAATAGTCTAACTATAGTGTGTTTCTGTTGGCTAGTATAACGGTTGCGCAAAGATCGCGGCCCACCACGTGAGTACCGTCATATACGCACATACATATGTACAGCTATATGTAGAAAGCACCGTAGTGTAACAGTTTGGGACTAAGTTTCAAGTTACTAAATTCTAAGGAGCTAACTTCACGTGAGACGTGCGACATCGATGACAGATGTCAAGTTACGTCTCGCGTCGTAAGGCTCAACTGTGAAAATATCCCATTTGTTCAAGTTGGAACTGATCCAATAGAGATAGTATTGAAAATGAAAAAAACAACGACAAAAGATGATATGATCATCCTAGTAAGTTTTAGAGAAAAAAGAAATGCTTTTCGTCGATGATGCCCTAACTTTATTCATAAAGGATAAACTTTTGGATCATTTTTGACTTAGTTAATGAATTATATTTTATTTTACTCCATGATGTGGATAAAGAGTATTTTTTAATTAAACTACTTTTTAACGGTAGGTATTTTACATTATTCTATTATTTAACTATCAGTTCTCGTACAATTAATAAAAGTTAATGTGACTAAAATAATTTAATTGTGTGTCTCAAAAGTGGAGGCATGAGGGCAAATTCTACTTTCTGTTAAAGAATAACTCCGATGTTTAAGAAGGGGCGTTTTTTGGATAAACTAATCCTCAAGATGGCGTTGTACGTCTCCATAGATTTCGAGGGATTGACTGTGAAATTTTGACACTTATTCCATCTTAGTAGGTATATACAGCGGTTTCTCCAAAAAAGCCCATTTAAAAAAATTATTACACTCATCACAGTGGTATTATTCTTTTCGTAAATGACAATATGAAATCGAGATTTAGGCAGCTGTGGAATACTACACTGTAAAGGCGCGTATTTACTTGGTATTTTGTTTATCGCGACATTGTTGCTCAACAAGTTCCCGAGTGTTTTAGGACAACGAGACATAAGTCACGTGACAAAATGGCGGCGAAGTTTTGTATCAGATAAAATCGCCGTATTTTTTTCACGTGCCAAGTGAATACGCGCCTTTTCAGTCTAGGCCGCAGACATTATTTTTCGATTTGTTATTTTCATTTTGTGTAACACTTAATAATATAGGGTGTGACCGGCAAGCGGGCATTTATTCAAACTGGGGATTCTAGGCATCTATATGAATAACCTTTATTATGGGACCATCAGTGAAATGATGAAAATGTCTGCTTGTCCCACCCAATATTAATGTCTTATCATTTTCATACATTGGAAAAAGAAATATGTGACCGATACTTGCCTAGGGGGAAGTTACCAAAATGAAGTCAAAATATGAAATAGTAAACTCTCTGTAAAACAAACATATTTTTTATATTTCATGATTTTGGTCGGTCTTTAGTAAAACTTCGGCTCATATTTTTCAGTTTTTTCCGATGTATGGAATTGATTAACCACTTTGATGTTATAAGTATTAACTGTGTATAACGTCCGCAGATGAAGAACCAAACTGTATATGGCGGCAGGATCTCATTCTCTCCCGCTCTAATATACATCTGTCTATACTCGCACACCGCGGTAACGCAAGAAAAAAATAGGTTGAAAACTGTTGTTGAATGTTAAAAACTAAAAGAAAAACTTGCATTCTCGTAAGCGGGGCCAAGTTCTGCGAAGTGATACCCGAAAAACAAATTTTGCTGCCACTACCGCAAAAAAACGGCTGTCATTTACAGTTTGTTTCTTCAGCGGCAGTTATAAGTACCATTAACCACAAAATAGAGAGTTTACAGAAGGTTCACTCGACCCTATCGGGATTTTTGTGATTGTCACTTGTCACTTAGCCAGGGTTGCTACTGTCTCAAAGTATCT
This sequence comes from Phthorimaea operculella, assembly GCA_024500475.1. Lineage (NCBI taxonomy): Eukaryota > Metazoa > Arthropoda > Insecta > Lepidoptera > Gelechiidae > Phthorimaea > Phthorimaea operculella. The sequence goes on from JANFCV010000242.1 coordinate 338,606, forward strand.
CAATCTCACAGTATAAGAATGTCAAAACAGTAAAATCTGATAAAGATGGTCATATGATTCTGAGCCAATTTTAAATCCAAGAAATATGGCTTTCGTGGCAACCAACTTCTTAGTTGCCTTGACTTCCCCTGAGATTCAGTTAATTTCCAGTTAAAGTCAGTAAGCGCCAAATTCGACGCTAGTACTGAGTGAGCCATCTGTATTGGCGCCCCGCGCGTCGTTTCCTTAATTTGTGCATTAACCATGTAACCCACTAACCTAACCTAACCGCGGGTAGGGTACGTCGCAAAGCCTCGCCGGCGCAGACAAAAGCGGGGACTCTGTCTATGTCCAGGTAACTATGATAATATAAGCACCAATGTAATAGAATCTTTGCACTTAACGTGATATTATGTTATGGAAATGCAATTAAAAACATTGTATTTGACAGTAAATAAATAATGAATTTGAGTGTGTACAACGTGGGTGCTGATCGAAAAATATGACTTCTAGCTCGCATCTTTCATGAATTCATTTTTTACATGTAAGATGTTTTTAAATCTAAGAATTCATATTTTAAAAAAGTATGCGTATGAGCAAATTCATATGAAATAAGGCATTACATACCTGTTTAAAATATGAATACTCGGCCTAACTCTTTGTTATAGCAGTCAAAACGCAGTCTTTCAGCGGCCCTGCTACTAAGTTATCAGAAAATATCCTATTGCTAGCTGAAATAAGTTTTCGAAAAAAGTTTGGCGATAATATAGTCTGATACAATACTAATAATAGCGATGTAGCCAAATACAATGTTCTTTTTTGCATATTGAATGCAAAATATTATAATTATTTACTTTTGACTTTGTTTAATTTTATGTTGGTTTATGTATTATTTGCAAGATTAAGTAAAGTTTATTTTTATTATTTGCTAGTATAATGTAGGTAACATCTTGTTGGTAACATATTGTATGCTGGTTATTAAAAAATAGACGTGCCAAAAACTACTAGGTATTCACTTGGCCACATGTGTTTAGCAACAAGGCGAGCTAATTTTTTCGCAACAAATTGCGACAATATTGTATTGGTAGATAACATGTGTCTGATACAATATTTACTAGCGACATTTGTCTGGTATAAAAATGGCCGCCATTATATCGCGCGTACTTGCTGTAACAATAGTGCTTAACATGTTGCCAAGTGAATACGGAGCATTCCATGAAAATGTCCCGCACAGGACCTTCTGGTTCCTAGCATTTCCGTGTAAAATACAAGGATATCGCAAATACGGTATTGTACTCGTAAGCAACTAAAAAGCATAAAAAAGCATGACACTAAAAAGCATGAAAGCCGATGTGGCGCAGTGGTTAGTATGCCTGCCTGCCACGCGCCACGCAAAGGTTCCGGGTTCAATTCCCGGTGGGGTCACTCACAAAGTTGATATTTATCACTTTGTGAATTTGTTCCCAGTCTGGTTAGGACATGGCAGGCTGAACCTCCTGATTGTCCGCAAGTAAGATGGTTCCGTGCTTCGGATGGGCACGTTAGGCCGTCGGTCCCGGTTGCTGTCTATGACGGCGGTCGTTACACAACCATGTCAGAGGCCTGCTACTTGCAGTAGGCGGTTGAAAAACTCTGACACCAGGGTTCATAGGGTCTTTGAACGACTCGGTGTCCCACACGAAAAAGAAGACTAAAAAGCATTAAGATCTACAAGTTCTGTATCTGTGTAAGCTACGATACACGTCCTGTGCGGGACAATGTTGCAGTTTTCGTGGAATGCCCCATGTACGCCCCTTAAGCCGTGTATGTCCGTTCCGTAGCAGCTTCCGCCGCCCGAAGCCGCGTAACGTAGAGCTATCTCAGTTGCAAGCCATCTCACTACCCGCCATGCCCGTAGCGTGAGTTAACAGCTGTTCAGAGCCTTATCACACGAGCGGTTTGAGAGATGCGCAGAGAGTTCGCTGCGGACGAGCGTTATGCTACAAGTGCCGTCGGTATCGGCCAATGAGGAAGTGCTCCAACTAGTAAGAGAACAAAGAGCGTTACTGACTATATTAAAAAATAGAAAGGGGAAAATGATGTGACACCTGTTACGGCATGACCAGTTATTTAAGACAATTCTTGAAGGCAAGATTGAAGGAAGAAGAGGAAGACCAAGGGGAAGCTTTATAGATCAAATAAAGGAGAAAGTAACCGTCAAGTCGTACAGAGAGGTAAAGAAGAAGGCAGAAGATAGAGAAAGCTGGCGAATACTCCACCGACAAGGGCAATGCCCTTAAATACATGATGATGATGATCCGCCGCTCGTTCGCGACAAATTCACTGCGCATCCACCCGGCGTCCGTTCCGCTCTTCACCCACTCGCAAACCGTGTGATAAGGCTCTATCAATCAGAGGGCTCAGCTCTATCAATCAGCTCTATCTAAGGGTTTTATCAATCAGAACGTACACTATAAACAAAAATTGACACAGCTACGGCTTTTTTTGCATTAGTTAGCACCAAATTTAATTAGCACTGCTACACTTCCTTATATTAAGTATTTTACTTTTTCTGTTATGATTTCTACTTTATTTATTTTAGATTTTTGTGTAAAATAGTGAATTTGTATCCAATTTTTTTTTCTGCTGTATTTTGTAATCAGTCTTATAACCACAATACTTCTAGTTCTATTGCACAAATCTCTTGCACTTCTTTTTATTTTTATATGTTTTGCATTTATTATGTAAAACACTTAATTATAGGCAGTGATATAGATGCACCGTATCTATTGAGAGTGCATCATTACTTATCTTTGAATTTCCTTAGATTTCCTGCCATTTTAGCTCCATTTCCGGTAGCTAGCTGGTCCAATAGCGCCCTCTACCGGAAACCATCTGTCACAGGAGAGTGGCGGCGGGATCGCCGCCATATTGCCTTCATAGCGTCGTTACTTTTTCTACCGTTAAGACGTCTCGACGGAGTTCCGTCGAATTTTTTCGAGATTTTGAAAGATGTTCTGCCTATTATTAATTTCTCGCTTTAAAAAAGTTAGAAAGTAAGGAAAATACGTGAAGTGATAGTTCCTCGCGTGTCCTTAACACGCGGAACATTTTATGGTCGGTCCATGTGACCGGTCATGTCCGTTTTGTGCTGGCTGGCGGTGCGGCCCCGGCTGCCGCGCCGCCGCCGCCACTCAGGATTATGTGAGGTAAAAAAGGCCTCAACCCTGGTGAGTAATTTCTAATTAAATACTTCGTATGAGGAAAAGTTACACAAATGTGATTCTACCCTCGCTTATCACTTCGAAATTTTCCGACGTACATGATACATATCGTTCGTACGGTACGTTCGCGTACCTATACCTTACCTGATTTGGAGCCATTCCGATCAGCTCGTACAGTCAAGCTCACGTGCAGTTATACACTCGATTTGCCAATGTACCTACAGACCTAAGTCTCATGCGCGCAGCATATGAACGTTCTAAAGACCAAACTGTTGTTCAGCCTGAGCTTGACCTAATCTTGCCCAGTACGGATTCCGATCAGTTCGATTCTGAGAGGACCTTGCTCATCAACGCACACATCGCGTTCGTCGAGGAGTTTTGAGCGACCGCTCAGCCAGGGCCGGTTCCTACTAGCCCAGGGAACCTGCTACTTAGAACTTAGCTTCTATCGCGTCCGTCGCTTTAAATCAACATTGTCTGTTTAGAAGGAAGAAGGCTGTTATTCTAGCTCTGCCTATATCAGAATTAGAAAGAATTTTACGTTGTCCTGCATACAATTTTACGACTGAACCCTAAATACGCTTAAAGTTCTTGACGTGAATTGTGGAATATATAAGTAAGTAAATAAAGCAAGTTTACGCAACATCTGTAGAACATTCTCAGAATATGATATGTGTTACGTATCGAAAGGGCGTAAGTACCGTCTCCATAAAACGTACCTACCCTTTCTAGGTACTAAGTCAACGTAATAAGTAGTTCTGTCTGTCTAAAAATTGAAATTTTGATTATGATCACCGCCGCCAGTTTAAAATTATATCATGTGTTTCAATAATTGCTATGATGAACTGAGAACGAAAACTAGTCTGCTTGACATTCTTGCTTGCATTCCACCTACAATGTAGGTATGTGGTGAAAATACGTTCGAGGCGTATTTCTTTCTACTTATTCAAAACACCGTATTTCTTTCTATATAAAACACTGGTACCTAACTAGCTAAATGTTTTTGAATTGTGCATTTGTATTTCTAATAATTATACTCGCAAGCGCGTCGTTAAGGTACGTTGAAATGAAGCTCAGTCTAACACGCACATATCGTGGTAAATCTCGTCGTTCCTGGCGTCGAGAACTGGCTCTTGCATTACAATACAGATGCCTTATTTGAACAAAGCACAAAGATACACTTCTTCCATTCTGTTAAGCTTTACTCAACTGTTATCACTACTGACCGCTGCTGCCTTGACACAGTGGATAAAATCTCCGCAGGTCGTTTTCTTTCCCCTTTTGTTTAGCTAGTTGACCTGTATGTACTCGGCTTGTCGCCGTGTATATCATAATAATACGCTGCTGTCGCTATCGCACACAGCTTATCTAAACAGCCGCTGTTTCTTATAATCTGGCAGCTCATCCTGGTACCGCTGATCTATCACGGTACTCGCCATTGCTTGAGATAATACATTTGCAAATGCAAATTAAATACGTACCTACAATGAAATTGACTATCTACAAAGAAACCGGTTTTATGGGGGCTGTCCCGGAGCGAATCTGGGGCAGTGGTTTGTGCGCTGTGGGCCTCGTAGGCCTTTTCTTCTGCGTATGCGCCTACCAGTTACCTCCAACCCCTGCTGGTGCGGCCACCACAGTGGGTTCTTCACTCCTTGATACTCCTTATCAGATCGTGCCGCAGCGAACATGATGCTAGGCACATAATGATGGAGGGTGAAAATAAATCGGTGGCAGCAGAGACAATGAGCTTGGTTGTTCCGAAATCTCTTATCATACTAACGGCAGCGCAACTGTCTTGCACCTTCAAACCCCTAGCTCCTAGCAGGAGCACAACTGAATGTAAAGAATTAAGCACAGGCCAATGCTGTAAAAATACCAATAAATGATACTGTAAATACTTATGAGAAAATGTTTCTTCTCGCTCGATTATTTAATACGCCAGAGGCTCAACTGCGACCGAGAGTGACAAAAAGATTTGTAACCACATTCTCCGAACACAATCAAATTTCTACAAATACCGTAATATTGATGACGGCTTAGACTTCCACAGTGGTGGTAAGCAGGAAATATCTACTTACTTATTACCTACTGGGCTTGCCTCCCCCTCATTCATAGCACATTCACAGCGAGGGACTGACCCGACATACCTGCCTGATAAATATAGATATAGATAGATGATCCTAAAAGGAATGACTATTGCAGGAAGAGATATAATATATATTATGAAGTTGGCTTCCAACCCGACCTTGCGCTAAGAAAGACTACAAAGACGACTGTGCTACCATCAGCAGCATCAGCATCTGAACCTGTATAATCTAAATGCCATAAGCGTGATCGAGTTTTCCGGCATAAGAAAAGGAATTCTGATCCCTTAGCAGAAATAGACATAACCTTACAAGAAAATCTGGTAATCCAAATGGAGGGGGGGGGGGAGCACACCCATGAATACGCAGCAGCGGTAACAGCACAGCACCGTGCAGCTTAGACAGTCGGCCGTCACCGCCACTGCGATATGCAGTCTGACAATCACAGTGCCAGTAGCCTCTTTTTATTTATTTTTTATACATTTTACATAATTATACAAATATTTATGTTTATAGATGCAGATTGCAGGTACACTCGCCTTTTACTTTACCAGTTATAACTACTCTCAAGGTATTGTAGAGAACCACGTCGTTCGACATAAAAATTGAAAATGTTTATCTTGCTAAAACATTAAATATTTGACCCATTTGACCGATCGAACCCTAATTTTGGTTTTATATTCCGTGTTGGAGTAAGGAACTTCTTTATGAAGACTTCATGTCAAAGTATAAGGCGACAAATGTTGTAGGCGGCATAGAAAATTGAAATGTGTGTGACGTTTTTGGTTTGAAAGTTTTTCTGACAGTTTTAGAACAGGAAAGATGGAGTCAAATTTTGGGTGTGATGAAGGAAGGAACAAAATGGAACGACTGAAAAAAAAACGTGTTTTCAGTGCTCAACAAAGTCAAAAAAATGGTGAAAACTGCCAAACTGGAGGTGCGCCACCTGCCTGGGAGCATTGTGAAATTCTATTTTAAAGATAAGTATTTTTTTTATATCTAGGAAAGATAGAATGGAGTAATATCTTCTATTGCAGATCGCTGCTAGGGTGCTCCTATAAAGTGACCAATCTCATTTGGATTTGTAGGGCAGAGATCGAACAAAGGGTGGTATGAAATTGGAATACGTGAATTTGACAAAAAAATTGTTTATTGTAACTTTCTAGAATTATGTTTTTATCTATATTATATAAGAAATACTAATATTGTTCGTATTTTTCAGAGTAAAGGAAGAAGTAAAAAAATGTCTTGTAACAATGAAAAATCGTCCTGTATATAGAACTGGATTATGATGGGGCAACTACTTTGAGAATGCCAGGTTTGAGATCCAAACCTGCAGACGTAAGTGTTTATTTACCATTTGTATCAAATAAGCGTGAAGGAAATTCCAAAATTAATGCTTAGGCAAAGTGATCGTAAAGTTATGTGTTACGCGAATCTATCGTTTTGCGATTTATTATTGCGCGAGTGACATCCCGTGTGTCTAACATTTTGCGATTTATTATTGCACGAGTGACATCCCGTGTGTCTAACATTTTGCGATTTATTATTGCGCGAGTGACATCCCGTGTGTCTAACATTTTGCGATTTATTATTGCGCGAGTGACATCCCGTGTGTCTAACATTTTGCGATTTATTATTGCGCGAGTGACATCCCACGTGTTTAACGTTTTGCGAAATTATTATTGTGCGAGTGACAATCCGCGTGTACATCATTTTGCGATTTATTATTGCGCGAGTGACATCCCGTGTGTCTAACGTTTTGCGAAATTATTATTGTGCAAGTGACATTCTGCGTGTGTAATGTTTTGTGAATTCATTATTGTGCGAGTGACATACAACTAGTGTAACGTTGTGTTAATTTATTATTGTACGTGTAACGTCCTGTGAACCCTTTGGTTTTCGTGTCATATTCCGCAGGAGCAACGGTTCCCGAACCTAACGTTGAGCTGGAGATATCGTGCAAGTGTAGTGTTGTGTAATTTAAGTTTGAGAAACTAAAGTGTTCTACTTAGATTTTACTTTTGAGTGGTTTCCCTTTTGTGTGATATTACAATCTAGTTATTTAACATAGAATATTTCAAGGGTTTTCAAGTTTGACACTTAACATAGAATTTTTCAAGGGTTTTCAAGTTTGACACTTAACATAGAATTTTTCAAGGGTTTTCAAGTTTGACACTTAACATAGAATATTTCAAGGGTTTTCAAGTTTGACACTTAACATAGAATTTTTCAAGGGTTTTCAAGTTTGACACTTAACATAGAATATTTCAAGGGTTTTCTAGTTTGACACTTAACATAGAATATTTCAAGGGTTTTCAAGTTTGACACTTAACATAGAATTTTTCAAGGGTTTTCAAGTTTGACATTTAACATAGAATTTTTCAAGGGTTTTCTAGTTTGACACTTAACATAGAATATTTCAAGGGTTCTCAAGTTTGACACTTAACATAGAATATTTCAAGGGTTTTCAAATTTGACACTTAACATAGAATATTTCAAGAGTTCACAAGTTTGACACTTAAGTTAAAATATTTTGAAATATTTCAAATTTTGACACTTTTATTCTTTCTTTAATAAATTATCTTTGACACTTTGACATTCAGATGTCTAGTTTTATTTATAATTCTTTTATTTCAAATTTGAAAATTTGCGTCAACTCGGCCTTTTGACAACAAGCAATTATATCATTCTTTGAAAGTGAGTGCAACAATATACTCGTGTTTTATATGAGTGAATTAAAAGAGGAAAAATGTAAGTATAAATTCTTTTAATTTATTTTTGAATTATGATTTCAATTTTATTTATATTTAGATTAGATAATAATCCAACGTTGAGATTTCCTTTTCTAAATTGGAACTGGGAATATTTTGATAAAATCGGAAAGAAAGGAAAGGAGTGAACGTTTTCAACCTTATATCTTTTATCTAGGAGATTCATGGATGCTGATATATGAACGTTTTCTGTGAATGGATATGGATGAAGGACAGTCACAACATACTGACTTCAATGCCAAGATCTTCTTACTCTTCAGCTAGGAATGCCTTTGTAAATTAAAGATTTAATTATTCCAATCGTTACAACCCTTTTTATAACACTAATATATCTTAAATCGGATTAATCTTCCAAATTATAATAAAAATTATTTTAACAAATTTTAAAAGGGGGACTGTCGAATTTTCTAATTTAATTTAAATATTAAATTTTATTAACCTGTGTATGTATGCTGTGAAGTGCCACCGCGCGTACAGAGGTTGATTTGAACTATAGAGTAAGCGCTACACTCTATACCTGTTCTCGGACTAGGGGTGTGAGGTAATGCTAGTTGCCACAACACCTAGTATTACAAGATCTACTTCTAAGTTCCTGGGTTGGTATTGCAAGCATAATTTACTATACATGGTCTAGTCCAGACTACCCCGCGTTGAGGTGCGTAGCTTTCCGGCCCTGGTGCCTTAGAGGAAAGCTTCCATACCTCAACAAAGACACACAACACGAAGGGTTTGGCCACCCAACCATTATTCTACAGTTCACCTTCTGGGTTTCTTGTAGAAGATTGTCCCCAAAATACTTTTTGGCCTTAGGGTACGCGGATACTCAGTCTTTTGACTTTGAGCTAGTTAGGTAGGCTTAGATAGGTAGGAATCCGGGTTGGTTGGCCACGGGGACTATCCCCGGGGTTGCCATGGACCAGGTATCTCCGGACCTGGTTCCCCAACCTAGACCCCTTTTAACTTGCTTCCTAGTGGAGCACAATTAACTTCGTTAGTTTTCATAATATTAGGAGTATTTGATCTTTTGGTTTTCTTCTTCAATATGCAGAGCGTCGTGTAATTCAAAATTCTTCGGTCGTTTAGGAAAGTCGTATGAGTGCGTCTTGGCCCCTTTCGGACGGGTGTGTAGGATGGATGGGAGCCCCGTATTCTTGTATTGTATTTAAACTTAAATGTTTCCTCCTTATACATCTCAAGCAAAACACTGCTCCACTTCGTAAGAACTAACAAGTCACTACTTTAACGCAATGTATTCCTAACCCAATAGACGATCACACTTAATATTGGCCATCTTCAATTCTAAGTAAACAGTCTAACTGTTTTACTAAACTTATAAGGACCTCCAGAGGGCAGGTTTCTTTCAATGGCGCCATAGTGACCAGGATATCGGAGTCGCAAGTGAGCGGTGTATTTTTGAGATGTTGGGAGAAAACAATAAGAAAAATCAGTTAGTTATAGTGTATAGGTCTTGATGCTAGCTTTTTGTTTGTTACAGAACAAATATTAAATATTTTGATATAAATTTGATAAAATTTATATTCATGAGGAAATACAAAATCCTATTAGAAGGAAATATTGCTTCTGGGAAATCTTCATTATTAGATGGCCTAGCATTACAAAAGGATATTACTGTTTTGAAAGAGCCTATTGAAAAATGGCAAGATGTTGGAGGGGTCAATCTATTTAAAGCATTTTCGGAAGATAGAGAGCGATGGAGTTATACTTTCCAAAATTATGTGTTCCTAACATTATTAGAGAACCACCGGGAACCTATAACTACTAAATATAGGATCATGGAGCGAAGTATTTTTTCTGCGAAGAATTGTTTCATTAAAACACTCATTCAAGAAGGATATTTGAACGATGTTGAGAAAACAATGTTAGACTATTGGTATGACTTTATATGTGAAAAGGCTTGGGTTCAAGAAGACTTGATAGTCTATCTTAGAACCACTCCAGAGATAGCTTTACAGAGAGTCTCATCAAGGAAAAGAGAAGGCGAAAATTCACTAACCTTGTCTTATCTAAAACAAATACACGAAAGTCATGAAGCATGGTTACTAGAAGGAAGAATGAATGGAGAAATCAATAATACAGAAGTAAAAATAATAGATGGGAATCAAAATGAAACTGAAGTTCTAAAAGATTTTTCAAGATTTTAGAAACATTGGAAGATCCTAAAGAAAATATTAGATTTTAATATGGAAGGTTGAATTTTTTTAATTTTGTTGCAGTCAATTCGATAAAAGGAAATCATAGGCATGCCAAAAGAATTACAAGGAATGTCGTCGGTAGACGGGGAGAAGGACAACGTGAGCAAGAAGATCAGATTGAAATGGTAGACCTTCCACAACAACCAGAGATTCAAGATGAACAGGCAGAGGGTTCTCAACAAATGATTGAACACCAAGTAGAGGGACCTCAAGGACAGACAGGCGGGTCACAACAAACTGATGGATTATCCCAGGAGGGTATTCTCCAAGGACGGACAGAAACATCTCAACGTGCTGTCGTGAAAACCAATAGAGGGAGGAATTTATTCCAATTGATGCGGACTACTATTGGTCGTTTGTCGCACAAGATAAGCGAGCTCGAACGCAAGATTAATGAGGAGAAAGAAAACCAAGAAACTTCCAGGAGCACCGTGGAACCTGTAACTGTTTATCATGCGACTGAAGCAAAACTAGAAAGACCGAAATACCCCGGAAAAGCGAATATGCATCCGGTAACGTTCATCGAAGACCTCTTTGCCTATTTGAATAGAATTTCAAGAAAAGACCAGGTGATTGAAGAGATTATAGCTTGTTTGGAAGGGGAAGTCCGTAAATGGGCAAGGATTTATAAGGACAGGTGGATGAATGAAGAAGACTTCAAAAGGGATTTTCTTGAGTCATTTTGGTCAGAAACAGAACAAAATCAACTTCGCCGGTCAATAGTCTGTGGCACTTGGAGTGAGAAGAGAGAACCTTCAATGATGAGTTATTTCATAAATCTGGCGAGTCAAGCAAAAATGTTGGCAAGGAATATCCCTGAGGATCAATTGGTGGCTGATCTAATGAATCATTTCCCGATAGAGGTACAATATGTCTGGAGACAGAAGAAGTCAGGGAAAATTATACAAGCAGCTGAGTTTCTTAGAGAACTTGATGATGTGGGACGTCAATGCAAGACCCATGTGGAGGTTTCGAATCATCCCCAAGGAGGATTAAAGCGTGTTGCAAGTACAGTTCAAAACAAGACTCAACCAGGAGTCAAGAGAACGAAAACATTGAATCATATTATGACTCAGAATGAGGGTGAGCTGGAGATGGAACCCGAACCTGATTGTATAGATTTAAACTAGATGCGGCTGGATCTTTGGCCTCGGAGTCAGCTGGAATTGGGGGGAGGCAATAAAGAATACTTTGCAGTAAATTATCTCATTAAGAATGGATGGAAGCCTGGAGATGGATTGGGAAGATCAAGACAAGGAAGGCGTCACCCTGTTGAAAATAAAAATTATAGAGTAGGAAATGATAGGCGTGGCCTTGGATATTTAGAATTAAATGAGATAATAAGACCTTATATTGAGTTAAAAAATTTCATAAAGGGAAATGATAATAATTATCTAAGTGTTTTCAATATAAACAACTCGTTATTTACAGATGAATTAGAGGTAGATCAAAGCTTTATCACACGAGAGAATATTAGGATTACAGCCGAAATAGAGGTGAAATTTCTGGGGGAGGTCTTTGTGGTGTTAGTAGACACGGGTAGCGAAATAACTTGTATAGCTGAGGATTTCTTTTTCAAACTGAATTCAATTCAAAACTTGGCCAAGCTCCCAATAAAGCCTTTATTTATAAAAGGGGCAGTAGGACAGAAAAGCTTAAAAATAAATTTCTTAACTAGTATAACCTTGGAGATTAAGGGTTGTGAATTTGAGATCGGATTATTAGTTATTCCCAAATTGGCTAAAAATATGATCCTTGGGTTTGATTGGTTAATAGCAAATGAGGCTAAGATTGATTTAGGTGATCCGAAGGCGCTAATCTTAAACACAGGGGGGAGGTAACAAGGTTGTTGTACCATTTTTAGAGAAGGTGTACGAGGATTCTCCAGGAGTGAATCTTCAGAAAGAAGTACTTCAAAAGGAAACTAAAACAATTGAGTCAAATAGCTATAGAAAGAAAGTTAAATTGGGAATGGAAATCTCGTCTAAACAAAAACTTTCTTTGTTTAAACTTTTGGAGAAACACAAAGCGGTGTTTTCACAAAAATTAGGAAGGGCGAATTGTTACGTTCATGAGATTAAAATGGAAACAACAACACCAAAGATTAATAGAACTTATCCAATTCCTTATGCTTATAGATCAAAGGTCGAGGATAAAATTAACGAAATGATTGAAATGGGAATTATTTCAAGAGCATCAACTCCTTATTGTAGTCCGCTAACCTTTGCTATAAAACCTGATGGTTCAGTTCGTATTCTTCTAGATGCAAGGGAAATAAATAAATTCATGGTTGCAGAGTCGGAAGCACCACCACTTCAGATAGATGTTTTGAATGCTTTCCATGGGGTGAAATTTATTACGATTTTAGATTTAAATAACGCGTATTTTCAAATTCCCATTTCGGAAAATAGTAAGAGGTACACAGGATTTACAGTAAATGGGAAATCTTATGTTTATAACGTATTACCCCAAGGTTTGAAAACTTCGGTTGGAAGTTTTAGCAGGGCCATGGATAAAATTCTAGGGATAGAAGTTAGAGAATTTTGCGTAAATTATCTTGATGATCTGGCTATTCTGACAGCAGGGACTTGGGTTGAACACCTTCATCATATAGACGAGGTTTTAAATCGGTTAGAAATGGCTGGTATGACCTGTAACATAGAAAAATGTAAATTTGTTTGTGAAGAAGTTAAAATGTTAGGACATATAGTCTCAATAGATGGGATTAGGACTGACCCGGCTAAAGTCGAAGCGATCCAAGAGTTCCCAGAACCTAAGAAAGTTAAACAACTAAGAGCTTTTTTGGGTTATGTAATTACTATCGGAGGTTTATTCCTAACTATAGCCTTTTGACGATTCCTCTTAATAATCTTTTACGTAAGGAACAAAGATGGAAATGGGGTCAAGAGGAACAATCGGCAATGGATGAGTTGAAGAAGGAATTCTTGTCAACTATTTTACTACACCATCCAGATCAAAACAGAGAATATTATTTACAAGTGGATAGTTCGGGAATAGGGATTGGAGGAGTGCTATATCAAATTGATGATGAGGGAAATATGAAGATCCTTGGGTTTTGTAGTAGAGCTTTACGTGGACCGGAGTTGAGGTGGACTGTTACTGAACAGGAACTGTGGGCTATAATTTACAATTTGAAAAAGTTTGAGACATATTTAAGGGGAGTACCGATAATTATTAAGACCGATCATAAACCATTAATATTTATTAAAAATGTTAAATTGTTTAATGCCCGTGTAACTAGATGGATCTTGTTTTTAGAACAGTTCAATTATAAAATTGAACATATTAAAGGGACGGAAAATATAGTACCGGATATACTTTCGAGGTATCCTGTTGGGGGAGTTATTCAGGAAGAAAAGGTGAAATGCCCAAATATTATGTATATGGGAGTTTCTTCAAGCCGGTCTTTAAATGAGAAATTAGAACGCTTGAATGAATATCAAATGATGGATAATATTATTATGAATATTAGACAACGAGTTTTAGAATTGAATGGTTTGGGGGAGGACCGATTGGGTAGAATCGCATCCAGATGCTCTTTGATTAATGGAATTCTATACTATGACCCACCTAATGTTGATCGTCAAGTGATTTTCTTACCGGAAATTTTACGGGAGGAAACCTGTAAACAAGTACATATTGAGATGGGACATTTGGGAGTCTATAAAACTTATCATTACATTCGGCAACGATTTTATTGGATTGGGATGAAAACAACAGTTAGATCTGTTATTCGGAAATGCAGAGTTTGCCAATTATCGAAGGATGATCCTATTAAATATGTTGGACCTTGTAATTCGATTGTTACAGAAGGGATAGGAGATCTTGTAATGGGAGACCTGTACGGACCATTACCTAGAGCTCAATCAAGATATTCTTATATTTTTGTATTACAAGACTCATTTAGCAAATACATTAAATTGTATGGTTTAAGCAGGGCTACTTCTAGAGCGGTTTTAAAGAAATTAAAAGAGTTTGTTAGAATCATCAAGCCCAAAATAGTTATGACAGATAATGGAAGACAATTTATTAGTATGATATGGAGAACTGGATTAAGAGAATTGGGAATTCGTGCACTTTATACTTCGATTAGGAATCCGAGACCCAATACTACAGAAAGGGTGAATAAGGAGTTATCCAAATACTTTCGTATTTTTTGTCATCATAATCATAAAGGATGGTACAAGATTTTGGGAGATGTTGAAGAGCTATATAACAACACTTATCACAATTCGACAAAATATTCCCAAAGGAAATAGTTTTCGGAGTTCGGCCAGGTTAACCATTGATCGGGTTTTGCCTCATTTTGAAAATACTAGGGATGTTGAGACTATTAGAGAAGAGGTTAAGGAAAATTTAAGGCAGGCAGGACAAATTAGAAGGAAATTTTATAATAAGACACACCGATTGATAGAATTTCAAGTGGGAGATTTAGTGAAAATTCGAAAATTAAATAAATCAGATACTAGGAAATCTTTATTCAAAAAGTTTAAACTTAGATTCGAAGGTCCCTATAGAGTTTTAATTAGGAAGCCTGGAAATATTTATGTTTTAGTTGATCCAGATAGATTAACAGTTCGAGGAACTTTTAGTGCGATACATTTATCTCGATATTATGTTTAGAGAAACCCATTTAGCATTGTCAATGATTGAGATAAATATTTAATATTTGTTAATTTTCTAATTATAATTAAAGTTTTAAATTTTTTTCTCCTCTTTTATTTTTATGATAAACGACTAGCTCTCTTTGAGGTATAAGATTTTGAATCTATGGGTATAGAACCAAAATCTGGGGGAGGATTGTAGAGAACCACGTCGTTCGACATAAAAATTGAAAATGTTTATCTTGCTAAAACATTAAATATTTGACCCATTTGACCGATCGAACCCTAATTTTGGTTTTATATTCCGTGTTGGAGTAAGGAACTTCTTTATGAAGACTTCATGTCAAAGTATAAGGCGACAAATGTTGTAGGCGGCATAGAAAATTGAAATGTGTGTGACGTTTTTGGTTTGAAAGTTTTTCTGACAGTTTTAGAACAGGAAAGATGGAGTCAAATTTCGGGTGTGAGGAAGGAAGGAACAAAATGGAACGACTGGAAAAAAACGTGTTTTCAGTGCTCAACAAAGTCAAAAAAATGGTGAAAACTGCCAAACTGGAGGTGCGCCACCTGCCTGGGAGCATTGTGAAATTCTATTTTAAAGATAAGTATTTTTTTTATATCTAGGAAAGATAGAATGGAGTAATATCTTCTATTGCAGATCGCTGCTAGGGTGCTCCTATAAAGTGACCAATCTCATTTGGATTTGTAGGGCAGAGATCGAACAAAGGGTGGTATGAAATTGGAATACGTGAATTTGACAAAAAAATTGTTTATTGTAACTTTCTAGAATTATGTTTTTATCTATATTATATAAGAAATACTAATATTGTTCGTATTTTTCAGAGTAAAGGAAGAAGTAAAAAAATGTCTTGTAACAATGAAAAAATCGTCCTGTATATAGAACTGGATTATGATGGGGCAACTACTTTGAGAATGCCAGGTTTGAGATCCAAACCTGCAGACGTAAGTGTTTACTTACCATTTGTATCAAATAAGCGTGAAGGAAATTCCAAAATTAATGCTTAGGCAAAGTGATCGTAAAGTTATGTGTTACGCGAATCTATCGTTTTGCGATTTATTATTGCGCGAGTGACATCCCGTGTGTCTAACATTTTGCGATTTATTATTGCACGAGTGACATCCCGTGTGTCTAACATTTTGCGATTTATTATTGCGCGAGTGACATCCCGTGTGTCTAACATTTTGCGATTTATTATTGCGCGAGTGACATCCCGTGTGTCTAACATTTTGCGATTTATTATTGCGCGAGTGACATCCCACGTGTTTAACGTTTTGCGAAATTATTATTGTGCGAGTGACAATCCGCGTGTACATCATTTTGCGATTTATTATTGCGCGAGTGACATCCCGTGTGTCTAACGTTTTGCGAAATTATTATTGTGCAAGTGACATTCTGCGTGTGTAATGTTTTGTGAATTCATTATTGTGCGAGTGACATACAACTAGTGTAACGTTGTGTTAATTTATTATTGTACGTGTAACGTCCTGTGAACCCTTTGGTTTTCGTGTCATATTCCGCAGGAGCAACGGTTCCCGAACCTAACGTTGAGCTGGAGATATCGTGCAAGTGTAGTGTTGTGTAATTTAAGTTTGAGAAACTAAAGTGTTCTACTTAGATTTTACTTTTGAGTGGTTTCCTTTTGTGTGATATTACAATCTAGTTATTTAACATAGAATATTTCAAGGGTTTTCAAGTTTGACACTTAACATAGAATTTTTCAAGGGTTTTCAAGTTTGACACTTAACATAGAATTTTCAAGGGTTTTCAAGTTTGACACTTAACATAGAATTTTTCAAGGGTTTCAAGTTTGACACTTAACATAGAATATTTCAAGGGTTTTCAAGTTTGACACTTAACATAGAATTTTTCAAGGGTTTTCAAGTTTGACACTTAACATAGAATTTTCAAGGGTTTTCTAGTTTGACACTTAACATAGAATATTTCAAGGGTTTTCAAGTTTGACACTTAACATAGAATTTTCAAGGGTTTTCAAGTTTGACATTTAACATAGAATTTTCAAGGGTTTTCTAGTTTGACACTTAACATAGAATATTTCAAGGGTTCTCAAGTTTGACACTTAACATAGAATATTTCAAGGGTTTTCAAATTTGACACTTAACATAGAATATTTCAAGAGTTCACAAGTTTGACACTTAAGTTAAAATATTTTGAAATATTTCAAATTTTGACACTTTTATTCTTTCTTTAATAAATTATCTTTGACACTTTGACATTCAGATGTCTAGTTTTATTTATAATTCTTTTATTTCAAATTTGAAAATTTGCGTCAACTCGGCCTTTTGACAACAAGCAATTATATCATTCTTTGAAAGTGAGTGCAACAATATACTCGTGTTTTATATGAGTGAATTAAAAGAGGAAAAATGTAAGTATAAATTCTTTTAATTTATTTTTGAATTATGATTTCAATTTTATTTATATTTAGATTAGATAATAATCCAACGTTGAGATTTCCTTTTTCTAAATTGGAACTGGGAATATTTTGATAAAATCGGAAAGAAAGGAAAGGAGTGAACGTTTTCAACCTTATATCTTTTATCTAGGAGATTCATGGATGCTGATATATGAACGTTTTCTGTGAATGGATATGGATGAAGGACAGTCACAACATACTGACTTCAATGCCAAGATCTTCTTACTCTTCAGCTAGGAATGCCTTTGTAAATTAAAGATTTAATTATTCCAATCGTTACAACCCTTTTTATAACACTAATATATCTTAAATCGGATTAATCTTCCAAATTATAATAAAAATTATTTTAACAAATTTTAAAAGGGGGACTGTCGAATTTTCTAATTTAATTTAAATATTAAATTTTATTAACCTGTGTATGTATGCTGTGAAGTGCCACCGCGCGTACAGAGGTTGATTTGAACTATAGAGTAAGCGCTACACTCTATACCTGTTCTCGGACTAGGGGTGTGAGGTAATGCTAGTTGCCACAACACCTAGTATTACAAGATCTACTTCTAAGTTCCTGGGTTGGTATTGCAAGCATAATTTACTATACATGGTCTAGTCCAGACTACCCCGCGTTGAGGTGCGTAGCTTTCCCCGGCCCTGGTGCCTTAGAGGGAAAGCTTCCATACCTCAACAAAGACACACAACACGAAGGGTTTGGCCACCCAACCATTATTCTACAGTTCACCTTCTGGGTTTCTTGTAGAAGATTGTCCCCAAAATACTTTTTGGCCTTAGGGTACGCGGATACTCAGTCTTTTGACTTTGAGCTAGTTAGGTAGGCTTAGATAGGTAGGAATCCGGGTTGGTTGGCCACGGGGACTATCCCCGGGGTTGCCATGGACCAGGTATCTCCGGACCTGGTTCCCCAACCTAGACCCCTTTTTAACTTGCTTCCTAGTGGAGCACAATTAACTTCGTTAGTTTTCATAATATTAGGAGTATTTGATCTTTTGGTTTTCTTCTTCAATATGCAGAGCGTCGTGTAATTCAAAATTCTTCGGTCGTTTAGGAAAGTCGTATGAGTGCGTCTTGGCCCCTTTCGGACGGGTGTGTAGGATGGATGGGAGCCCCGTATTCTTGTATTGTATTTAAACTTAAATGTTTCCTCCTTATACATCTCAAGCAAAACACTGCTCCACTTCGTAAGAACTAACAAGTCACTACTTTAACGCAATGTATTCCTAACCCAATAGACGATCACACTTAATATTGGCCATCTTCAATTCTAAGTAAACAGTCTAACTGTTTTACTAAACTTATAAGGACCTCCAGAGGGCAGGTTTCTTTCAGTACTTAATTGATTTTTATCAACTGATCATCCAATCGGTTGTCCACTATCTTTAACAACAGGTGAGTGTCAGGTTGACTTGATTGTCAACCATTGCCATTACATTGCAGAAGAGTTACCGCGTATAAAGTGTTAAGCTGTCTAGTTTGTATCTACCCACCCACAAAGAAAAATTCGTTTCGTGTATGAACACAGTAGCAGAATTTAGCGATGGGGTTTACACCAAGGGTTTACATATACCGTAAATTATTATTTGCTGCTAAATGGATTAATGTAATAGTGATAAAGAAATATATCTCTAGTGCTTGTTGCAATAAGTACAGTTTTGACCACCCTGATTACCACCAACCAGATTTCACAATATTTATTGTGAGTGGTGTCAATTCTCTCTTGAGCCGTAAGTTGTATGAACTCTATAATTCCTAGCTCTACCAGGCTGTCTCTACAAGTCCAGGACATGGGAGTCGTATGCCTTGATAACTTAGAAGTTAAGTCAGTCACCAGAGAATCGTATAATAATTATTATTTTTTGTAAGTACTTCCCTATTGATAAATTTATTTTTGGAGCGTTCACCTTGAAGCAAGGTACCTTGTTGCACGAATGTATGTAACATGCCGGAGTAAAGAATTATATCTGAAAATTTTATCCATCTGAAGTACGTTAGCCCTTAAATCTGAATACAATATCTAAGGGCGGAATAGCTACCCATCTTGTAACTTTGATAAGTAAGTAGGTACCTAACACGGTTCACTTACTGCGCAGAGCCGTTGTGAGCTAAGCGACATACCTGTTTAAAACATTACATTTATTTTGCACTGTCGCGCAGTGACCATGACTCTTGCTTGAGAACATATTCCATAGCGCACATGTAGATATGTCGCTAACTACATCACTCTTGTCGTGATCTTTGATCTAACAGCTATTTTCAATCTGGTGAAACAATATCTAACATTGTTCCATGATAGCTCTTCTTTTCTAGAAAAGGCCTGTAAAATTGTAAATGTACGCTGAACATATTTGTTATCTGTATCATAGCATACAGCATAGTAATCCCAGTTGACAATAGGGCTTCAGCGATACGTAAGCCGAACGTCTTTTGACACTGATGAAACTATCTCAATCAAATCTTAAAACTTTCATTGATAGTTAAATTAATTAGTAGTTAGTTGAGTATATTTCGGACTTATCCTAACTGTTTTGTTATGTTATTTACAATACACACATGCCTAAAATATTGTGTATCCTGTTAACGGCTGGGTTAATACACGTCATTCATTAATTTACTTTTCACTAATAAGATGAAATATGATGTCATTTAACATCACATTTTAAATACAGGTACTTTATCCATCACATAGCGTCGTTAGCTGTCACCAGGAGTTAGACACACGTCTCTCAATAGATACGGTGCATCTATATCACTGCCTATAATAGTGCAAGTTTTACAAAACAATAAAACTTGTATTATGGTGCAGATATAGATGCACCGTATCCGATAAGGGCTCCTGGTGAGAGACTTCTATGAAGGCAATATGGCGGCGTTCCCGCCGCCACTCTCCTGTGACAGATGGTTTCCGGTAGAGGGCGCTATTGGACCAGCTAGCTACCGGAAATGGAGCTAAAATGGCAGGAAATCTAAGGAAATTCAAAGATAAGTAATGATGCACTCTCAATAGATACGGTGCATCTATATCTGCACCATAATACAAGTTTTATTGTTTTGTAAAACTTGCACTATTATTGATGTAATGTAAAACGCTTAAGTGTTAATTACTTTGCAAGTAAACTTTAGTCGTGTGATTGAATTATATAAGGTGTAGAAAAAATAACTGCAAATATTTTAAGGGGTCAGCCAGTCCACGAAATTGAACAACTTTCCCTAAAGAACACAGGTCGAAAAACGAAATAAATTTTTGGGGCTCCCATACAAAGCGTAGCCGACCAGGCCAGTTTGTATGGGAGGGCCAATCGTTTTTTATATTTTGTCCTATATTCCTTGGCGAAAGTTTTGTTTTTCAGTTTCATGAACTTATTTACCCTTTAAAATATTTGCAGTATTTTTTTACTTCCTGTATTACAAAAAATTTTAGACGATGTTATAGAAAAAAAAATATCCATAACTACGCGTCTAACTTTTTTTTTTATGGCGTGCGCTGCGTGACGCGTATTGTCCGCGCGTACCCGCAATGCGAGTAATCGTGCGAAGTTCACTCACTTTAGTAGTTACTGTCGGGCGCATGTCCGAGGGCGCATGACTGATGAACCTCAGTCGAAACGTCGGGTTTCCAGGTAAATCGCTTATTTACCTAAAAGTTATCGCGTTAAGACCCGTTAAAGTAGATAACTATTATGTGTGAAAGTAATCGCGAGTGCTTAAAAAGTTATATTTCACTCACTTATCTGCACCGCTTGGTTGGAGTAATGTGAACTTCGCACGCGGACCGCTACGCGCGTACAGTCCAGCAAAAAAGAGTAGAAATTAAATAAAATGGAACTAAAAATTTTTCATACTAAATTGTTGCCATTCATAACCATTCATATTTTATATGGGCCTCGTTGCCTGAAATAATAGTACATTGTTGTCGAGGCCGGGAAAACAAGGCTTTACTGGACGAGTAGAGTTTGAAGTCCGAGCCATAGGCGAGGACTTCAATTATACGAGTCAAGTAAAGTCATTTTCTCCCGAGGCTTACATAGTGCTTTTCTCAAAAAATGCTAAGAAATAAAAACTAATTAATTACGTACCTACTTCATAAATATGTTTTCCACGGTCAGTTTGGCTTCAGCCCTTATATTTGGCGGCCTGCAATCCATTTCGATACTACTCACATCTGTATTCATTTCATTCCGTTTTAAACAAAAGAGACTACAATACAACAGCCCTAATCATTAAAATTTTCACGTTTTCCCAGTTTGTTTTTCCACCAATTGTGTACTTTTTAATAAATAGGCCTCTAGCAAGGCACAGTATTCATTGCTATTCAGCCATTCTAGGTATATGTTTAGTTCATACCTTTAAAAAAAAGGTAAGGTCCATTCTGGATAGGCAAGGGTTATAAAATCATACAGCCTCGTCTTGAGTTAGGTCATATCAACTTTTCATACGAAATTACGTTCCGTTCTTATGAGATTCACAGAGATAACTATTTTGGAATTTATTACTTATGTGGTTTAGCGTGTAACGAATTTACTTTGCCGGACACCAGCAAAGGATTTCCATACAACTTTGCTGGCGCGATCGGAGACATGACACACAATGGGAAACTTTGCGTATTCTTTTTTTGAAAGAAATGAACATATTTCCTAGCATGTTTGAGAAAAAGGATTTATTATTATTATTATATTATTATTATAGCCAATGTTGCCATTTAATTTTGAAATTTCATACAAAGTGGCGCCCTCATTTTTTGTCTACTCTTTTTTGCTGCACTGTACAAACGCGCGACGCAGCGCACGGCCTTACTTTCGTAAGCTTATTGAAATACCCTATGTGCTTCTATTTCAGTTGTTATATCTTGTTTCACGCATTTTCCCAGGTTGGGTTACCACCAGCTTTGTATATGTGCGACTATTTGTCACAGATTCTGGTTGAAAATATATTTTGGCTTCCCGGATCATCATGCAACACTTATCTTAACAGTTTTTGTAAGCTGGTTAATTAGAAATAGCTATCAAGTGTTTAGTACT
Source organism: Phthorimaea operculella (assembly GCA_024500475.1). NCBI lineage: Eukaryota > Metazoa > Arthropoda > Insecta > Lepidoptera > Gelechiidae > Phthorimaea > Phthorimaea operculella. The sequence goes on from JANFCV010000242.1 coordinate 360,970, forward strand.
GGTATTATTTACTATGTGAGTAGCATTATTTATGTCGTATGGAACACCGAGTCGATTTACAACCCGATAAACCCAGGTATCAGGGTTCAACTTTCTGCTACTAATCTGTCTCTGACGGACGCAGAGTGCCTTAGATAATTGATAGTAGCTTAGTTTGTTCGCTGTTGGCCTCTGGTTTAAATATGGCATAATTTTTTGTTGCACTCATAAAGGCGGGTATTCATTGGGAACATTTCGTGGGCAAAGTCGCTCGACATTGCCTATATACAAAAGTTCCCCAACAAATGATCCCAATGAAGATGCATTAATAAAATGTTGCGGAACAAAGTTCCCAACTAGGATCCGTCCTTATTGGGAACTTTGTCCCGCAACATTGTATCAGATTCAATGTCGCGAAGACTTTGTCTCCAATGAATACCGGCCATAAGCGTCATACCAATGATCAATAATCTTCATAGACTATAACTAACTCGTTTCAACAAACCAAAGTACATTCCTCAACCAGAATTCTGTGACAAAACCACGAGCATACGTTTATTCTGACCAATGTTTCCAGCTCGCGAACCTCACTGGCAAGTAGTAGACAGTCTCTGACGTCTTACGCGTCGCCGACCGCTGAGAGGGCAGCTTCACCTGAGGGGAAGAGGGCCGCCTTCGTAGAGGTAACTAAGCAACAGTGGCAAAGGGTCTCTACATGCAGATGAAGAAAGGACCTGAATGGCAGCCGGGTTTGCTTGCACCTAGGCCTGCACGTAGTCTCTTGCATATACTACTGTCATACGGTATACTGCTGTGGGGAAACGCAACTGACTCCGAGCCTCCGAGTTTGTAGAGGTAGGGTGGATGTAGCAAGTCACTAGGGAACCTCGCTAGTAGACAATCTCTGACGTCTTACGCGTCGCCGACCGCTGAGAGGGCAGCTTCACCTGAGGGGAAGAGAGCCGCTTTTGTTGAGGTAACTGAGCAATTATAGTTCAACAAGTTTATGCGCGACCGTCCCTATAGGTGACAGAAGATTGGAGGGGCTAGATACTTAGATGTCAGCGGGTAGACGGTGGTGTAGCGGCAAAGGGAAACGCGAGTATTTGCGCCGCGCGTGATGTTAGAATGACGTTTTACATCGTCCCTGCCATCGTCTGTAGCACGCGGGACGGTCGCGCACGAAATTGTCGAACTAGAGCTATAGTTAGACCGTGCAGATGAAGAAATGATCTGAAAATGGCGGGTGGATTGTCATGCACCAAGGCTTGCACGTAGTCTCTTACATATACTAGTGTCTTACTGTATTCTGCTGCGGGGAAACTCAACTGACTCCGAAAACCGGCCACCTTTGTTGAGGTAGGGTGGATATAACAGTAGCAAGCCACTAGAGCCGCATTTGCTGATGTAGGGTGGATGTAGCAGTAACAAGCCACTAGGGAACCTCGCTGGCGAGCAGTGGACAGTCTCTGACGTCTTACGCGTCGCCGACCGCTGAGAGGGCAGCTTCACCTGAGGGGAAGAGGGCCGCCTTCGTTGAGGTAACTAAATAATTATAGTTCGACAAGTTCATGCGCGACCGTCCCTATAGGTGACAGATGATTGGGAGGGAGGGCGAGATACGTAAGATGTCAGCGGGTAGCCGGTGGTGTAGCGGCAAAGGGAAACGCGTGTTTGAATGACGTGTTACATCGTCTGTACCACGCAGGACGGTCGCGCACGAAATTGTCGAACTAGAGCTATAGTTAGACCGTGCAGATGAGGAAATGACCTGAAAATGGTGGCGGGATTTGCATGCACCAAGGTTTGCACGTAGTCCATAAGAATAAATAAACGTAGTCTCTTACATATACTAGTGTCGTACGGTATTCTGCTGTGGGGAAATGCAACTGACTCCGAGCGTGTACACGTAACCGGCCGCGTTTGATGAGGTAGGGTGGATGTAGCAATAGCAAGCCACTAGAGACGCATTTGTTGATGTAGGGTGGATGTAGCAGTAACAAGCCACTAGGGAACCTCGCTGGCGAGCAGTGGACAGTCTCTGACGTCTTACGCGTCGCCGACCACTGAGAGGGCAGCTTCACCTGAGGGGAAGAGAGCCGCCTTTGTTGAGGTAACTTAATAATTATAATTCGACAAGACCGTCCCTAGGGGGTGACAGATGATGGGGGGACGAGATACTTAGATGTCAGCGGGTAGCCGGTGGTGTAGCGGCAAAGGGAAACGCGTGTATTCGCGCCGCGCGTGATGTTAGAATGACGTGTTACATCGTCTGTACCGTGGGGTGAAACCAGCCACCTGATGACCTCCCGCTGCCCTCTACTCGCACCTCACCCCCCCCTCAACCCATCCCCGGATATCGTATTTTGCTGCGTGGATCCTCGTCTTAATCTTTATTTTTCTTTCAGACTGGTTTCGTAGAGACTTTGACTCCGCAATACACTCCCGGGCAGAGCATCACGTCGCCACAACCCGCGCCGTCGGTTGAAGATAAGTTGGCAAATCTGCAAGCTCAACAGGAGGTATATAAAAACAGCTCTGACTTGTTTAAAGACCGTAGATGACCCGCGGTGGTGTAGTAGTGTCTCTGCCTGTCACGCAAAGGTACCGGGTTCTATTTCCGACTGGGCTGATATTCAAAAGATCAATTTGAACTTTTAGACGCATAATGTACGATTCGCAAAATCTGACATCTAATCACAGAATGCCGCTTTCGCGGAGTGTTGCAGTGACAGTGAGTTTGCATAATGACACTTTTTGTTTTTTTATGAATCGTATAATAGCGTCTAATATGCATTTGAATATCTGTTTTCGGGTCTACATGAACTTTATGCCTGTTTCTAACAGGCTACGAATGTTATAGTCTTTTTTTCTTGTCAAACTACTTTATCAACTTAATTTCCCAGATCGCCTCCCTAAAATCGGAGGTGGAAGACCTGAAAGAGAAGCTAGAAACCCTGAAGGTGCGTCGCGCGGAGGACCGGGAGAAACTCCGGGAGTTCGAGCGAGTGAAGTTGCAGTTGGAACAAGCGAATGAATTCAAAAACAAGATCATGGAGTCACAGGCGCAGCTGCAGAGGGATCTGCAGAGGGCCAAGCAGGAGGTAAGATAACACATACACTTAGATTAGATAGATATAACTGACGCACTTAAAAAACATATGGAGTCCTAAAGTGAGGTAAAACGAGAACAACGTATTAAAAAAAAGGAATTACTATGGTATGATGTTTTTGCATGTACTCCTATCAATTTAATACATTCTTTTTTTTTTTTTTTCAACATTTGAGTCTTATGCATGCATACTCCTTTATTGGCAACATTATTGTTGACATCCTGCTCAAATGTCACATAATATGAGAGACAAACAATAATGTTGCCAATTCGCAAATACATACGAAGCATAGACACACTTAAGATGAGCGAGCGCAGCGAGCTTGATATTTCTCGTGACGTAACCAGTAGAAACACTATCTTCGTTACTTTTCGTACTGAGAATCATCATCATTGGCCTCATACGTCTGTGTCAGACGATTCATTCAGTGTCTGAGGCAAGACGCCTGTACAAGCCGATGCGGGAGTGGTATGGCTTTTTGCACGCTCTCCACAGACACTGCGTTGCTTGGGACGCAAAAAACGCAGGGCTGCCCAGGACCTGCGCCACCCTCTCGAATACTAGATATCGTACTGAGAATAACAGAGTAGTAAAGGGAATAAATTGTTTGCGAGCGAAGCGAGCAAAACACTGAAAGATAAAATATGGTAACCACGAAGATAAAATATGTGCGAGCGAAGCGAGCGCTATACTGCTACCCATAACTCTATCTCTCTCTCTCTCTCTTCGTGTAACGACCCGATGAACCCTGGTATCAGAGTTTTCCAAATGGTTGTGTAACGACCGCCATCATAGACAGCAACCGGGACTGACGGCTTAACGTGCCCATAACTTTATCAACTATATCCTGTTATAGGTGCGCGAGGCGCAAGAAGCGTTGGAAGCCCACAATGACGAAACTGCAGAATTGCAAGAAGCAGCTGAGATGGCCGCGCTGGACAAGGAGATGGCCGAGGAGCGCGCGGAGGCGCTGCAGTTGGAGCTGGAGTCGTGTCGCGAGAAGCTGGAGGAGGCCACCCTGGACCTGCAGCTCATGAAGGCTGAAATGGAGGCCGGGGGCAATATACGTAAGTACTTTATTGCTATTTCCTTCAAGTAGGGTCAAGTAGTGAAAGATATCGCTCTAGAAGCTGGAGGAGGCCACCCTGGACCTGCAGCTCATGAAAGCCGAAATGGAGGCCGGGGGCAATATACGTAAGTATTTTATTACTGTTTCCGTCAAGTATGCAGTTGGAGCTGGAGTCGTGTCGCGAGAAGCTGGAGGAGGCCACCCTGGACCTGCAGCTCATGAAGGCCGAAATGGAGGCCGGGGGCAATATACGTAAGTATTTTACTATATTGTGTGAAATTTTACTAGTTACCTTTTTAGTAGCGAAAGCTCAGAACTGGGCGGTGATAAGGAACAACTTTCCCCAAGGAGCACTGACCAAAATATAAAAAAAGCCTCCCGTGAAAAATTTCCAATCAGCTAATTACAGTTAGTAGACAGGGAAGTCCATTTTTTTTTCAGATTTCGATCTATGTACCTCGAGGAAAGTTGTTCCTTATCACCAGCCGATTCTGAGTTTTCGCTATCGGTCATTAGTAAAATTTCATCCTATACTTAACATACAGTATGATTCTTGATGTAGTGCCCCTCACTACATACTGGGCGTTTTCTAGACGGCAAGATGCACAACTTTTCTTAGTACTTTTGCTAAAGTTTTTTTTGAGCTACCATACAATTGGATAAGTGTCGCTGCCATAGTAATTTTGCACGGCAGGTATAGCTCATTAAAATTATAGTGTCATGACCAGCCAAAGTGGGAGGCCAAGTTACGCTGGTCGCAATACTTGGATACTACGCGACCAGCGTAACTTGGCCTCCCGCTTATGCCTTTACTGACGTCTGAAAACATTTATTTATAAATCTGTTGAAATTTCTCACTAAAATTTTTATAGAGCATTTAAATATGAATATTTGTTACGCCTACAAAGTATTTTTTCTTTTGTGAAAAAACCACGACAAACACTAAAAATATAAAATTTGTTTGATAACTAGCCGGAGCTACCGTCGGTGAGTATTCAGATTTTCGTAAAGTTTTAAATGAATTCAGTTCTGTGTGGTTCTGTGGCGTATCTAGTAAGCGTAGCAATGCTAATATTTCTACCTTTTCCGTACCGAAATCTCTGCAGGCTTAATCGATGAATCCATGAAACTTAATGATTTTCCCAAAAGTTTATTTTGGGATGGAAGATGGCAAAAAAAATCACGTTAAAAATAAAAAAATAAAACAATCTGAATTTTCCATATAGAAAGTACGTACGTAAATGTGTACAAAATTGGAATGACATCAGTTTCAATAAGTGAGAATTGCAAGGGAAATAGCCTAAAATCTCTAGGGTATATTCAGCTCATGTATCTAAACATAATATTGTTCTACGTCTATTCAATAATCGAAAAAATGCTCCAGAATTCGTAAAAATGTTCAGTTCCATGCGCTGACAAAACCTAGGGATATGAGTGCTATTTTATTCAAGCAGTTCTACAAGGAATTTATGCAAATTCTACAAAGACAAAACACAAAATCTAGAAAAATATGTGATTATAATGTTAGCACTACGCTTTTACTTAGCTTTTTATGATCTATCTATTTATTTAAAGCTTTTTATTATTATTTAAATATCTATTTTATTTCCTTAGAAATACATACACAGCTCAAGGGTGTACGTAAAGTTTACTTTTATTCGCGTTTTACAAATCATTTTAGGTACCATTATGTATGTTTATTTTTCATATTATAGATACATATATTGTGTTATGTAAAGCATGCGTACTTGACACATTCACAGCTTAGTTAAAAACTATATAAAAATTGAGATACGATATGGGGAGGCCCATGACCAGCAGTGGACTGTTATGGCTTTTACGGTAATGGTATTAAAATAATAGTAAACACAACCGAAGATATAACATGACATGAGGTTCACTTTTTAAACAGCAAGCATTGCTTAATATTATTTACCGCACTTTGATAAAAGCCTATTTTATTTATTCACATTTGTATGGAACTTTTTAATTCTTAAATGTATAGGTACCGATTACAACAAAAATACCAAAAGGTATGATAGTGTAACAGTGAATGTGTTGAGTCTTTGTATAATTTGCATGTGTATGTGTGTTTGTTACATTATAATATAACTATTTTAAGTCACCCCAATTTTAACTTGATATTACACTTATCGAATTTGAGTTGCGACGATTTGACCAAGATGACTCAAAATTTACATTGACAAGCTAAATCTTTTGACCCCTGATGGGAGGGCTCGTAAATTGACCTTCCACAAAATTCTTTACTGGCTTACAACTTAAATATAACCCATTTAAAAACCTGAATCAGACTAACCTAAAAACCCAGACCAACTTAAATACCCAAATTTAAACAACATTAAAAAGCAAATTTGACTAACTAAAACACAAAGTTACAAATACATTCGCCTCCGGTACATTACCGCTCCTCACTCCGCTTATGATAGATTACCACATGTGTGTATAAAAACCACCTTTACTGACAAAAGAGCTCAAATTACACTAACATAAAACCAAGTTTGACCATCGTGAAAACCCGAATTTTATCAACATAGAGATCATCTTTGGTTAACACAAAAACTTAAATTTGACCGACATAAAAACTCAAATTTGACTAACATTTAAACCTAAATTTCAGCAACACAAAAACCAAAATTTAACCGACTTAAAGACCCACATTTAAGCCACTAAAAACCTCAATTCTACCCATTACTATAGTCGACGTGACGCTTGACTACCGCATGTGTGTATGATGTGTTGTGTGTGGTGTATAGAGCACCCGTACAGCGCGGGCGGCGAGGGCGCGACGGGCTACGAGCTGCGGCAGCTGCAGCAACAGAACGAGCGCCTGCGAGACACGCTCGTCAGGCTGAGGGACCGCAGCGAGCAGGGCCGTACCACCACACTGACTATACGGCTCAAATTGCACTAACATAAAGACCTGAGTTTGAATAACGTGAAAACCCTTATTTGATCAACATAAGAAGCTATATGTGCCTGACATAAAGACCTAAATTTGACCAACATAAAACCAAAATTTGACCAACATAAAAACCTAAATATGACCAACATAAAACCAAAATTTGAGCAACATTAAAACCTAGATATGACCAACATAAAAACAAACTTTAAGCAACATAAAAACCTAAATTTGACCAACAAAAAGAACCATATTTGACATTTTTAAGTATCCTAATTTGACCAACATAAGAAACCATATTTGACTTGTTTAAGGACCCCAATTTGACCAACATTAAAAACCATATTTGAGAGATTCAAGGACGCCAATTTGACCAACATAATAAACCATATTTGACAGATTTAAGAAGCCCAATTTAACCAACATTAAAACCTAAATTTGACCATTATAGAAACCAACATTTAACCGACTTAAAGACCGACGTGTAAGCCACTTGAAAACTCAAATTCAACCCAGAAACATAGTCAACGTGACGATTCACTACCGCACGTGTGTATGATGTGTTGTGTGTGGTGTATAGAGCACCCGTACAGCGCGGGCGGCGAGGGCGCGACGGGCTACGAGCTGCGGCAGCTGCAGCAACAGAACGAGCGCCTGCGAGACACGCTCGTCAGGCTGAGGGACCGCAGCGAGCAGGGCCGTACCACCACACTGACTATACGGCTCGAATTGCACTAACATAGAAAGCCAAGTTTAACCAACGTGAAAACACCAATTTGACCAACATAAGAAACCATATTTAACATATGTAATGACCCAATTTGACCATCATAAAAAAACCATATTTGACACCCTAATTTGACCAACATAAAAACCATATTTGACATATTTAAGGACCCTAATTTGACCAACATTAAAAACCATATTTGAGAGATTCAAGGACGCCAATTTGACCAACATAATAAACCATATTTGACAGATTTAAGAAGCCCAATTTAACCAACATTAAAACCTAAATTTGACCATTATAGAAACCAACATTTAACCGACTTAAAGACCGACATGTAAGCCACTTGAAAACCCAAATTCAACCCAGAAACATAGTCGAAGTCGTACTTCACTACCGCATGTGTGTATGATGTGTTGTGTGTGGTGTATAGAGCACCCGTACAGCGCGGGCGGCGAGGGCGCGACGGGCTACGAGCTGCGGCAGCTGCAGCAACAGAACGAGCGCCTGCGAGACACGCTCGTCAGGCTGAGGGATCTCAGCCACGCACACTATACGCCGACACTGACAATACGGCTCAGAATACACTAATATAGAAACCTTAGTTTGACCAACGTTCGATCGACATATAAAACTATTATTGACTGACATAAGAGCCCCAATTTGACCTATTTAAAACACCATATTTGACAAATTTAAGAAACCCAATTTGACTAACATAAAAAACCATATTTGACATATTTAAGGACCCCAATTTGACCAACATAAAACCAATGTATGACAGATTTTAGAACTTCAATCTGACCAACATAAAAAACCAATTTGTCATATTTCAGACCCCCAATTTGACCAAGATAAGAAACCATATTTGATACATTTAAGAATCCCAATTTGACCAACACAAGGAACCATATTTGACAGATTTAGGCACTCCAATTTGACCAACATAAATAACCATATTAGACAGATTTAGGCACTCCAATTTGACCAACATACAAAACCATATTTGACAGATTCAAGAAGCCCAATTCGACAAACATAAAAATCAAAATTTGACCAACATAGAAACCAAACGTTAAACAATTTGAAAACTCACATTTGAGCCACTAAAAAACCCAAATTCTACCCATTACTATAGTCACCATTATGCTTGTCTACCGCATGTGTGTATGATGTGTTGTGTGTGGTGTATAGAGCACCCGTACAGCGCGGGCGGCGAGGGCGCGACGGGCTACGAGCTGCGGCAGCTGCAGCAACAGAACGAGCGCCTGCGGGACACGCTCGTCAGGCTGAGGGATCGCAGCGCGCAGGGCCGTACCACCACACTGACTATACGGCTCAAATTGCACTAACATAGAAAGCCAAGTTTAACCAACGTGAAAACACTAATTTCGACAACATACAAAACGATATTTGACAGATTTAAAAACCCCAATTTGACCAACATAAGAAACCATATTTAACATATTTAATGACCCAATTTGACCAACATAAAAAAACCATATTTGACACCCTAATTTGACCAACATAAAAACCATATTTGACATATTTAAGGACCCTAATTTGACCAACATTAAAAACCATATTTGAGAGATTTAAGGACGCCAATTTTACCAACATAATAAACCATATTTGACAGATTTAAGAAGCCCAATTTAACCAACATTAAAACCTAAATTTGACCATTATAGAAACCAACATTTAACCGACTTAAAGACCGACATGTAAGCCACTTGAAAACCCAAATTTAACCCAGAAACATAGTCGAAGTCGTACTTCACTACCGCATGTGTGTATGATGTGTTGTGTGTGGTGTATAGAGCACCCGTACAGCGCGGGCGGCGAGGGCGCGACGGGCTACGAGCTGCGGCAGCTGCAGCAACAGAACGAGCGCCTGCGAGACACGCTCGTCAGGCTGAGGGACCGCAGCGAGCAGGGCCGTACCACCACACTGACTATACCCGGCACATTACATGAATATAGAAACCCTAGTGTGACCAACGTGAAAACACTACTTTCGTCAACATACAAAACGATATTTGACATATTTAAGAACCCCAATTTGACCAACATAAGAAACCATATTTAACATATTTAAGAACCCCAATTTGACCAACATAAGAAACCATATTTGACATATTTAAGAACCCCAATTTGACCAACATAAGAAACCATATTTAACATATTTAAGGACCCTAATTTGACCAACATAACAAACATATTTGACACACTAATTTGACCAACATAAAAATCATATTTGTCATATTTAAGTATCCCAATTTGACCAACATAAGAAACCATATTTGACATGTTTAAGGACCCCAATTTGACCAACATAATAAACCATATTTGACAGATTTAAGAAGCCCAATTTAACCAACATTAAAACCTAAATTTGACCGTTATAGAAACCAACATTTAACCGACTTAAAGACCGAAATGTAAGCCACTTGAAAACCCAAATTCAACCCAGAAACATAGTCAACGTGACGCTTGACCACCGCATGTGTGTATGATGTGTTGTGTGTGGTGTATAGAGCACCCGTACAGCGCGGGCGGCGAGGGCGCGACGGGCTACGAGCTGCGGCAGCTGCAGCAACAGAACGAGCGCCTGCGGGACACGCTCGTCAGGCTGAGGGACCGCAGCGCGCAGGGCCGTACCACCACACTGACTATAAGGCAAACATTACATGGACATAGAGACCCGAGTTTGTCCAACGTGAAAACACCAATTCGATCAACATACAAAACAATATTTGACAGATCTATGAACCCCAATTTGACCAACATATAAATAACCATATTTGACCAACATAAAATGTGACTAAAGACTTTTATTTGAGTCACTCAAAAACGCAAATGATGATCGACTTAAAAACCCAAATTTAATAGGCGCCAAAACCAATATTTAGGTCACTTAAAAACCCATATTTAAGTCACTCTAGACCTCATATTTAAGTGACTTAAAACCCATATTTTAGACACATAAAAGCCCATATTTAAGCCACTCAAAACCACCAATTTAAGTCTCTTAAAACCCATATTTAAGTCACTCCAATGCCCATATTTAAGCGACTTAAATAAAACTCATATTTAAAGTTACTTATAACCCCATGTTTAAGTCACTAAAAACCCATATTCAAGTCACTTAGAAATCCAAATTCTACCCATTACTGTAGTCACAATCACGCTTGACTACCGCATGTGTGTATGATGTGTTGTGTGTGGTGTATAGAGCACCCGTACAGCGCGGGCGGCGAGGGCGCGACGGGCTACGAGCTGCGGCAGCTGCAGCAACAGAACGAGCGCCTGCGAGACACGCTCGTCAGGCTGAGGGGCCGCAGCGAGCAGGGCCGTACCACCACACTGACTATACCCGGCACATTACATGAACATAGAGACCCTAGTGTGACCAACATTAAAACAACAATTTGACCAACATTAAAAATAATGTCAGACAGATTTAAGAACCCAAATTTGACTTACATAACAAACCATATTTGACATATTTAAGAACCCCAATTTGACCAACATAAGAAACCATATTTAACATATTTAAGGACCCCAATTTGACCAATATAAAAAACCATATTTGACACCCTAATTTGACCAACATAAAAACCATATTTGACATATTTAAGGACCCCAATTTGACCAACATAAAAATCCATGCTAGACAGTTTTAAGACGCCCAATTTGACTAATATTAAAACCAATATTTGAAAGATTTAAGAAGCACAATTTGACTAACATAAAAACCAAATTACACAGATTTAAGAAGCCCAATTTGACCAACATAAAAACCTTATTTGACAGATTTAGGAAGGCCAATTTAACCAACATTAAAATACATTTTTGACATATTTAAGAACCCCAATTTGACCAACATAAAAACTCACAATTGACCAACATGAAAACCGCAATCTGATCCACTTAGAGACCCAAATTTTGTCCATAAACATAGTCAACGTGACGCTTGACTACCGCATGTGTGTATGATGTGTTGTGTGTGGTGTATAGAGCACCCGTACAGCGCGGGCGGCGAGGGCGCGACGGGCTACGAGCTGCGGCAGCTGCAGCAACAGAACGAGCGCCTGCGAGACACGCTCGTCAGGCTGAGGGACCGCAGCGAGCAGGGCCGTACCACCACACTGACTATAAGGCAAACATTACATGGATATAGAGACCCGAGTTTGTCCAACGTGAAAACACCAATTCGATCAACATACAAAACAATATTTGACAGATCTATGAACCCCAATTTGACCAACATATAAACAACCATATTTGACCAACATAAAATGTGACTAAAGACTTTTATTTGAGTCACTCAAAAACGCAAATGATGATCGACTTAAAAACCCAAATTTAATAGGCGCCAAAACCAATATTTAGGTCACTTAAAAACCCATATTTACGTCACTCTAGACCTCATATTTAAGTGACTTAAAACCCATATTTTAGACACATAAAAGCCCATATTTAAGCCACTCAAAACCACCAATTTAAGTCTCTTAAAACCCATATTTAAGTCACTCCAATGCCCATATTTAAGCGACTTAAATAAAACTCATATTTAAAGTTACTTATAACCCCATGTTTAAGTCACTAAAAACCCATATTCAAGTCACTTAGAAATCCAAATTCTACCCATTACTGTAGTCACAATCACGCTTGACTACCGCATGTGTGTATGATGTGTTGTGTGTGGTGTATAGAGCACCCGTACAGCGCGGGCGGCGAGGGCGCGACGGGCTACGAGCTGCGGCAGCTGCAGCAACAGAACGAGCGCCTGCGGGACACGCTCGTCAGGCTGAGGGACCGCAGCGAGCAGGGCCGTACCACCACACTGACTATACGGCTCAAATTGCACTAACATAGAAAGCCAAGTTTGACCAACGTGAAAACACCAATTTGACCAACATAAGAAACCATATTTGACAGATTTACGAAGCCCAATTTGACCAACATAAATACTAGTTTGACCAACGTAAAATATCACACTTATGTGACTTAAAAACCTTCATTTGAGTCTCTTTAAAACGCAAATGATGATATACTTAAAAACCCAAATGTAATAGACTTAAAAATCCACATTTAAGTCACTTAAATACCCATATTTAAATCACATAAAACCCTATATTTAGGTCACTTAAAAACCCATATTTAAGTCACTTCATATTTAAGTCGCTAAAAACCGTAATTTAATTTACATATAAACCTTACTTGTACATAACAAAATACCTCAATTTTACCCAAAAACTACTATCAACGTGACGCTTGACTACCGCATGTGTGTATGATGTGTTGTGTGTGGTGTATAGAGCACCCGTACAGCGCGGGCGGCGAGGGCGCGACGGGCTACGAGCTGCGGCAGCTGCAGCAACAGAACGAGCGCCTGCGAGACACGCTCGTCAGGCTGAGGGATCTGAGCGCGCACGACAAACACACCATGCAGAAGATGCAGAAGGTAATGAAATCTTTTTGTTAATGCCCTTACAGTGCGAAATTATTCTCACAAGTGAAAATAGGAAATAGAACAAATTACATACGATCGAACCCGAACCGCATGGGTAAACAAACGCCCCACCGCTCTGCCACTGAGCTATCGATGCACCGGTTGATGAATGCCAAATTTTCTATCTCTTGATGTTTGTCTCCAAGCGACGATCCATAGAAACTATTTGTGACTTTCCTACCTGGTTAGTCCACATTATGAGTGGAATTCTAACCATATGATAAAGCTTGTTTAATCAATCCTTTCGGTCGGTGTATGTCATTTTTTCTATTTCTTATTTTCACTTGTGAGGTAATTAAATGTCTTGTAATTTTCTTTTTATCCACCACGGGAGATTAGAGAATGTTTGTGTTTGTGCAAACCTATGTTGAAAATTTCTCTTAAACTACTGGTCAGATTTTGAAGCGGCTTTCAGTGATGGATTTGGATTTTATTGATGCATTTTTGTAGATAGGTTTTGCACAAACACTTGTTTGCCCAATCAAATGTTTAGTGATAGATAAATATTTAACTGAGGAATACTCTAAGCTCACCTAACTTACACAACTCACGTTCCTCTCTACGTTTCGTAAAGCTATAGGTTACTTTTTATGCAGGTGTAGTATAAAAAACATTTACTGCCAACCGTAAAAAATAATAAGAATTAGATATGGAAAAACATTGCTGCCTAAGATTAATAAAGATAAAAAAAATCCTTCACAATCTTCTTCTGACTGATTCTAACAAATCTTTTCCATCCAGGACATAGAACAGTACAAATCGGAGATAGCCGAACTGAGTCGCACCAAGGAGAAGCTCTCATCCAGAGCAGAGGAGTTGGAAGCCCAGGTGGCTGACCTTCGGGAGCAGGTGGATGCAGCACTCGGCGCCGAGGAGATGGTCGAGCAGCTGGCTGAGAAGAAAATGGCCTTGGAAGACCAGGTAGGCCCAATAAAATTTAAAAAATTACATGCATCGACCGGGGCTCTAACCCGGGCCGCAATACCTTCATCATATGGTCAAAGGTATCATTACATTTTAACCGTCATCCGTCCGTGGGAGTTAAAAATGAGATTCTTTTGTTACTCATCGTTATTTGTTATCCTGAATATTGTTTGTATTATCAGCATAAAGTTACGTGCTGTGTGGTGCACACAGCCCGCCCGAGTCGCGTTTATACTAGGAACTCAAAATTGTTACACAAAAAAGAAAATTTTGCGTTATAATTTTCTCTTTTTTACAATGACTTTATTCATTTATATTCTTAGATTAAATTTTTAATAATGTAAATCCCTACTAAGAAGTAAAAGTTTTGACTTTGACTCTTGACTATCAGGTGGAGCAGCTAAGGCAGGACGTGCAAGAATTGGAAGCCCTGCAGGAAGTTCACGAGCAGCTGGTGGAGTCCAACCGGGAGCTGGAAATGGATCTGAGAGAAGAGCTGGAGATGGCCCATGCTGCCACTAGAGAGGTACCGATTTTCTGCTATTCTTTCTAGGTTTTCTCTGATTTTCTCCCTATTTCTCCAGGTTTTCTCACAATTTCTCCCAATTTTGTCTAAGTTTCTCCCAATTTCTCCAGGTTTTCTACCATTTTCTCCGAGTTGTCTTCGAATTTCTCCAGGTTTTCTCCGATATTTTTTTCATTTTCTCCAGGTTTTCCAGTCTCAGTTTAACCAGATTATCTCATGCTTCCTCCGTTTTTTCTTGATAAAGTCCTGTAGTTGGTAGAATCAAACCGAGAGATGAAGGTGGGTCTAGGGGAAGAATTAGAAATGGCACACACTGCTACCAGAGAGGTAACCATTTCTTCTGATTTCTCGAGGCTTTTTAATGTTATGATGGCGCAGCTAAGACAGGACGTGCAAGAATTAGAAGCCCTGCAGGTAGCACGAGCAGTTGCCAGGCCTATTCTCCTATTTCTCCCAAATTCTCCTAATTTTTTTCCAATATCTAAGGACATTTGCATGTTTTCTCTCAGTTTGTCTAAGTTTTCTCCCAATTTTCTCCGGACTTTCTCTTGTTTTCTCTGGGTTTTCTCCTGCTTACTCCGATTTTTCTCAAAGAAGTCCTTTAGTTGATGGAATCAAACCGAAAGCTAGAAATGGATCAGAGATAAAAATTACAGATGGCCCATGCAGCAAATATATTCTCTATGTTTTCCACGACGGTAGTTTCTTTTCTCTACTTTTCAAGTGAACACAACATAACTTGAGCAATTTCTTCCAGGCGAACCGCGAGCGTGAGGCTGCCCTAGAAACTATAATGGACCGAGATGCGACTATACACAAATTCAGAGAGTTGGTGCAGAAAATGACGGAGCAGTACAATGAAATACGGACACAACTCGACGCGAAACAAGGTACGTTACATATCTGCCTACCCCGCTAGTTATACAGGCGTGTTGAAGCTATAATGGACAGAGATGCGACTATACACAAGTTTAGAGAGTTGGTGCAGAAAATGACGGAGCAGTACAATGAGATACGGACACAACTCGACGCCAAACAAGGTACGTACATGTCTGCCTACCCCGCTAGTAATACAGGCGTGTTGAAGCTACAATGGATGGTTAGAGACACAAGTTCAGAGAGTTGGTGCAGCAAATGACTGAACAGTACAATGAAATACGGACACAACTCGACGCCAAACAAGGTACGTACATATCTGCCTGTTGCGGTATGCCATGTTAGCATACCGGATGATTGCTGATTTGCTGATGGATCGTTGCAGAATGAAAGGCTTGACTCCATATCAGAAGGCTGTAATTTACTTTTGATTTTCGTATTACATAGTTGATGTGTGTGAAAGAGACGACTGGCGAGCGGGGCTCGTCGCCGCCGCGACTCTATACAAAACTGCTGTCAATGTACAACGTGCCTAGGTCCCTGCATGCCTACCCCGCTAGCTATACAGGCGTGCTGAATCTATAATAGATAGAGATGCGACTATACTATATATTTCTGAAATCGTCTCGTGTTGCTCTTGTATTTGATACCCTACATGATAGTGTGTGCGTGTGTGTGTGCTATACAAAAAACGAAAGCCCGCCATCTTAAAATCTAGTGGACGTAATTTTCATTTCCTCGGATTGATTATCATCCATCACTGAGCTTCGAGCATCTTCCGTCCCGTTCCGGCCCCGGGGGAGTTCGTATAGTTACTTTACTCTATACAAATATTTCTGTCGTTTTTTGCGGGGGGAGAGGTAAAGCTGTCAAATCAAGCTAGTGTTGGAATCGACAATATCGATACTTGACCTTTCGATTAATTACAACCGTCTACTCAAAATTGTGTCATATAATTGCATTTTCAAAAGTAACTTAGTTCACAAGAATAGGATTTTTAGCAAACCGAAATATTGGCGCAATAACATCATTTTAAATATTGCATAAGGTACCCTAAATATTACATGTCAGCCGATGTGGCGCAGTGGTTAGTATGACTGCCTGCCACGCAAAGGTTCCGGGTTCAATTCCCGGTGGGGTCACTCACAAAGTTGATTTTTACCACTTTGTGAATTTGTTCCCAGTCTGGAGAAACATTGCAGGCTAAACCACCTGATTGTCCGCAAGTAAGATGGTTCCGTGCTTCGGATGGGCACGACAAGCCGTCGGTCCCAGTTGCTGTCTATGATGGCGGTCGTTACACAACCATGTCAGAGGCCTGCTACTGCAGTAGGCGGTTGAAAAACTCTGACACCAGGGTTCATCGGGTCGTTAAACGACTCGGTGTCCCACACGAAGAGAGAGAGAGACCAAAATATTAATTTATTTCTCCAAAGACCAGATAATACAATTATGTAGGTACAATCAATGCAATACCTAGGTACTATTTACTGATAATTAAGTATCAAGGATATTATGTAAGGGAATTTACTAAAAAATCACCTATACAACAAATCATATCCCGATGACGTAGTGGTTAGTACCCCTGTCTTCTACGCTGAGGCTCGTGGGTGGAAATCGATTCCACCGGACACAAATATTTGTAAAGTAAATTTTCAAATATTCGTGTTTTGTCTGAGCACTCTGCCTGATAAAGGACCACCGACTGGACCGAAACGGTCGTGAAATCGCGATGTAATAAGAAGTAGGTAAGTGCGAAATCCTTTTTATATACATAATAATTAAAGTTAAAATGTCGCACTTAAGTTTAACCAATTTATAGCACACCAAGTCGTCCAATGACCTGACGAACTCTGGTGCCAGAGTTTGTCAACCACCTACTGCAGGTCTCTGACATGGTTGTGTAACGACAGCCGTCTAAGTGACCATAGACAGCAACCGGGAGCGACGGCTGAACATGGCTCCAAAGCACGGAACCATCTTGCTTCTCGGACAATCAGGTGGTTTAGCCTGTGTGGTGTTCTGACCAGTCTAGGAACATATTCACAAAGTGATAAATATCAACTTTGTGAGCGAAAGGAATTGAACCCGGAACTTTCTGCGTCGCAGGCAGTCGGACTAGCCACTGCGAAACATCGGCTGATAGCCGATGTCACCCGATCAGCTGAGACTGATATTAATTTTAAATGAAACTCGAACAAAATCAGGTTTTCCCAAAATTCATTGTAAAAGTTGTTCAATTTCATAATCTGATCATGCCTGCAAAGTTTTCGGTACAGACCGTCTTTACATTATATAGATTTGAAACTACGGCGATAGAAAAAGTATCGACGTTTTGTATTAGTTGACTCACTGCACTAGCTTGGGTTCAGTGTGGCTCGATACTTCAAGTTAAAATTATCGTTTTTTCATTAAATATCGACTGGAAATGAACATCATTGAATAAGTAGAACAATCCCAAACTAACATTCTAATCTTACTTAGCAAGCTATTTACTGTTAATAAAGGCATCGGTAAACTAAGATCGTTAATTGTTACCCATTTTGTGGTGGAATATTATAATCTTCATTTGAAAAATAAACGATACTATGATGAACACTATTGTTCGACACAAAATAATAACAAAAGCAACAAAATACAATTATTTTATTATAGATCCACCTAAAAAAAACTCCAAATCAGTCATTTTGTACGACTTACTGGCAACACTTATGTACAATTTTCAATCGCTTATTTTATATATTATTTAGTGATATTGTACTGGAGGAATACTTTCAGATGAAAAGTGATATTGTTCTGTTGTAAATTGGTATTTTTACATATTTTTTTAGGCGTTATTAGCTCTACAATTCCGCTTTTTATCGGAGCTCATTTGACATGCGCGACTGGAATCGTTCTAGGAAATAATCTGACAGCAACTGGTTTTTGTAGTAAGGTAAGCCCGCGTGGGCAAAGGCCGTGACAGAGGGGAAGTGCTTCGTATAGCGTCTCCCTACCCCAGCTTTCCTCCAAGTCACTGAGCAAGTGACATAAACTGTGCCTAGTCGGCTAATAAAGCTTTTTTTACCCGACTGCCTCAGAAGGAGGGTTATGTTTTTCGAAAGTATGTATGTATGTATGTGGACAAGAAAATTCTTTTTCACGGGCTACAGCCCAAACGGATAGTTGGATTTTGACATATGAGGTGTCGTTAGATTCGTCTCAACAGCGCGAGTGACACTGGCTATATTAAAAAATTTTAAATTCAAGATGGCGGATTTTTATCGCAAAATACAATTTTGTAATTATACCGCAGTCGGGTTTTTTTTATTACATCATCTTTTTACACACTTTATTTTGTTCCAGGGTCTCCAGCGTTATCAGAACAGTCTGAATCAACACCGGAGCCAGTGCCGCGCACTTCGCCCCCTGTCGCCATCGAGTCGCTAGTTCACGCGTCCAGGGCCTCCACGCGCTCTATAGACCTGCAGGTAAGGACCCCAGCACTATCAGAGCAGTTCGAATGGCCCCCTGTCGCCATCGAGTCGCTAGTTCACGCGTCCAGGGCCTCCACGCGCTCTATAGACCTGCAGGTAAGGGCCCCAGCACTATCAGAGCAGTTCGAATGGCCCCCTGTCGCCATCGAGTCGCTAGTTCACGCGTCCAGGGCCTCCACGCGCTCTATAGACCTGCAGGTAAGGACCCCAGCACTATCAGAGCAGTTCGAATGGCCCCCTGTCGCCATCGAGTCGCTAGTTCACGCGTCCAGGGCCTCCACACGCTCTATAGACCTGCAGGTAAGGACCCCAGCACTATCAGAGCGGTCTGAATCAACTCCGGAGCCAGTGCCGCGCACTTCGCCTCCTGTCGCCATCGAGTCGCTAGTTCACGCGTCCAGGGCCTCCACGCGCTCTATAGACCTGCAGGTAAGGGCCCCAGCACTATCAGAGCAGTTCGAATGGCCCCCTGTCGCCATCGAGTCGCTAGTTCACGCGTCCAGGGCCTCCACGCGCTCTATAGACCTGCAGGTAAGGACCCCAGCACTATCAGAGCAGTTCGAATGGCCCCCTGTCGCCATCGAGTCGCTAGTTCACGCGTCCAGGGCCTCCACACGCTCTATAGACCTGCAGGTAAGGACCCCAGCACTATCAGAGCGGTCTGAATCAACTCCGGAGCCAGTGCCGCGCACTTCGCCTCCTGTCGCCATCGAGTCGCTAGTTCACGCGTCCAGGGCCTCCACACGCTCTATAGACCTGCAGGTAAGGACCCCAGCACTATCAGAGCAGTTCGAATGGCCCCCTGTCGCCATCGAGTCGCTAGTTCACGCGTCCAGGGCCTCCACCCGCTCCATCGACCTGCAGGTAAGGAAAGAGGAATGAAGAAAAGCATAGATGGATCAAGTAGAAATTCAATAATATTAATTATCCCTTGCGGGGTCGAATTTTTAATTGTTTTCACTAAAATGACAGATGCCGACAAAATAATGATACCAACTCCATATTACTAGTGACGTACTTCAGTTCGAATTTTAAGGTCAGGAGAGCTGATTCATTCAAATCTCATACTCAAGTCACTCACATTTATTTATTACGTACGGGAGACCTAATTTATTTATTTTTATATTTTGAAGAAAAGTTTCTAATAAATGTTATTCAGTTTTGTGAGAAGAACACGTCCTTAAAATTATTTTACTAATATTGTAACCAAATATATTTAGTGATTTAATAACTATGAACTATGTCACTAGATGTGTGAGTGATTTGATTAAATCTTTTTAGCACATCACTATTTATTTTTCCCAAAAAAGCGGCCACCCAACAAACGTCATTTTAGTGAATACAATCAGAAATTCGACTATACATGTAAATAATAAATAATAAATAAATAAATCATTTATTTTCTTTCACAAAGGTACTGTTACAGGTTTACATAAGAGTACTTAATATTATGTTGATGTGATGACATTATGCCTTTGTGAAAGACTGGTGTTCGAACTAGGAGGTCCCGTATTACGAATCACCAGGCTCTCACCCCAATTTATTAAAGTATTTAATAAGTACTAGTATTTTGACAAAAGTAACGAACCCTTGTAAAACAGAACTTATAACATAACCTAGTATGTAAAATGAATACAAAAAAAAAGAGTGATCAGCAATATGTGCAAACCTCACCATGATAGTATCAACTACCAATTCAAATTCAAACTCTTGCCCTGCGAGTATTTCATCTTGGGATCGGTTATATTTATACCACAAAAATTTGAGCAGCAGCACAAGACGTATACATATTATACAGTACAATACATGTTTATCTTATTATTAAGGTACTTTTACAGGTTTACAAAAGAGTACTTAATATTATGTTGATGTGATAACAATATGCCTTTGTGAAAGACTGGTGTTCGAACTAGGAGGTCCCGTATTACGAATCACCAGGCTCTCACCCCAATTTATTAAAGTATTTAGTAAGTACTAGTATTTTGACAAAAGTAACGAACTCTTGTAAAACAGAACTTATAACATAACCTAGTATGTAAAAATGAATACAAAAAAAGAGTAATCAGCAATATGTGCAAACCTCACAATGATAGTATCAACTACCAATTCAAACTCAAACTCTTGCCCTGCGAGTATTTCATCTTGGGATTGGTTATATTTATACCACAAGAATTTGAGCAGCAGCACAAGACGTATACATATTATACAGTACAATACAAGTTTATCCATACGTAAGGAGTAACAATTTGCGTTGCAATAAAATCTTAAAAGAAGTGTATTCAAGCCGTTTATATGTTTCTTAATTTATTTGTTACATCTCAGTCAAATTGAAAGTGTAGTTCAACAATTTCTAGCCCTACGATAAGTTAATAGTTATCTTGGGATCGGGTCATACCACTAGAAATTGAGCTAGCAAATCTTTTCAAGTAGACTTTCTGCAGCAGAATAGTCTAAAGTTTTGAGCCAACATACTATCTTATTTTTTGCTTGATAATTCGACGCAGATAAAAGATTGCTAATTGCCTTAATACATCTATTATAGATACGAGGAGCAATGTTTTCATAATGCCTTCTAGCAAACTCGCTTTTTATTTTGCGTAGTGGGCACCTAAAAACGCGCTTATCTAGCCCACTTAGTGTTGGAATAGTAAGTCTATGATATCTTCTTAAACATTGTAAAATAAATATCCTTCGCACACTGAGCACATCAGCCTCAAGATAAACCAGAGTCGAGGGGTACCTAAAGGGCAAGGACAGGATCACCTTCAAGACTGCACGCTGTGCAACCTCCAATTCGAGCATATGTGTTTTGTACCCCAAGCATCAATACCATAGCTTAAGATACATTCGCACATTGCTTTGTAGACCTGGATTAAGGTTATGCGATAGACATGGGAAAGATATAGATTGATGATATTCTAAGCCGGCACCATACAGCATAACCAACAACTTGAAATAAGCATTGTAATTTGTTTTCAGTTGCGCGCTCTGGAGCTGAGCCAAGCGCGGGCGCGCGCTGAGATGCTCGCCGCATGTCTGCCCGACCACTTCATGGTGTCCGGCGGTAAGTATAAACCTTAATGTCTCTCTCACTCTCTCTTCGTGTGGGACACCGAGTCGTTCAACGACCCAATGAACCCTGGTGTCAGAGTTTTTCAACAGCCTACTGCAAGTAGCAGTAGATAGATACTACGATCGAAATAATGCTACCGAATTTCGGCGGCTGAATTGCGTTCCGTCAGTTTTCAGAATTTCCGTTTTATACGATGAAGAGAAATACTCCTTTTCCTAAATCAATAAGTCGTTGCTCGGTGCTCGACTGTGGAATATCTCCTGAGGATAGTCTGTGAAGGAGCGAAACACGTGTAGATTGTAAACTGGTATAGTCTGATTTTTATTCAGATGGACTCAACTGACAGCTAAGAATGACCTATTTTTTTTTAAATGTTGCAATCATTTGTCTAGTGTTGTGGTTTGACTCATTCATTTGATTCTTTGAACTTTAGTGACATGATTCCTCGATGTATTTGTTTTCGTTAATAAATAGCTTAATAAATACTTGCGTATTTGTTACGCATCTTTATTTTACGTAAAAGAGTTTATCTACACTCAGTTCGTAATATTCGTTTTACAGAATCGAAAGTACGAACGTAATGAACTGCATTACGAGTATACAGCCTTTAAAAAAAACCTTTCATACTACTGGCAGCTACATAAAGTAACTCGATTTCTAGTATTTGAAAAAAAATTAAACGAATTGACCCGCGTACCAAATTGTAATTTGTTCCAATTTGACACTGGCCATCAGTAAGTCGAATGAAAAAAAAAACACGTGTCACCCGCGGCGGGACGACATTTGAAATTATGAGGACTTATTTATTTTTAAATCTTTGCTTCAAATCATTTTTCGAATTAAAATTCACCGATAAATGCTATTTAATTCTGAAAGTTGTTCAGTTTTTATGAGCTTCCATTTTAACGTTTAGTTAAAAAGTTACTTATGTACAAAAGTCGTTCAGTTGGTGGTTCAGTAGATAGGCTTGCAATCGCCATAGTGCAGTGCGGAGGTTTGAATTATTTTCATAGTTTTTCTTGTAGAGTGTAGATAAAATAGTGTATGCAACTGCAAATAATTAGGCTTTAGAATGCTCGTGTCAAACTATGATAAACAGACACTCTCATCCTAAAGCCTCTCATTATTAGGCAGTTGCATAAACTACTATTACATTACGCGTATATTTTATATTTATATAAGACTATTTTAATATCAGGAAAATAAACTGCATGTGTTGCTCTGTAAATAAAGAAACTTTATTATTTGTCGTTCATACAAAAACAAAATAACTTAAACACTACTCTCCACACTCAACACTTGCCTGTAAATAAAGAAACAACATTCAAAGTTTATTTATCCACTAAAACAATTATTTTTCATTTTATAAATTTTCGTTCAACACCATTATTATTGACATCATCAAAATCCGTGTCAAGTCTTAGAATGACGTTTCTATGACCTGTGCCGCCATATCAGCCAGACCTATCACCAAAGAGAGTAATACCTGAGTATTCACTCTCTTTACATCTCCCCCCCAAAAGAAGAAAATTTTTCTGAAATTTTCTTTTAGTATCCAATTCGAACAATTGAGTATTCACTCTCTTTACATTTATACGCATAATTTTTTTCTTATTTTATGAAAATAAAATTATAAAATTAAATTGTTTGTGCAACTACTTGTAAATTTGTTTCAACTATCTTTTTCAAGGTAAAGGTTGCCTGGAAGAGATCGCTGCAACTGCAAGCGATAAGGCTGCCTTTGCTTATTTCTAGCTGTAAGTTTTCTGTATTGTTGTTTTAATCATTTGTGGTGTATGTTCTATCTATCTATAAAAACATCTGGTTGATTTGAATTTTTCCCCAGTCAAAGTCTGAGTTACGACCAAAGTTACTACATGGCTGCGTTCTCCTTAGGTGTAAGGAGGTCTGATGTCAAGTCATTATCGATTTTTCCGTAAGAAGAAGTTTATACTGTAACGTTTACCTATAAGGTAAACAATCTTTACAAGTTACTATGCTAGTGAACCTGGTGAATAAATAAATTCAAATCCTCTGACAATAACGACAAAAACGTAATGTGGTCGGTCGTCAGACAGGAAATAAATATGAAGTTAGTTTGTTTGTTTTTACAAAATAGTAAGTTTGTCTTTTAGAACAATTAATTAATGAAAATTGAAATTAATTAAATTTATTTTCAAAAAGATTCAATCACAATCTTTGAATCACATAACTTAATCATTTGGGTACAACACTATTTTTTTACCATTTTTAAATACAATAACGTGGCAACCCACCAAATGTCAGTTCAGTCCATCTGAATAAAAATCAGACTATAGTTGTGGTGTTGGTTAGGTGCATCGCTAGTACATTTGCATTAAGTTGCGGTCGTACGTGTGGTTCACCCAGCAGCATAACTTGCTATCATGAATGCGGAAGAAGCTAAATATATTTCTGTCACTTTCATCAAAATGGACTTCTGAAAAGTAACGCCTGATACGATTAGTTACCTTAAGAGGCTACTATACCGAGCTGAAAGATCGTGAGCTGTCAGTTGATAAAAATATTTCTATCTCATTTATGCATCCGACCCGTCCCGCAGCCGTAAAAGAGACAGTTATAGCTCGCTACCGGAAAATTTGCGTTTTGGGTTTACCAGGTTCCCCGTTCGAAATCGCCACCAAATTTGTTGATAGTGGCGTTATTTTGCTGCTAATAAAATATTCTATGCCCGTATCATTTGTTTTGCTGAAATTATTGCCATATTTAGAAGATACCAAGGCGTAAACTTGGTGATAATTTCAGAGCATTTTGCCACAGCCATATCTTTTTTTAAATGCATTATTACAACCAGAAAAAGAATATGGAGCATAGATCTAGTCCAGAAGAGTTACCGTGCCAAAAATTGAAACGATCGGTTGCGAATTGGCAGAGGGATACGTTGAAAGCGTTTGTATGAAAAATAATGACTATAGATCCCTCTTAATAATATTTTGTCTACCTGCAGGTGACCACGACGCCATTCTTCTGATCTTACTGCTGCAGCGGCTCAACACCAAGGCTGATATTATTCTCGGACAAATCAGAGAGAGGTTGGTACTTTTTACCCGACTGCCTCAGAAGGAGGGTTATGATTCAAGATTCAAAACTTTTATTTCCAAGTAGATTCACAAAGAATACTTTTAGAATGTCAATATTAAACAAATCAAATATAATAAAAGTAGGTACATATAAAATTCAAATTATGATTAAGACGAAGTTACAATTGATTATGACAATTTTATACTCCTTGTAAGTCCTGATTTGGTATTCAAAACAAGTGCGTGTTTCTTGTGCTGCGCTGGAATTTCAGAAGTCCACGCATTTTTGTCATTAATATAATCATCTAACTTATAATAAGCTTTATAACATAAAGTTTTCTTAATAACAGACTTAAATTTACTTTCTGATAGACTTAATATATCTTCCGGTATTTTGTTATAGTATCGTATACTTAGACCTTGAAATGAAGTCCTAACTTTGGTTAGTCTAAACTTAGGTTGATCTAATTCATTTCTACTCCTTGTATTGCGGTTATGCCTTTCATAATTTCTAGTGAAAGTATTTATATTCTTTCTGACGTACATGATATTTTCGTAAATATATTGGCATGGTACGGTCAAAATATTAATTTCTTTAAACAGTTCTCTAAGGGAGTCACGACTGCAAAGTTTATAAATTGCTCTAATGGCCCTTTTTTGAAGTACAAAAATTGTTTCAATATCAGCGGCGCGACCCCACAACAAAATTCCATAGGACATAATATGTATTTCGACAGTAGGCTATGTCTGTGGGTTTGTACGTATAAATTATTTTTCACTGAATACAGCCCAAAAGGCTGGGCAAAGGTTAACATGTGTGGTGCCTTTAGATTCGTCTCAGCAGCGCGAGTGGCATTTTATTGAATGGTGGAATTTAAACGAAAATTCATTTTCTTACTCGCTCTTGACGTATGTCACAGTTACGGGGTTAGCCTAAAAATTCACCAACTATAGTACGACAACTATAAGATATTTTAACGGGTTTTTACTCACGGTAGGGTTATTTCGATCAACCAAATATTTCAGCGATGTAACCAGTACGCAAACTTTGCAGAGTGTTTCTACTCGTGATTATGATAAATTTTTACTATGGGACCACATGAGAATTCGAAAAAAAAATGGATGTTCTATAGAAAAATTCTTAACCTACTCGGCAAAAATGTATGGAACACCCAAAATATTTTGTAGATTTCTCAGGTAGCCCCATAGTAAAAGTTGTTCAGAATCACAAGTAAAAACATCCTGCAAAGTTTGCGCACTGACAAAAAAATAACCCTGTATAATGTCGCTTTTTAATTTACTAGTCGGCCATTGTTTATACAGGTTCCCAGCGGTGAACGTGTGGGACCGCGAAGTGGTTACCAAGACTCATACAGCCGTGCAATACAGCTTCCGGTGCCAACTAGAGTACCAGCTACATATGATACAGGTAACCTATATCAATACATAGTATAAAATGATGTCGCTTTTTGCGTTTCTCTGCGTATCTGTCGTGGAATTCACTTACTCCTCCTAAATCACACAACGGATTTGATGCTCCAAGAGGAAGGTTTATATGTCTAACTGTTTATATGAAAATCTGTTGAAGCGGGTGAAACCGCTAATCGACCGCTAGTATCTAATAAACGGGATCTTTCTTGGAAACGACTTCAACAATTTTCACGAAAAATCGTGTGATTCAGGAGCCGCAACTCAATCTAGTAAGATATTTTTTTCATAATAACGTTTTAAAATCTGTTAATTATGAATTGTTTGTCTACTCACAATGCCGTCTGAGGAAACGTCAAAAAAATTAAGCGATTTCGTTACTTCGGTATACAGGGAGTAACAGAAAGGGTATAACAAGCCGAAAGAAGGTCAAGGTACTCATGAAACTTAACAACTTTCCCTATGGAACATGGGTCAAAATATGAAAAAAAAAATAGACTTCCCATAGTAATCAATCAGTTGATCGGCAATTTTGTATGGGAGGACCAATTTTTTTTCTTCATATTTCGACCCATGTTCCATAGGGAAAGTTGTTCAGTTTCATGAGTACCTTGACATCCTTTCGGCTTGTTATACCCTTTCTGTTACTCCCGGTATAAAAGTACAAAGCGCGAAAGTCTTTAACACATTTTCGTTTTTGCCTCCAGTGTATCGTGTGCATGTGGATAGAAGCGTTGGACACTTGCAACTGTGACATTCTGCTTCGGGCCGCTTCGGCGCTTCCTGACGCGTTGACACAAGAGCGGGCGCTCGACTCGTGCGCGCAACTACTCAAGACTAACGAACTGGACGAGAATACTTCACAAGATGGTAAGTGACATTCTGCTTCGGGCCGCTTCGGCGCTTCCTGACGCGTTGACACAAGAGCGGGCGCTCGACTCGTGCGCGCAACTACTCAAGACCAACGAACTGGACGAGAACACATCACAAGATGGTAAGTGACAGTAATAGTTGATTGTGACATTCTGCTTCGGGCCGCTTCGGCGCTTCAAGACTAACGAACTGGACGAGAATACATCACAAGATGGTAAGTGACAGTAATAGTACCTGGTTCAAAAAAGAAGGGGACCCGAAATGGCAAAATTATTGTTGACATCTTGCTCAAATGCCATGTAATATGAAAAAGACTTGACTTGTGAACCAGGTTGGTTATAGTTGATTATGAAATTCTGCTTTCGGGCAGCTTCGGCGCACAACTACTCAAGACTATCGAACTTGATGAAAATACATCACAAGATGGTAAGTGACAGTAAAAGTGTTTAAATACGCAATAGACTAAGTTGGATTAGGTTGACAAAATATGACAGCATTATACCTGCTTATTATAGCATAGGACCGGCATTCGAATAGGCCATATTTGACAGCTGTCAGGCCCATACTAGAATATATGTCAACGAAGAAAATTAGACCTTATGTCATAGCATTAACATGATTTTGACAGCTATCAAATGTGGCCTTGTCGACAATATAGCAAAGCAATGTCTATGGTTTAGAATCTGCTAAAAATGCTCATTGCTTGTATCAGAAAGAGTTAAATGAATATACATCACAAGATGGTAAGTGACAGTAATAGTTGATTGTGACATTCTGCTTCGGGCCGCTTCGGCGCTTCCTGACGCGTTGACACAAGAGCGGGCGCTCGACTCGTGCGCGCAACTACTCAAGACTAACGAACTGGACGAGAATACTTCACAAGATGGTAAGTGACATTCTGCTTCGGGCCGCTTCGGCGCTTCCTGACGCGTTGACACAAGAGCGGGCGCTCGACTCGTGCGCGCAACTACTCAAGACCAACGAACTGGACGAGAACACATCACAAGATGGTAAGTGACAGTAATAGTTGATTGTGACATTCTGCTTCGGGCCGCTTCGGCGCTTCAAGACTAACGAACTGGACGAGAATACATCACAAGATGGTAAGTGACAGTAGCCGTGTGGTGCCGGCAAAGTAGAATAGCATCTTCCCGTGGGGTTAGTAAGAGGCGACCGAGAGATAAACCCAACCCAAACAGCCAGGGCCAACCGTATGGTGGCGGTTTATCTACCACAAAAGCATTCGGGTTGACGTCTGGTAGGTGGCCGGTCGTAAAGTTAAGCCAAATCAATTGCAACACGATTTTGTGTTCAACAAAACGTGTTGCGCCGACCCCAAGTAATTGGGATAGGAGCAGGAAGATGATGATGATGATGGTAAGTGACAGTAACAGTTGATTGTGACATTTTGCTTCGGGCCGCTTCGGCGCGCAACTACTCCAGACTAACGAACTGGACGAGAATACATCACAAGATGGTAAGTGACATTCTGCTTCGGGCCGCTTCGGCGCACAACTACTCAAGACTAACGAACTGGACGAGAATACATCGCAAGATGGTAAGAGACAGTAATAGTTGATTGTGACGTTTTGCTTCGGACACTTGTGTTCTAGGTCTAATTTACTCATCCCAAATAATTGTGTTAAACTGTATGATGAAGATATTTAACCGTAGGCATTTCAACGACTTACATGGTTAATGAAATATAAGTAATTTAATATTATTTTACTTCATACTGTTTTATCGATATAATAGGTCTTAGTCGAGATTTTTCTTATCGACTGCAATATTTGCAGTGTGCAACTGGCAAGACTCAAAACTGTCACAGTGCTCTCTCGACTTTCGAAATGAACTATGTATACAGGGTGTTAGGGACGGTGTACCGAAAACTTTGCAGGCATGATCAGACCATCAAACTGAACAACTTTTACAATGGAGCCAATGGTTGGAAATGAAAAAAAAAATCCGACCTCCCATACAAAATTCACGATCAGCTGACTGACTTTGTATGGGAGGTCGTATTTTTTTTTCATTTACCCACCATTGGCCCATAGTAAAAGTTGTTCAGTTTCATAGTCTGAACACGCCTGCAAAGTTTTCGTTACACCGTCCCTAACACCCCGTATACCTGTTTACCCTCATTCTTCGGCGTGTTTTCGGAACACTTTCGTCACTATCGGTCGGTATTCACTCAAAAGTCATCTCGACATTTTAATTTGAATTTTGCAGGTCTGGAACGCTGCTGGAGCTACCTGTCAGCGATGTGGTCAGCTCTGAACCTGTCATCTGTGAGCACTGCGGGCGTGTCGCGCGGCGCGGTGCTTCACGCCAGCACAGCTTTAGACGCGCTAGCCAGGGCCACGCATGCTGACGCTACTGCACTCACACAGATACTGCAGGTGAGATAGACAATACATACATACATACAGCTGGAGCTACCTTATGGCGATGTGGTCAGCTGTCAACCTGTCATCTGTGAGCACTGCGGGCGTGTCGCGCGGCGCGGTGCTTCACGCCAGCACAGCTTTAGACGCGCTAGCCAGGGCCACGCATGCTGACGCTACCGCACTTACACAGATACTGCAGGTGAGATAGACAATACATACATACATACAGCTGGAGCTACCTTATGGCGATGTGGTCAGCTGTCAACCTGTCATCTGTGAGCACTGCGGGCGTGTCGCGCGGCGCGGTGCTTCACGCCAGCACAGCTTTAGACGCGCTAGCCAGGGCCACGCATGCTGACGCTACCGCACTTACACAGATACTGCAGGTATAGTCCATTCCTTAGACTGTATACCTATATAAGCAAGCTATAGAGTGCGCGTAAGTTCCTACGCCTTATTGTCAAAGCGTAAGCATTGTCTCCATATATATAATAATAATATTATATTTTATTTTCAGGCATTAGTCCCGTAGTTTACAAAAACACGACAATGAAATAAAATAAAATACATTCAAAAATACAGATAAAATAAAAATTTAAAAATGTCATGACGTCTAAAGTAAAATTAAGTAAAATATAAAATCGATATAAAATAAAATTAAAACAAATTATAAATAATGTTACTAAAATTTTCATCATAAATATAAAAACTGTGGTAGATAATACAGACGTCAAATGTACGAGAAGTTATAGAGGTTCAATAGTGCTGTCACTGGCGTTTTGCTACTGATAGACAGAGAGGTTGTTTGCAGACTACTCCAAACCGTTCTATCTTTTTAGGCGCACTCTATAACTTGCTTATAAATACTCTAAGGACACTGATGTCTCTGTAATAGATAGGTAGATAGGTATAGTCCATTCGCAATCATAGTGTCATGAAATGACATGACCAGCCTAAGCGGGTGGGAGGCCAAGTTAGGCTGGTCGCAATACTTAGATATTATTATATTTCTGCTTTTAAAATGACGTCTGATCTTCATTTGTTGATTGACGCAAAATATTTGCTGCACGTTTTGTGATGACATTTTCGATTGCATATTCTTTTAAGCGCATTAAGGCGGGTATTCATTGGGGACAGAATCTCATACGCTTTGAATCTTAGGTATAAAATATTCCCTAACAATGTTCCTGAAAAGTTCTCAATGAAGACGCACCCTCGCTGGGAAATTTGTTTCGAAACATTGTTTATATTGATTCTTTATTGGGAACATTTATTTTGGAACTTTTGTATTTGATACAATGTTCCGAAACTTTGTTCCTAATAAAAAAACCCGCCTTTACATGCACCCCGTTTTGGGATTTTCTCTATACTCAAAACAAAATAAAAAACAATGTAATATAAATGAAAAAACAAACTAAAACACAGGCGGGCCGATTACTAGGATAGCAATTTTTTCTAGGCAACCTTTGTGATTATTGATAATGCTATAATAACCCAAGTCTTCTGACAAGCCGGGTCCGCTTGTTTACCGCTACACTACGGTGGCTCTAACCCAGGCGGCAAAATTGTGAACCCCCCGGGCGGCGAAATTGTGAACCACTTGCTTCCTTCATTTATTTTTTGTTACTTGACTGACTACTTAATTGTATTGTGTTCGCAGGCGTCAGACCAGAGCTTGGAGCTGGGGCAGCTCCACGAGCACATCCGGTCCACCAGCGCCCACCTGCAGCACCAGCTGAAGAGCGTCCGCCGCAGGCTGCCTCCTGGAGTCAGGCTGGAGGCTCTACTGGACCCACAGGTGAGGACCAGGAGTTCAGGAGCTGGGGCAGCTCCACGAGCACATCCGGTCCACCAGCGCCCACCTGCAGCACCAGCTGAAGAGCTGGAGTCAGGCTGGAGGCTCTACTGGACCCACAGGTGAGGACCAGGAGTTCAGGAGCTGGGGCAGCTCCACGAGCACATCCGGTCCACCAGCGCCCACCTGCAGCACCAGCTGAAGAGCTGGAGTCAGGCTGGAGGCTCTACTGGACCCACAGGTGAGGACCAGGAGTTCAGGAGCTGGGGCAGCCCACGAGCACATCCGGTCCACCAGCGCCCACCTGCAGCACCAGCTGAAGAGCTGGAGTCAGGCTGGAGGCTCTACTGGACCCACAGGTGAGGACCAGGAGTTCAGGAGCTGGGGCAGCTCCACGAGCACATCCGGTCCACCAGCGCCCACCTGCAGCACCAGCTGAAGAGCTGGAGTCAGGCTGGAGGCTCTACTGGACCCACAGGTGAGGACCAGGAGTTCAGGAGCTGGGGCAGCTCCACGAGCACATCCGGTCCACCAGCGCCCACCTGCAGCACCAGCTGAAGAGCTGGAGTCAGGCTGGAGGCTCTACTGGACCCACAGGTGAGGACATGTTGAAGGAGGGTTATGCTCCTGTTAGGAGATAATGCCCATAGCCAAAGGTAGACATGACATGACATGTAAAACAAAAGTGGTTCACACATACTCGTGTTGTGACACAGAAAAAGTTCTGTCAATGTTGTGCACGATATTAGGGTTACATTACATTTAATTAGGTACAAATCTCTTGAGGGTGTAATATACTCACAAAACTGAACAACTTTTGCTTGGAACTTATCTTCAAAATATGAAACAAAAATTTGGACCTCCCATACAAAAATGCTGAAAAAGTGTGTCACTTAGTATGGGAGGCCCAAATTTTTTTTTCATATTTCGAAGTAAAGTTTCTAACAAAAGTTGTTCAGTTTTGTGGGTAGATTACACCCTCAACAGATTTGTACTTAATTAAATGTAACCGTATATAGTAACTCTGTTTTATTCTCATCTATTTATTTATTTAGCATTTAATATTCGACGCGCTTACTCTAGTATGGGCCACCATACTACTTTAGTTCTTCACATACTTCCATACAGTCCTAAAACGCGGTATCGAAGTGTTTCCGCCTATCGCTATACAGGGTTATTTTTTAGTCAGTGCGCAAACTTTGCAGGATTTTTCTACTCGTGATTCTAAACAAATTTTACTATGGGACGACCTGTAAAATAAAAAACAAAATTGGGTTTTCCATACATTTTTGCCGAGTAGGTATATATTTTTCTATGGAACATCCAAATTTCTTTTTGCTAATTCGCAGTTGGCCCCATAGTAAAAATTTATCAAAATGACGAGTAGAAACACCCTGCAAAGTTTGCGCACTGACTAAAAAATACCGATAGAGGAAACACAGAAGTGATAAGGAACAATTTTATAAATACGTAATGCGTAATTAGATGATTAACGTGGGGGTGTCTATGTGAGTATAGAGACGTTTCCTAGAAGCCGGCTCTCTGGATTGGCGACAGCCAATACTTACTATGTGCCATTACCAGGCAGTAACTTGAATTGTATTTTCAGTTGGTGGATCGTCTGCGCGGGGACTGCGCGAGCACGCTGCACCGCTGCGCGCGCGCCGTATCGCTGTGCGCGCGCGCAGCGTCTGCCTGCGCCGCTACCGCCGGGGAGAGGGGCGACGGCGCGCCTCTACCGCACTCTGGTAAGTCATACTGTCAGCTTGTAGACAGACTGCGCGGCGTCTGCCTGCGCCGCCACCGCCGGGGAGAGGGGCGACGGCGCGCCTCTACCGCACTCTGGTAAGTCATACTGTCAGCTTGTAGACAGACTGCGCGGCGTCTGCCTGCGCCGCTACCGCCGGGAGGGGCGACGGCGCGCCTCTACCGCACTCTGGTAAGTCATACTGTCAGCTTGTAGACAGACTGCGCGGCGTCTGCCTGCGCCGCTACCGCCGGGGAGAGGGGCGACGGCGCGCCTCTACCGCACTCTGGTAAGTCATACTGTCAGCTTGTAGACAGACTGCGCGGCGTCTGCCTGCGCCGCTACCGCCGGGAGGGGCGACGGCGCGCCTCTACCGCACTCTGGTAAGTCATACTGTCAGCTTGTAGACAGACTGCGCGGCGTCTGCCTGCGCCGCCACCGCCGGGGAGAGGGCGACGGCGCGCCTCTACCGCACTCTGGTAAGTCATACTGTCAGCTTGTAGACAGACTGCGCGGGAGAGGGGACGGCGCGCCTCTACCGCACTCTGGTAAGTCATACTGTCAGCTTGTAGACAGACTGCGCGGCGTCTGCCTGCGCCGCCACCGCCGGGGAGAGGGGCGACGGCGCGCCTCTACCGCACTCTGGTAAGTCATACTGTCAGCTTGTAGACAGACTGCGCGGCGTCTGCCTGCGCCGCCACCGCCGGGGAGAGGGGCGACGGCGCGCCTCTACCGCACTCTGGTAAGTCATACTGTCAGCTTGTAGACAGACTGCGCGGGGAGAGGGCGACGGCGCGCCTCTACCGCACTCTGGTAAGTCATACTGTCAGCTTGTAGACAGACTGCGCGGGGAGAGGGCGACGGCGCGCCTCTACCGCACTCTGGTAAGTCATACTGTCAGCTTGTAGACAGACTGCGCGGCGTCTGCCTGCGCCGCCACCGCCGGGGAGAGGGCGACGGCGCGCCTCTACCGCACTCTGGTAAGTCATACTGTCAGCTTGTAGACATACTGCGCGGGGAGAGGGGCGACGGCGCGCCTCTACCGCACTCTGGTAAGTCATACTGTCAGCTTGTAGACAGACTGCGCGGCGTCTGCCTGCGCCGCCACCGCCGGGGAGAGGGCGACGGCGCGCCTCTACCGCACTCTGGTAAGTCATACTGTCAGCTTGTAGACATACTGCGCGGGAGAGGGGACGGCGCGCCTCTACCCCACTCTGGTGAGTCATACTGTCAGCTTGTAGACAGACTGCGCGGGAGAGGGGACGGAGCGCCTCTACCGCACTCTGGTAAGTCATACTGTCAGCTTGTAGACAGACTGCGCGGGGACTGCCTGCGCCGCCACCGCCGGGGAGAGGGGTGACGGCGCGCCTCTACCGCACTCTGGTAAGTCATACTGTCAGCTTGTAGACAGACTGCGCGGCGTCTGCCTGCGCCGCCACCGCCGGGGAGAGGGTGACGGCGCGCCTCTACCGCACTCTGGTAAGTCATACTGTCAGCTTGTAGACAGACTGCGCGGGAGAGGGGACGGCGCGCCTCTACCGCACTCTGGTAAGTCATACTGTCAGCTTGTAGACAGACTGCGCGGCGTCTGCCTGCGCCGCCACCGCCGGGGAGAGGGGACGGCGCGCCTCTACCGCACTCTGGTAAGTCATACTGTCAGCTTGTAGACAGACTGCGCGGCGTCTGCCTGCGCCGCCACCGCCGGGGAGAGGGGACGGCGCGCCTCTACCGCACTCTGGTAAGTCATACTGTCAGCTTGTAGACAGACTGCGCGGGGACGGCGCGCCACTACCGCACTATGGTAAGTCATACTGTCAGCTTGTAGACAGACTGCGCGGGAGAGGGGACGGCGCGCCTCTACCGCACTCTGGTAAGTCATACTGTCAGCTTGTAGACAGACTGCGCGGGGAGAGGGGTGACGGCGCGCCTCTACCGCACTCTGGTAAGTCATACTGTCAGCTTGTAGACAGACTGCGCGGGGAGAGGGGGGACGGCGCGCCTCTACCGCACTCTGGTAAGTCATACTGTCAGCTTGTAGACAGACTGCGCGGGGAGAGGGGGGATTGTGCGCCTCTACCGCACTCTGGTAAGTCATACTGTCAGCTTGTAGACAGACTGCGCGGGGAGAGGGGCGACGGCGCGCCTCTACCGCACTCTGGTAAGTCATACTGTCAGCTTGTAGACAGACTGCGCGGGGACGGCGCGCCTCTACCGCACTCTGGTAAGTCATACTGTCAGCTTGTAGACAGACTGCGCGGCGTCTGCCTGCGCCGCCACCGCCGGGGAGAGGGGCGACGGCGCGCCTCTACCGCACTCTGGTGAGTCATACTGTCAGCTTGTAGACAGACTGCGCGGGGAGAGGGGGGACGGCGCGCCTCTACCCCACTCTGGTGAGTCATACTGTCAGCTTGTAGACAGACTGCGCGGGGAGAGGGGGGACGGCGCGCCTCTACCGCACTCTGGTAAGTCATACTGTCAGCTTGTAGACAGACTGCGCGGCGTCTGCCTGCGCCGCCACCGCCGGGGAGAGGGCGACGGCGCGCCTCTACCGCACTCTGGTAAGTCATACTGTCAGCTTGTAGACAGACTGCGCGGCGTCTGCCTGCGCCGCCACCGCCGGGGAGAGGGGCGACGGCGCGCCTCTACCGCACTCTGGTAAGTCATACTGTCAGCTTGTAGACAGACTGCGCGGCGTCTGCCTGCGCCGCCACCGCCGGGGAGAGGGGACGGCGCGCCTCTACCGCACTCTGGTAAGTCATACTGTCAGCTTGTAGACAGACTGCGCGGGGACGGCGCGCCTCTACCGCACTCTGGTAAGTCATACTGTCAGCTTGTAGACAGACTGCGCGGGGAGAGGGGACGGCGCGCCTCTACCCCACTCTGGTAAGTCATACTGTCAGCTTGTAGACAGACTGCGCGGCGTCTGCCTGCGCCGCCACCGCCGGGAGAGGGCGACGGCGCGCCTCTACCGCACTCTGGTAAGTCATACTGTCAGCTTGTAGACAGACTGCGCGGCGTCTGCCTGCGCCGCCACCGCCGGGGAGAGGGGCGACGGCGCGCCTCTACCGCACTCTGGTAAGTCATACTGTCAGCTTGTAGACATACTGCGCGGGAGAGGGGCGACGGCGCGCCTCTACCGCACTCTGGTAAGTCATACTGTCAGCTTGTAGACAGACTGCGCGGCGTCTGCCTGCGCCGCCACCGCCGGGGAGAGGGGACGGCGCGCCTCTACCGCACTCTGGTAAGTCATACTGTCAGCTTGTAGACAGACTGCGCGGCGTCTGCCTGCGCCGCCACCGCCGGGGAGAGGGCGACGGCGCGCCTCTACCGCACTCTGGTAAGTCATACTGTCAGCTTGTAGACAGACTGCGCGGCGTCTGCCTGCGCCGCCACCGCCGGGGAGAGGGGCGACGGCGCGCCTCTACCGCACTCTGGTAAGTCATACTGTCAGCTTGTAGACATACTGCGCGGGAGAGGGCGACGGCGCGCCTCTACCGCACTCTGGTAAGTCATACTGTCAGCTTGTAGACAGACTGCGCGGCGTCTGCCTGCGCCGCCACCGCCGGGGAGAGGGGACGGCGCGCCTCTACCGCACTCTGGTAAGTCATACTGTCAGCTTGTAGACAGACTGCGCGGCGTCTGCCTGCGCCGCCACCGCCGGGGAGAGGGCGACGGCGCGCCTCTACCGCACTCTGGTAAGTCATACTGTCAGCTTGTAGACATACTGCGCGGGGAGAGGGCGACGGCGCGCCTCTACCGCACTCTGGTAAGTCATACTGTCAGCTTGTAGACAGACTGCGCGGGGACGGCGCGCCTCTACCGCACTCTGGTAAGTCATACTGTCAGCTTGTAGACAGACTGCGCGGGGAGAGGGGGGACGGCGCGCCTCTACCGCACTCTGGTAAGTCATACTGTCAGCTTGTAGACAGACTGCGCGGCGTCTGCCTGCGCCGCCACCGCCGGGGAGAGGGGACGGCGCGCCTCTACCGCACTCTGGTAAGTCATACTGTCAGCTTGTAGACAGACTGCGCGGGAGAGGGGACGGCGCGCCTCTACCGCACTCTGGTAAGTCATACTGTCAGCTTGTAGACAGACTGCGCGGCGTCTGCCTGCGCCGCCACCGCCGGGGAGAGGGGAGACGGCGCGCCTCTACCGCACTCTGGTAAGTCATACTGTCAGCTTGTAGACAGACTGCGCGGGGAGAGGGTGACGGCGCGCCTCTACCGCAATCTGGTAAGTCATACTGTCAGCTTGTAGACAGACTGCGCGGGAGAGGGGCGACGGCGCGCCTCTACCGCACTCTGGTAAGTCATACTGTCAGCTTGTAGACAGACTGCGCGGGGAGAGGGGTGACGGCGCGCCTCTACCGCACTCTGGTAAGTCATACTGTCAGCTTGTAGACAGACTGCGCGGGGACGGCGCGCCTCTACCGCACTCTGGTAAGTCATACTGTCAGCTTGTAGACAGACTGCGCGGGGAGAGGGGGGATTGTGCGCCTCTACCGCACTCTGGTAAGTCATACTGTCAGCTTGTAGACAGACTGCGCGGGGAGAGGGGACGGCGCGCCTCTACCGCACTCTGGTAAGTCATACTGTCAGCTTGTAGACAGACTGCGCGGCGTCTGCCTGCGCCGCCACCGCCGGGGAGAGGGCGACGGCGCGCCTCTACCGCACTCTGGTAAGTCATACTGTCAGCTTGTAGACAGACTGCGCGGGAGAGGGCGACGGCGCGCCTCTACCGCACTCTGGTAAGTCATACTGTCAGCTTGTAGACAGACTGCGCGGCGTCTGCCTGCGCCGCCACCGCCGGGGAGAGGGGCGACGGCGCGCCTCTACCGCACTCTGGTAAGTCATACTGTCAGCTTGTAGACATACTGCGCGGGGAGAGGGGCGACGGCGCGCCTCTACCGCACTCTGGTAAGTCATACTGTCAGCTTGTAGACAGACTGCGCGGCGTCTGCCTGCGCCGCCACCGCCGGGGAGAGGGGCGACGGCGCGCCTCTACCGCACTCTGGTAAGTCATACTGTCAGCTTGTAGACATACTGCGCGGGGAGAGGGGGGACGGCGCGCCTCTACCGCACTCTGGTAAGTCATACTGTCAGCTTGTAGACAGACTGCGCGGGGAGAGGGGGGACGGCGCGCCTCTACCGCACTCTGGTAAGTCATACTGTCAGCTTGTAGACAGACTGCGCGGGGACTGCCTGCGCCGCCACCGCCGGGGAGAGGGGTGACGGCGCGCCTCTACCGCACTCTGGTAAGTCATACTGTCAGCTTGTAGACAGACTGCGCGGCGTCTGCCTGCGCCGCCACCGCCGGGGAGAGGGTGACGGCGCGCCTCGACCGCACTCTGGTAAGTCATACTGTCAGCTTGTAGACAGACTGCGCGGGGAGAGGGGGGACGGCGCGCCTCTACCGCACTCTGGTAAGTCATACTGTCAGCTTGTAGACAGACTGCGCGGCGTCTGCCTGCGCCGCCACCGCCGGGGAGAGGGGGGACGGCGCGCCTCTACCGCACTCTGGTAAGTCATACTGTCAGCTTGTAGACAGACTGCGCGGCGTCTGCCTGCGCCGCCACCGCCGGGGAGAGGGGGGACGGCGCGCCTCTACCGCACTCTGGTAAGTCATACTGTCAGCTTGTAGACAGACTGCGCGGGGACGGCGCGCCTCTACCGCACTCTGGTAAGTCATACTGTCAGCTTGTAGACAGACTGCGCGGGGAGAGGGGGGACGGCGCGCCTCTACCGCACTCTGGTAAGTCATACTGTCAGCTTGTAGACAGACTGCGCGGGGAGAGGGGGGATTGTGCGCCTCTACCGCACTCTGGTAAGTCATACTGTCAGCTTGTAGACAGACTGCGCGGGAGAGGGGCGACGGCGCGCCTCTACCGCACTCTGGTAAGTCATACTGTCAGCTTGTAGACAGACTGCGCGGGAGAGGGGACGGCGCGCCTCTACCGCACTCTGGTAAGTCATACTGTCAGCTTGTAGACAGACTGCGCGGGGACGGCGCGCCTCTACCGCACTCTGGTAAGTCATACTGTCAGCTTGTAGACAGACTGCGCGGCGTCTGCCTGCGCCGCCACCGCCGGGGAGAGGGGCGACGGCGCGCCTCTACCGCACTCTGGTAAGTCATACTGTCAGCTTGTAGACAGACTGCGCGGCGTCTGCCTGCGCCGCCACCGCCGGGGAGAGGGGTGACGGCGCGCCTCTACCGCACTCTGGTAAGTCATACTGTCAGCTTGTAGACAGACTGCGCGGGGAGAGGGTGACGGCGCGCCTCTACCGCACTCTGGTAAGTCATACTGTCAGCTTGTAGACAGACTGCGCGGCGTCTGCCTGCGCCGCCACCGCCGGGGAGAGGGGCGACGGCGCGCCTCTACCGCACTCTGGTGAGTCATACTGTCAGCTTGTAGACAGACTGCGCGGGGAGAGGGGACGGCGCGCCTCTACCCCACTCTGGTGAGTCATACTGTCAGCTTGTAGACAGACTGCGCGGGAGAGGGGGACGGCGCGCCTCTACCGCACTCTGGTAAGTCATACTGTCAGCTTGTAGACAGACTGCGCGGCGTCTGCCTGCGCCGCCACCGCCGGGGAGAGGGGCGACGGCGCGCCTCTACCGCACTCTGGTAAGTCATACTGTCAGCTTGTAGACAGACTGCGCGGCGTCTGCCTGCGCCGCCACCGCCGGGGAGAGGGGGACGGCGCGCCTCTACCGCACTCTGGTAAGTCATACTGTCAGCTTGTAGACAGACTGCGCGGCGTCTGCCTGCGCAGCCACCGCCGGGGAGAGGGGCGACGGCGCGCCTCTACCGCACTCTGGTAAGTCATACTGTCAGCTTGTAGACAGACTGCGCGGGGACGGCGCGCCTCTACCGCACTCTGGTAAGTCATACTGTCAGCTTGTAGACAGACTGCGCGGGGAGAGGGGGGACGGCGCGCCTCTACCGCACTCTGGTAAGTCATACTGTCAGCTTGTAGACAGACTGCGCGGCGTCTGCCTGCGCCGCCACCGCCGGGGAGAGGGGGGACGGCGCGCCTCTACCGCACTCTGGTAAGTCATACTGTCAGCTTGTAGACAGACTGCGCGGCGTCTGCCTGCGCCGCCACCGCCGGGGAGAGGGGCGACGGCGCGCCTCTACCGCACTCTGGTAAGTCATACTGTCAGCTTGTAGACAGACTGCGCGGCGTCTGCCTGCGCCGCCACCGCCGGGGAGAGGGGACGTCGCGCCTCTACCGCACTCTGGTAAGTCATACTGTCAGCTTGTAGACAGACTGCGCGGGGACGGCGCGCCTCTACCGCGGGGGATTGTGCGCCTCTACCGCACTCTGGTAAGTCATACTGTCAGCTTGTAGACAGACTGCGCGGGGAGAGGGGCGACGGCGCGCCTCTACCGCACTCTGGTAAGTCATACTGTCAGCTTGTAGACAGACTGCGCGGCGTCTGCCTGCGCCGCCACCGCCGGGGAGAGGGGCGACGGCGCGCCTCTACCGCACTCTGGTAAGTCATACTGTCAGCTTGTAGACAGACTGCGCGGGAGAGGGGACGGCGCGCCTCTACCGCACTCTGGTAAGTCATACTGTCAGCTTGTAGACAGACTGCGCGGGGACGGCGCGCCTCTACCGCACTCTGGTAAGTCATACTGTCAGCTTGTAGACAGACTGCGCGGCGTCTGCCTGCGCCGCTACCGCCGGGGAGAGGGGCGACGGCGCGCCTCTACCGCACTCTGGTAAGTCATACTGTCAGCTTGTAGACAGACTGCGCGGCGTCTGCCTGCGCCGCCACCGCCGGGGAGAGGGTGACGGCGCGCCTCTACCGCACTCTGGTAAGTCATACTGTCAGCTTGTAGACAGACTGCGCGGGGAGAGGGGTGACGGCGCGCCTCTACCGCACTCTGGTAAGTCATACTGTCAGCTTGTAGACAGACTGCGCGGCGTCTGCCTGCGCCGCCACCGCCGGGGAGAGGGGCGACGGCGCGCCTCTACCGCACTCTGGTGAGTCATACTGTCAGCTTGTAGACAGACTGCGCGGGAGAGGGGGACGGCGCGCCTCTACCCCACTCTGGTGAGTCATACTGTCAGCTTGTAGACAGACTGCGCGGGGAGAGGGGGGACGGCGCGCCTCTACCGCACTCTGGTAAGTCATACTGTCAGCTTGTAGACAGACTGCGCGGGGAGAGGGGGGACGGCGCGCCTCTACCCCACTCTGGTGAGTCATACTGTCAGCTTGTAGACAGACTGCGCGGGGAGAGGGGGGACGGCGCGCCTCTACCGCACTCTGGTAAGTCATACTGTCAGCTTGTAGACAGACTGCGCGGCGTCTGCCTGCGCAGCCACCGCCGGGGAGAGGGGTGACGGCGCGCCTCTACCGCACTCTGGTAAGTCATACTGTCAGCTTGTAGACAGACTGCGCGGCGTCTGCCTGCGCCGCCACCGCCGGGGAGAGGGGCGACGGCGCGCCTCTACCGCACTCTGGTAAGTCATACTGTCAGCTTGTAGACAGACTGCGCGGCGTCTGCCTGCGCCGCCACCGCCGGGGAGAGGGGCGACGGCGCGCCTCTACCGCACTCTGGTAAGTCATACTGTCAGCTTGTAGACAGACTGCGCGGCGTCTGCCTGCGCAGCCACCGCCGGGGAGAGGGGCGACGGCGCGCCTCTACCGCACTCTGGTAAGTCATACTGTCAGCTTGTAGACAGACTGCGCGGCGTCTGCCTGCGCCGCCACCGCCGGGGAGAGGGGCGACGGCGCGCCTCTACCGCACTCTGGTAAGTCATACTGTCAGCTTGTAGACAGACTGCGCGGGGAGAGGGGGGACGGCGCGCCTCTACCGCACTCTGGTAAGTCATACTGTCAGCTTGTAGACAGACTGCGCGGCGTCTGCCTGCGCCGCCACCGCCGGGGAGAGGGGCGACGGCGCGCCTCTACCGCACTCTGGTAAGTCATACTGTCAGCTTGTAGACAGACTGCGCGGGAGAGGGGACGGCGCGCCTCTACCGCACTCTGGTAAGTCATACTGTCAGCTTGTAGACAGACTGCGCGGGAGAGGGGACGGCGCGCCTCTACCGCACTCTGGTAAGTCATACTGTCAGCTTGTAGACAGACTGCGCGGCGTCTGCCTGCGCCGCCACCGCCGGGGAGAGGGGCGACGGCGCGCCTCTACCGCACTCTGGTAAGTCATACTGTCAGCTTGTAGACAGACTGCGCGGGGAGAGGGGGGACGGCGCGCCTCTACCGCACTCTGGTAAGTCATACTGTCAGCTTGTAGACAGACTGCGCGGGGAGAGGGGCGACGGCGCGCCTCTACCGCACTCTGGTAAGTCATACTGTCAGCTTGTAGACAGACTGCGCGGGGACGGCGCGCCTCTACCGCACTCTGGTAAGTCATACTGTCAGCTTGTAGACAGACTGCGCGGCGTCTGCCTGCGCCGCTACCGCCGGGGAGAGGGTGACGGCGCGCCTCTACCGCACTCTGGTAAGTCATACTGTCAGCTTGTAGACAGACTGCGCGGCGTCTGCCTGCGCCGCCACCGCCGGGGAGAGGGGTGACGGCGCGCCTCTACCGCACTCTGGTAAGTCATACTGTCAGCTTGTAGACAGACTGCGCGGGGAGAGGGGTGACGGCGCGCCTCTACCGCACTCTGGTAAGTCATACTGTCAGCTTGTAGACAGACTGCGCGGCGTCTGCCTGCGCCGCCACCGCCGGGGAGAGGGGCGACGGCGCGCCTCTACCGCACTCTGGTGAGTCATACTGTCAGCTTGTAGACAGACTGCGCGGGGAGAGGGGGGACGGCGCGCCTCTACCCCACTCTGGTGAGTCATACTGTCAGCTTGTAGACAGACTGCGCGGGAGAGGGGACGGCGCGCCTCTACCGCACTCTGGTAAGTCATACTGTCAGCTTGTAGACAGACTGCGCGGCGTCTGCCTGCGCAGCCACCGCCGGGGAGAGGGCGACGGCGCGCCTCTACCGCACTCTGGTAAGTCATACTGTCAGCTTGTAGACAGACTGCGCGGCGTCTGCCTGCGCCGCCACCGCCGGGAGAGCGGCGACGGCGCGCCTCTACCGCACTCTGGTAAGTCATACTGTCAGCTTGTAGACAGACTGCGCGGCGTCTGCCTGCGCCGCCACCGCCGGGGAGAGGGGCGACGGCGCGCCTCTACCGCACTCTGGTAAGTCATACTGTCAGCTTGTAGACAGACTGCGCGGCGTCTGCCTGCGCAGCCACCGCCGGGGAGAGGGGCGACGGCGCGCCTCTACCGCACTCTGGTAAGTCATACTGTCAGCTTGTAGACAGACTGCGCGGCGTCTGCCTGCGCAGCCACCGCCGGGGAGAGGGGCGACGGCGCGCCTCTACCGCACTCTGGTAAGTCATACTGTCAGCTTGTAGACAGACTGCGCGGCGTCTGCCTGCGCCGCCACCGCCGCGGAGGGGCGACGGGGCGCCTCTAGCGCGCTCTGGTAAGTCATACTGTCAGCTTGTAGACAGACTGCGCGGGAGAGGGGACGGCGCGCCTCTACCGCACTCTGGTAAGTCATACTGTCAGCTTGTAGACAGACTGCGCGGCGTCTGCCTGCGCCGCCACCGCCGGGGAGAGGGCGACGGCGCGCCTCTACCGCACTCTGGTAAGTCATACTGTCAGCTTGTAGACAGACTGCGCGGCGTCTGCCTGCGCCGCCACCGCCGGGGAGAGGGGCGACGGCGCGCCTCTACCGCACTCTGGTAAGTCATACTGTCAGCTTGTAGACAGACTGCGCGGGGAGAGGGGCGACGGCGCGCCTCTACCGCACTCTGGTAAGTCATACTGTCAGCTTGTAGACAGACTGCGCGGGGACTGCGCGAGAGGGGGGACGGCGCGCCTCTACCGCACTCTGGTAAGTCATACTGTCAGCTTGTAGACAGACTGCGCGGGGACTGCGCGAGAGGGGCGACGGCGCGCCTCTACCGCACTCTGGTAAGTCATACTGTCAGCTTGTAGACAGACTGCGCGGCGTCTGCCTGCGCCGCCACCGCCGGGGAGAGGGGCGACGGCGCGCCTCTACCGCACTCTGGTAAGTCATACTGTCAGCTTGTAGACAGACTGCGCGGGAGAGGGGACGGCGCGCCTCTACCGCACTCTGGTAAGTCATACTGTCAGCTTGTAGACAGACTGCGCGGGAGAGGGGACGGCGCGCCTCTACCGCACTCTGGTAAGTCATACTGTCAGCTTGTAGACAGACTGCGCGGCGTCTGCCTGCGCCGCCACCGCCGGGGAGAGGGGACGGCGCGCCTCTACCGCACTCTGGTAAGTCATACTGTCAGCTTGTAGACAGACTGCGCGGGGACGGCGCGCCTCTACCGCACTCTGGTAAGTCATACTGTCAGCTTGT
This sequence comes from Phthorimaea operculella, assembly GCA_024500475.1. Taxonomy (NCBI): domain Eukaryota; kingdom Metazoa; phylum Arthropoda; class Insecta; order Lepidoptera; family Gelechiidae; genus Phthorimaea; species Phthorimaea operculella. The sequence goes on from JANFCV010000242.1 coordinate 405,823, forward strand.
AGACAGACTGCGCGGGGACGGCGCGCCTCTACCGCATTCTGGTAAGTCATACTGTCAGCTTGTAGACAGACTGCGCGGGAGAGGGGACGGCGCGCCTCTACCGCACTCTGGTAAGTCATACTGTCAGCTTGTAGACAGACTGCGCGGGAGAGGGGACGGCGCGCCTCTACCGCACTCTGGTAAGTCATACTGTCAGCTTGTAGACAGACTGCGCGGGGACGGCGCGCCTCTACCGCACTCTGGTAAGTCATACTGTCAGCTTGTAGACAGACTGCGCGGGGAGAGGGGGGACGGCGCGCCTCTACCGCACTCTGGTAAGTCATACTGTCAGCTTGTAGACAGACTGCGCGGGGAGAGGGGACGGCGCGCCTCTACCGCACTCTGGTAAGTCATACTGTCAGCTTGTAGACTGTCTGCGCGGTGACGGCGCGCCTCTACCGCACTCTGGTAAGTCATACTGTCAGCTTGTAGACAGACTGCGCGGGGAGAGGGGACGGCGCGCCTCTACCGCACTCTGGTAAGTCATACTGTCAGCTTGTAGACAGACTGCGCGGGGAGAGGGGCGACGGCGCGCCTCTACCGCACTCTGGTAAGTCATACTGTCAGCTTGTAGACAGACTGCGCGGGGACGGCGCGCCTCTACCGCACTCTGGTAAGTCATACTGTCAGCTTGTAGACAGACTGCGCGGGGAGAGGGGACGGCGCGCCTCTACCGCACTCTGGTAAGTCATACTGTCAGCTTGTAGACAGACTGCGCGGGAGAGGGCGACGGCGCGCCTCTACCGCACTCTGGTAAGTCATACTGTCAGCTTGTAGACAGACTGCGCGGGGACGGCGCGCCTCTACCGCACTCTGGTAAGTCATACTGTCAGCTTGTAGACAGACTGCGCGGGGAGAGGGGGGACGGCGCGCCTCTACCGCACTCTGGTAAGTCATACTGTCAGCTTGTAGACAGACTGCGCGGCGTCTGCCTGCGCCGCTACCGCCGGGGAGAGGGGCGACGGCGCGCCTCTACCGCACTCTGGTAAGTCATACTGTCAGCTTGTAGACAGACTGCGCGGCGTCTGCCTGCGCCGCTACCGCCGGGGAGAGGGGCGACGGCGCGCCTCTACCGCACTCTGGTAAGTCATACTGTCAGCTTGTAGACAGACTGCGCGGGGAGAGGGGGGATTGTGCGCCTCTACCGCACTCTGGTAAGTCATACTGTCAGCTTGTAGACAGACTGCGCGGGGAGAGGGGGGACGGCGCGCCTCTACCGCACTCTGGTGAGTCATACTGTCAGCTTGTAGACAGACTGCGCGGGGAGAGGGGGGACGGCGCGCCTCTACCGCACTCTGGTAAGTCATACTGTCAGCTTGTAGACAGACTGCGCGGGAGAGGGGTGACGGCTCGCCTCTACCGCACTCTGGTAAGTCATACTGTCAGCTTGTAGACAGACTGCGCGGGGACGGCGCGCCTCTACCGCACTCTGGTAAGTCATACTGTCAGCTTGTAGACAGACTGCGCGGGAGAGGGGATTGCGCCTCTACCGCACTCTGGTAAGTCATACTGTCAGCTTGTAGACAGACTGCGCGGGGAGAGGGGGGACGGCGCGCCTCTACCGCACTCTGGTAAGTCATACTGTCAGCTTGTAGACAGACTGCGCGGGGAGAGGGGTGACGGCGCGCCTCTACCGCACTCTGGTAAGTCATACTGTCAGCTTGTAGACAGACTGCGCGGGGAGAGGGGACGGCGCGCCTCTACCGCACTCTGGTAAGTCATACTGTCAGCTTGTAGACAGACTGCGCGGGGAGAGGGGTGACGGCGCGCCTCTACCGCACTCTGGTAAGTCATACTGACAGCTTGTAGACAGACTGCGCGGGAGAGGTGACGGCGCGCCTCTACCGCACTCTGGTAAGTCATACTGTCAGCTTGTAGACAGACTGCGCGGCGTCTGCCTGCGCCGCCACCGCCGGGGAGAGGGGCGACGGCGCGCCTCTACCGCACTCTGGTAAGTCATACTGTCAGCTTGTAGACAGACTGCGCGGGAGAGGGGACGGCGCGCCTCTACCGCACTCTGGTAAGTCATACTGTCAGCTTGTAGACAGACTGCGCGGGAGAGGGTGACGGCGCGCCTCTACCGCACTCTGGTAAGTCATACTGTCAGCTTGTAGACAGACTGCGCGGGGAGAGGGGACGGCGCGCCTCTACCGCACTCTGGTAAGTCATACTGTCAGCTTGTAGACAGACTGCGCGGCGTCTGCCTGCGCCGCCACCGCATTGTCTCGGGGCGACGCCGCGCCTCTACCGCACTCTGGTAAGTCATACTGTCAGCTTGTAGACAGACTGCGCGGCGTCTGCCTGCGCCGCCACCGCCGGGGAGAGGGGACGGCGCGCCTCTACCGCACTCTGGTAAGTCATACTGTCAGCTTGTAGACAGACTGCGCGGCGTCTGCCTGCGCCGCCACCGCCGGGGAGAGGGGCGACGGCGCGCCTCTACCGCACTCTGGTAAGTCATACTGTCAGCTTGTAGACAGACTGCGCGGCGTCTGCCTGCGCCGCCACCGCCGGGGAGGTGGCGACGGCGCGCCTCTACCGCACTCTGGTAAGTCATACTGTCAGCTTGTAGACAGACTGCGCGGCGTCTGCCTGCGCCGCCACCGCCGGGGAGAGGGACGGCGCGCCTCTACCGCACTCTGGTAAGTCATACTGTCAGCTTGTAGACAGACTGCGCGGCGTCTGCCTGCGCCGCCCCCGCCGGGGAGAGGGGACGGCGCGCCTCTACCGCACTCTGGTAAGTCATACTGTCAGCTTGTAGACAGACTGCGCGGCGTCTGCCTGCGCCGCCACCGCCGGGGAGAGGGGCGACGGCGCGCCTCTACCGCACTCTGGTAAGTCATACTGTCAGCTTGTAGACAGACTGCGCGGCGTCTGCCTGCGCCGCCACCGCCGGGGAGAGGGGACGGCGCGCCTCTACCGCACTCTGGTAAGTCATACTGTCAGCTTGTAGACAGACTGCGCGGCGTCTGCCTGCGCCGCCACCGCCGGGGAGAGGGGGGACGGCGCGCCTCTACCGCACTCTGGTAAGTCATACTGTCAGCTTGTAGACAGACTGCGCGGCGTCTGCCTGCGCCGCCACCGCCGGGGAGAGGGCGACGGCGCGCCTCTACCGCACTCTGGTAAGTCATACTGTCAGCTTGTAGACAGACTGCGCGGGGAGGGGGACGGCGCGCCTCTACCGCACTCTGGTAAGTCATACTGTCAGCTTGTAGACAGACTGCGCGGGGAGAGGGGCGACGGCGCGCCTCTACCGCACTCTGGTAAGTCATACTGTCAGCTTGTAGACAGACTGCGCGGCGTCTGCCTGCGCCGCCACCGCCGGGGAGAGGGGGGACGGCGCGCCTCTACCGCACTCTGGTAAGTCATACTGTCAGCTTGTAGACAGACTGCGCGGGGAGAGGGGCGACGGCGCGCCTCTACCGCACTCTGGTAAGTCATACTGTCAGCTTGTAGACAGACTGCGCGGCGTCTGCCTGCGCCGCCACCGCCGGGGAGAGGGGGGACGGCGCGCCTCTACCGCACTCTGGTATTCATTTGATGACACTAGATGTCACTTTTGCCGTGTAGTACCAGCTTAGAATATCGTCACCCCATATTATTCCTGTGTGTGTCGTAAGAAGCGACTAAGGGATTTGATTTGAGAGTTAGGCAACGTGCTGACAACCCGTCACTATGGTGATACACAGTCTTCTGAATGACTCTCAAACTTATGTCATTTTAGGAAACTGAATGTCATTTTGAGTAATCATCATCACATCATTTGGTTAAGTCACTAAGTGGCATTTTAGGGCTATATAAAGTCACTTGTGGTCAATACAAGGTGTTCCAATGTAAATACATTAAATTGGAGACGATGTGTAGGCCATCATACCGAATATTTTTCATTATGGGGCCAAGTTATGAAAACCCCTTGTTTAGAAGCAATTAGCAACTTAAATTTGTTAAATTTAATTGAGTCCCACATTATGAAAGGAGCTTTATTTATTATGACCTTTATTTATGTCATGTTGCCGTCTTGGAAAAACTTTTGATATTACCGCCACAACTGTTGCTAAGGCAACGGTTTTGGTGGTAATTTAGTTGCCAAGGCAACAGTTGTGGCGTGTTATGGCGTAGACTAAGGTCAAATGTCATATTCGTCAAAAACTGACACAACTGACATTACAGACTCTACTGGATTCTCTGATTGGCCCTTTGTCTTTGCGTCTCTATGGGCTCTCTAAGTCAAAAGAAGTTTTTAGTTTGAGGCGGTAATAAAATAAAGTTGACACCAAGAAAGAGATCTTTTATCTTAAGTTTTCGTTAAATTTCAAACATAGACAACTATGTTCCAAACTTTTTCGAAGATTCAAATCCAACAAGTTAAAAATGCAAGGTTGCAATCTTGGATAAGGGGTAATACATAATAGTTGTAGTAAATGTAGGCATTTAGTTTGTATGGAAATTTCAACTTCTTAATTGTTAAGAATTCAAACTTGGTGCCATAATGGAAATTGTTCAGTACAATGGTCTACACAACGTCTCCAATTTAATGTATTTCCTTTGGAACACCTTGTATAGTGTGAAATTTTACTAGTGACCGATAGCGAAAACTCAGAACCGGCTAGTGATAAGGAACAACTTTCCCAAAGGAACATAGGTCGAAATACGATAAAAAATTTTGGACCTCCCAAACAAACTTGCCGATTTGCTGATTTCAGTTACTATGGGAGGTACAAAACGTTTTTTCGTATTTCGACCTTTGTATACGGAAAGTTATTCCTTATTACCAGCCGGTTCTGAGTTTTCGCTATCGGTCGCTAGTAAAATTTCACCCTATATATGACACTAAAACTCAGTTTAGAACAGTACAAGTAAGTTTAGGCCACCATTTTTAACTATTAAAGAGTGATATGTCTAAAATCGTGTTAATGCTTTGATTTAAAGTCAAATTTTCTTTGTTGACATATATTCTAATATGGCTTTGACAACTGTCAAATACGGCCTTTTCAAACAGTCGTACTTTAACTCCAATAATAACTTGTTTTTCATTTATATTCCAGCGTTGATGACATTGTGGGCGGCGGCTACGGATAAAGTGTATCAACAGGTAAGAATCTTTCAAATCTCAATTTATTTTTCACTGAAGTATTTAATGTTTTAACTGGAGGCAAACAAAAGATGACGCTTATATAATACTTTCATCAGGCGCGGATACAAGATTTGGCTCAGGGGGGGGGGCATTTTGAGAAAATCATATTTTTGCAACACATTTTGTGAAAAATAATGAAATCTCGATTTAATTATATGAGAGCCAAGGGTTTAGCCTTGTATCCGCGCCTGACTTTCATGTATAGCACCCATTTTATGTTCAAACGAACAAGTATTGTCATTATGTTAACGCAACTTTCTTTATTATTAAACCTACATAATAGATTACTACACCTGGTTCATAGAAGAAAGGGACCCGAAATGGCAACATTATTGTTTGCGTCTTTTTCATATTACATGACATTTGATGTCAACAGTAATGCCATTTCGGGTCCCCTTCTTCTGTGAACCAGGTATTACCCATTTTCCTATTGCTTTTATTGAGCAATCACGAAACCATATTTTTTTGGCGGTTTTTGGAGGTTCGTCAACACTTAGTAGGTATACGGGGTGTTGGGGACGGTGTAACGAAAACTTTGCAGGCATGACCAGACCATCAAACTGAACAACTTTCACTATAGAGCCAATGGTGGAAAATGAAAAAAAAAATTCCAACCTCCCATACAAAATTCACGATCAGCTGACTGACTTTGTATGGGAGACCGATTTTTTTTTTTAGTTTCCCACCATTGGCTCTATAGTAAAAGTTGTTCAGTTTCATGGTCTAAGCACGCCTGCAAAGTTTTCATTACACCGTCCCTAACACCCTGTATAGCAGACTGAACCTCCTAGACGGCCAAAAAAAATTTGGTCAAAATCCAATCAAAAAACAATCTAACAAAACTGAAGAAATCAAAATAACATAATAATTATGTATTATTAGGTTATATTTAAGTAATATTGTGCACGTCTTATCCGCGTATCGTTTATGCTATCTCACTTCTGTAGGCCTGCTGTAAGAAATTTCATTAAAAATAAGTAGTGCCTGTTGTGTCATTTTTATTTTTGTACTTGTCCTATATAGTCTAGGCGGGTACGATCAAATATCACCCGGAAGCTGTTTTGCCGGCACAGTTGATGCCGCTTTGCTCAGTGATACTAGGGACCATTGTGAATAATTCCATCCGAGGAAATGAAAAATCCATCCACTGGATTTCAAGATGGCGGACCTTCGTTTTTTTGTATGGCACTAATAAAATAATTCTTCTGGAGCCCTTCGTGTGGGGTATCAAATGGAAGGGCTAGACGAGACAATTTCAAAAATATATAGCTATAATAGATTTCAGTTGCCCTCTTAGAAAAAAAACAAGTTACAATTTTAAAAGTAGTCAAAACATGCCAAGTTTGAGGTCCAGTAGGTACAAAATGGCTGACATATAGTTTCTTAAAAGTATGCCAAATGATCCACCATATCCATAACTATAACGTCACAAAAGGAATTTGGATAATAATAAGATTTAATGCATATTTTTTAATAGAAAGTAGATCATTGGGAACTGCAGTAGGTTAGTAAGAACTGCTTGTGCGCCTCCATAAATGTTTAAGATGCAATTCTTCTCATGATTGCTTTTACACTTAAAGCTAGATTATGATGTCCCGGATCATTTTAAATCTGCGGGCACGGTTGTGCTCCCGCCAAGTCGAGTAAAAAGCGGATTTGCCATAGGTACCATGTTGCTTTACTCATGAATGCTATTTCACTTAAGTAGGCCTGCTGTAAAAAAAACATGTTAGAAATAAGTAGTGCCTGCTGTGTCGTTTTTATTTTTGTATTTTTCCTGTATTTGTTTTGTGTGTAATGTTTCTCTCGAAACATTTTAGGCCAATGTCGACACCCGAACAACGATATTTTTGATAACATTTGAATCCTGTGTTTTAAGGACCCAAACAGTCATTAAATAAACATTGAATATTTAAAAAAATCATTCAATTCCCTTCAATCTGTTACTCATTCGACCGACCATAAAACTTCTAAAGCGCTTTTATATGACATGTACCTATATGAATGAAGTGAGATCAAAAAAGGTTTATGTAAAGATATGAGATACCATCAAAACATAACCCAAAAAAATCAACTTATTACATCTACCGCAAAAATAAGAGATTTCGTATATAAAATATTGACTTAGAGTACGGTCGTTCCAATAGGCCATATTTGACAGCCCATACTAAAAGACACATCATCAAAGAAAAATAAACTTATGTCTCAAAGTTGTGAAATATGGCCTTTTTAGCGACCGTAATTGAATAATTGCAAAAACAAATAATCATATAATTATTTACTACTTGCAAGATATATTTTGTTAAAAACAGCCAAGTACGCCACTCCACCAGAAATTTTGTGCAATCCACGACGTCGTCGGTACGAAATTACAGTAGCATCATTGTATTTCATATTTATTATGTATAGGGTGAATTTTTACAAGTGACCGATAGCGAAAACTCTGAACCGGCTAGTAATAAGGAACAACTTTCCCCAAGGAACATAGGTCGAAATATGAAAAAAGATTTTGGACCTTCCATAGTAACTCAAATCAGATGATCGGCAATTTTGTATGGGAGGGGAGGTCCAAATTTTATTTCATATTTCGGCCTATGTTCCTTGGGAAAGTTGTTTCTTATCATCAGCTGGTTCTGAGATTTCGCTATCGGTCACTAGTAAAATTTTACCCTATATACTAAACACTAACATGATTCTACAATTAAAACTGCAGTGAATGCTGTTTTGCTGTAAATTTAAAATGGTAATTCTGTGTATTTACATAGAATCACATGGTAAATTGTTTTTTTTTTATTCTTAAACTCAAGTATTTTACTCCATTTAAAGCTTCTATGTATGCTAAATAAAATATTTCAATTTTAATCCAACATATCGTTAAAGGGGTCTCAACTTTGGTCGAAACTGCTTTAAGAGAAATATGGTACGGCAAAACCGGTTTTTCTCCGACTTGACGGGGGCACAACCGTGCCCGCAGATTTAAAATGCTCCGGTACATCATAATCTAGCTTAAAGCGTAAAAGCACTCATGAGAAGAATTGCATTTTAACATTTATGGAATCGCACAAGCAGTTCTTACTATCCTACTGCAGTTCCCAATCATCTACTTTCCATTGCAAAATATACATTAAATCTTATTATTATCGAAATTCCTTTTGTCACGTTAGAGTTAGGGATATGGTGGATCATTTAGCATAATTTTAAGAAACTATATGTCAGCCATTTTGTACTTACTGGACCTCAAACTTGGCATGTTTTGACTACTTTTAAAAATGTAACTTGATTTTTTTCTAAGGGGGCAACTGAAATGTATTAAAACGATATATTTTTGAAATTGTCTCATCTAGCCTTTTCATTTGATACCCCACACGATGGGCTCCAGAAGAATTATTTTTTTAGTGCCATACAAAAAAACGAAGGTCCGCCATCTTGAAATCCAGTGGATGGATTTTTCATTTCCTCGGATGGAATCATTCACAATAGTCCCTAGTATCACTGAGCAAAGCGGCATCAACTGTGCCGGCAAAACAGTATTTTTTTGCTAAGAACCATGACTAATATTTGTTTTTGTGTACAATAAATGGTTAAATAAAATAATCTAATAATTAATTTTAGGACGACCACGGCCCCGTGAAGAGTATCAAGCATTCCTTACAAGCAGTTCAGAACGATGTCGGAAAGTTGGCACAATTCGCGCAGGACAAGGAATATGACATGATGTCATTGACCAACGTGCAGCAGGAGAGGGTGAGTTGCTTAGTTTATATACCGGTAGTAACAGAAAGGGTATAGCCATAGTCTAATAAAACATGGTCTTACATTCCCAGAGAAACACAAGCCTACGTCACTAGTATTGCCACATTATTTCAATAAAATACGTTATGGGGTAAATTTTATGAAAAATGAGTTAAAATATTTCTGAATAATTTTATAATTTAGATTTACGTGTGTATTAACTTGAACTTTACAACAACACTTAAGTTGTATTTATTAGTTAACAGTATCTTATTAGTTAACAGTATCTTATATGATTTACAAAAATAATCATAAGAGTGGGTAATTTTGGTAACCCACAAGCATGATGGATGACGTAGGCTTGTGTTAGTCACGTGGTTCACGAGTCTCGGAATGGAATACCAGGCGGAGTATCTTATTATACCATGGGTATAGCAAGCCGAAAGGAGGTCAAGGTACTCATGAAACTAACCAACGTGCAGCAGGAGAGGGTGAGTTGGTTTGAGTGAGACTGAATTACAATAAAACAAAATTCGAGCCTACCCCTAGATAACCGAAACGATCCGAACTTAGAGGATATATTAGCAAGCTATAGAGTGCGAATAAAAAGTTAGAACGGTTGGCAGTAGTCAGCACGAAACCTCTCTGTCTATCAGTTGCCAAACGCCAGTGACAACACTATTGAACCTCTATAATTTTTCATACATTTGACGTCTGTATCTAGGGAGCAACCTGATTACATTTTGACAGTACGATAAGCGCACTCTATAGCTGGCTTATATAAGGTTACATTTATATCTTGACGGTGTGATCTACTCACAAAACTGAACAAGTTTTGTTAGAAACTTAACTTCGCAATATGAAAAAAAAATTTGGCCCTCCCATACTAAGCGACACACTTTTTCAAGATTTTTGTATGGGAGGTCCAAATTTTTTTTCGTATTTCGAAGAGAAGTTGTTCAATGTCAACTTTTGTGAGTAAATCACACCCTTAAGAGATTTGTACTTAATTAAATGTAACCTTATTGTTAAAAATAAAAAGACCTTTCTGCGTGAGCTTTGTTCTGTTCCTTCATTTTCTCCAGTTGTTGCCTCAACTGTTGATTGAAATCGTCTTGCACGATGTCATCCTCCCAGTTGTCCTCCCAGATGTTACGACCTTTTTGGACATGGACGCTGGCCGGTTAGGGGATCCTGGCTGGTCAGCGGACTGACAGACGGACAGACATGACGTATTGACAATGACTTGACCATTTGACTATTCTGACTTTATCAAGAGACAGTCGCAAACCAAAGCTCACGCAGAAAGGTCTTTTTATTTTTAACACTTATATATACTCTAAAGTGAGTTGGTTTGCAACTGAACAGCATCAAGCATTCCTTACAACCTGTCAGAATGACGTCGCGACAAGGAATATGACATGATGTCATTAACCAACGTGCAGCAGGAGAGGGTGAGTTGGTTTGAGACTGAACGATACTAGCCCATAAGATCACAAACCTACCCCGAGATAATCGAAACGACCCGGATCTATACCGAACGAAAAAACGACCTGACTTAATATCGAACATAAAAACGACCTGAATTAATAACGAGCGAAAAAACGATCTGAATTAATACCGAACCTACCCCGAGCTAACCCAAACCATATCACATTTTTAAATCGTACACACATCACAGCGTGCCACGTAGTGCCACTCAAACCCTAGTCCCGAAAGGGCTTACGGTCCAGTTGATGCGATTTCTATGCGGCTTAAACACAGCTCGCCGCACATACATTTTTCTCCGAAGGGAGTTTACACTCATCTCAGCTCGCCAAATATACCCTTGCACACGAAAAGTCTTACACATATCGACATTTATGAAAAACACATCTCATTTCATCTTCCTACCCTTATACCAATTACTTGGGGTCGGCACAATACGTTATGTTGAACACAAAATCATGTTGCAAAAGGATTTGGCTCCATTTTACGACCGGCCGCCTGCCTGACGTCAACCCTCTTTGGGAATGCTATTGTAGGTGGTATCACCGCCACCATACGGTTGGCCATAGTCGACAGATATTCAGTTGAGGTCAAAAATTCTACGTCGCCTTTTACGAAACACCCTGAGTGGACTAGGGGTGGTAGTATTACACACGAAATCTCATTTATCATCTGAAATATGTTTCCCTTGCAGCCGATACCCCCGGTGGTGCTTCGAGCCCAGCTGGTGAAGAAACAGCTGGAGGAGACGAAAAGCCTCACCATCAAGCTGGAGAACAAAGAGGCTGACATCAAGGAGCTCAGGAAGGCGCTCAAGGTGGGGTTTTACTGACATCTTTAAATAACCAACTCTAACCGAAAATACAGAATGCCGTGTGATGCCGGCTTAGAATAGCATCACCCCAATTCTACCCGTGGGTGTCGTAAAAAGCGACTTAGGGATAATTATCCATGGAATGGGCAGCAGCGTTCCCTGTGAATTAAACATCTTGCACTGCATTTGCCAATCCGCCTGCCAAGCGTGGTGAGTATGGCATTACCCCCAGATAGGGGGAGGCCCATGTCCAGCAGTGGACTGTTGTGGCTGTTATGGTAACCAAGACTACAGATTTGACATCCATTGGGGCTCGCGAGCCCAGCTGGTAGTGTTGCCGAACTATCGATAGTTTTCATTCATTAAGGCCTATACAATCAATAGGCCTATCGATAGTTCAAAATGAAGCAATACTATCGATAAGGTGCAATACTATCGAGGTGCAATACTATCGATAGTATCGATAATATTGATAGTTTTGGACTATCGATAATTCAAAAACTATATAACAATAGTTCAAAATGAAGCAATACTATCGATAAGGTGCAATACTATCGATAGTTTTGGCCAATCGATAGTTTCAAAACTATCGATAGTATCGATACTATCGAGGTGCAATACTATTGATAGTATCGATAGTTTTGGCCAATCGATAGTCCGATACTATCGATACTATCAAAAAACAATCAATAGTTGAACGATACTGAAAACTATCGATTGTGTATCGTTTCAAAACTACCAGCTGGTGAAGAAGCAGCTGGAGGAGAAGAGCCTCACCATCAAGCTGGAGAACAAGGAAGCTGACATCAAGGAGCTCAGGAAGGCGCTCAAGGTGGGGTTTCACTTACATCTTTAATTAACCAACTCTAACCAAGACTACAGATTTGACATCCATTGGTGCTCAGAGCCCAGCTGGTAGTGTTGCCGAACTATCGATAGTTTTCTTTCATTAAGGCCTATACAATCAATAGGCCTATCGATAGTTCAAAATGAAGCAATACTATCGATAAGGTGCAATACTATCGATAGTTTTGGTCAATCGATAGTTCAATAACTATCGATAACTTTACTGTCGATAATTTTCATTCATTAAGGCCTATACAATCGATAGGTTTATCGATAGTATCGATAGTTTTTTGAACTATTGATAGTATCGATACTATCGAAAAACAATCGATAGTTGAACGATACTAAAAACTATCGATTGTGTATCGTTTCAAAACTACCAGCTGGTGAAGAAGCAGCTGGAGGAGACCAAGAGCCTCACCATCAAGCTGGAGAACAAGGAAGCTGACATCAAGGAGCTCAGGAAGACCAACCGACCAAACCAGACCCACCGACCAAACCAGACCAACCGACCAAACCAGACCAACCGACCAAACCAGACCAACCGACCAAACCAGACCAACCGACCAAACCAGACCCACCGACCAAACCAGACCAACCGACCAAACCAGACCAACCGACCAAACCAGACCCACCGACCAAACCAGACCAACCGACCAAACCAGACCAACCGACCAAACCAGACCCACCGACCAAGTCGATAAGTAAGACAGTCGATAGTTTTCACTATCGTCCAACTATCGATTGTGTATCGTTTTACAATCGATGGTCCAGTATCGAGCGGCAACACTACCAGCTGGTGAAGAAGCAGCTGGAGGAGACCAAGAGCCTCACCATCAAGCTGGAGAACAAGGAAGCTGACATCAAGGAGCTCAGGAAGACCAACCGACCAAACCAGACCAACCGACCAAACCAGACCAACCGACCAAACCAGACTAACCGACCAAACCAGACCAACCGACCAAACCAGACCAACCGACCAAACCAGACCAACCGACCAAACCAGACCAACCGACCAAACCAGACCAACCGACCAAACCAGACCAACCGACCAAACCAGACCAACCGACCAAACCAGACCCACCGACCAAGTCGATAAGTAAGACAGTCGATAGTTTTCACTATCGTCCAACTATCGATTGTGTATCGTTTTACAATCGATGGTCCAGTATCGAGCGGCAACACTACCAGCTGGTGAAGAAGCAGCTGGAGGAGACCAAGAGCCTCACCATCAAGCTGGAGAACAAGGAAGCTGACATCAAGGAGCTCAGGAAGACCAACCGACCAAACCAGACCCACCGACCAAACCAGACCAACCGACCAAACCAGACCAACCGACCAAACCAGACCAACCGACCAAACCAGACCCACCGACCAAACCAGACCAACCGACCAAACCAGACCAACCGACCAAACCAGACCAACCGACCAAACCAGACCAACCGACCAAACCAGACCAACCGACCAAACCAGACCAACCGACCAAACCAGACCAACCGACCAAACCAGACCAACCGACCAAACCAGACCCACCGACCAAACCAGACCAACCGACCAAACCAGACCAACCGACCAAACCAGACCAACCGACCAAACCAGACCAACCGACCAAACCAGACCCACCGACCAAACCAGACCAACCGACCAAACCAGACCAACCGACCAAACCAGACCAACCGACCAAACCAGACCAACCGACCAAACCAGACCAACCGACCAAACCAGACCAACCGACCAAACCAGACCAACCGACCAAACCAGACCAACCGACCAAACCAGACCAACCGACCAAACCAGACCAACCGACCAAACCAGACGAACCGACCAAACCAGACCGACCAAACCAGACCCACCGACCAAGTCGATAAGTAAGACAGTCGATAGTTTTCACTATCGTCCAACTATCGATTGTGTATCGTTTTACAATCGATGGTCCAGTATCGAGCGGCAACACTACCAGCTGGTGAAGAAGCAGCTGGAGGAGACCAAGAGCCTCACCATCAAGCTGGAGAACAAGGAAGCTGACATCAAGGAGCTCAGGAAGACCAACCGACCAAACCAGACCCACCGACCAAACCAGACGAACCGACCAAACCAGACCCACCGACCAAACCAGACGAACCGACCAAACCAGACCAACCGACCAAACCAGACCAACCGACCAAACCAGACCCACCGACCAAACCAGACCAACCGACCAAACCAGACCCACCGACCAAACCAGACCAACCGACCAAACCAGACCCACCGACCAAACCAGACCAACCGACCAAACCAGACCCACCGACCAAGTCGATAAGTAAGACAGTCGATAGTTTTCACTATCGTCCAACTATCGATTGTGTATCGTTTTACAATCGATGGTCCAGTATCGAGCGGCAACACTACCAGCTGGTGAAGAAGCAGCTGGAGGAGACCAAGAGCCTCACCATCAAGCTGGAGAACAAGGAAGCTGACATCAAGGAGCTCAGGAAGACCAACCGACCAAACCAGACCCACCGACCAAACCAGACCAACCGACCAAACCAGACCAACCGACCAAACCAGACCAACCGACCAAACCAGACCCACCGACCAAACCAGACGAACCGACCAAACCAGACCAACCGACCAAACCAGACCAACCGACCAAACCAGACCCACCGACCAAACCAGACCAACCGACCAAACCAGACCCACCGACCAAACCAGACCAACCGACCAAACCAGACCCACCGACCAAACCAGACCAACCGACCAAACCAGACCCACCGACCAAGTCGATAAGTAAGACAGTCGATAGTTTTCACTATCGTCCAACTATCGATTGTGTATCGTTTTACAATCGATGGTCCAGTATCGAGCGGCAACACTACCAGCTGGTGAAGAAGCAGCTGGAGAGACCAAGAGCCTCACCATCAAGCTGGAGAACAAGGAAGCTGACATCAAGGAGCTCAGGAAGACCAACCGACCAAACCAGACCCACCGACCAAACCAGACCAACCGACCAAACCAGACCAACCGACCAAACCAGACCAACCGACCAAACCAGACCAACCGACCAAACCAGACCCACCGACCAAACCAGACCAACCGACCAAACCAGACCCACCGACCAAACCAGACCAACCGACCAAACCAGACCCACCGACCAAACCAGACCAACCGACCAAACCAGACCCACCGACCAAGTCGATAAGTAAGACAGTCGATAGTTTTCACTATCGTCCAACTATCGATTGTGTATCGTTTTACAATCGATGGTCCAGTATCGAGCGGCAACACTACCAGCTGGTGAAGAAGCAGCTGGAGGAGACCAAGAGCCTCACCATCAAGCTGGAGAACAAGGAAGCTGACATCAAGGAGCTCAGGAAGACCAACCGACCAAACCAGACCCACCGACCAAACCAGACCAACCGACCAAACCAGACCAACCGACCAAACCAGACCAACCGACCAAACCAGACCCACCGACCAAACCAGACGAACCGACCAAACCAGACCAACCGACCAAACCAGACCAACCGACCAAACCAGACCCACCGACCAAACCAGACCAACCGACCAAACCAGACCCACCGACCAAACCAGACCAACCGACCAAACCAGACCCACCGACCAAACCAGACCAACCGACCAAACCAGACCCACCGACCAAGTCGATAAGTAAGACAGTCGATAGTTTTCACTATCGTCCAACTATCGATTGTGTATCGTTTTACAATCGATGGTCCAGTATCGAGCGGCAACACTACCAGCTGGTGAAGAAGCAGCTGGAGGAGACCAAGAGCCTCACCATCAAGCTGGAGAACAAGGAAGCTGACATCAAGGAGCTCAGGAAGACCAACCGACCAAACCAGACCAACCGACCAAACCAGACCAACCGACCAAACCAGACCAACCGACCAAACCAGACCAACCGACCAAACCAGACCAACCGACCAAACCAGACCCACCGACCAAACCAGACCAACCGACCAAACCAGACCCACCGACCAAACCAGACCAACCGACCAAACCAGACGAACCGACCAAACCAGACCAACCGACCAAACCAGACCCACCGACCAAACCAGACCAACCGACCAAACCAGACCCACCGACCAAGTCGATAAGTAAGACAGTCGATAGTTTTCACTATCGTCCAACTATCGATTGTGTATCGTTTTACAATCGATGGTCCAGTATCGAGCGGCAACACTACCAGCTGGTGAAGAAGCAGCTGGAGGAGACCAAGAGCCTCACCATCAAGCTGGAGAACAAGGAAGCTGACATCAAGGAGCTCAGGAAGACCAACCGACCAAACCAGACCAACCGACCAAACCAGACCAACCGACCAAACCAGACCAACCGACCAAACCAGACCAACCGACCAAACCAGACCAACCGACCAAACCAGACCCACCGACCAAACCAGACCAACCGACCAAACCAGACCCACCGACCAAACCAGACCAACCGACCAAACCAGACGAACCGACCAAACCAGACCAACCGACCAAACCAGACCCACCGACCAAACCAGACCAACCGACCAAACCAGACCCACCGACCAAACCAGACCAACCGACCAAACCAGACCCACCGACCAAACCAGACCAACCGACCAAACCAGACCCACCGACCAAACCAGACCAACCGACCAAACCAGACCCACCGACCAAACCAGACCAACCGACCAAACCAGACCCACCGACCAAACCAGACCAACCGACCAAACCAGACCCACCGACCAAGTCGATAAGTAAGACAGTCGATAGTTTTCACTATCGTCCAACTATCGATTGTGTATCGTTTTACAATCGATGGTCCAGTATCGAGCGGCAACACTACCAGCTGGTGAAGAAGCAGCTGGAGGAGACCAAGAGCCTCACCATCAAGCTGGAGAACAAGGAAGCTGACATCAAGGAGCTCAGGAAGACCAACCGACCAAACCAGACCCACCGACCAAACCAGACCAACCGACCAAACCAGACCAACCGACCAAACCAGACCAACCGACCAAACCAGACCAACCGACCAAACCAGACCAACCGACCAAACCAGACCAACCGACCAAACCAGACCCACCGACCAAACCAGACGAACCGACCAAACCAGACCAACCGACCAAACCAGACCAACCGACCAAACCAGACCAACCGACCAAACCAGACCAACCGACCAAACCAGACCAACCGACCAAACCAGACCAACCGACCAAACCAGACGAACCGACCAAACCAGACCGACCAAACCAGACCCACCGACCAAGTCGATAAGTAAGACAGTCGATAGTTTTCACTATCGTCCAACTATCGATTGTGTATCGTTTTACAATCGATGGTCCAGTATCGAGCGGCAACACTACCAGCTGGTGAAGAAGCAGCTGGAGGAGACCAAGAGCCTCACCATCAAGCTGGAGAACAAGGAAGCTGACATCAAGGAGCTCAGGAAGACCAACCGACCAAACCAGACCCACCGACCAAACCAGACCAACCGACCAAACCAGACCAACCGACCAAACCAGACCAACCGACCAAACCAGACCAACCGACCAAACCAGACCAACCGACCAAACCAGACCAACCGACCAAACCAGACCAACCGACCAAACCAGACCAACTGACCAAACCAGACCAACCGACCAAACCAGACCCACCGACCAAACCAGACCAACCGACCAAACCAGACCAACCGACCAAACCAGACCAACCGACCAAACCAGACCAACCGACCAAACCAGACCCACCGACCAAACCAGACCAACCGACCAAACCAGACCAACCGACCAAACCAGACCAACCGACCAAACCAGACCAACCGACCAAACCAGACCCACCGACCAAACCAGACCAACCGACCAAACCAGACCCACCGACCAAACCAGACCAACCGACCAAACCAGACCCACCGACCAAACCAGACCAACCGACCAAACCAGACCCACCGACCAAACCAGACCAACCGACCAAACCAGACCCACCGACCAAGTCGATAAGTAAGACAGTCGATAGTTTTCACTATCGTCCAACTATCGATTGTGTATCGTTTACAATCGATGGTCCAGTATCGAGCGGCAACACTACCAGCTGGTGAAGAAGCAGCTGGAGGAGACCAAGAGCCTCACCATCAAGCTGGAGAACAAGGAAGCTGACATCAAGGAGCTCAGGAAGACCAACCGACCAAACCAGACCCACCGACCAAACCAGACCAACCGACCAAACCAGACCAACCGACCAAACCAGACCAACCGACCAAACCAGACCAACCGACCAAACCAGACGAACCGACCAAACCAGACCGACCAAACCAGACCAACCGACCAAACCAGACCAACCGACCAAACCAGACCAACCGACCAAACCAGACCAACCGACCAAACCAGACCCACCGACCAAACCAGACCAACCGACCAAACCAGACCCACCGACCAAACCAGACCAACCGACCAAACCAGACCCACCGACCAAGTCGATAAGTAAGACAGTCGATAGTTTTCACTATCGTCCAACTATCGATTGTGTATCGTTTTACAATCGATGGTCCAGTATCGAGCGGCAACACTACCAGCTGGTGAAGAAGCAGCTGGAGGAGACCAAGAGCCTCACCATCAAGCTGGAGAACAAGGAAGCTGACATCAAGGAGCTCAGGAAGACCAACCGACCAAACCAGACCCACCGACCAAACCAGACCAACCGACCAAACCAGACCAACCGACCAAACCAGACCAACCGACCAAACCAGACCAACCGACCAAACCAGACCCACCGACCAAACCAGACGAACCGACCAAACCAGACCAACCGACCAAACCAGACCAACCGACCAAACCAGACCAACCGACCAAACCAGACCCACCGACCAAGTCGATAAGTAAGACAGTCGATAGTTTTCACTATCGTCCAACTATCGATTGTGTATCGTTTTACAATCGATGGTCCAGTATCGAGCGGCAACACTACCAGCTGGTGAAGAAGCAGCTGGAGGAGACCAAGAGCCTCACCATCAAGCTGGAGAACAAGGAAGCTGACATCAAGGAGCTCAGGAAGACCAACCGACCAAACCAGACCCACCGACCAAACCAGACCAACCGACCAAACCAGACCAACCGACCAAACCAGACCA
Source organism: Phthorimaea operculella (assembly GCA_024500475.1). Classification (NCBI taxonomy): domain Eukaryota; kingdom Metazoa; phylum Arthropoda; class Insecta; order Lepidoptera; family Gelechiidae; genus Phthorimaea; species Phthorimaea operculella. The sequence continues at coordinate 424,959 of JANFCV010000242.1, forward strand.
ACCGACCAAACCAGACCAACCGACCAAACCAGACCCACCGACCAAACCAGACGAACCGACCAAACCAGACCAACCGACCAAACCAGACCAACCGACCAAACCAGACCAACCGACCAAACCAGACCCACCGACCAAGTCGATAAGTAAGACAGTCGATAGTTTTCACTATCGTCCAACTATCGATTGTGTATCGTTTACAATCGATGGTCCAGTATCGAGCGGCAACACTACCAGCTGGTGAAGAAGCAGCTGGAGGAGACCAAGAGCCTCACCATCAAGCTGGAGAACAAGGAAGCTGACATCAAGGAGCTCAGGAAGACCAACCGACCAAACCAGACCCACCGACCAAACCAGACCCACCGACCAAACCAGACCCACCGACCAAACCAGACCCACCGACCAAACCAGACCAACCGACCAAACCAGACCAACCGACCAAACCAGACCAACCGACCAAACCAGACGAACCGACCAAACCAGACCAACCGACCAAACCAGACGAACCGACCAAACCAGACCGACCAAACCAGACCCACCGACCAAGTCGATAAGTAAGACAGTCGATAGTTTTCACTATCGTCCAACTATCGATTGTGTATCGTTTTACAATCGATGGTCCAGTATCGAGCGGCAACACTACCAGCTGGTGAAGAAGCAGCTGGAGGAGACCAAGAGCCTCACCATCAAGCTGGAGAACAAGGAAGCTGACATCAAGGAGCTCAGGAAGACCAACCGACCAAACCAGACCAACCGACCAAACCAGACCAACCGACCAAACCAGACTAACCGACCAAACCAGACCAACCGACCAAACCAGACCCACCGACCAAACCAGACCCACCGACCAAACCAGACCAACCGACCAAACCAGACCCACCGACCAAACCAGACCCACCGACCAAACCAGACCCACCGACCAAACCAGACCCACCGACCAAACCAGACCCACCGACCAAACCAGACCCACCGACCAAACCAGACCAACCGACCAAACCAGACCAACCGACCAAACCAGACCAACCGACCAAACCAGACCAACCGACCAAACCAGACCAACCGACCAAACCAGACGAACCGACCAAACCAGACCGACCAAACCAGACCCACCGACCAAGTCGATAAGTAAGACAGTCGATAGTTTTCACTATCGTCCAACTATCGATTGTGTATCGTTTTACAATCGATGGTCCAGTATCGAGCGGCAACACTACCAGCTGGTGAAGAAGCAGCTGGAGGAGACCAAGAGCCTCACCATCAAGCTGGAGAACAAGGAAGCTGACATCAAGGAGCTCAGGAAGACCAACCGACCAAACCAGACCCACCGACCAAACCAGACCAACCGACCAAACCAGACCAACCGACCAAACCAGACCCACCGACCAAACCAGACCCACCGACCAAACCAGACCCACCGACCAAACCAGACCAACCGACCAAACCAGACCAACCGACCAAACCAGACCCACCGACCAAACCAGACCCACCGACCAAACCAGACCCACCGACCAAACCAGACCAACCGACCAGACCAGACCCACTGACCAAACCAGACCCACCGACCAAACCAGACCAACCGACCAAACCAGACCAACCGACCAAACCAGACCAACCGACCAAACCAGACCAACCGACCAAACCAGACCAACCGACCAAACCAGACGAACCGACCAAACCAGACCGACCAAACCAGACCCACCGACCAAGTCGATAAGTAAGACAGTCGATAGTTTTCACTATCGTCCAACTATCGATTGTGTATCGTTTTACAATCGATGGTCCAGTATCGAGCGGCAACACTACCAGCTGGTGAAGAAGCAGCTGGAGGAGACCAAGAGCCTCACCATCAAGCTGGAGAACAAGGAAGCTGACATCAAGGAGCTCAGGAAGACCAACCGACCAAACCAGACCCACCGACCAAACCAGACCAACCGACCAAACCAGACCAACCGACCAAACCAGACCAACCGACCAAACCAGACCAACCGACCAAACCAGACCCACCGACCAAACCAGACCAACCGACCAAACCAGACCCACCGACCAAACCAGACCAACCGACCAAACCAGACCCACCGACCAAACCAGACCAACCGACCAAACCAGACCCACCGACCAAACCAGACCAACCGACCAAACCAGACCCACCGACCAAACCAGACCAACCGACCAAACCAGACCCACCGACCAAACCAGACCAACCGACCAAACCAGACCCACCGACCAAGTCGATAAGTAAGACAGTCGATAGTTTTCACTATCGTCCAACTATCGATTGTGTATCGTTTTACAATCGATGGTCCAGTATCGAGCGGCAACACTACCAGCTGGTGAAGAAGCAGCTGGAGGAGACCAAGAGCCTCACCATCAAGCTGGAGAACAAGGAAGCTGACATCAAGGAGCTCAGGAAGACCAACCGACCAAACCAGACCAACCGACCAAACCAGACCAACCGACCAAACCAGACCAACCGACCAAACCTGGTCTACTGGAGGTGAAGCGAGGCGATTTTACTATCATCTTTAATTAACCAGAACTACAGATTTGACATCCATTGGTGCTCAGAGCCCAGCTGGTGAAGAAACAACTTGAAGAGACGAAGAGCCTCACCATCAAGCTGGAGAACAAGGAAGCTGACATCAAGGAACTCAGGAAGGCGCTCAAGGTGGGGTTTTACTGTCATTTTTACCCGACCGCCTCAGGAGAGTTATGTAGACGTCGTGTTGCGGAAAACAGCCCATATAACCATTACCGTTGTATGTTGAATACCAAATTTTAAAACACTTCTCGTGTTAGGTATACAATTTTTGGAAAACTTGCAAAATTTTCCACCACAGGCAGGATTTGAACCTGCGACCTTCGGCATCTGTACTGCCGACGCCACTACCAACTGGGCTACCGCGGTTCTAATCAAGCCTGCGAATTTAGCAAGTATATCTTGTCCACTTTTATTAGTGAAAATGTCGATCGGCGATACTTTAACTGACTCAAAAAGGAAAGGAAAGGAGAAATTTTTTTTTGTTTAGGCTGTAAAGTTTTTCCGCCTGGTTTTTTTTTGCCATGGAAATATTGTTAATAGATTAATAGCACGTAGAACGCGGGCCTCAAATTTTTTATATACATGTTTTTTATATAGTTACCCACAGGCCAAACTTTACGCCGTTACGTGGGCCTCTAGTTTTTAATATGCAAGATGTAAACCAGGAGGACCATATTTTTTTGTACTATTTACCTTTTTTCCTTGAATGTTGTTTATTTTCATGTACTGATTTTTTACACCTAACAAAAATATTGTTATATTTCATTATCAGGCGAAACAAGAGGAACTATCGGAGATGCAGATCCGTCGCGAGCTCGGCGAACGGAAGCTGACTTCCGCGGCTCGGGACGCGGAACTCAAGGCGGAACAACTACAGCGGAAGTTGGAAGACGCCAACAATCAACTCAAGAGGTAAGGAACGGAAGCTGACTTCCGCGGCTCGGGACGCGGAACTCAAGGCGGAACAACTGCAACGGAAGTTGGAAGACGCGAACAATCAACTCAAGAGGTAAGGAACGGAAGCTGACTTCCGCGGCTCGGGACGCGGAACTCAAGGCGGAACAACTGCAACGGAAGTTGGAAGACGCGAACAATCAACTCAAGAGGTAAGGAACGGAAGCTGACTTCCGCGGCTCGGGACGCGGAACTCAAGGCGGAACAACTGCAACGGAAGTTGGAAGACGCGAACAATCAACTCAAGAGGTAAGGAACGGAAGCTGACTTCCGCGGCTCGGGACGCGGAACTCAAGGCGGAACAACTGCAACGGAAGTTGGAAGACGCGAACAATCAACTCAAGAGGTAAGGAACGGAAGCTGACTTCCGCGGCTCGGGACGCGGAACTCAAGGCGGAACAACTGCAACGGAAGTTGGAAGACGCGAACAATCAACTCAAGAGGTAAGGAACGGAAGCTGACTTCCGCGGCTCGGGACGCGGAACTCAAGGCGGAACAACTGCAACGGAAGTTGGAAGACGCGAACAATCAACTCAAGAGGTAAGGAACGGAAGCTGACTTCCGCGGCTCGGGACGCGGAACTCAAGGCGGAACAACTGCAACGGAAGTTGGAAGACGCGAACAATCAACTCAAGAGGTAAGGAACGGAAGCTGACTTCCGCGGCTCGGGACGCGGAACTCAAGGCGGAACAACTGCAACGGAAGTTGGAAGACGCGAACAATCAACTCAAGAGGTAAGGAACGGAAGCTGACTTCCGCGGCTCGGGACGCGGAACTCAAGGCGGAACAACTGCAACGGAAGCTGGAAGACGCGAACAATCAACTCAAGAGGTAAGGAACGGAAGCTGACTTCCGCGGCTCGGGACGCGGAACTCAAGGCGGAACAACTGCAACGGAAGTTGGAAGATGCGAACAATCAACTCAAGAGGTAAGGAACGGAAGCCAAGGAACGGAAGCTGACTTCCGCGGCTTGGGACGCGGAACTTAAGGCGGAACAACTGCAACGGAAGTTGGAAGACGCGAACAATTAACTCAAGAGGTAAGGAACGGAAGCCAAGGAACGGAAGCTGACTTCCGCGGCTCGGGACGCGGAACTCAAGGCGGAACAACTGCAACGGAAGTTGGAAGACGCGAACAATCAACTCAAGAGGTAAGGAACGGAAGCCAAGGAACGGAAGCTGACTTCCGCGGCTCGGGACGCGGAACTCAAGGCGGAACAACTGCAACGGAAGTTGGAAGACGCGAACAATCAACTCAAGAGGTAAGGAACGGAAGCCAAGGAACGGAAGCTAACTTCCGCGGCTCGGGACGCGGAACTCAAGGCGGAACAACTGCAACGGAAGCTGGAAGACGCGAAAAATCAACTCAAGAGGTAAGGAACGGAAGCTAAGGAACGGAAGCTGACTTCCGCGGCTCGGGACGCGGAACTCAAGGCGGAACAACTACAACGGAAGTTGGGAGACGCGAACAATCAACTCAAGAGGTAAGGAACGGAAGTTAAATAACGGAAGCTGACTTCCGCGGCTCGGGACGCGGAACTCAAGGCGGAACAACTGCAACGGAAGCTGGAAGACGCGAAAAATCAACTCAAGAGGTAAGGAACGGAAGCTAAGGAACGGAAGCTGACTTCCGCGGCTCGGGACGCGGAACTCAAGGCGGAACAACTACAACGGAAGTTGGAAGACGCGAACAACCAACTCAAGAGGTGAGATTGCGATGTACTACATATCATTATCATAACAGCCACAACAGTCCACTGCTGGACATGGGCGTCCCCCTATTGCCATACTCACCGCGCTTGGCGGATTGGCGAGCGCAGTGCAAGATGTTGCGTTTACAGGGAACGCGGCCGCCTGTTCCCTGGATGATTATACAGTATGTAAAAAAAAATAACTGCAAATATTTTAAGAAGTAAACCAGCCCATGAAGCTGAACAACTTTTCCTAAGAAACATACGTCGAAATACGAAAAAGAAAATTTGGCTCTCCCATACAAACTGACCCGGCCGGCCAACACATTTTGTATGGGAGGTCCAATTTTTTTCTTCATATTTCGACCTATGTTCCCTGGAGAAAGTTGTTCAGTTTCATGGGCTGGTTCACCCCTTAAAATATTTGCAGTTATTTATTTACATCTTATATTGATTTTTTACCATACCCATTACGATGATGTAGTACTGGGGACAAATAACAGATGGCGGTTTAGGTTATTTAGTACTGTAGGTGGATGAAAGATAGCGCTTCGTCAAAGAATTTGAGTTAGAACTAGAATTAAAATTGTAAGTTTCTCTCCGTTAGGTCTGCCGTAAGAAATTTCTTTTTTAGAGAGCATCTGTAATATTTTTTGTGTACAATTAGGTTAAATAAATAAACTAGGGAATGGAACAGGAATAATAGTCTTACTAGCAATGATATTATATGTAGGTTCTAGGTTGTAGATACGCCACCTGAGCAAAAAGTTGTTCCTTCAAATTGGTCTCCGTGCACAGACAAATGAAACCTTTTTCGCGCAGCGCTACTAGACACGCCTTTTGTCAAAATTTCATACAAGACAAGCCTGTCATTTTTGAATGTTTTTGAACGAGTTTGTCATTTGAGGTGATAGCTCATTTAACCGTTCCGTACGCGTCATATTTTGAAATTTTGTATGAAATTCTATGCCACTTAGGGTGCTGTGCGTACGGTTCGGAACAGAGTGCGTTCACCCTAAAGTGTTGCCACAACCGTCTTTTCAAAATACACATATCCGTCGCCAAAACCTAAATTTGGAGTGTATGAGATTGAATAAAAAAAGGGACTGAAAATGGCCCCTTCATCCCCGTGGTCCACCTCCTGGTCCACCTGGTGGACCACGGGTACGTTATTTTTTCCCTGTGGTCCAGGACAGGTGTCAGCTGTCACACAAAAAAGTGGTTTATATCGGAAACTATGCATGCTAGACTATTAGTTTCTTTGGAAAAGTTGTAGGCCTTAACAAGATCTACATGACAGGTGTCAGCTGTCATACTAAAAAGTCGTTTAAATCAGAAACTATGCGTGCTAAACTATTAGTTTCTTTGGGAAAGTTGTATGCCTTAACGAGATCTACATGACAGGTGTCAGCTGTCAAACTAAAAAGTCGTTTATATCGGAAACTATGCGTGCTAGACTATTCGTTTCTTTGGGAAAGTTGTAGGCTTTAACAAGATCTACATGACAAGTGTCAGCTGTCAAACTAAAAAGTAGTCTATATCGGAAACTATGCGTGCTAGACTATTAGTTTCTTCGGAAAAGTTTTAGGCTATAACAAGATCTACATGACAGGTGTCAGCTGTCATACTAAAAAGTCGTTTATATAAGAAACTATGCGTGCTAGACTATTAGTTTCTTTGGAAAAGTTGTAGGCCTTAACGAGATATACATGACAGGTGTCAGCTGTCATACTAAAAAGTCGTTTAAATCAGAAACTATGCGTACTAAACTTAAATCATTTTTCATAGTTAATAGTAGTTTATGCAATTGCCTTATAATGAGAGGCTTTAGGATGTGAGTGTCTGTTTATCTACTATTTACTATCTTTTATTTACTAGGCTGCGCCTCGTGTGATAATAGTTTGACACGAGCATTCTAAAGCCTAATTATATGCAGTTGCATACACTATTTTATCTACACTTTACAAGAAAAAGTATGAAAATAATTCAAACCTCCGCACTGTGGCGATTGCAAGCCTATCTACTGAACCACCAACTGAACGACTTTTGTACATAAGTAACTTTTTAACTAAACGTTAAAATGGAGGCTCATAAAAACTGAACAACTTTTAAAATTAAAAAGCATTTATCGGTAAATTTAAATTCGAAAAATGATTTGAAGCAAAGATTTAATAATAAATAAGTCCTCATTATTTCAAGTGTCGTCCCGCCCGGGTGACATTTGTTTTATTTTTATTTAACTTACTGTTGGCCAGTGTTGGCTCAGGAAATAAAAAAGCGGAATATTCGTTTAGTTTTTTTTGAAATACTAGACATCACGTTCCATTACGATTCAAATTTTAGTATGGAAATTATATTTTAAGGCTGCATACTTCTTAATGCAGTTCATTACGTTGGTGCTTTCGATTCTGTAAAACGAATATTACGAAATGAGTGTAGATAAAATTATTTACCTACCAGCTTGCTATTACCTACATAAAATGGTTTTGTAATGGTAAAAGAACTGAGTAGCAAGCGAGGCTTAGAGATTTAATATGTTAATGTTTTTGATTGGATCAAGTTTATTGGGTCTTGCACTCGTTTTCCAAAAAGGATCGCAAATCAATCACACCAAGCCCTACAACTTACGTAAAGAATTATTATAATATTAGTACATACATACATACATACATACATCACGCCTTTATCCCTTGCGGGGTAGGCAGAGCGTCAACAACCGTAAAAGTACGGTCATTATCGCCACGACTGACACACATTTGAGGGCCGTTTTAGCTATTGTCGTGTATCGCTATAGTGACAGGTTGTCAGCCTATCGCCTAAAAGTGCATATAATATTAGTGTAAACATTTATTCAAAGTTGCTTTCAGAAATAAGGTGAACCGGGTGAACCATTAGTAAAACCCCTGCCCTTGAGTCCACCTATAGCAGGTGGACTAGGGTGCACCACGGGGAAAAAAGAAATACCCGTGGTCCACGTAGGCATTTTCACCTTTTCTTGTGGACTCGTACTGATAGATGACTGAATGTCAGTGTTCTAGAAACTGACATCCTCTGATATTATAAAAGATTACGTGTCAGCCAGAAAAAACATTCAATGAGTTGAATGAGACAACTTTTGTCTGTCGTGTTTATTTTTTAGAATTAGGTACATAGATAGGTAGATAACAGCTACGTAAAAAAATATTCTCATTTTTTGTTTAAGTAGTTTTTTCACCAAATCACAACAAAGATCCAGATAATAAATAGGTATATTGCCGAGTAATGTTGGCGTTGAATAGCATCACCTCATCTATCTACCCTTGAGTGTTAAAAACCAATTAAGTCGTTCCAGAGAATGGGCAGCAAAATTCTCTGTGAATACATCACCTTGAACTGCGCTTGCCAATCCGCCTGCCAAGCGTAGTGAGTATGGCAAATACCCCCCTAATAAGGGAAGGCCTATGTCTAGCAGTGGACTGTTGCGGCTGTTATAGTACAGCATGTTTTATTGTATCATAAGTATTAGACTAAGGGCGATTTACAAACAAAATGGTAAAATTACAAATAACACGTGGGAGTCAAAAAAGGACGTCAAGTTCGAGAAATATAAGCTGGTGGCAACACTGGGAATGGCAATTCGGTAAACCAAATTGGCAGGCTATATTGCTCAAAGGGCGTCTCTATCGGGGACCGCGAATGACGTTTTGGTTCTCTGTGTCTCCGTGAGACCAATGTGACAGTCTTGTGTCAGTCAGGCTTTGGTCAGGCTATGAGCTGTTCAAGCGAATTTCACGGAATAACTTTTTTGTACAAGCAGTATGGAGGTACCGTGTCTATAATAAAATGTCTTTGCTTACTAGCGGCCCGTCATTGTTCCCCGCGGGAAAAAAGCATTTTCCTGGTATGTGTTATGCATATAAACCTTCCTCTTGAATCAGTTTATCTGTTACAAAGAACCCCATAAAACTCCGTTCCGTAGTTTAGGAGAACTTAGCGAATTCCACGCCAGAGAAACGCATAAAGCGACTTAATTTAATACTATGTATTGATATATTTACCCGACTGTCTCAGAAGGAGGGTTATGTTTATATGATGTATATGTATGTATGATGATTGTGGACAAGAAAATTCTTTTTCATGGGCTACAGCCCAAACGGATAGTTGGATTTTGAAATATGAGGTGTTGTTAGATTCGTCTTAGCAGCGCGAGTGATACTGCGTATTTGGAATGTATACAGTGCCAGAACGCATCCATAGTGTTATTACACTGTATAGTTTCCAAACGTATTGCAAAATAATTAGTTGGAAAGTATACTCGATTTGTGCGTACTGGTCGCGTATACTTTCCAATACAGAACGTCGTGCATTTCTCTGGAAAATATACAAGGATAGTACGCAAGTGTGTGTAAACTGTACAAGTCCTTGTTTTACTTATCGGTGTAGGTATTAAAAGAAAAACACCAAATTTTAATGGGGTTGACCAGTACCTGAATCTTTTTTTTTTATTAAAAAAATATTGATCAAGGTATCGGGAAAAAAGAATTCTCATAATATTAGCCTATAATGCAAAATATATGTTTGTTAATAAATTCAGTATGTTGGTTATCTTTGGTATCAATTGGAACATTCAATACCATGTCAATTATTTGTGATTTATTCAAATTTTGTAACAAAAAAATCGGGCAAGTACGAGTCGGACGCGATTTTTACCTATATAAACCATTTTGTATAAAAATCATGTCTGTTGTATGTTAAATTCTATTTTTAGTATTTTTTATAGTGCCAATACCTACACATTTCAACTGTCTAACTTTTGCCGTTCATCAGATGCAGCCTCCTAAATATCATAGCTAAAATCGAGCCCAAAATAAAGGTTTTTTTATGGGAGCCCCCTTAATTTTATTTTATTCTAGTTTTGGTATTTATTGTTATAGTGGAAACAGAAATACAGCATCATTAAAATTTCAACTCTCTAGCTATTACGGTTTATGAGATGGATTACATAACGCACCGTATGCGCTTTGATGATGGGACTACTGCAGTATATTTTCCAGGGACAATGTAAGCTAAGGCCACTGGAAAATATACGCGATTTGTGCGCACTGGCAAAATCAAAAAATCAAAATCAATGTATTTATTTCTCAGTAGGAATTACAAGATTCTCTTTAAGAAAGTCACATTCTAATTCAAACTAAAAAAGAGAAAATTTGTAGTGTAAAATTGTAAAATTTTCTCTTTTTTATAACAATTTGTGTTCCTACTCTAAACGCGGCTCGGGCCGGATAAAAAAATAAAAATAGAGGCACTGCCTCGGGGCTGGCCAGGCTAACCACACAGGCCTTGTATACATTCCAAAAAAATTATGTGCTTTTGCAATTTGAAACTATACGTGAGCAGTCCCAACCCGTGCGTACTGGCACTGTATATATTCCAATTACGCAGTGATACTGGCTATATTAAAAATCTGAATTTCAAAATAGTGGATTTTTATCGCAAAAACAACTTTGAAATTACCGCTGTCAGGTTTTTGTTTTTAAATACATCTGCTTGTTTAAACGTTCCCTTTATATGGTGTGTCACAGGAAAGAGAAAGAGTTCGAAGAGACAATGGACCACCTGCAGCAGGACATAGATTCCCTGGAGAGCGAGCGCGGACAGCTCAGGGACAAACTAAAGCTCTACGCCAAGCGCGGCGGCGCCTCACACGGTAAGAATATTATAAACATTATAATAAAGTCGTAAATACTTTCTACAGATATCACTAAATCGTCGCTTGGACACGAGCATCAAGAGATAGATAAGAGCTACCGACATGGTTGGTTGGCACAGTGAGTGACCTTGAAACAGAAAAAAACTCTTTAATTACCAGTGTTGAAACATATTGCAATCGATGAAGCATAAAAACCAAAAGTGTCTTTAGATAAAAGTCGTTTTCTGATAAGGCGCGTCCACACTGCGCGAGGCAAATTGCCGAGGCTAATGCTCGCGAGGCATACGCTCGTGTGGCAGGCGAGCCAAGTTCGGCCCATTTTGGACGCTTAGATAAACTAACTAGCAACCGTCTGAGCGGCGTTGATTTTGGCTCGGGCTGCGCGCGCTCGCCCGAGCATGACCTTGGGTGAGCCCGAGCGTATGCCTGGCGAGCATTTGCCTCGGCAATTTGCCGCGCGCAGTGTGGACGCGCCTATACAAAATATCTCTGTCCCAAAAATATACGATTCAACTTCTTTACGTCTGTACTTTTAACACTATTCTCGTTGTCCTGTCGTCTTATCTATCACATGAACCCTGTGGGCCTTACATGTTGAACGCGTGTTTAAATAAAACTTCATAAAAAAACGCTAAACACGCGTTCAAAGCTCGTCTGATTTGTAAGGCCCTAAGTTATTTTTTTATTATCAATTCTGTTCCTTGCTATATACGTATTATGTTTAATCCTTAGAGTATATATAAGCAAGCTATAGAGTGCGCATTAGGCCCCGCGGCGTACTGTCAAAGCGTAAGCAGTTGCTCCCTAGATACTGACGTCAAATGTATGAGACATAGTTGTAAATAAAACTCTTGTACTCGTTTCACTTATATTGCTGGTTTAACCCAACCAGTTTCACTCACATGAGCATCTTCAGGGGGATTTTTTACAATACAATGTAAAATCACATTATACTATACAATGTAACACTTTTTGATAGTAAATAAGTATAAAAAACATCGAATTTGAATTTAAATGCATCATCGCAACTAACAACAAAGGCAATATTAGAGTATATTTATGCAAGCTATAGAGTGCGCATTAGGCCCCGCGGCGTACTGTCAAAGCGTAAGCAGTTGCTCCCTAGATACAGACGTCAAATGTATGAGAAGTTATAGATGTTCAGTAGTGCTGCCACTGGCGTTTTGCTACTGACAGACAGAGCGGTGGCGCCCAGACTACTGACGTCAGTTCTAACTTTTTAGGCGCACTCTATACGTATAGCTTGCTTATATAAGGTCCTATTAAATTCACTGCAAATATTTTAAGGGCATGCGTAAATATGTATAAGAAAAACATCTAAGGCATTCTAAAATTTTTTTTTTCATTTTAAAACAAACTTTTTAATTAATTATGTGAACATCCTTTGACTGACCAGACTGACATTCCGCCACGTAGACAGGATTCACTTACACGGCACGCACACTGACAACTAACCAATCACAGCACCTTTTTTTAGCGCATAATTTAAATTCATAGAAGTGTGTGTTTCTAGGACAAACAGGGTGCACTTTTTTCGTTTTGTGTTTTTTTAGTTAAATGCAATTTTCTCGAAAACTAGAGGGTAGATTTCTTTAAAAATTTGCCTAGTACATGCTTTTATTTTATTTGATCTGTCCCTAAAATATTTGCAGTGAATTTAATAGGACCTTATATATACTCTAAGGTTTAATGTTAATCTAAGCATAGTATTTAAGCGTGTGTTGATATGCAGTGCTGCCGACAACGCCGGCCGCCGTGCGGGACCTCTCACGTAAGGACCCAGCATGCCTACAGATATTCACTTCATTTTGTAGTTTTAAATTGCTTAGGTATAACCCGTTCGTTCATATTGGTGTCACCCATCATACGTGCATTATAATTATACCGGGAGTAACAAAAAACAAGCCGAAAGGAGGTCAAGGTACTCATGAAACTGAACAACTTTCCCAATGGAACATAGGTCGAAATATGAAAAAAAAATTTGGACCTCCCATACAAAATTGCCGATCAGCTAATTGATTTACTATGGGAGGTCAAAATATGTTCCATGGGGAAAGTTGTTCAGTTTCATGAGTACCTTGACCCCCTTTCGGCTTGTTTATACCCTTTCCGTTACTCCCGGTATACAGTGATCGTTTATATTCGCGGGCTTATTTACCTAAAGTTTACTTTTGCACCTAACTAGAGTCTAAATTATTAATTTAGTTATGCCAATCAATGTATTTTATGAAACAATACAAGATGAAAGTGCTCTTGTAACATTATTTTCCTGTACAAGAAAAAAATACGAATACCTAAGAAAGAAAATCGTTTGATTCTTGGATGTTATTCAAAGCTTAGATATCACTTTTTTTATTTTGTCCTTGTAAAATTGTTGGGCTCTTAGGTCCCCAAAATCTTGAAAATTCTGGTTACTTCACTTTTCTCATTAGATCCACAAGCGAACTTCAGGTAAATAAGCCGCCGAATATCCGATCACTGATGATTATAAATCAAAAAGACAACCAATAATGTTGTTATTTCGAATCTCTTTTAACAGGTCGGGTTATACCTGTTTTTATTTTGTTAATTTATTTAGCCTCTACATTTTGATCGTCTTCAATGGTCACTTACAAATTATAACAAAAGCTTTTTTGTAATCTGTCGACCTCTCAAAACCGACGAAACGTAGCACATAGATACTAAATCCGTTATCATATAAAACACACAAGTCCTTTAAAACTACCAAGTGAAGCATATTCGTTTAATACCTAATTCAGTTCATTCGTAACCGTTTACTCATTATAATAATCTTAATAAATAATCCTGACATAATTAACTTGATAAAAAATTTTGCTAACAGTTTATAATTCAGATTTAACACATTAATTCATTTTATCAATTTTAAAAATGCATTAATAATAATTTGATTTACTTGTAGGTAGTTATATTATTGACCTTATAAGATCCTGTACATAAAAAACTGACAGAGTTTGACAAATATTAAACTGGATCTTAATACCAGGCTAAAAAATGAGTATTCAAAACCAATTTGTTGTTAAATAACATTTTAGATTTATTTAAAAATCAAATGGCTTATGAGACAATTTTTTTGAATATTAGCTGTTTAAAAAGTTCTATGTTGATCCAAAATTTTATATTTCTGTGCAATACAGCGGTGGTGACACCTTTGGTAACCGCTTCGCCGAAGCATTCAGCTCGTAAGATATTGACGTTTTTTTATCACCCCATTTGACTCTCGACGCACAATGACACATTCTCGAAATGTCACATTGTCTCAAACTGTTAACTGATCACAACGACATAACAGTGCCTAGTTTTTCGAAACTACAGGCTACAATCCTACAGGCGAAATTCGATGTACATTGCGTAGCCGGTTTAATAATGGGATCATAATGGCTAACCGACTACGCAATGTTCATCGAATTTCAATTTCACCTGCGAAATTCGATGTACATTGCGTAGCCGGTTTAATAATGGGATCATAATGGCTAACCGACTACGCAATGTACATCGAATTTCACCTGTAGAATTGTAGCTTGTAGTTTCGATGCATAGGCCATAGGCCACTGCTGAATACTGCAGTATTGCCATACTCACCACTAGTGTTGTTGAACTATCGATAGTACTGGCTGCTATCGATAGTTTTCATTCAAACAACACTAAACAATCGATAGGTCAATCGATATTTTCAATTGTTCAAACTGTAGCAAACGAACAGTAGCAATCAAACAATCAATCCAACAGTGGCAATACTAACTAAAACTATCGAAAGTCCACTATCGAGCGGCAACGCTACTCACCACGCTTGGCAGTTGGGTTGGCGAGCGTAGTGCTAAGTTTAAAATTCACATGTAATATTACTGCTCATTTTCTGGACGTATTTGTTATCCCTTAGTCGCTTTTTACGACACCCACTAGTAGAAACTGGGTGGCGTTATTCTAATGCAACTTTACTTAGAAATACATTGACATTTAGAGAAGTATGACATTTTGAAACTGCGTGCCTTTTGCAGAAGTGTCAATGTGCTACTAGAGGCATATTTCGTTGTTGTATTTGAACGTGGAGGTGTATTGTCATATGTTCGATGTCGCATGGGTCCACCGGTTTTAATATTATTTGCGTCACCCTAAGTTTTATTTTAAGAATTCGTTTTTATTTTAATTTTTAAATGTTATACAAGTACTCACTATAACGGATGGCTGTTTTTGTGTAAATTGTGTACAGTCTTGATTTATTTTTCTAGTTAACATTGAAATAAAACTAAATAGCGAGTCTGTATGTAGACACTACCGCCAGCACATCAACCCACACATTAAAAATAAACTTCTACAGGTTTTTCTTAGTATTTTTATGAGAAATCTCTAAGTAGGTCCTTTAAATTAGTAGATTACGTACTGGCGATAGTATATAATATAACATACTTATAAGTAAGAAATGTCCTTGGATATGGTTTAACCATCCATTATTAATATCTGAGTGAAACTGAAGGAAAAGTTACTCAATCTTCTTATTTACTTTCTTTATTCGTTAATATAATACCTGCTTCTATTTATTTCCTATTGTCGTATTTTTTTTATTAAACTATAATAAGTTAGAACTATGAACTTAGGAAGTTTATTTTTCTCGATACTTCAGTCAGTTTCAAATCCCTAGTCATACGCTTTTTTTTCAGGAATGCCTGTCACTAATTTCGCTTTAATTCTGCATGCGATACAATGTTAAACGAACTGACAAACTACGTTTTAACGTTGTCATTGTTGTTGTTAATATCTATGTTGTTGTAATCGTCATTAGTGTTAAGATGTTAATGATGTCATTGTAAATTATATATTAGCTTTTAATATGTCATGCTTTTCGACTACCCATGACTACTTATTTTCTAACAAACATTAGATCTAGTGGTCTGTTGTACCGAGCAATAAATGTACGATACACTTCACAAATATCTACTGAATTTCAAATATTGTACAAATATAAATTTGTATAGTTTTCTTAAATGGAATGGGCTATATATGTTACCGGCCAAACCCGATTTTAGGATAAACTAGTTTTTCCTAGGCCAAAGTAGTTTATCCTACATGCGGTTGGATAAACCGGTATAGACTAGGCTAAACCGGTCCATCCGATGGCCGATAGGAGAAACTAGTTAATCCTAGGCTGAACTAGTTGAGCCTAAAATTAATTAGTACATTTCAGGATAAACTGGTTTGGCTTAGTTAAGGCTACAGTGACGTAGCTCTAGAGGGTAAAGGGTAACGTCGGACAACCTGGAGACATCGGACACCCTGGAGACTCGAACACCCTAGAGGGCGGGTTGTAGCATCGGACACCCTGAAGGCTCCGACGCCCTGGAGGGACGACCTAAAGTGATGTAGCTCTAGATAGAGCGTAAAGTGAGGCTCGATTGCCTTGGAGGGTCGGGGTAGCGTCGGACACCATGTAGGCCCTGATGCGAGCACTTGCAACGTCGCTGTCGGCGATAGCTCTCACGAGCTGTCACATCACAGGTGTCTGTTGGAGTCCAGCCCATGGCAGGCAGCGTCCGAGCGTTTAGGGTGTCCGACGCTACCCCGCATCCTCCAGGGTGTTCGAGACTTACAGGTGTTTGATGCCTCCAGGGTGTACGTAGTGCCTCACAATAGGGCGTCCTTCCAGGGCTTCCGAGCCTTCAGTATTCAATGCTACACCCCACCCTCTAGGGTGTTCGAGTCTCCAGGGTGTCTGATGTCTCCAGGATGTCCAACTTTACCCTTTACCCTCTAGAGCTACGTCACTGTAGCCTTAACCATTTTTAACTACGCCAAACCAGTTTATCCTGAAGTGTACTTATTAATTTTAGGCTCAACTAGTTCAGATTAGGATAAACTACTTTCTCCTATCGGCAATCGGACGGACCGGTTTAGCCTAGTCTATACCGGTTTATCCAATCGCATGTAGGATAAACTACTTTGGCCTAGGAAAATCTAGTTCATCCTAAAATCGGGTTTGGCCGGTAACATATACATACATACAGACAATCCGTTGCACCCTAGAGGCAGAGCTTTCTTAATGCGGCCTAGGCTTGGCCTAAGTGACAAATATAATTAAATGACACTAAAATTAATATATGTCACTTTAATGCACCTGCCCTATTTTTTCCACATGCCCTAAGGTAGACTGGGACTGCCTTTGGCGTTAAGTCCGCCAGTGTACTGATGAAATAAAAATAAACAAATAATATTTTTTATATATATTTTTTTAAAAGGCTGTTAACATTGCTCGAGTATCACAGACCACTTTCTTCTGATTTCACTTAGTAAATGAATATCACGTGTGTTTTCCAGAAACAGAGTCACCCGTCAAAGTGTCATCCGGGGTAGGCAGCGGCGGAGAGGTCAACGAGGCTCTGCAGCATCAGCTCAAAGTTCTCAGCTGGTAGGAAAAAAGGACTATCACATTCTCTCTCTCTTCGTGTGGGGCACCGAGTCGTTGAACGACCCGATGAACCCTGGTGTCAGAGTTTTTCAACCGCCTACTGCAAGCAGCAGGCCTCTGACATGGTTGTGTAACGACCACCATCATAGACAGCAACCGGGTCCGACGGCTTAACGTGCCCATCCGAAGCACGTTCATAGCTCCTAATTCTTCTTTCAAGTGGGACACCGTGTCGACAAAAGACTCGGTGAACTCTGCCCTGGGGTCAGAGCTTTTCGACCGCCTACTATTACTGTTAGGCCTCTGATATGGTTGTTCCGTGCTTGACGTGCCCTCCGAAGCACATTAAAAGCAGTCGAAATCCATCCCGACTAGGATTTTTAGAAGTACTCCCATAATAGTATGATGACGTCCGTCACACAACGTCTACAATTTAATGTATTTCCCCTGAAACACGGTGTACATAAACACGTGCAAGAATAGACCCGACAACATACTCATAAAAATCTTTCATGTTTTATGTTTTTTTTCTTTTCTTATGTTTCGTTTCGGAGGCCAAGATCAATTTCGGGTCGCTGAGTTAGTTAGTTAGCCAGCGGAGTTATGTTTCGTTTGGCAACTTTTATATATACATAAATATATTATAAATCATTTTTTTAACCTTTCCAGGACGATCGAACGCGAGCGCGCCGCGCGCATAGCCGCGTGCCGCAAGGCGGAGCGAGCCGCCGTGCTAGCGTTACGGCCTCTAGAGAACCCCTGTGCCCCCGCCGCCGTAGAAAGAAGAAGAGCTGCTACACTGTTGGAGCAGGATCTGGCTAAACTACAGACGGTAAGCGCCTTCTATACAACACCCGTCGGGTTGCCACACTATTGGAGCAGGACCTAGCTACACTACAGCCACAAAATAGAGAGTTTACAGAAGGTTCACTTGGCCCTATTTCGGATTTTCGCGATTGGCACTTGTTACTCATAGCCAGGGAAAAATGTCAAAACATCAATATCTGATAAAGAATGTCATATGATTCTGAGGCAATTTTTTAATCTAAGAAATATGATGTTCGTGTCAACCAACTTCTAAGTTACCTTGACTTTCCCTGAGATTCCGGTTATTTTCAGTTAAAGTCGGTAAACATCAAAATCGTCGCTAGGATTGAGTGAGTATATTCTGTAATTTGTGCTACAGCCGGTATATGTCTCTATACTACACCTAAATAGAAAGTTACCTATAGGTAAGCCGTCCTAGCGTTACGCCCTCTAGAGAACCGAGAAAGAAAGAGAGGAAAAGAGCTGCTACATTCCTGGAGCAAGATTTGGCTAATTTGCATACGGTACTACCTGATACATAGAAGAGAACCCGAAATGGCAACATTACTGTTAATCAACAATGAAATCGTTCAGGTTTTCAGACAAAAAAAAACGGAGAATTCGAGCTTACTTTGCGATTTTTTTCTATCGAGGCAACTTTATCAAATCGTGTTTTGGGTCCCATAGTTTTGTAGAATATATCTTGAAATAGTCATAAAATTATTTTATGGAAATTTCAAGAAATGGCATCGAAGATTCCAAACGCTTTCGCGGACGTTTCTGAGCTGATTTCGCCTTAATGTCATGTAATTTGAAAAAGACGCCAACGTACCTGATGTCATTATGGGTCCCTTTCTTCTAAGAATCTTGTTATAAGCAGTGCTAGCACGCACACATTTCTACAATTACGCGCTAAATTCAAAATAAGGATTTTTTTAATGCACTCACGGCCCACAGCGCATTAAAAAACTCATAAATTGAAAATGAGAAAATCGAAAAGTTCACTAGTGAATTCTCAACTGATGAGAAATTCACCAGGGTCCGCTAGGCGCTAGCTTAGTTGGCAGAGCGGTGGAGCGGTGATCCACGGTTGCTAGAGAATTTTTCAGTTTTCTCATTTTCAATTTATTTCAAAATAAAGGCTGTGATTGGTTGAATTATGAATGTTAGTGTGCGTGTCGCGTAAGTGAATCCTGTCTACGTGGCGCGAGGTCATTTAAAGCATTTTCACGTAATTAATTAAATAGTTTGTAAAAAAAATGTATCTGACATCTCCCCTCCCAACGTCTGTCACCCCTAGGTAAGGTCGCGCACGAACTTGTCAGACTATAGCTCGTTGATTATTTTTATAGTATTTGCGCATGTCCTTAAAATATTGGCAGTGAATTTAATAGGACCTTATATAGGGTCACATTTAATTAAGTACAAATATCTTTAGGTTATGGTCTACTCACGAAACTGAACAACTTTTGTTAGAAAGTTTTTTCGAAATATTAAAATAACACTCGATTTTAAGGTTCCGTGGTTATTATCACTAAAACTATAAGACATTATAACGGGTTTTAACTTTAATATTAAAATAAGCTTGGATCTCCCATACAAAAATGTTGAAAAAGTGTGTCAAAGGATCCAATTTTTTTTTATATTTCCAACGAACGTTTCAAACAAAAGTTGTTCAGTTTCGTGAGTAGAACACACACACACCCTTAAGAGATTTGTACTTAATTAAATTTAATCCTACATAAACAACTGTAATAAAAATCAACCTTTTTTTGTGATAGTGGACAAGATATACTTGCTTAATTTCGCGGGCTCGATTAGAACCGCGGTAGCCCAGTTGGTTAGGACGTCGGCCGGCAGTACTGATGCCGAAGCTCGCAGGTTCAAATCCTGCCTGCGGTGAAAATTTTGCAAGTTTTCCAAAAATTGTTTACCTAACACGAGAAGTGTTTTAAAATTTGGTATTCAACCTTTTATTTATTTACTCCAGGAATGGACTCTATTCGTTGCGCGGTCGGGGCTAGTGAAATTCCCAGATGACCCGGCCAAGTACGGCAGGGTGCTCCAACAACACAGGGAGAAACAGAGAGAGATCAGGAGGCTATTGGAGGTAATTGATCAAATTATACAACGTCTTACAGAATGAAATTATGAGGACTTATTTATTATTAAATCTTTACTTCAATCATTATTCGAATCAAAATTTTCCCATAAATGCTTTTTAATTTTAAAAGTTGTTCAGTTTTTTTGAGCCTGCATTTTAACATTTGGTTGAAAAGTTACTTATACGTACAAAAGTCGTTCATGTGGTGGTTCCGTTGATAGGCTTGCAATCGCCATAGTGCGGTTTTGAATTATTTTGCGAAGGTTTGAATTATTTTTATAGTTTTGTTTTGTAGAATGTAGATAATAGTAGCTTATGCAACTGCCTAATAATGAGAGGCTTTAGGATGTGAGTGTCTGTTTATCACACGAGGCGCAGAATAAAGCCTAATTATATGCATTTGCATACACTATTTTATCTTCACTCTACAAGAAAAACTATGAAAAATAATTCAAACCTCCGCACTGCACTATGGCGATTGCAAGCCTATCTACTGAACCACCAACTGAACGACTTTTGTACATAAGTAACTTTTTAACTAAACGTTAAAATGGAGGCTCATAAAAACTGAACAACTTTTAAAATTAAAAAGAATTTATCGGTGAATTTTAATTCGAAAAATGATTTGAAGCAAAGATTTAATAATAAATAAGTCCTCATAATTTCAAGTGTCGTCCCGCCCGGGTGACACTTGTTTTTTTTTTCATTTGACTTACTGTTGGCCAGTGTCAAATTGGAACAGATTACAATTTGGTACGCGGGTCAATTCGTTAATTTTTTTTTCAAATACTAAAATCGAGTTACTTTATGTAGCTGCCAGTAGTATGAAAGTTTTTTTTAAAGGCTGTATATTCGTAATGCAGTTCATTACGTTCGTACTTTCGATTCTGTAAAACGAATATTACAAAATGAGTGTAGATAAAATAGTGTATGCAACTGCATATAATTAGGCTTTAGAATGCTCGTGTCAAACTGCGCCTCGTGTGATAAACAGACATTCGCGTTCTGAAGCCTTCCGTTATAAGGCAGTTGCATTAACTACTATTTTATACTACACCTGCATAGAAAATCACCTACATCTTTATGAATCGTGCAGAGGAACGTGAGTCATTGTTTACGTTTCAAATCAGCGGGAAATAATAATTCATACAAATCACTTGCCTCCCGTGGGAAAACTGTCTGAACTTTGGGGAATATTTTAGATTTATTGAACTGTTTTGGTACACTGTTTAGTACACTGTTTTCCTCTTTTTTTATTCTAGCAGGTGTAGTATAAAGCACTACGTATCACTCGGAAGAAAGTCCGATTACAAACTCATGTGTATTGAGAGCCTCGTTTGCAATCGGTGCCTTTCTTACCGCGTGGACAATGTACTATTTTACAACCCTTCCACACCCTTAAAAATACTGGGTCATCCTATACAGGGTTATTTTTTAGTCAGTGCGCAAACTTTGCAGGGTGTTTCTGCTCGTGATTATGATCAATTTTTACTATGTGACCACCTGCGAATTCGCAAAAAAAAAGTATGTTCCATAGAAAAATTCATACATACTCGTCAAAAATGTATGGATAATCCAAAAATTTTTTTAAGGTATCTCAGCTATAGTAAAAGTTGTTCAGAATCACGAGTTGAAACATCCTGCAAAGTTTGCGCACTGACTAAAAAAATACCCTGTATAAAAATCACAATAGCACAAAATAGAGGGTTTACAGAACTTTCACCCGGCTCTATTTCGGATTTTCGCGATTGGCATTTGTTACATAGCCAGGGTTGCTACTGTCAAAAATCTCTAAGTATAAAAACGTCAAAACAAAATCTGACAAAGAACGTCGTGTGATTCTGAGGCAATTTTAAATCCAATAAATATGACATTCGTTTCAACCACCTTCCTATTTACCTTGACTTCCCCTGTGATTCCGGTTTTTTCCAGTTTTCGTCAGTAAGCGTCAAAATCGTCGCTAGTACTGAGTGAGCCATCTGGCGCGCCGTTTTCCTAATTTGTGCTCATAGCCTCATAGGGGCAAGCTCCACAGATCAGACGTAAAACACGTGACTTCGACGAAGCGTTGTGCGATGCGTTGCGAAGCGCTAGTAAATGTGTCTATCCAACCGTTTGGCACAAACCGTATTTGTATTAAAATAAACGGACGTTACGTGCATTTCTCGCTAAAGGCATGGTATAATAAGATACTCCGCCTGGTATTCCGTTCCGAGACTCGTGAACCACGTGACCAACACAAGTCTACGTCATCATGCTTGTGGGTTACCAGAATTACCCACTCTTATGATGTTTTTTGTAAATCATTTATGATACTGTTAACTAATACAATTTAAGTGTTGTTGTAAAGTTCAAGTTAATACACACGTAAATCTAAATTATAAAATTATTAGGAAATATTTTAGCTCATTTTTCTGAGATTGAATTCACCCCATAACGTATTTTATTGAAATAAAGTGGCAATACTAGTGACGTAGCTTGTGTTTCTCTGGGAATTATGTATAAGGCGGAAAACCGCATTTTCATAAACGGAAGTTACGTGCATTTCTCGCCAAAGGGACATTCTCGGTGTGTTGCTTTGCGATCCTTGAATTTCGCCAACCCTCAAGAGATGGCAGCACTTGTATTTTAAAACGCGGTATCGTTGTGTTTTCCTGGCACGCTTATATGCAGCAAACATATGTAAAACTTCAAGCGGTGAAACCGCGGGTAAAGCTAGTACATTTTAATACCTACTAATATTATAAAGGCTGATTGATCATATATCAACGCATATTTTTGTAAATCTCTACGCCCTCAGCGTGAGATTTCATTTATAATACCGGGAGTAACAGAAAGGGTATAACAAGCCGAAAGGAGGTCAAGGTACTCATGAAACTGAACAACTTTCCCAAAAATTTGGACCTCCCATAGTAAATCAATTAACTGATCGGCGATTTTGTATGGGAGGTCCAAATTTTTTTTTCATATTTCGACCCATGTTCCATGGGGAAAGTTGTTCAGTTTCATGAGTACCTTGACCTCCTTTCGGCTTGTTATACCCTTTCTGTTACTCCCTGTATACCCATAAAAAGTAAGTTATACATACACTTTGTAATTCCTGTTCATGCCCAATGATGCCGGCTCAGAATAGCATTACCCCATTTCTTTCTTGAGATTAACGCAAGAGGCGACTGAGGTCCAAGCTCAAGTCACAATGGAGGCGTACGACGCGACGCGTAAGATGACATCTGTCAGACAAATGATCGTCAGGCGTTATCGATGCGACGCGCGTCTCATGTGTATTTTTATCTCTTGATGCTTGTCCCCAAGCAATGTTTTCTATTGCTTATTTTCATTTTGCCGTGTTGTGCCGGCTTAGAATAGCATCACCCCATATCTTTCCCGTGGGTGTCGTAAGAAGCGACTAAGGGATTTGAGAGTTGATGTGTATTGCAATTTTAGGCGACAGGTGGACAACCTGTCACTATGGCACAGTCTTCTGTGAGACAGAGAGTCACACAGAACTTTTGTCAGACGTGTTGTAAATGGCCGTTTTTTTCAGCCGTTTACGCTCTGCCTACCCCGCAAGGGATATAGGCATTATACGGGGGTGTAAGAGACGGTATAACGTGTAACGAAAACTTTACAGGTGTGCTCAGGCTATGAAACTGAACAACTTTCCGGATGGAACATATGGCTGTAAACAAAACGAATTTTTGGACTCCCCATACATAGTCAGTCATCGTGAATTTTCCATGGGAAGTCGGAAACTTTTCGTAGTTCATCAACACTCCACAGGAAAAGTTGTTTAGTTTCATGGTCTTATCATGCCTGCAAAGTTTTCAGTGCCCTTACACCCTGTATTTGTCTGAAATCAGAAATCAGGAAATTTATTTGCCAGATCACAGTTTTTTGGTTCTTAATTGTTGGAAATTGCCTATGGACGCAAAAAACTTTTTATACTCTTACTCTATGATGTTCAGTGTCAAGTCACCGCTAGTTACGTGCTGTTGATATTTTTCCAATCTGATATTATTATACTAATCTTGTAGCCAAAGTCGCGTCTTATTTCCTACAGGTTATGGGCCGCCCCATACCTAAATAATAGCAATATAATTTTCCATAAATAAAACAGTAAAATAAAATTTTCATAACCCAATTTTTTTTCGGTCTGTAAATCTAAATTAGTAGGGCTTAGGGCTTCTCTTTCAGCTGCCGAAAGGATACAAAATGGGAACAAACATGTTTTCAATCCCAAAATTAACGGGAAGAGAAAATTTTACATCCTGGAAATTTGCTATGGAGGCGTATTTGCAACACGAGGAGTTGTGGTCGATTGTGGCTGGTAAGCCCGAAGACGACGAGAAGGACGCTAAGGCGGAGGCCGAGGACGTTAAGAAAGATGTGAAAGCGAAGGCCAAATTGACTCTTATGATCGACCCACAACTATACATTCACGTGCAGGATGCAAAATCAGCTCATGAGGTATGGGACAACTTAACAAAAGCTTTCGAAGACTCCGGGCTACTTAGAAAAGTGGGACTATTAAAAGATTTAATAAATACATCTCTGGAAAACAGCGCGAGCACGGAAGATTACGTGAATAAAATAATGTCATCAGCACACAAACTCCGAAACATTAAGTTTGATGTGAATGACGAATGGCTCGGGACACTCATGCTAGCCGGCCTACCGGACGAATATAGGCCCATGATTATGGGGATTGAAAGTTCAGGAGTAAAGATTAGCGCAGACCTGATAAAGACGAAATTACTTCAAGAGGTAAATAAGTCCGACGAATCAACCACTGCTGCTTTCTTGACAAATTGTGAGAAGACTCCCCATAAGAAAAATAATTATCAGCAACCGTCTTCGTCTAAGGGCCCCCGTTGTTTTGCTTGCAATAAGCATGGGCACCTAGGTAAGAATTGCTGGTACCGTAAAAATAAGAAAGAAGATGACAATGACAAGCATAAAGAAAGGGTATGTGGCAGCATTTTCAGCAGCGCAAATAAATGACTCGGAAAACTGGTACGTAGACTCCGGAGCCACAATGCACATGACAATGCACCGAGAATGGCTTGAGCAGGAAATCGCACCACCGGTGAACACAGTTCGCATTGGTGACGATAGAAGACTGAATGTAGAAGGATGTGGTAATGTCACCATTCAGGTACCAGCTGAAAATGGAAATTATGTTAAAATAAAAATTAAAAACGTACTGTTTGTGCCACAGCTATCCACCAATTTCTTGTCGGTGAGTACAATCTTTAAAAATAAGAGCTGGGTGGACTTTCATCCAACTGGATGCTACCTACTAAATACGAAACGAAAAAAGGTGGCCGAAGCAGATCTTATTGATGGTGTGTATAGAGTTATAGCGAAAACAGAAGCCTGCATAAGGTCAGTTAAAGAGAAAGAGATAAGTCTGCCCTTGCCTACCGAAACCTCCCTAGAAAGTGAAAGAGGAAAGAAATTAAATAAAAAACAAAGGATGAAGAACCGGAAACCTGTAAAGGAAATAAATAGAAATAAGTGTACTGTAAATGAAGATAAGGAAGAACAAAAAGTAAACATACATAATGAGAAAACCGAGATAGAGCTGAAAAGCAACGAAAATAAACCGATAAGTTGTTCGAATGTTAATAATTGTCTAGCGATCAATGATGTTGACTTCCAGACAGAGTGTAGTTTATCAGAAAGAAATAATGACGCAATGGCCAAGAACGAAGAAGCCAAATTAATTCATTCTGTGAACGAAAACAGGGTATGCAACTCCGAGAGCAGAAGTCCTTATAGAGGGTGTATTTTAAACTTCCGGGTTGCAGCAACAAGATGGTTTTCTAAAAGGCCACCAGTGCGATTTAAGAAGTCGAAGATGCTTTGACTAAGTGGCTGCCTTGTTCTAGGAATGATATCTTTGCACATGCTGAGGGTTTGCGTCCAGGGGAGGGTGTTGGAAATTGCCTATGGACGCAAAAAACTTTTTATACTCTTACTCTATGATGTTCAGTGTCAAGTCACCGCTAGTTACGTGCTGTTGATATTTTTCCAATCTGATATTATTATACTAATCTTGTAGCCAAAGTCGCGTCTTATTTCCTACATTAATTTATAAAAGTATTAAATTTATTCATCCACCAGATTTTTAAAATTAAAATAATGAAAATGAAAATTATATAAACCAACATTAATAGTTGTATGTATAGTCCAGCAAAAAAGAGTAGAAATTAAATAAAATGGAACTAAAAAATTTTCATACTAACTTGTTGCCATTCATAGTCAATGTTGCCATTTAATTTTGAAATTTCATACAAAGTGGCGCCCTCATTTTTTGTCTACTCTCTTTTGCTGGACTATATGTTTTCATGTATTTACTTACGTTGTTCTCAGGAGCGGTTGGTGTCGCTGCAGGCCGAGGTGAAGGCGCAATTGCTACTACACAGACCGTGGCGATGCGTCGAGGCAGACTTCGCGCAGTTCCCCAAGCCTGAGATGGCGGCCGTGAGTAGATACTATCTATATATAAGATACTATCTATATATGCCGTGTGGTGCCGGCAGAGTAGAATAGCACCACCCCTTCTCTTCCCGTGGGGGTCGTAAGAGGCGACCGAGGGATAAATCCGACCCAAGCGAATCAGGGTCCTGGAGAAGGAAAACTCCACACACAAACCCGGAACGGGGTCTCCGTCAGGCGCGAGTGACTGGGTAATATATCGTGCAGCAGACTCCTGCAGCCGACCTGGCTCCGCACGTATCGACCCGTCGTTCCTGTGGAGTCAGCCAGGAAGGCCGAGAGGGTGGCGCAGGTCTTGGGCAGCCCTGCGTTTCCATAATTGTGTCCCAGGCAACGCAGTGTCTGTGGAGAGGAAACTTCACCCGCGTCACGCGAATAAAAACCTTGCCTCAGACACTGTATATATCGTCTGTCACAGACGTATGAGGCCAATATATATATATATATCTATATATAAAGCGCAATTGTTGCTGCACCGGCCCTGGCGCTGCGTCGAGGCAGACTTCGCGCAGTTCCCCAAGCCTGAGATGGCGGCCGTGAGTACATTTAATGTCTTCGGGGTACAGACGGTGGGGGGGGCGCCTGGTATTCCATTCCGAGACTCGTGAACCACGTGACTAACACAAGCCTACGTCATCATGCTTGTGGGTTACCAGAATTACCCACCCTTATGATGTGACGTAGGCTTGTGTTTCTCTGGGAATGTAAGACCATGTTTTATTAGACTATGATATAACCTGCGCCTGCGCGGCAGATGCACGCGTGTCCCTTCCCCGCTACACCTCCCGCTACCCGCTGACATCTCGGATAACTGACGTGCACGAGTCCAACTCGCACTTGGCTGATTTTTAAATACCCCACGTACGTGGTATGCCACGCTCTGTTCGCGAGTCCGACTCGCATATAGCAGTTTTTTTTAAACTCTTGCCGAAAGTGAAACATAAATGAACGTAATAGTAGTTTATGTAACTGCCTAATAATGAGAGGCTTTAGGATGTGAGTGTCTGTTTATCACACGAGGCGCAGCCGAGTGTGATAATAGTTTGACACGAGCATTCTAAAGCCTAATTATATGCAGTTGCATACACTATTTTATCTACACTCTAAACATCACTGTTATGTATAATATATATTTTATCTCACACTATGAAAAATAATTCAAACCTCCGCACTGCACTATGGCGATTGCAAGCCTATCTACTGAACCACCAACTGAACGACTTTTGTACAGAAGTAACTTTTTAACTAAACGTTAAAATGGAGGCTCATAAATACTGAACAACTTTTAAAATTAAAATGCATTTATCGGTGAATTTTAATTCGAAAAATGATTTGAAGCAAAGATTTAATAATAAATAAGTCCTCATAATTTCAAGTGTCGTCCCGCCCGGGTGACACTTGTTTTTTTTTCAATTGACTTACTGTTGGCCAGTGTCAAATTGGAACAGATTACAATTTGGTACGCGGGTCAATTCGTTTAAATTTTTTTTCAAATACTAGAAATTGAGTTACTTTATGTAGCTGCCAGTAGTATGAAAGTTTTTTTTTAAAGGCTGTATATTCGTAATGCAGTTCATTACGTTCGTACTTTCGATTCTGTAAAACGAATATTACGAAATGAGTGTAGATAAAATATATGTATGTATGTATGTATAATCTCTTTATTGTTATTTGCAGGCGCTAAGTTCGCCCGTGGAAGTGGGTACGCTGCAGTACCCGGCCTCCCCCGGACATGCGGACCAAACTGTCTACGTCACACGACAACAACTCGACAAGTAAGTAAAAGCACTTTCAACACTCCAGCTCGGAAAGAACAAACCCGCGAAAAGTCAGTATGGAATGGAATAGTAGGTTGTTGACGAGGACGGAAAATAAGACTTTGATTGACGAGTAGAGTTTGAAGTCCGAGTCGAAGGCGAGGACTTTAATTATACGAGTCTAGCAAAGTCATTTTCCCCGAGGCTTACATAGTGCTTTTCTCAAAGAAATGCTAGGAAATCATAAAGATTTTAATTTATTTTATAGTAATTTGATATAAAAAGTTGTTTTACTGATTACTAAGTCAAGATGTGGTTTTGGAGTTGTTCTTTTTTTATTTTGTAATTTCTGAACGATTTCGATATCGCGCCAGAAAAGTTGTATTGGAATCCATTGTAGTTGTGTAAAAAAGATATCGTTCAGAAATTACAAAATCACAGACAGTGTCAAACGTTCTGGATTGTTTTTTGAAAGAAATTGACATATTATTATTTCCTAGCATGTTTGAGAAATAGTACATTGTTGTCGAGAGGCCGGGAAAACAAGGCGGACGAGTAGAGTTTGTAGTCCGAGCCTTAGCCGAGGTATTAGACAAAAAATTCGTTGTCACTGGCTACAGCCCAAACGACTGGGCGGATCTTGATATGTGAGGTATCTTTAGATTCGTCTCAGAAGCGCGAATGCCAAGTTATTTTCAAATTTAAAAAAATCAAAATGGCGGATTTCAAAAGCATGATATTACATAATAATCTATTGTATCCTATGTTTAATAAACTGTTTTGATTTTGATACATTGTCTCCCTGCGAGGAATATTTTGTTAATACTCCCCTTATTTTCAGATTACGCGAGTTGGTGACGGAATTGAAGTCAGACGAAGTGAAGTTGGAGCTGAAACCGCTCGACGTGAGCGCCGCGTAACTACGATATCTTAAAGCAGGGGTGGCCAAACTTTTTAAGTATGTGGTCTACTTTTTAATTCACAATTCTCGCGAGGTATACCCGCCAGATGCGCAAAAAAATATTATGGCGATTTAATTCTTAATAAAAGTGTTTTTGACATTTTGAAGCTTGGCACTACATATTATTTTCCACATGATGCACAGAAGTTACGAAATTACAAGAAACTTAATGATCAACAGAGAACGATGACTCGAATCGTTTTTAAAGCGTTCATTATTGAAAATTAGGAGTCACACACGGTACGTTGGTCTAGAAAATCTCTATCATGTTAATACAAAACGACGTTTCGTACCTGAGAATTTCTCTATGTCCATGAAATTCCAATACGTACTCTGGAAAGTTCTTGTTCTTTTTTCTATTTTTTCTGATTCTTCTTTGAATTTGTGGAATTAGACCACGGGCTACCGAAAAAGTCACTGCGGTCGACAGGTAGACCGCGGTCGACGTCTTGGCCACCCCTGTCTTAAAGGGTAGTGATGGGCCGAACGTGGATTAGACCGAATTCGAACTTCGGCCGAACATTCGGTATGCAAGGCCACTGAATTTGAATTTCGGCCACGCGGGCGGGTTCTTTTCACAATACTAAAACTTAAGAAACTTTTCTTCGAAGTATTTAAAAAAATGGATTATTAGAGACGAACTTTTTCAATACGTTTGTATGGAAGTTACAATTTTTGTTTTTATATTTCAAAGAAAAATTTCTGATTGTTGTTAAATTTTGTGAGTACAATTTTGTACTTAATCAAATTTAACCCTATATTCATTCACTTCATGTAAGTATAATATGATTAGTAAATGATTTTCGCAACTTTATTTATGTGAAATCAATAATATTGTAAGTATAGTAATAAAAACTGAAACTAATAAAAATAAATCAAAAATAGTTCATATCCATAACGTAGTGAAAAATAATCTTTCATTCCTTAAAAATATGCACTAATATTTATTTTAAAATAATACTTCTTTTGTTGTATATGCCTTGATAAACAATCACGCTTATAATCCTCACGGGGTAGGTAAAACTCAGTGTGTATGAGATTAGATGTATTGAAATTAGCAGAAAATATTATTAAATTGTAATTATTAACTGTATGGTTACAATAAAACGCTTATTTATTATTGTTTGTTTTTACTTTTTCCAACCTAAAATATTGGTCATATAAACTAAACTTAGCTTAGTCCAGACTAAACTTATTTCCTGCCAGGGTTATGTACCGGTACCAAAAGTATCGGTATACCGGGTTATTTTTTAGTCAGTGCGCAAACTTTTCAGGATGTTTCTTCTCGTGATTCTGAACAACTTTTACTATGGGGCCACCTGCGAAATCTAAAAAAATTTTTTGGTTCCATACATTTTTGACGAGTAGGTATGAATTTTTCTATGGATCATCCAAAATTTTTTTTGCGAATTCGCAGGTGGTCCCATAATAAAAGTAGTTCAGAATCAGGAGCAGAAACACCCTGCAAAGTTTGCGCACTGACTAAAAAATAACCCAGTATACAACGTGTTACAAAACAACCCATAAAAACTCCCATACAAATGGAGTTCATTTTGTATGGGAAGTCAAAATTTTTTTTTCATATTTCGACCCATGTTCCATAGGGAAAGTTGTTCAGTTTTACGAGTACCTTGACCTCCTTTCAGCTTTATTGGTTGTTTTGTAACACCCAGTATACGGGGTTATTTTTTAGTCAGCGCGCAAACGGCCATGGCAGCCCCCATTACCATTAACGGGTTCCTTTATCGATACTGAAACTGAACCTACCTTTAAGCTATGGCACAAATTAAAAACAACATCCTGTATACTATTAAAAAAATACCTGCTAAAAGGAATATTTTTTTCACCTCACCACCATCACCAGCTTAAAAAGAACTATTTTACCGCGAAAATAACCATTGTTCGAAATTCAAATCACATTTCGCAACTTGTTGAGAAAAGTAGTGGAGAAAAGTGATTTGAATTTCGAACATCTGATTTAACACTAAAGTTTTCAAAAACTAGTCGTAATAATGGCGGCGATTTCAGAACAAAAACTTCTAAATATTTATATTTTGTAAAATTTCTGAACGCATCTTTGAAAATTTGTTTGGCGGTATTATTTATAGACTAAATACTAGGCAGTATCGTCACACCCTTCGCATAGCCATAAAGAACAAAACCTTAAAAAACATAATTTTTTCACTGGTAGAGGAGAAAAGTTGTGTGTACCACACGAAAGCAAACACATTTTCAACTCGTGCTTTTGAATCCCTCATTGAGCTCAGGATACTACTTTTCAATCACTCGCTACGCTCGTGATTCAATTTTAGTATCCTTCGCTACCTCGGATTTCAAAATTAGCACTCACAGCAAAAATCTACTTTGCTTACTTGTTGTACAAATAACTATTGTTTTAGCCGAAATTTGTTTCTATTGCCTGTATCCCAACTAAAATTCGTTTAATAAGGTTTAAACTCGAGACGAAAGTACTTGTATTGGCACTCTTTATGCAACAAAAATGACAATATTTAGTCAGAGTATACAGGGTGTTAATTTAAATGCGTGCAATAGCTTCAGGGTAGGTTTAGTATCGATAATGGATGCCGTAAAAAATATTGATAGAATTCAGGGAATATTTTTTTTACTTAATCAAAATTTTGAAAATTCGAGTGAACTATATTTTTTTCTTATCTGAATTTTCAAAACTTTGGGTATAAAAATATTTTTTACCCTGGTGGTTTAAATAGGTATTTTTTTACGACATCCTTTATCGATACTAAATCTACCCTGAAGCTATGACACCCTGTGTACCAAATATTTGAACTTGGGAGTTTGAGAAACGTCGCTTGGTGAAACTCCATTAGGCACGTACAAATGCCGTAATTCAAATTTTACGACGACCAGTTACAAAGAAAGGCAAAAATGTGCCCCTGAGCCACAAAATTGAGAATTTACAGAAGGACAGCTCGTCCCTATTCCCGACCATTTATATCTACACTCTAGGGTTGCTACCTTTTGTTTCTGATATTTTGAAACGCGATAGCTGGGTTAAACATACTTAGGTACTATAGGTACCTACATTTTATCGAACTTATACTATAACTATAACACACTATACAACAAAAAGATGTGTTAAATAACAAAAAACCCGACTGCGGTAATTTTAAAGTAGTATTTTGCTATAAAAATCCGACATCTTGAATCTATAATTTTTTTTAATATGGTCAGTGTCACTCGCACTGCTGAGACGATTAAAACGACACCTCATATGTCAAAATCCAACTCTCCGTTTGGGCTGTAGCCCGTGAAAAAGAATTTTCTTGTCCACATACATACATACTTACATACATAAATACATACATACTCTCGAAAAACATATTTGCATTTAATTTTGCCGTCCTCCCGCACCGAACGCTGTTGACACTCGCTACTAGCCGGTTCGAAACGATTGGAGATCGCGCGTAAACGACGGCGTGTAGATGTGTGTGTGAGTGTAGTGACGTTTCCTTCATCCTTGGAGCCGTCTCTCTGTATTGGGCGGCCGCCGATAAGTAGTTACTTTGTGCCTGAGTTACACCAGCCTCAGCAAGAAATATTATGGCATGTTTATTAAGGTAAAAGCTCCTATTATCGCGTGTTTTCACGCCCACCCACGACTTTATGCGCCAAAAATAAGATGTTATTTTTTTAAATAATTGTCGAGTTCCTATTTTACGATTCACACATCACTATTTTTTTATCAGAACTTTTTAGTACTCAAATAATTTTTTAAAGTTGAGAAGGCGATTTTCCCTAAATTCGAGGTATTTTTAAGGCTTGAGCCTAATTTCACGGAAGCGGAGCCTATTATCGAGGGTATAAAAAATAATGCGTTTTGGATTCCGTATAGGTAAAAACTTATTTATTTACTTATTGCTTACAAACTAGTTCGGAGAAACTGAATAGTGACTAGTATAGATATTCTGTAAATAAGCTTCTGTATTTGAACTGTAATCTGCCCGAAGCGATATTTTTACACACGATGGAACGGAGACGGTTTATATATGCGTTTGGGGTGAGAAAATGTGTGTTTGTGTTTGTGCGTTTGTGAGTTTGTGCAAACCTATATTACCAAATATCTCCCAAACTACTGGTCAGATTTTGATGAGGTTTTTAGTAATGGATTTATATTTTTTTAGTGCATGTTCTTAGATAGATATTACGTGAACAACTCACCAGATGGCGCTGCAGTAAATATTTGTTTGTGCAAACCAATGTTACTAATTATCTCGAAAACAACTGGTCTGAATTTGATGCGGTTTTCAATGATTGACGAAGATTTAACTGGTAAATGTTCTTAGCTAGGTGTTATGCGAATAACTCACCAGGGGACGCTGCAGTAAGGTGTTGTGGGATTTTCCAAATTTTAATTTTGTTTTTTGTATATTTGGATTTTTTTTTGGCCGTGTGGTGCCGGCAGAGTAGAATTGGCTGTGTGGTGCCGGCAGAGTAGAATAGCACCACTCCCTCTCTTCCCGTGGGGGTCGTAAGAGGCGACCGAGGGATAAACCCGACCCAAACAGCCAGGGCCAACCGTATGGTGGCAATTCACCACAAAAGCATTCCCAAGGAGGTTTGACGTCTGGTAGAAGGCCGGTCGTAAAATTAAGCCAAATCCGATTTTGTGTTCAACAAAACGTGTTGCGCCGACCCCAAGTAATTGGGATAAGGGCAGGATGATGACGATGGTTTTTTGGATTTTGTATACAGGATGTAAAAAAATTAACTGCAAATATTTTAAGGGGTGAACCAGCCCATGAAACTGAACAACTTTCCCTAAGGAACATAGGTCGAAACATGAAAAAAAATTTTGGACCTCCCATACAAATTAACTCGGCTCACTGGTACATTTTGTATGGGAGGTTTGAAAACTTTTTCATATTTCGACCTATGTTCCTTAGGGAAAGTTGTTCAGTTTCATGGACTGGTTCGCCCCTTAAAATATTTGCAGTTGATTTTTTTACACCTTATATTTGGTCTGGTAAAATGTAAAATGTGATTATGGTGCTAGTTACGCTCTGAAACCCTGTCAACATAGAGTTTAGTTCAGAGTTTTTTAATCTGGTCACATAATTAAGTTAAACAGTCAAAACATATATAACGTCATATATATAAACATATATACTTACGAAAAAAAATGTTTTTACCATACCGGGTCAATTTGTATGGGAGTGTTACCATACAAATTGTGCTAAAATTTTTTCACGTTGTGACCTATGTTCCTTGGGGAATGTTTTTCAGTTTCATAGGCTGGTTCACCCATTAAATATTAGCAGTTGTTTTTTTTTACGTAGTATATTGAAATAAAATATAGCCATTAAAAAATAACAAAACGATCCTAACTATTTATTACTAAGAATACAATAATTTCATTTTTAGAAACAAAGCCATATTGGAGTAATTAATTATTATAATAATATCGGGTAACCACTCGGGTAAAAACCCACTCTTGGGTAATAACCTGGTTTTAACCCATTTCAATTCACCCAAACTACCCAGTGGCTGGGTTAAACCTAACGGAATATTTTAATAGAATTTACAGTATTAGTGATTGACATTCGTATAAATTGAAAGTAACCAACATAATGTGAAAAATAAAAATGAATTTACACTTAATTATTTACTAAATTCCGTAGGAAATCAACATCAAGTGAAAAATAAAAAATGCAAGAGGTGCTAAATCTATACAGGGTGTTAATTTGCAGGTGGTTTCAATACCGATAAGGAAGTTGTAAAAGTAAAAAAAAAAAACAATTTTTATAGGCCTGGATTTTTTTTAAACCCGCGCCAGATTTTGGTGTCAAATGAAATGGTGTTAAGTTGACTAAGCTTAGTAGCTACACACCACGAAAATTTTCGTTAACCCTTAACCACCTACGGTCTCACTTTTTAAACTTAAATATCTCGTTGTGTGCGTGTCCTTCGGCGTTGTGCGTCCATGTACCTTTTCTGTAGATCAAGCAGTATCGCGCATGCGGTCGGCGAGTAAACACAATGCGCGCGTCTAGCCTAGGTAAGTAAAAAATGTTTCGCCAGCGGTCTCCGAGACCGCGGGTAAGTGGTTGTGTGACTATTTTCCATTCATGGTTCTTCAAATCAAGGAAGATTTCCCAGGCTTCTCAGGTTCTGAAAAACTTCAAGTTCGTAACACATGCTTCACGTGTGATCCAAAAAAGAAACGCGAGACGGCATACTTGTGTTTTCTATGTAAAGTACCCATTTTGTTTGGAGTGTACGAAAAAAATTACTTCAACTGCGGCGAAAAACTGTAGATGTTGAGCAGTTGCAATGTTTTATTTTTTATTATTTCATGTTATTTTTTTTACTTTAATTTTATTAAAACCTTACTTAATTTATAAGATTTAGCAAAAAAAGTCAAAAAAATTAAGTTCCTATGTCAACAAATATAGTTTTTTAAGGATAGTTATTTTTTCTAGCCAAAATTGTTATTTAAGATGATGTTCAGGTTATCACTTGTTTTTTTCTTAAATATGTACTGTTTGTTACTCATTAATAAAGCTTTAGATTCTAAAAAATACGATTATTTACAAAAATATTTCATAATTGCTATGGATTCCGAAATACAAGCCTAATACCACCAGCGGTCTCCCAGACCGCAGGTAGGTGGTTAAAGGATTAAAATATAGGGTAGGTGGTTAAGGGTTAAATTCCATCCAGAAGTTTTGTCTTAAACTATTTTCACCCATCAAAATGGGTAGTATTGGGTAATTACCGTTACCGGGTGATTTGGGTAAAATCCGGATTTTTACCCGGGTGGGTTAAATGGGTTTTACCCACTACCCATTCCTGCCTATATTAAAGTAAGAATTATCAACAAAAAAAAACTCGGAATCTCGTTTGGTTTGTTCGAGATCGAGGTAGCATTTTTTACTCTATACCTATGTAAGTAGTTAAGGTTTTTCTCATCTTATATTCTTTCTGACAGACCCCTAAATCCATTTCAAATTCTTCTATCACTCGATAATAGGTTATCATTACTCGATGTTAGGGTCTCATAGAGCCTATTATGGCGGTACAAAATTCTTATGGCTCGATAAAAGGGGAAATCTCTCTTCCGTTTTAACCTTATTTCGAGTGATAAAAACTGACAGATTTGTAATTTTTTTAATATCATAGTCGTACTAAAATATATGTTAAATTAAATTATCAAACAAAAATACAAATAGTTTAAACGAATCATGGTTTTTTAAGGCAGTAAACTAACTTGTTTTTCGTAAGCCCAATTATATGAACTCAGTACAAAACACAGTTTTTTAGAGCCACACATTTCTTTAAAAAACAAGAAAGTTACCGCGAAATACCTACCGCGAAAATAGGTTTTTACGTTCGGTATATAATGTAGATAACAGCTGAGTAGAGAAATAACGAATAACTGAATCCTGTGCGCTACAAATTAAAAATAATCTAAAACTGTAAATTCCCTATCACCGATGGTACCGCGATATTAGGAGCAACCTAAAAAAAGCGCCTAATATCGCGAATGATTATTTTCGTAATTTAATGCATTTAATTACGGTAAAAATACCAATCTAGACCTAAATCTAATTCTACATACACTATAGCACCTAGTAATACATTTTTTTTTCTACTCATTAAACTAATTTACCACCTAAATTTGCTTAACAAAATTCTTGAAGTAGGTACTTACGTCAAGCAAGCTGCGTTTGTATGGGACGACCAGATTCTGCGCTGCCGTCGCACAAACTGGTGGATTTCATGTGGATTTGAGCGTGTTTGGACGGTGTTATGCAAACTACCGCCAGTATGATGGTGCAAAACAAAATAGAGCACGCATTCATATTTTTTTCTTTGTGATACGCGGTCCCGGTAAAATTTTAGGGTCCAACATGGGTCCAAAAACAAAATACCTCGATATTAGGTGCCAAAAAACGGTACCTCGATATTAGGAGCTTTTACATTACCTAATGTTCCTTCAAGATGCCGTCTCAGTGGCTCAGTCAGTATCGCTCTCGCCATCAGTCGCAGTGCCAGCGTGTAGCTGGTGTTCCGAAATGTATACCTACTCCGATCGCTAGAAAACTTCTGGCAATTTTAAAACACAGGTAGGTAGGTAATAATTTTATTAAGTGGACTACCACATTTTAGTTTTAATGCGGTTCTTACTGATTGATTATTATGTACTCAAAAATCCTTCTTTTCTACAGATTTTAAAGTTGATCTGATCAAATCTCATTCGAGCGCCGCCGCTTCCAACGCTGCTGATGCCTCAAGATTAAAGGGTTGGGATGTGACGGCAAGAACGACAGAGGCATACCTCGTTGTTTACCTCGCTACATGCTTTAAGGTAAGATTTACAATCTTCTTTTCGTGTGGGACACCGAGTCGTTCAACGAACCGATGAACCCTGGTGTCAGAGTTTTTCAACCGCCTACTGCAAGTAGCAGGCCTCTGACATGGTTGTGTAACGACCGCCATCATAGACAGCAATCGGGACCGACGGCTTAACGGGCCCATCCGAAGCACGGAACCATTTTACTTGCGGACAATCAGGTGGTTCAGCCTGCAATGTCCTAACCAGACTGAGAACAAATTCACAAAGTGATAAATATCAACTTTGCGGGTGCGGGAATGACCCCACGGGGAATTGAACCCGGAACCTTTGCGTGGCAGGCAGGCATACTAACCACTGCGCTACCTCGGCTGTCAATAAAAACCTTTTACAATTAAAACCTTTGTCTTAACTTAGTAGTCATTAAAGGATCTTTACCTAATGTTAAAGTGGAAATTTAAAGAGTCAAAAGAAGTTTGATTCTATTTCGTATATTTCGTTTTAAAGTTGTTAAGTTTAGCAGCGTTCACACCTCAGATAAATGTTTGGTAAAAGTAGCTAACAAAAGAAAAGACTATACAATACAGGGTGGACCATAGAGTGACGTCAATAAAAAAAAAATAGGTTCCTCACATCTTGGGGTATTCGAAAATATCCCATGTATGTTCCGCAATTATTTTTAGTTTTCGAGTTATTCAACTTTTGATTTCGTAGCACAATCTTTATGATTTATACTTTTTAAGAGGATCGTTTAGCTGTAAATTTTCATACAAAAAGCGTTAACGTTTTTATCATATTTATTGGTAACCAATGGATTTGATTTTTTGATATTTTATTGAGACCAACAAACACTAGGTTTATACGTTTTTCTTTTTTTGATATAATTAATACCTTCCGAAATAATAAGGTCCCAAAGTACACTTTTTCGGTTATGAAAGTTGTTCATGTTTGAGCACGTTTAACTATAAAACTATTGAGAATTTGGTTAAAAACTAAACGTACAAACCTAGTTCAATTCATACTTAAGCGATTAAGACCAAAATTATAGGATTCGGTGGAAGTTTAGGGGTAGTAAAACGTTAACGCCCGTACCTCGATTTTGCACTGTTTTCGAGAGAATTTCTCAGGAAGCCTGCAACCGTCCCTATCGCACAATCGGAATGGGGGGCGGGTTACGGTAAATAAACGTACATTAGGGATGTACGATAGTAACATCGATACATTCGATAATAGAGTTGGGATTTTGAGATAATATCGACAAAAATAACGATCGGTATTAAACTAAGTATCTGTTCTGTTCCCGAGTATAGGTGTTCTTTGCGATGTTTCTGTGCACTTATGTCCACCCCGTTACCTCGTGGCAGGGAGTCGTAGTGGGGGGTTATGAATGTGTACGTTAAAATATCGTATATTATTATTAATATACTTTTTTATACAAAAAAAAAAAAAAAAACGGGGCGTAGTTTTTTGGGGCGTAGTGGGCGTCTAGTGGTAGTACCTTTCAGGTTTCGCCAGCCGGCCCTCTTGGGGTGGTGTACCAAACTGGTCCACAGGCGCTCCATAACTCTCACCAGTGGCTCCAAGTAGCTGTTGTGCACGCAGCGGCCACGCCCCGGTAAACCACGTCGGCTCGTGGGCTAAACCTGGTGAGGGGGGTCTGCACGCTTCGGCGGAAAGGCTTTTAGCGGACACCTCCCGTAAGTGCATGAAGACTATTTCGGCGCAGAAGACAAACCACGGCTGATAGCAAAGGACCTTGGCGGATGCGGCGATCTAGCAAAGCAATGTTGAAGGCTTAGGGCAGCGATAGAGGTCAAAAGCTATCGTTTGGCCAGATACTGCATCTGAACTTGTTCCCGATCGTAGCGGTTCCCGTTCCATTGGACAAGAATGAGGGAAGACGAGAGAGTGCATCTGCAACCACGCGACTGCTTATGCACTTTAATATCTCCTGCGTAGATGACTGCTCCTGAATAACGGATTCTGAGGTAACAAGACCTGTGGCGATGGATGGCGGTAGAGGGGTCGGGCAGTGATGCTCCCGGCTGTGTCCAAAGTCTGCACGCAGGCGGCGAGGAGAGTGGTCGCTTTCGCGCCGCATCGGGGTGACGGCGTGGATTCGGCAGCACCGATAGCGTCGGAGCAGCCCTATTTAGGGAGGCACTGCTTCCCCCGCTCAGTCGGGGAGGGGACTCGAAAAGGTGTCCCAAAAATTGTTTGCCCCAACACACAATGGGAGGTAGTAACCACGGCTGCCTGGCATCCCAACTTACGTGGTCGACGTAACAAGAAAAATATTAAAACAACTACTATGACGTTTGGTGCCTGGAATGTACGTACACTTCTTGATAATGACAGCAACTTGTGCCCGGAACGTAAAACCGCCATTGTAGCACGCGAACTTCGTCGCTACGATATAGACATAGCTGCACTCAGTGAAACTCGCTTAGCTGACGAAGGTGAGCTCATGGAACGTGGTGGTGGTTATACATTTTACTGGAAAGGGCGCCCCTCATCGGAAACGAGGCAATCTGGTGTTGGGTTTGCGATCAAGAACTCAATTGTTGGGAGACTCGAAGAATGTCCTGAATATATCTCAGACCGCTTGATTTCTCTTCGACTTCATCTAGAGAACAACAACTTTATCAACGTAATCAGCGTTTACGCTCCTACTATGACCAATGATGACAGCGTTAAGGACAAATTCTACGAAGATCTTACTAACTGCCTTGTAAAGATCCGGCCACGGGAACAAATACTGTTGCTAGGGGATTTTAACGCAAGAGTTGGGCGAGATTTCGAAGACTGGCCGAAAGTTCTGGGTCGGCACGGCGTAGGAAAAATGAATAGCAATGGTCAATTGCTTCTAAGCCTGTGTGCCCAATTTGAACTAGCAATAACTAACACCATGTTCAGACTGCCCGCCAAGTATAAGACTACATGGATGCATCCTAGGTCTAAACACTGGCATCTTATTGACTATGCGATCGTCCGGCATAGAGACATCTCCCAAGTAACTGTTACTCGTGTTGTTCGTGGTGCAAATTGTTGGACGGATCATAGACTGGTGCTCACGAAACTTAAGCTTCGGCTTTGTCCCCCTCAAAGAGCTTGCAGACCCAAACCATCAGGGTTAAATCTTAAAAAACTCGACGATCTTGAGCTGCGACAAGAATATGCACGAGCTATGAGCGATACCTTCAGTGACAACGCTACTAGTACAGGTTTGGAGTCTTGGAACTCTTTGACTTCCAATGTAATGACCGTTGCTACTAACATGCTGGGCTATAAAAAGCGCATACATGAAGATTGGTTCGATGAGAACAACGTGTCACTAACAACAGCTTTAGAAAGACATCGGACACTTCTACGCCAGAATAACGGCATATCAAATTCGTCCGACTCCATTAAAAAAAGTGGATCCGAACTACGCAAGCTCACGCGAGATTTAAAAGAAAAGTGGTGGGAAGACAAAGCTAAGCGTATGCAGTGGTTGGCCGACACTAATCAACTTGGTGCCTTTCATGGGGAGCTCCGAAAATTAATAGGTATATCAGGTCGAAAGAGCGTACCCCTAAAGTCACTTGATGGGTCACAGCTCTTAAAGACGAAGGAAGATGTGTTAAAGCGATGGGCCGAACACTTTAATAACCTGCTTAATGTCGATCGAACAGCAGATCTGGATTATATCGGAGCATTGCCTGGACTCACTGAAGCGGATAACCTTGATGAACCCCCAACTCTGGTAGAAGTAAAGAAGGCTATCAAGCAACAACAGAACAACAAAGCCGTTGGAGTCGATAGCATTGCTGGTGAACTGTTAAAGTACGGCGGGGACAGTTT
The DNA here is from genome assembly GCA_024500475.1 of Phthorimaea operculella. Lineage (NCBI taxonomy): Eukaryota > Metazoa > Arthropoda > Insecta > Lepidoptera > Gelechiidae > Phthorimaea > Phthorimaea operculella. Next base: position 466,572 of record JANFCV010000242.1, read on the forward strand.
GCACTCGGAAATCTGGAAGCTTTTGTACAGATGTGGAATGATGAAGTCGTGCCAGCTGAGTTCAAAATGTCACGTATATGCGCACTGTACAAGAATAAAGGTGATCGCTCGGACTGCAACTCGTACCGCGGCATATCACTGCTATCAACGCCTGGAAAAGTGTTTGCTAGAATGCTATTAAACCGCCTCACCACGCTATCGGAAATGATTTTACCGGAGACACAATTTGGCTTCAGACCAGACAGAGGTACCTGCGAAGCTATCTTTTCTTTACGACAGCTTCAAGAAAAGAGCAGAGAACAAGGTCAGCAACTGTACCTATGCTTCATTGACCTCGAAAAAGCTTTTGATAGCGTGCCTCGCGAAGCCCTATGGTTAATCCTGGTTAAGCTTGGATGCTCCCAGAAGTTTGTGCGAATGATCAGACTCCTACATGATGAGATGACATGCTGTGTTTCTGCCAATGGTGAGCAGTCGGAATACTTCCCTGTCACCTGTGGAGTAAAGCAAGGATGTGTCTTGGCACCTACTTTATTTGCCCTATACTTTGCTGTGGTTGTCAAAGATGCATTACAGCATGCCCTGTTGGAATCCGTATCCGATATCGCACTGATGGTAGCATATTTAACCTTGCTAGACTAAAGGCGAACACCAAAGTATCTCACGCCTTAATAACAGAGATAATGTACGCTGACGATCTTTGCTTTGTTGCGGACTCTCCTGATGGACTGCAGCACCTTGTTACCACGTTTGATGAATCCTGCCGCAGATTCGGTCTCAAAATAAGCGTCAGCAAGACTGAAGTAATGGCAATGGACTCTGAGAACAGTCAGCCTCTCAAGGTGCATCTAGGCGATGGAAGTTTAAAACAAGTGGAGAAGTTTAAATATCTAGGCAGTACATTGACATCAAAGTACGACCTCGACGCGGAAATTAACACCAGGATCGGCGCCGCATCTGCTGCGTTCGGAAAATTAATGCCTAAGGTTTTCGCTCACATGATGTCAAGCTTGCGACAAAAATCTCAGTGTATTTGGCTATTGTACTCCCTAACCTACTATACTCATCTGAGACGTGGGTCCTATATCGCAAGCATATACGCGTACTAGACCGATTCCATGTAAGATGTCTTCGCAACATTATGAACATCAAATGGTCAGACCGTATCAGAAATACAGAAGTGCTGAGGCGTGCACATGTTGCTGGCATAGAAGCCTACATAATGCGACGGCAACTGCGATGGTGTGGCCACGTTTCAAGAATGTCTGAAGATCGGGTGGCGAAGCGCATTTTCTACTCTGAGCTCCAGAATGGCAAGCGGAAACAAGGCGGCCAATTCCTCCGTTACAAAGATGTTCAGAAGAGACATATGAAACAGTGCAATATTGAGCCGACCAAATGGGAAGTACATGCTGAGAAACGTACTGAATGGAGACGCCTCATTAAACTGAACATCGACGACTTCGAGGACCAGCGAAAAACTGACCTCGACACAAAACGAGACCTCCTGAAAGCTAGACCACCTATAGCACACACATACAACTATGTAGCCGGAATCCTGACATGCCCTGTATGTTCACGTGTACTGCAAAACAAGATTGGCTACTGCAGTCACATGAGGGCGCACGAGCGGGCAAACCAGCTGAGCCCCCGCTCCTGATGCAGTCGCTGTAGCCGAAATCGGCTAAGAAGACATCATCATCATCATCATACTTTTTTTATTATGCTTAGAATATGCTTTCCGCGGATGTCGTAGGAGGCGACTAAGGGACTCAAGGGTTTCATGTATTACTTTGGGCGACAGGCTAACAACCTGTCACTATAGTAATACACGAATTTTCTGCGATGGCCTTCAAAAATGTGACAGACGTGGTGATGTGATGATAAGTATGTCATCGGAAAATCTGGGGGCACGATAGTGCCCCCGCCAAGATGAGACACGTGAAGCGCGAGGGCACTACCTACCATTTTTTCGTATCATTTTCATTTTTCCTTTACAGATAGCTTATTTACTTACAATTTTATATGTATAGATGAGAGTAATAAGTAGGGAAGACCGAGGGGTATTGGATCAGAGGGGTGTTAAATCATCTTTATTTTCTCGAAAAGTAGAAGCATTAACGAGCAGACTACGATGCAAGTGTGCCTCTTTCTGCCCCTTGTACGTACCTCAGGCAGGTTAGATAGTTTGGCACTTGCACCGTTCTTACATTATAAGGCTGTTTGTTTACACACAACACCGCGGCGACAGCGGCATCGTCGCTTTGCTGCCACAGCGCCACTGCAGTAACCTACCGTGAATTTGCATGCAGCCTTACACACGACACGCGCAGTAGTCCGCCTTGAATTTGTATGGAGCAGCCTTACACACGACACGCGCAGTAGTCCGCCTTGAATTTGTATGGAGCCTTACACACGACACGCGCCGTAGTCTGCCTTGAATTGGTATGCAGCCTTACACACGACACGCGCAGTAGTCCGCCTTGAATTTGTATGGAGCCTTACACACGACACGCGCAGTAGTCCGCCTTGAATTTGTATGGAGCCTTACACACGACACGCGCAGTAGTCTGCCTTGAATTTATATAGAACCTTACACAGGGCACGCGCAGTAGTCTGCCTTGAATTTGTATGGAGACTTATACACGATGAGCGCAGTAGTCTGCCTTGAATTTGTATGGAACCTTACACACGACTCCGCACACCACGTGGCGTCGTGTATAAGGCTGTTTACACACGACACCACGGCGGCTGCAGCACCGTCATAACCGCGGCGCCGCTGCAGTAGTCTGCCTTGGAATTGTATTGAGCCTGACTACATAAAGAACAGAGCATCGAAGGAATTGACATATTTTTATTTTTATCTAACCGATTATTTACATTTTGATCTGTATAGTACGATTTTTTAATGTCTCTAATGATGTCAAAAAACAGACTAACCTTTACAGCCACAACAGTCCACTGCTGGACATGGGCCTCCCCCGTATTGGGGGGTTTTACCATACTCACCACGCTTGGCAGGCGGATTGGCGAGCGCAGTGCAAGATGTTTAATTCACAGGGAACGCTGCTGCCCATTCCCTGGATTATTATCCCTTAGTCGCTTTTTACGACACCCACGGGTAGAATCGGGGTGATGCTATTCTAAGCCGGCATCACACGGCACAGAAAAAACAGACTATTCACGCAAAATAGCATTTTTTTTAAAGAAAATATCCTTGCCAAATAAAGGGTAATGCATAGTTTCAATAAAAATTATACATGTACGACAGGGTTGCTCAGTCCATAAATTGTTAGAGTCAATGTGTACCACAAGGGTTGAGTCAGTGTAGACAGGTACCGGTACACAGTGACTCACATTTTTTTTCTAGAAATATTATGTCTGATCACCTAAGTGTAGTGTTATTGTAAAAAATTATGATGCGAAACGAAAGAGTAATAATCAATACATCTTAGATATGAATTTAAGTTTGATACTTCAAAGTTTTCTTTAAAATTTTATTGATTGAAGAATTCCGAGTCACTGTTGCTTACCTGACCCTACATAAAATCAAAAGTCAAAGCTATGTAATTGAAACATTGCATGTTTAATACGGTTACTATCTACAAGATATCCTGAGAATTTGATCAATATGGTTTATCGAAAACTAAAGATATGAGAGTTCAAAAAACTACGAAGTACTTCGAGAAAAGGTAGGTAGTTCTCTACTAATGTGCACCCAGATAGTAGGTACTACTGTGCCACCAGATATTTTTTTGAAATGAATTATTTGGTTAATTTTGATAAGTCTCTATTGAAATGACATTCACAGATTCAATACCCCTCTGTCAGGTACAGAGGGGTATTGAATCATCCAACAATCCTCGGTATGAGGGGTGTTGGATCAAAATGACTTGCTCAACTAAAGTTGAGTTTTTATTAAAGACATTAGACTTACACTTCTAAGGTGTACATATCATTTGAAAGCTTATGAAATTTGGTATCTATTGGTGTAATCAAATTCGAATTATCTTTATAGAATTTTGTGTTACTACGAAGCAAAATGTCAAAAATGATCCAACACCCCTCGGTCTTACCAACTATTCGTGTATATTGTACATTTTTATGTATCTATCTACTACATTCTACAACAGCCACGACAGTCTACTTTGGAATTGGGCATCTCCCTATAAGGGGGTATTTGCGACACTCACCACGCTTGGCAGGCAAATTGACGTATGATATTGTATTATTGTATTTCTATGTTATGGTGTGATATTTCATTATTTATAAAAACTGAGTATATTTTTTTCTATTATTTATCAGTGTAATGAATGAATTAAACGATTAATAAAGTAATTACTTGAAACAGAATAAAGTATATAATTTTATTATTGGATTAGTTTTTCTCTCTGACTGGTCGGTTTCGTGGAATTCTAGGATCAATCTCAGGATCAATTAGTTCAGATAGTACCTAAACATTCAAATCGTAATGAATGTTCCGCTGGAGCCTTACTGGAGCATGGCGCGGTCGCGGCGGCGGCGGCGGCGCGGCGCAGCCGTCCGGCGTGCGTTGATGTGTGCGTAAGGTTTTGTATGTGTGGGTGCTTCCCGCGCCGGCGTCGAGATAGCACATAAAATGTGGATAATACATTTCGCACGAGCCATGTCACTAAACGATAGTCTTAACGTACAAAAAAAGAAAAAATGTCGGACATTCGAGTTTTTTCCATATAACTTTATTTAAATTGAATAACTCGGAAACAAAAAATAATCGCGGAACATACATATGGGGTATTTTCGAATACCCAAGATGTGAGGAATTTAATTTATTTTTATTAACGTCACTCTATAGTCCACCCTGTATACATTGCTTGTTGTTATGTGAGGCGTGGCACTTTGTTAGACCAGTAAATGGTCATTCTCCTTTTATTAAAATTCTCAAAGTCAGTAATTCAATCATTCGCAGTAAGTTCACAGTAGTTCCATGAAGTTTTCGGTAATGTTTTAATTTTTGCTAAATTATTTGCTAGAATGGTTGTAATTCCTTATTTATTTCACAGGTCCACATAAATGAAAAATGAATACGGTACAAGCACCTCAAGTACCTACGACCCTACGACTTCCACATTATTTGTATCAAGAAAGTTTGCTATGGGACTGCTACAACAGAAAACGGTCAAATGGAGGGGACGAAATGGATGAAAAGTAAGAAATCGTAAGTCTGGAGCGTTGATAACTGGATAACTTCAATTTGATTTTGGAGACCATGAAAATGTGATCCAAACAATACTCAAAATCTAGCTTATTTTATTACATTGATTATGCGGCAAGTAAATGAGATTAGTTCTACGTCTTACACAGAATACGTTGTAGTTAGTAATTACGTTGTAGAATGTAGTAGATAGATACATAAAAATGTACAATATACACGAATAGTTGGTAAGACCGAGGGGTGTTGGATCATTTTTGACATTTTGCTTCGTAGTAACACAAAATTCTATAAAGATAATTCGAATTTGATTACACCAATAGATACCAAATTTCATAAGCTTTCAAATGATATGTACACCTTAGAAGTGTAAGTCTAATGTCTTTAATAAAAACTCAACTTTAGTTGAGCAAGTCATTTTGATCCAACACCCCTCATACCGAGGATTGTTGGATGAGTTTGCTATGGGACTGCTACAACAGAAAACGGTCAAATGGAGGGGACGAAATGGATGAAAAGTAAGAAATCGTAAGTCTGGAGCGTTGATAACTGGATAACTTCAATTTGATTTTGGAGACCATGAAAATGTGATCCAAACAATACTCAAAATCTAGCTTATTTTATTACATTGATTATGCGGCAAGTAAATGAGATTAGTTCTACGTCTTACACAGAATACGTTGTAGTTAGTAATTACGTTGTAGAATGTAGTAGATAGATACATAAAAATGTACAATATACACGAATAGTTGGTAAGACCGAGGGGTGTTGGATCATTTTTGACATTTTGCTTCGTAGTAACACAAAATTCTATAAAGATAATTCGAATTTGATTACACCAATAGATACCAAATTTCATAAGCTTTCAAATGATATGTACACCTTAGAAGTGTAAGTCTAATGTCTTTAATAAAAACTCAACTTTAGTTGAGCAAGTCATTTTGATCCAACACCCCTCATACCGAGGATTGTTGGATGATTCAATACCCCTCTGTACCTGACAGAGGGGTATTGAATCTGTGAATGTCATTTCAATAGAGACTTATCAAAATTAACCAAATAATTCATTTCAAAAAAATATCTGGTGGCACAGTAGTACCTACTATCTGGGTGCACATTAGTAGAGAACTACCTACCTTTTCTCGAAGTACTTCGTAGTTTTTTGAACTCTCATATCTTTAGTTTTCGATAAACCATATTGATCAAATTCTCAGGATATCTTGTAGATAGTAACCGTATTAAACATGCAATGTTTCAATTACATAGCTTTGACTTTTGATTTTATGTAGGGTCAGGTAAGCAACAGTGACTCGGAATTCTTCAATCAATAAAATTTTAAAGAAAACTTTGAAGTATCAAACTTAAATTCATATCTAAGATGTATTGATTATTACTCTTTCGTTTCGCATCATAATTTTTTACAATAACACTACACTTAGGTGATCAGACATAATATTTCTAGAAAAAAAATGTGAGTCACTGTGTACCGGTACCTGTCTACACTGACTCAACCCTTGTGGTACACATTGACTCTAACAATTTATGGACTTAGCAACCCTGTCGTACATGTATAATTTTTATTGAAACTATGCATTACCCTTTATTTGGCAAGGATATTTTCTTTAAAAAAAATGCTATTTTGCGTGAATAGTCTGTTTTTTCTGTGCCGTGTGATGCCGGCTTAGAATAGCATCACCCCGATTCTACCCGTGGGTGTCGTAAAAAGCGACTAAGGGATAATAATCCAGGGAATGGGCAGCAGCGTTCCCTGTGAATTAAACATCTTGCACTGCGCTCGCCAATCCGCCTGCCAAGCGTGGTGAGTATGGTAAAACCCCCCAATACGGGGGAGGCCCATGTCCAGCAGTGGACTGTTGTGGCTGTAAAGGTTAGTCTGTTTTTTGACATCATTAGAGACATTAAAAAATCGTACTATACAGATCAAAATGTAAATAATCGGTTAGATAAAAATAAAAATATGTCAATTCCTTCGATGCTCTGTTCTTTATGTAGTCAGGCTCAATACAATTCCAAGGCAGACTACTGCAGCGGCGCCGCGGTTATGACGGTGCTGCAGCCGCCGTGGTGTCGTGTGTAAACAGCCTTATACACGACGCCACGTGGTGTGCGGAGTCGTGTGTAAGGTTCCATACAAATTCAAGGCAGACTACTGCGCTCATCGTGTATAAGTCTCCATACAAATTCAAGGCAGACTACTGCGCGTGCCCTGTGTAAGGTTCTATATAAATTCAAGGCAGACTACTGCGCGTGTCGTGTGTAAGGCTCCATACAAATTCAAGGCGGACTACTGCGCGTGTCGTGTGTAAGGCTCCATACAAATTCAAGGCGGACTACTGCGCGTGTCGTGTGTAAGGCTGCATACCAATTCAAGGCAGACTACGGCGCGTGTCGTGTGTAAGGCTCCATACAAATTCAAGGCGGACTACTGCGCGTGTCGTGTGTAAGGCTGCTCCATACAAATTCAAGGCGGACTACTGCGCGTGTCGTGTGTAAGGTTCTATATAAATTCAAGGCAGACTACTGCGCTCATCGTGTATAAGTCTCCATACAAATTCAAGGCAGACTACTGCGCTCATCGTGTATAAGTCTCCATACAAATTCAAGGCAGACTACTGCGCTCATCGTGTATAAGTCTCCATACAAATTCAAGGCAGACTACTGCGCGTGTCGTGTGTAAGGTTCTATATAAATTCAAGGCAGACTACTGCGCTCATCGTGTATAAGTCTCCATACAAATTCAAGGCAGACTACTGCGCGTGTCGTGTGTAAGGCTGCATACCAATTCAAGGCAGACTACTGCGCGTGTCGTGTGTAAGGCTGCATACCAATTCAAGGCAGACTACTGCGCGTGTCGTGTGTAAGGCTGCATACCAATTCAAGGCAGACTACGGCGCGTGTCGTGTGTAAGGCTGCATACCAATTCAAGGCAGACTACGGCGCGTGTCGTGTGTAAGGCTCCATACCAATTCAAGGCAGACTACGGCGCGTGTCGTGTTTAAGGCTCCATACAAATTCAAGGCAGACTACGGCGCGTGTCGTGTGTAAGGCTGCATGCAAATTCAAGGTAGGTTACTGCAGTGGCGCTGTGGCAGCAAAGCGACGATGCCGCTGTCGCCGCGGTGTTGTGTGTAAACAAACAGCCTTATAATGTAAGAACGGTGCAAGTGCCAAACTATCTAACCTGCCTGAGGTACGTACAAGGGGCAGAAAGAGGCACACTTGCATCGTAGTCTGCTCGTTAATGCTTCTACTTTTCGAGAAAATAAAGATGATTTAACACCCCTCTGATCCAATACCCCTCGGTCTTCCCTACTTATTACTCTCATCTATACATATAAAATTGTAAGTAAATAAGCTATCTGTAAAGGAAAAATGAAAATGATACGAAAAAATGGTAGGTAGTGCCCTCGCGCTTCACGTGTCTCATCTTGGCGGGCACTATCGTGCCCCCAGATTTTCCGATGACATACTTATCATCACATCACCACGTCTGTCACATTTTTGAAGGCCATCGCAGAAAATTCGTGTATTACTATAGTGACAGGTTGTTAGCCTGTCGCCCAAAGTAATACATGAAACCCTTGAGTCCCTTAGTCGCCTCCTACGACATCCGCGGGAAAGCATATTCTAAGCATAATAATAAAAAAAAGTATGATGATGATGATGATGTCTTCTTAGCCGATTTCGGCTACAGCGACTGCATCAGGAGCGGGGGCTCAGCTGGTTTGCCCGCTCGTGCGCCCTCATGTGACTGCAGTAGCCAATCTTGTTTTGCAGTACACGTGAACATACAGGGCATGTCAGGATTCCGGCTACATAGTTGTATGTGTGTGCTATAGGTGGTCTAGCTTTCAGGAGGTCTCGTTTTGTGTCGAGGTCAGTTTTTCGCTGGTCCTCGAAGTCGTCGATGTTCAGTTTAATGAGGCGTCTCCATTCAGTACGTTTCTCAGCATGTACTTCCCATTTGGTCGGCTCAATATTGCACTGTTTCATATGTCTCTTCTGAACATCTTTGTAACGGAGGAATTGGCCGCCTTGTTTCCGCTTGCCATTCTGGAGCTCAGAGTAGAAAATGCGCTTCGCCACCCGATCTTCAGACATTCTTGAAACGTGGCCACACCATCGCAGTTGCCGTCGCATTATGTAGGCTTCTATGCCAGCAACATGTGCACGCCTCAGCACTTCTGTATTTCTGATACGGTCTGACCATTTGATGTTCATAATGTTGCGAAGACATCTTACATGGAATCGGTCTAGTACGCGTATATGCTTGCGATATAGGACCCACGTCTCAGATGAGTATAGTAGGTTAGGGAGTACAATAGCCAAATACACTGAGATTTTTGTCGCAAGCTTGACATCATGTGAGCGAAAAACCTTAGGCATTAATTTTCCGAACGCAGCAGATGCGGCGCCGATCCTGGTGTTAATTTCCGCGTCGAGGTCGTACTTTGATGTCAATGTACTGCCTAGATATTTAAACTTCTCCACTTGTTTTAAACTTCCATCGCCTAGATGCACCTTGAGAGGCTGACTGTTCTCAGAGTCCATTGCCATTACTTCAGTCTTGCTGACGCTTATTTTGAGACCGAATCTGCGGCAGGATTCATCAAACGTGGTAACAAGGTGCTGCAGTCCATCAGGAGAGTCCGCAACAAAGCAAAGATCGTCAGCGTACATTATCTCTGTTATTAAGGCGTGAGATACTTTGGTGTTCGCCTTTAGTCTAGCAAGGTTAAATATGCTACCATCAGTGCGATATCGGATACGGATTCCAACAGGGGCATGCTGTAATGCATCTTTGACAACCACAGCAAAGTATAGGGCAAATAAAGTAGGTGCCAAGACACATCCTTGCTTTACTCCACAGGTGACAGGGAAGTATTCCGACTGCTCACCATTGGCAGAAACACAGCATGTCATCTCATCATGTAGGAGTCTGATCATTCGCACAAACTTCTGGGAGCATCCAAGCTTAACCAGGATTAACCATAGGGCTTCGCGAGGCACGCTATCAAAAGCTTTTTCGAGGTCAATGAAGCATAGGTACAGTTGCTGACCTTGTTCTCTGCTCTTTTCTTGAAGCTGTCGTAAAGAAAAGATAGCTTCGCAGGTACCTCTGTCTGGTCTGAAGCCAAATTGTGTCTCCGGTAAAATCATTTCCGATAGCGTGGTGAGGCGGTTTAATAGCATTCTAGCAAACACTTTTCCAGGCGTTGATAGCAGCGATATGCCGCGGTACGAGTTGCAGTCCGAGCGATCACCTTTATTCTTGTACAGTGCGCATATACGTGACATTTTGAACTCAGCTGGCACGACTTCATCATTCCACATCTGTACAAAAAGCTTCCAGATTTCCGAGTGCAAACTGTCCCCGCCGTACTTTAACAGTTCACCAGCAATGCTATCGACTCCAACGGCTTTGTTGTTCTGTTGTTGCTTGATAGCCTTCTTTACTTCTACCAGAGTTGGGGGTTCATCAAGGTTATCCGCTTCAGTGAGTCCAGGCAATGCTCCGATATAATCCAGATCTGCTGTTCGATCGACATTAAGCAGGTTATTAAAGTGTTCGGCCCATCGCTTTAACACATCTTCCTTCGTCTTTAAGAGCTGTGACCCATCAAGTGACTTTAGGGGTACGCTCTTTCGACCTGATATACCTATTAATTTTCGGAGCTCCCCATGAAAGGCACCAAGTTGATTAGTGTCGGCCTACCACTGCATACGCTTAGCTTTGTCTTCCCACCACTTTTCTTTTAAATCTCGCGTGAGCTTGCGTAGTTCGGATCCACTTTTTTTAATGGAGTCGGACGAATTTGATATGCCGTTATTCTGGCGTAGAAGTGTCCGATGTCTTTCTAAAGCTGTTGTTAGTGACACGTTGTTCTCATCGAACCAATCTTCATGTATGCGCTTTTTATAGCCCAGCATGTTAGTAGCAACGGTCATTACATTGGAAGTCAAAGAGTTCCAAGACTCCAAACCTGTACTAGTAGCGTTGTCACTGAAGGTATCGCTCATAGCTCGTGCATATTCTTGTCGCAGCTCAAGATCGTCGAGTTTTTTAAGATTTAACCCTGATGGTTTGGGTCTGCAAGCTCTTTGAGGGGGACAAAGCCGAAGCTTAAGTTTCGTGAGCACCAGTCTATGATCCGTCCAACAATTTGCACCACGAACAACACGAGTAACAGTTACTTGGGAGATGTCTCTATGCCGGACGATCGCATAGTCAATAAGATGCCAGTGTTTAGACCTAGGATGCATCCATGTAGTCTTATACTTGGCGGGCAGTCTGAACATGGTGTTAGTTATTGCTAGTTCAAATTGGGCACACAGGCTTAGAAGCAATTGACCATTGCTATTCATTTTTCTTACGCCGTGCCGACCCAGAACTTTCGGCCAGTCTTCGAAATCTCGCCCAACTCTTGCGTTAAAATCCCCTAGCAACAGTATTTGTTCCCGTGGCCGGATCTTTACAAGGCAGTTAGTGGGTGCTTCTTCGAAATCGCGTTCTTCGGCTGATTCCCGTAGTCGTTTTCATTTTTCAATTTATGATGTAATGTTACACTGTATGTCAAATTATAGAACGAAACAAAGGTATATTTGACATAGGCACTCATTTCAAATTAAAGATTTTCGAAATATTGACATTATAAAATTTACTGCCTACGGGAATCAGATTTAGAAATACGGGAATCAGAAATATGATTATTCAATATGACAAACCATTAATAAACTTAACATATATTTATTTTTCTACTTATTTATTGCAATTTAATGTTACCGCTAGATTACTTAGGTGTTCTGGTTTAGGCACATAATGTCTCCTTCGCAGAATGTCGCTGTAGCAAAATGTTTCTCGGCGTAATGTTCTAATACAAGTTATATGATATTATCAATATAGTAAAGTACGTAGGTAGCTAGGTAATCAGGTAGGCAAGAAAATAGGTTGATAAGTACTTAGGTAGGTAGCATTCAGACGCATAATGTCCCTTTTGCAGTACTTTGCAGTCGTAAAATGTCCTTGTCACGTAAAATACCATTTTATATAATATTATGATATCAGTAGGTAAATAATGTCATAAAGTAGGTAGTTGAGCAGTAGGCAGGTAGATAGGTAAGTTAGTAGGCAGGTAGGTAACCAGCTAAGTACTTAGGTGAAGGTAAGTAAGTAGGTAGGTAACTTGGAAAATACCTACACATAAAACTACTAGTAGGGCTATGACATGGTTGTGTTACGACCGCCGTGTAAGGAATCATACACAACAACTAAGATTTTTGATTTGGCGTGCCCTCTGAAGTACTAATTACTGATTCCCGTGTCAAGAAGTACACGGGAATCAGTGTGACGGAAGTCAGAAAAAATCGAAAAATTGAGATTACCTCGAACCTTTTGCGTCTCACACAATAGTATTAACATATAAGGTAGTAAACCTAAAGAGCTTTAAATTAAGTATAATGGGTCCATTTCGTGACTTATACTTTAATTTAAAATCGACAAACGGGAATCAGTTTTAAGTGAAACCATATGCACGGGAATCAGATTCTTGGCCTCGTAGTGGGGTGATGCTGCACGAGCGGCACGTTCTGCTTCCCATGGCACTTGGAGCACTCCTAGGGGATAGCTATGGTGGATAGACCACACCTTCAGGGTGGTTTAATAGGAAGTTTTTTGCGGTTTAATGACGTTACACGGGAATCAGTTCTAGGTACCGGACATTTTTAAAATGATTTATAAAACAAAATGGACCTTAATTACACGTTTGGAATATTTTTTTCCCGTATCATTGTACATCTGTTAAGTTTAAAAAAAATAGTTTATGTAGATAAATCATACAGTAAAAAACATACAAGCCGTTTTGTATCAAATTTTGGGGCGCGGACACGTTACGGGAATCAGATTTCAGCAGATTGAATTTTTTTTTAACTGTCTTGGTTAACTAAAATACAAAAGTTTCATTGTGTCCCAGTTAGATACAAGTATGAACTATTAATAAAAAAATAGTCCATACCTAAGTTTTTTAAAAAAAGGTGTGTTTTGTTCCCGGACAACGAAAATTTAGGCTCCGAAGAAGCACCCTAGTAAGATCTTCGTAGAATTTGTCCTTAACGCTGTCATCATTGGTCATAGTAGGAGCGTAAACGCTGATTACGTTGATAAAGTTGTTGTTCTCTAGATGAAGTCGAAGAGAAATCAAGCGGTCTGAGATATATTCAGGACATTCTTCGAGTCTCCCAACAATTGAGTTCTTGATCGCAAACCCAACACCAGATTGCCTCGTTTCCGATGAGGGGCGCCCTTTCCAGTAAAATGTATAACCACCACCACGTTCCATGAGCTCACCTTCGTCAGCTAAGCGAGTTTCACTGAGTGCAGCTATGTCTATATCGTAGCGACGAAGTTCGCGTGCTACAATGGCGGTTTTACGTTCCGGGCACAAGTTGCTGTCATTATCAAGAAGTGTACGTACATTCCAGGCACCAAACGTCATAGTAGTTGTTTTAATATTTTTCTTGTTACGTCGACCACGTAAGTTGGGATGCCAGGCAGCCGTGGTTACTACCTCCCATTGTGTGTTGGGGCAAACAATTTTTGGGACACCTTTTCGAGTCCCCTCCCCGACTGAGCGGGGGAAGCAGTGCCTCCCTAAATAGGGCTGGTCCGACGCTATCGGTGCTGCCGAATCCACGCCGTCACCCCGATGCGGCGCGAAAGCGACCACTGTCCTCAAGCCGCCTGCGTGCAGACTTTGGACACAGCCGGGAGCATCACTGCCCGACCCCTCTACCGCCATCCATCGCCACAGGTCTTGTTACCTCAGAATCCGTTATTCAGGAGCAGTCATCTACGCAGGAGATATTAAAGTGCATAAGCAGTCGCGTGGTTGCAGATGCACTCTCTCGTCTTCCCTCATTCTTGTCCAATGGAACGGGAACCGCTACGATCGGGAACAAGTTCAGATGCAGTATCTGGCCAAACGATAGCTTTTGACCTCTATCGCTGCCCTAAGCCTTCAACATTGCTTTGCTAGATCGCCGCATCCGCCAAGGTCCTTTGCTATCAGCCGTGGTTTGTCTTCTGCGCCGAAATAGTCTTCATGCACTTACGGGAGGTGTCCGCTAAAAGCCTTTCCGCCGAAGCGTGCAGACCCCCCTCACCAGGTTTAGCCCACGAGCCGACGTGGTTTACCGGGGCGTGGCCGCTGCGTGCACAACAGCTACTTGGAGCCACTGGTGAGAGTTATGGAGCGCCTGTGGACCAGTTTGGTACACCACCCCAAGAGGGCCGGCTGGCGAAACCTGAAAGGTACTACCACTAGACGCCCCACTACGCCCCAAAAAACTACGCCCCGCTTTTTTTTTTTTTGTAAAAAAAAGTATATTAATAATAATATACGATATTTTAACGTACACATTCATAACCCCCCACTACGACTCCCTGCCACGAGGTAACGGGGTGGACATAAGTGCACAGAAACATCGCAAAGAACACCTATACTCGGGAACAGAACAGATACTTAGTTTAATACCGATCGTTATTTTTGTCGATATTATCTCAAAATCCCAACTCTATTATCGAATGTATCGATGTTACTATCGTACATCCCTAATGTACGTTTATTTACCGTAACCCGCCCCCCATTCCGATTGTGCGATAGGGACGGTTGCAGGCTTCCTGAGAAATTCTCTCGAAAACAGTGCAAAATCGAGGTACGGGCGTTAACGTTTTACTACCCTAAACTTCCACCGAATCCTATAATTTTGGTCTTAATCGCTTAAGTATGAATTGAACTAGGTTTGTACGTTTAGTTTTTAACCAAATTCTCAATAGTTTTATAGTTAAACGTGCTCAAACATGAACAACTTTCATAACCGAAAAAGTGTACTTTGGGACCTTATTATTTCGGAAGGTATTAATTATATCAAAAAAAGAAAAACGTATAAACCTAGTGTTTGTTGGTCTCAATAAAATATCAAAAAATCAAATCCATTGGTTACCAATAAATATGATAAAAACGTTAACGCTTTTTGTATGAAAATTTACAGCTAAACGATCCTCTTAATATTTAAGCATAATCAGGCCTGGCTATAGATGTAAGCCCGGTTTAAAACCAATTCAACCAAATCGTTTTAAACGAAAAAAACCGTTTTAAATCATAAACAACCGTTTTTTTCGGTTTAAAACGGCGGATGGTTGATAACAATGTTTTATTGATTTTAATACATTTTCGTAATATTACAAAGGTAAGGATCACTGAAATGGATTAATGATGTGATTTTGCGGGTTTATTACCTAGTTTGTCGCTCCGAGGCCCGAGCGTAGGTAACCTATGATGAGCAAGTCAGTGTAAAATCGTTGGAAACACCGAATTTTGTATATACAGGGTTATATTAATAATTTGGATGTTCCATACAAAAATTCATACCTAAGTACCTACTCGGCAAAAAATTTTTTTGCATTTCGGCACGATTTTTCTACAACGGCCCTGAAATATTAGTCAGACGTGGCGATAGCGGCTGTATTGTAGGTACCTACGGCTGTTTACGCTCTGCCTACCCCGCAAGGGATAAAGGCGTGATTTGTGTATGTATGTATGTGTATGTAAAACACAGAACTTTTTTTTTTGTAGGCGAGTTTTAAACGGTTGAAAACGGTTGATTTCAGGTTTTAAACCGCGAAATTTGGTTTTAAACGTTTTAAACCGGTTGATTTACATCTGTAGGCCTGGCGCACTCCGCTGCGTAGGTATAGATTTACAAGTACGTGCGGCGACACCCGCGGGGAGGTTAATCAGTGGGTTGCCGCACGCCGCTCGTTACGCACGCGCTCCCACGTTGCCGCTCTTAATTCTTTCTTTGTACTAAATTTACGTAAATTACGCGAAAATGAGAATAAGAAAATACTGCATTGCTTATAATTGCTTGAATAATTCTAGTGATAAAAGCCTCAAGTTCCACAAGTTACCGCGTGACATCGAAAGGTAAGAAAATAGGTACCTACATAGATTCTAGCTATGTAATAAAATTATTATTTATTATCTAGGTACCTACTACTACAACGACCTGATGAACCCTGATGTCAGAGTTTTTGAACCTATCTGCCTTCCTCCTTTAAAATTCGAAAGTGACATCCCCACTGAGCGCGCTGACTGTGACCTTCAGGACGCGCCAGCGGCAGAAGAACTTTCGCGCGCAGCCATTGGGCTCATTTTTGCTTGCGCGCGCGATGAGTAGGCTAATATAAAAGTAGGTATCCAAAGCCGGCGCGAAGGAAATTGTACTTTATTATCGCGCGTAAAGATTTATATTTGTTGAATCGCTATGGCGGAGTGCGTTTTCTGTACCTGTACTATTATGTATTCTGTGGCATAATATTTTCTGGTATAAAACCAGATAGCAGTGCGTACGCAACCGGCATGTGTGGCTATAAACATCTACTAAGTCTCATAAAACCAATATTTTATATTGCTTTTTGGAATCGGTTCAGCTTACTTCAATGTAATAATGTTATGGTTTACCATAACTAAGCGTGACCGTCGGGCGGGCCGTGCGTGAGTTAACACTACACAATGGCCAATATTGTAGGCTAAAGTAATAAAATAATTTATGGAATGTTTTACCTCAGATTCAGCGGAATAGTAGATCTATGTTCGAAACAGAATGGGGCAGAAAAATGTTAATGTTATTCTTATTTATATTTTTAATTAGGCACACATAGGGAATGCAATCTCGATCTCGCGAGATCTCGAAATCACCGAGATCTCGAGCTATTTTTCGAGATCGAGATCTCGAAATAGGAAATCTCGTTTCAGAAAAATCCTTCGAGATCTCGACAGTATCCGTCGAGATTTTGAACGAGATTTCGAGATTGAGCTTGAAGGCATTGACGTGTTTATTGCTGTGCGTAGCATAGTTTCCTGTGTCTGCCGATCTACCCCGAGCGCATTATTTATTTATTGTTAGACATTTATAAGAAAAACTAATGGAATGGACAGAATATAACAGGACCTCAAATCTGATCTTTTTGCCATTGCAAGCGACACTCAATTCTTATTCTATTGCCAATGTGATTTTCCATACTAAAACTGTTAACAAATACGAAACCATTCAACTGTCATGCCATCGGCATCCAAGTGAAACGATTTTTATTTAGCAGAATTCGGGCCCAGATAAAAAGTATAAGAGCTGGGATATACTACTGACTAGGATAGTGGGACAGTCAGTCGAAGCTCGAGGAGCTGGAATCGCGTACCCGGGTTATCGGCTCGGGTCGGGTAACACACCGCAACTTTCGGCCTAGAAGCTGAGATGGATCCCCAAGATGATTAATATTACAACAGTACCATGGCATGGCAAGAAAGTTTAATTTTGATTATCTCTATATAAGATAAACAAAATCTCGATCTCGATCTCGAAATTCCGAGATCTCGACCAATAAATCAACGAGATCTCGAGTTGGTCAATCTCGAACCCTTAGATCACGACCGAGATCTCGAGTCGTCAATCTCGGCTCGAGATTGCATTCCCTAGGCACACACTTGCTTGGTCTTTTAATCTCGTACGTACCTAATAATAATAATGTATGACCTGATTGATTACGCTTACTAACGCCGCCCCGTGAATAGTAATAGTGTCAGAATTCTATGCGCAATTTTATTGCTAATCTCTCTCTCTCGTGCTTCCGGTATCTATATCCGTTTACCTCAGGAATAAAAATGAATAGTAGGTAATAGATACCTAATATTTTCTTGTGTTTGTACGACTTTCACTCATTATAAATAAAATACTTGAACGGATTTTATGTAGTATATTAAACCGATTTTAATTAAACCGACGACGTTTCGGATAACTAAGGTTTTAGACGTCATGGAATTTAAAATTATTTTGTTCTACCGCCATCTATTTCTTAATTGCCTAGCATAACGTTCCGGCTGTACGCAGAATGCAGACACCGTGTCTTGTGAAGCAGGTCTTGCAGTAGGTAGATATGTTGGATCTGGTTCTTCCGCTGTGTAATTAGTGGAGTCCAAGCTGTTGAAATGTCCCATCCAGTGTCTCGGTTGAAATTCGGATGTTTTTGAATTTCTATGGCTTCCCGTAGCCTTGTCGAACCTGTATTGTGTCGATATAATGGGTGGGATTATCCATGACATGTTCCCACACTGCAGACTGTCTGTCACGACGATTTCTCACATCGGCAATGTTCCTTGAGACGCGTAGAGACATTCCTCTTTGTTTCCCCTATGTATCGGTTTAATATACGACATAAAATCCGTTCAAGTCTTTTATTTATAATAATAGATACCTATTATAGAAGTGTTCTCAGTCAATGATATTCTATGTAGGTTATAGGCTGGTAGCTCAGTTGGTTAGGGCGTCGGCAGTACTGATGCCGAAGGTCGCAGGTTCAATTCCTGCCTGCGGTGAAAATTTTGCAAGTTTTCCAAAAAGGTTGTTCTCAGTTATTTTCTCTGAACTGGCCTTGACTCTGTTTCATAAATAAAATGTGTTTGTTCAGAAGTTGTTGGACGATTGTAGGTATGCATTAGGGACTTGTAAACGGTGCTGTTCTGTGATTGTGAGGCAAATCTTGCCTGACGGGGTTGATTTACTCTTTGGTAGTCTCGTGTACGAAAATAGGTCTTGGTGGAGCCCTAAGTGAGTCCTAACTTGTTGGATATCAAAGAGTAAAGTTAAACTATGTACCTCTATATTAAAAAATAAAGGCGGCCTTGCAGAGGGAATGATGGCAAGTGATCTATCTATGAGTCCCTAGTAGATATCTAGCTGGTGGGAGGCTGGAGGTAGATAAGGTATCACCGACAGCCTTGGTCCGGTCGTAAAATTGTTCTTAAAATTTTACGGTCGTAAAATCTGAAAATGATTAAAAATAAAGTATTTTATGAATTTTAAGTAGGCAAGTACATAATAAAATTATGGTTACCTAAGGACCATAAATTAAAGGTTGACATTTAGGTCGCTTTCTCTGTTAGCAGACAATTTGTGATTTCGTTTGATACGCGCAAGCGTTTCTTTTATACCACGACTAGCGGCCCGCCCAGCGGTTTCACTCGCTGCTACTTACCTGTTTTCCCGTAGAAATGGGATCTTTGCCCGTAGTAAAAAGTCCATTAATCCATTCTAGCAGAAGTTACTCATCATGACCATGTGCCAGCAGAGGCGACCTGTCATGGCGAATAACTTTAACTTTGAAGCCATTACCGTATCTCTTATAGTTTTGATGGGATGCTGGTGGTCTACATCAGGCACTCCAGACCCTCGTGACCATGTGCCAGTAGAAGCGGCCCATCATGCTGAATAACTTTAACTTTGAAGCCATTACCGAGTCTAATAAAGTTTAGATGGGGTGCTGGTGGTCTACATCAGATACTCCAGACCCTCGTGACCATGTGCGAGCAGAAGCGGCCCGTCATGCTGAATAACTTTAACTTTGAAGCCATTACCGAATCTTTTATAGTTTAGATGAGATGCTGGTTGTCTACATCAGGTACTCCAAACCCTCGTGACCATGTGCCAGCAGAAGCAGCCTGTCGTGCTGAATAACTTTTACTTTGAAACCATTACCCTATCTCTTATAGTTTAGATGGGATGCTTGTGGTCTACATCAGGTACTCCAGATCCTCGATGACCATGTGCCAGCAGAAGCGGCCCGTCATGGTGAACAACTTTTTCTATGAATCCATGACCGTATCTCTTATAGTTTATATGGGATGCTGGTGGTCTTCATCAGGTACTCCAGATCCTCGAGGGCTGATCAAGTCCGTCTTTTATATGATAGTAATATAATATCAGTGCCAAAATTCGCGAGGATCGGTAAAGCGGTTTGGCTAATTTGGGTAATATCTGCTTTATTTCCCCGTTTTCCTGCTGCTAACCGCTTTCCCGTAGGAATGAGGAATTTTCCCGTGGTAAAAAGTAGCCTATGTTACTCAGGGATGTTGTAGCTTTCTAAAAGTGAAAGAATTTTGGAAATCGGTCCAGTAGTTTCGGAGTTTATCGATTACATACAAACAAACAAACAAACAAAAAAACAAACAAAGTTTTCCTCTTTATTATATTAGTGTAGATGTAGATGACAAGTTTTTCCTTCATGATACGCCTAGTGCAGCTAACTTTTTCATATAAATTGAAAATGCTAAAATTAAAAATTCACTAGCGACCGCCGGGACTTGAACCAGGGACTGTGGAATGTGGATCATCGTTCCACCGCTCTGCCAACTGAGCTACGGGCGCCTAGCGGACCCTGCTGAATTTCTCAATAAGAGACTCATTTTCGATTTATGAGAGTAATATGTATAGCGCTGCAAGTGCATTAAAAATTCAAATACATTAACTTGTTCATTTCATCTTCGACATAGATAACGCGCTCCGCACATTCCGTTATATTTACTGGATTATTAGAAAATAATTCGCTTAAGATTTTATTAAAAACATTCAAGTGAGATTTATCCTCAAAATGAATAAATATTTCTTTCCTTGCTCAACATTATTCTTTAAAAAATCTTTCATGACATTTTCAGTATCTTGCGGTAATCTAACTTCTAGTAGGTATTCTTTTGATTTTCTCGAGAAATATGCTAACTAAAGCATCTCATCTTTATAACAAATTTAATACGCATATTTGGTTATTTTTTTAATCTATTGTAATTATTGGAATATAGTATGCAAGATCGCTTAAGTGAGAGTTCCCGCGCGTTTAAGTAAGTTTGTAAGTTTGGCCCCGCCTTTTAAACGAATCTTTAGGCTATTCTTTAGCTATTTCGAGCCGGGGCCTTGCTAGAATACTTACAAAAAAAAATGGCAGCCATTTCAAACTTTTTTTATTGGCCAAAATTTTGTTATTTTGTAATAACTCAAAACTGGTAAGTGCTATAAATGAACATTGGAAAGAAGAAATGTTACGCGTAAATTTCTGCACAACCTTGTTCTAATAACTTTTTTGATAATCTAATAGTTTGCGAAAAAAACGCTTTTATACATGGCAGTTTTTTCTAAAAACTCACCAAATCTAAAATATGAATTAAATAGTGAAGTATTAAGAATTACTTACTATGTGGGTAGAACTTGCTACGGTATCCTGACTGATACTTAGTAACAAGCTTTCTGCCCAGAGGTTTTACCCGCTAATATATTTTCAAGTAAACAAGCAAATTTTTTGCCAATTTACACCCTGAGTTTTACCACCTTATGAGATGATTTTCTTAAATTCCTTTCCTGGTGTTAATTCACCCAACCAAAATAACCTCTGCGCAAAATTTCAAGAAACTAGGTCCAGTGGTATTGCCTGTGCATAGATTTACAATTTGTAAAAAAAATATTAAATTTGTTCGTAGTTGCCACATTTTTAATTTTTTGCAATCCCTTGAGGCTGTTCTTTAATAGTTCTGACCCAAGGTCCTGTTAGGATAGCAAAAAAGAACAAAATATGGCAACAACGAACAAACTCTACTTTTTTCATACAAATTGTATACCACGCACAGGCAATACTACTGGACCTAGGACCCTGAAATTTTGCACAGAGGTTATTTGAATAATCTTAATTAATATCAAGTAAGGATTCCAAAAAAATCATCACCTAAAGTGGTAAAACAGAGGACGAAAATTTGTATAAAATTAACTTGTTTACTTCAAAATATATCAGCGGGTAAAACCGCTGGGCGGAAAGCTTGTTACTAAATGTCAGGCAGGATATTGTAGTATGGTCTACCCACACAGCGAGTGACTCTTAATCCCCAACTTCACTACTTACTTTATACTTTCGAATTTGTGAGTTTTCAGCAAAAACTGCCATGTTGTGCTACGTTTCTCTCGCAAACTATTGGATTATGAAAAAGTTATTGATAACATTCATATGCAGAAATTTACGCTTAACATATCTTCCATACAATAGTTATTTGTAGCTCTTACCATTTTTGAATTATTACAAAACTAGCAGCCCGCCCAGCGGTTTCACCCGCTGCTACTTACCTGTTTTCCCGTAGAAATTGGATCTTTGCCCGTAGTAAAAAGTCCATTACTCCGATCCAGCAGAGGTAAATGTGCGAGCAGAAGCGGCCCGTCATGCAGAATAACTTTTACTTTGAAGCCATTACCGTATCTCTTATTGTTTATATGGCATGCTGGTGGTCTACATCAGGTACTCCAGACCCTCGTGACCATGTGCCAGCAGAAGCGGCCCGTCATGCTAAATAACTTTTACTTTGACGCTTTTACCGTATCTCTTATAGTTTATATGGGATGCTGGTGGTCTACATCGGGTACTCCAGATCCTCGATGACCATGTGCCAGCAGAAGCGGCCCGTCATGGTGAACAACTTTTTCTATGAAGCCATGACCGTATCTTTTATAGTTTAGATGGGATGCTGGTGGTCTTCATCAGGTACGCGTACTCCAGATCCTCGAGGGCTGACAAAAAGTAGTTCATGTCCATCTTTACTATGCTAGTAATATCAGTGCCAAATTTCGCGAAGATCGGTAAAGCGGTTTGGCTTATTTGGGTAATATCCGCTGTATTTCCCGCTTTTCCTGCTGCTAACCGTTTTCCCGTGGAAATGAGGAATTTTCCCGTGGTAAAAAGTAGCCTATGTTACTCAGGAATGTTGTAGCTTTCTAATGGTGAAAGAATTTTCGAAATCGGTCCAGTAGTTTCGGAGTTTATCGATTATATACATACAAAAAAACAAACAAACAAACAAAAAAACAAACAAAGTTTTCCTCTTTATTATATTAGTGTAGATAACAAAATTTTTTGAAACGGTTGTTATTTTTTTTTTTGTAAGTTGGCCAGCAAAGCCCCGGTTCGGCATAGGTAAAGAAAAGCCTAAAGATTAGTTTCCAAAGCGGAACCGACCTGGAACACGCACGGGAACTCCCAAGCGAATTTTTTTTGTATAGAAATTCTAACCTACTAATAGGTGATGTAGGTACCAGTTTCTGAGATTATTTCATTCTCACTTTCGTCACAGAATACATAATAGTACAGGTACAGAAGACGCACTCCGCCATAGCGATTCAACAAATATAAATCTTTACGCGCGATAATAAAGTACAATTTCCTTCGCGCCGGCTTTGGATACCTACTTTTATATTAGCCTACTCATCGCGCGCGCAAGCAAAAATGAGCCCAATGGCTGCGCGCGAAAGTTCTTCTGCCGCTGGCGCGTCCTGAAGGTCACAGTCAGCGCGCTCAGTGGGGATGTCACTTTCGAATTTTAAAGGAGGAAGGCAGATAGGTTCAAAAACTCTGACATCAGGGTTCATCAGGTCGTTGTAGTAGTAGGTACCTAGATAATAAATAATAATTTTATTACATAGCTAGAATCTATGTAGGTACCTATTTTCTTACCTTTCGATGTCACGCGGTAACTTGTGGAACTTGAGGCTTTTATCACTAGAATTATTCAAGCAATTATAAGCAATGCAGTATTTTCTTATTCTCATTTTCGCGTAATTTACGTAAATTTAGTACAAAGAAAGAATTAAGAGCGGCAACGTGGGAGCGCGTGCGTAACGAGCGGCGTGCGGCAACCCACTGATTAACCTCCCCGCGGGTGTCGCCGCACGTACTTGTAAATCTATACCTACGCAGCGGAGTGCGCGTGCGCCAGGCCGTAGAAATAATGGGGCTTTTTCTGTTGACAGTTCTCTTAGGCTCTCTTGGTAGTTCTGAATTACAAACTAGAGGGCGCTGCGCAAGATGTAAAATTTTGTCATTTGAGTGATATTGACGATATTGACAGTTGCTATTGCTATATACGGTCGCGTGCAGTGTATGCTAAAGTAGTTTGCCGAACCGGAATGCGATTTAAGAGGTATCTAACTGATTGATTATGAG
Organism: Phthorimaea operculella; assembly: GCA_024500475.1. Lineage (NCBI taxonomy): Eukaryota > Metazoa > Arthropoda > Insecta > Lepidoptera > Gelechiidae > Phthorimaea > Phthorimaea operculella. The sequence continues at coordinate 490,640 of JANFCV010000242.1, forward strand.
GTTGCAAGGAAAGGAAAGGAAAGGAACATCTTTTTCCGTCTTTCGCAGCGCCCTCTAGTTTGTAATTCAGAACTACCAAGACCCTTAGGGAACTGTCATTACTGTCAACAGAAAAAGCCCCATTGACGAAAGCAGGCCTGGCGCACTCCGCTGCGTAGGTATAGATTTACAAGTACGTGCGGCGACACCCGCGGGGAGGTTAATCAGTGGGTTGCCGCACGCCGCTCGTTACGCACGCGCTCCCACGTTGCCGCTCTTAATTCTTTCTTTGTACTAAATTTACGTAAATTACGCGAAAATGAGAATAAGAAAATACTGCATTGCTTATAATTGCTTGAATAATTCTAGTGATAAAAACCTCAAGTTCCACAAGTTACCGCGTGATATCGAAAGGTAAGAAAATAGGTACCTACATAGATTCTAGCTATGTAATAAAATTATTATTTATTATCTAGGTACCTACTACTACAACGACCTGATGAACCCTGATGTCAGAGTTTTTGAACCATCTGCCTTCCTCCTTTAAAATTCGAAAGTGACACCCCCACTGAGCGCGCTGACTGTGACCTTCAGGACGCGCCAGCGGCAGAAGAACTTTCGCGCGCAGCCATTCGGCTCATTTTTGCTTGCGCGCGCGATGAGTAGGCTAATATAAAAGTAGGTATCCAAAGCCGGCGCGAAGGAAATTGTACTTTATTATCGCGCGTAAAGATTTATATTTGTTGAATCGCTATGGCGGAGTGCGTCTTCTGTACCTGTACTATTATGTATTCTGTGATCAGATGCCGATTTTTCAGAGGCTGATCTTTTTGTTGACTAGATGATGTTTCAATTAGGGGTTAATCAATCTTCTCGATCTAATTAAATTTCCTAGAACATTGACCTTGATTCTAGACAGTGCATAATACTGCATAAGCATTAGTGTTCGGTTTCCCGTTACGATGAAGAACTTCGAAATCGTATTCCTGAAGTTTTAATCTTCGTCTTGTAAGTTTACTATTCGGTTCTTTTAGTTCATAAAGCCATGCTAATGGTCTATGGTCAGTGTAAATGTAAAATTTCTTGCCGTAAAGATAAGGTCTAAAATGTTTAACTGCCCACGAGATAGAGAGTAGTTCTCGTTCCATTGTACTATAATTTCTTTCAGTTTCACTTAAAGTTCGGCTTGCATAAGCCACTGGATTATCAGTACCTATATTTCCTTGCGATAGCACGGCTGCTATGGCGAAATCTGAACTATCAGTGGTAAGCTGAAAAGGCTTGGTGAAATCTGGAAATTGAAACAATGGTGCATTCACTAACAAATGTTTAAAACAGTGAGAGGCTGTTTATAGTCATTATCAATAGTAATTTTCTTGTTTTTCTTTAAACAATTTGTTAACTAAAGGATTGTTTTTTTTGAAAAATCTTTTATAAATCTTCTGTAATATTATCCAATATAACCAGAGAAAGATTTTATTTTCTGTAACAGTTTTTGGAATCGGACATTGTAATATTGCTGAAACCTTATATTGGTTTGACTTTAAGAATTCCGATTGGTCGAGTTGGACTTTCAAATTTGACCTTCTTAAAGTGTCAAAAATAACTTAATAGTTTTCGTATATGCTCCTCTGAGGTACTTGAGAAAACAATTATGTCGTCTAGATAGACAAGACAATGAACTCCCTGTAAACCTCTTAAAATGTTGTCCATAGCATGCTGAAATTTAGCAAGTGCTGTTTTTAGTCCAAAAGGCATTCTTAAAAACTCGTTGTGTCCTAATTGAGTACTGAAGGCAGTTTTGAGACAATCCACTTCGTTAATTTAAATTTTTCACTTGCCAAATCTGAGGTAGAGAAGTAAATACTATTTCCCAGTTTATCGAGTAAATCAGTGATATTCTGTAAAGGGTATTTATTATCACAATTGCGTTTAATTTTCTATAATCGATAACCATGCCATATTTTTGTTCGGGTGCACTCCAAGGTGAAAAACTTGGTTGAATTATATATTATTATCGTGTAACAATTTTGTGACTAGTTTTTTTGTTTATTTGGTTTGTAATAGTGATTACCTAAATAGTTTAACATATATAGGGTCATCATTTTAGGTACAAATAAAGTATTTTACTTCGGTCTTGAATGTAAGTGGTAATGTTTCTTAAGGATGGGCCCACCCCCAAGCGCCTCCACAGGTAGCAATTTAATATAAATGATTAACGACTTTTTGGATTAGCGTATAATTTCCCTTTGTCGTAGTTTTACAAATTCGTTGTTTAATAAAATACGAATGATATGAGAATAATATAATTCTTGGACTGCTTTCACAAACTAATTGAGTTGATTCCAGACAAGTGTTTTCCCTCTTGTCAACCAGACAAGTGTTTTCCCCCTTGTCTTCCAGACAAGTGTTTTCCCTCTTGTCAACCAGACAAGTGTTTTCACTCTTGTCAACCAGACAAGTGTTTTCCCCCTTGTCTTCCAGACATGTGTTTTCACTCTTGTCAACCAGACAAGTGTTTTTTCCCTCTTGTCTTCCAGACAAGTGTTTTCACTCTTGTCAACCAGACAAGTGTTTTCCCCCTTGTCAACCAGACAAGTGTTTTCACTCTTGTCAACAGACAAGTGTTTTCCCCCTTGTCAACCAGACAAGTGATTATTCCCTCTTGTCGACTAGACAAGTGATTATTCCCTCTTGTCAACCAGACAAGTGTTTTTCCCTCTTGTCAACCGGACAAGTGCTTTTCCGTACTTGAGAAAACAATTATGTCGTCTAGATAGACAAGTCAATGAACTCTCTGTGATCCTCTTAAAATGTTGTCTATAGCACGCTGAGATATAGCAGGTGCTGTTTTAAGTCCAAAAGGCATTCTTAAATACTCGTAGTGTCCGAATTGAGTGCTGAAAGCAGTATTGGGGCAATCCGCTTCATTAATTTCAATTTGGTGGTATCCACTTGCCGAATCTAAAACATGGAAATAAATACTATTTCCCAGTTTTTCGAATGAATAAGAAATATTCGGTAAAGGATATTTGTCATCACAAGTGATTGCGTTTAACTTCTCATAGTCGATAACCATGCGATATTTTTGTTCACCAGAAGCGTCCAATTTCTTAGGTACTAGATGTACTGGTGCACTCCAGGGTGAAAAACTTGGTTGAATAATATCGTGTAACAATTATGGAACCTGTTTTTTTTATTTTTTCGATTTGTGAAGGTGATTGCCTAGATTGTTTAACATATAAAATATAGGGGTCGTCATTTAAGGTACGAACAAAGTGTTTTACTTCGTTCGTTCGTGAATGTAAGTGGTAATGTCTCTTCTTCTGCGTCCATCCACATTCATGTTCATTACTTTCTTTGTTACATGCTCTTCATCCCTCCTCATTACATGCCCATACCAATATAAACGGTTCCCTCTAATTTTATCTGTCACTGGGACTGGCGCTACTTTCAAACTCCCTCTAATATACTTATTCCTTATTTTATCCATCCTTGTCACACCACACATCAATCGCAACATTTTCATCTCAGCTACATGCATTCGTTTTTCATCCGTCACTTTAGTTGCCCAACACTCTGATCCATACTTGACAACAGGTCTCACCACCTTCTTATACGGGGTGTTAGGGACGGTGTAACGAAAACTTTGCAGGCGTGCTTAGACGATGAAAATGAACAACTTTTACTATATAACCAATAGTGGGAAACGGAAAAAAAATTCCGACCTCCCATACAAAGTTAGTCAGCTGATCGTGAATTTTGTATGAGAGGTCGGAATTTATTTTTCGTTTCCCACCATTGGCTCCATAGTAAAAGTTGTTCAGTTTTATGGTCTGATCATGCTTGCAAAGCTTTCGGTACACCGTCCCTAACACCCTGTATATCTTGCCCTTTAATTTGAGGGGCATTCGGCGGTCACACACATACTGTGCCCGTAACCTGTCGCCATTTCATCCATCCCGCATTTATCCTGTGCTTCATTGCTCGGTCTATTTCGCCATCACCTTGTACGAGCGAACCGAGGTACCGGAAGTCCGAGCAGACTGGTAAGGGTTCGTTATTTAGTAGTTTTCATCCCCTCTATTCAAAAAACTACGCTTTGGTCGCACATAAGTGGGATTAAAATAGGTTATTTAATCCCAAGGGATTAAAATTCATTTGAATTTGGAACACAAATATTTGCAGCCAATCAGTCGAAAATTTTACTACAGATGGGTTTTTTCTCAGCAACATTATCTGCTATTTTATTGAGTGTTTTACATCTAGTAATTTGCAATTAAAATACCTAATTCTTAGCAAAATATGAAATTAAAAAGTAACAACAGTGTAGGCTAAAATAATAATAATATTATTATTGGAATATAATGATTTAAACTATCACCACAGTCATAACATGGGCTGTGGTGATAGTTTAAATCATTATATTCCAATAATAATATTATTATTATTTTAGCCTACACTGTCCCACTGCTGGGCAAAGGCCAATAATAATAACTAATAAAATATTTTGATACCACGATGACAAGTTTTTTCTTCATGATACGCATGCACTAGGCTAGCTTGTTCATCTTCATCGCTGAATTTAATTCTTATAAAATCGTCGTGAAGTGATTATTCCTTCGTATATGCTCCTCTAAGGTACTTGAGAAAACAATTATGTTGTCTAGATAGACAAGTCAATGAACTTCATGTAATCCTCTTAAAGTGTTGTCCATAGCACGCTAAAATGTAACAGGTGCTGTTTTAAGTCCAAAAGGCATTCCTAAAATCTCGTAGTGTCCTAATTGAGTGCTGTGTATCCGCTTGCCAAATCTAAGGTAGAGAAATAAATACTATTTCCCAGTTTTTCGAATTTTCGATCGATATTTGTCATCACAAGTGATTGCGTTTAACTTCCTATAATCGATAACCATGCGAAATTTTTGTTCACCAGAAGAGTCCAATTTGGGCACTAGATGTACGGGTGCACTTTAGGGTGAAAAACTTGGTTGAATTATATTACCGTGTACCATTTTTGTGACATGTTTTTTTTTTCTTCGGTTTGCAAAGGTGATTGCCTATAGATATGGTTTAACAGACATATAGGGTCGTCATTTTTGGTCGTCATGTTTGTCTTCCAGACAAGTGTCTTCCCTCTTGTCAACAACAAGTGATTTTTCCAAAGATTTTTCCCTCTTGTCTACCAAAAAAGTGATCTCGTGCTTCTGGTATCTATAAGATGTTTTGCATTTAACTCAAGAATAAAAATGAATGGTAATAGATAAGTGTTTTCTCTCAGTTATTTTCTCTGAACTGGCCTTGAGGCTGTTACATAAAAATTTTGTGTTTGTTCAGAAGTTGATGGACGATTGTATTCAATAGGAACTTGTGGAGTTGGTGCTGTTCTACGAGGAAACGACGTTTCAGGCTGATTTTGGTAGTTCAATGGGGCAAATATTGCCTGACGGGGTTGATTTACTATTTGATAGTCTCGAGTAACGAAAACAGGTCTTAGTGGAGTCCTAACTTGTGGAACATCGTTCCCACGTATATGGTTAGAATAACCTTGGTTCCGATTCTGACAGCTACGATTGTTGCCATGAATAAATGTCTTACAGTCTCTCCCGTTAACTCATGAACAACTCATTTAAGGTTTCGTATTTTTCATACTGTGACGTTTTACAGCAAAAAATATTACTTTGCTAATTGCAAAATCGTCGTCTACCAGCAGTGATCGTTCCCTCTTATCAACCAGACTAGTGATTATTCCCGCTTGTCAACCAGACAAGTGATTATTCCCTCTTGTCAACCGGACAAGTCTCTTGTCAACCAGACAAGTGATTATTCTCTCTTGTCAACCGGACAAGTGTTTATTCCCTCTTGTCAACCAGACAAGTGTTTTCCCCTCTTGTCAACTGGACAAGTCTCTTGTCAACCAGACAAGTGATTATTCTCTCTTGTCAACCGGACAAGTGTTTATTCCCTCTTGTCAACCAGACAAGTGTTTTCCCCTCTTGTCAACTGGACAAGTGATTATTCCCGCTTGTCAACCAGACAAGTGATTATTCCCTCTTGTCAACCAGACAAGTGATTATTCCCTCTTGTCAACCAGACAAGTGATTATTCCCTCTTGTCAACCAGACAAGTGATTATTCCCTCTTGTCAACCAGACAAGTGATTATTCCCTCTTGTCAACTGGAAAAGTGATTATTCCCGCTTGTCAACCAGACAAGTGATTATTCCCTCTTGTCAACCAGACAAGTGATTATTCCCTCTTGTCAACCAGACAAGTGATTATTCCCGCTTGTCAACCAGACAAGTGATTATTCCCTCTTGTCAACCAGACAAGTGATTATTCCCTCTTGTCAACCGGACAAGTGTTTATTCCCCCTTGTCAACCGGACAAGTGTTTATTCCCTCTTGTCAACCAGACAAGTGTTTTCCCCTCTTGTCAACTGGACAAGTGATTATTCCCTCTTGTCAACCGGACAAGTCTCTTGTCAACCAGACAAGTGATTATTCTCTCTTGTCAACCGGACAAGTGATTCCCTCTTGTCAACCAGACAAGTGTTTTCCCCTCTTGTCAACTGGACAAGTGATTATTCCCGCTTGTCAACCAGACAAGTGATTATTCCCTCTTGTCAACCAGACAAGTGATTATTCCCTCTTGTCAACCGGACAAGTGTTTATTCCCTCTTGTCAACCGGACAAGTGTTTATTCCCTCTTGTCAACCAGACAAGTGTTTATTCCCTCTTGTCAAACGGACAAGTGTTTATTCCCTCTTGTCAATCAGACAAGTGTTTTCCCCTCTTGTCAACTGGACAAGTAATTATTCCCGCTTGTCAACCAGACAAGTGATTATTCCCTCTTTTATGATAGGTAGGGCTAACGTCTTAAGAGCATATCCGAGTGTTGCCTGTTTTCCGCGTGCATGGCTAGTTATGTGACGTCATTCTAAATCAATCAAGATGTCAAAACATTAACAGGAAATAGAAATGAATGGAAATTGCTCCATCGACAAGATCGTAGATCTAAATTGAATGATGAATGAATATTTTTTGACAATATTAAAGTCTAGAGGCATGCCTATATAGTAGTAAGTTCCCTGGTAAAGCCTACGTTCAGCAGAAGCCTGAATAATCTGATGTGAACCTAACATCCACTGTTTTGCCTGGGGGATGTAATGGCAGGTCGGCACACGAACTTCTTGAAGGGTATAGCAGTCTGGGACTGCTATAGCATATATTCTATATTAATGATGCTTACGGTTGGTTTCCTTGGCGTTCATCCACTGTTGCGTCTGTGGGATATCATGGCAGCTCGGGCAGACGAACTTATGGAAAAGGTATAGCAGTCATGTTAAAAGTCTATAGCAGCTCTATTGTAATGAATGATGCTTACGGTTGGTTTCCTTGGCGTTCGTCCATTGTTGCGCCTGTGGGATGTTATGGCAGCTCGGGCAGACGAACTTGTGGAAGGGTATAGCAGTCTTTTTGGACAGCATCTGTTGCAGTTCTGTCTTCGTTGATGGCACCTATAGAAATTTTTCAAAATTAGTGCTTCTATTTAAAATAATCGTCCCACTCGAAAAGAAAGAAGATTAAACAGTATTTCTTTGTTTATTATACTACCAAAATTCGAACAAAATGACAACAATGTAAAAAGAGGCTAATTTGATAACATGAATAAATTAAAAGTTCTTGGAAACTTGTCGCGATCGATACTAGACGTAGCAAAACAACTATGACGTCACACTTGAGGTAATATCTGTAAGTACGTGTATTACTTAGCTTGATTAACTTTTGGAACTAAGGCACTGAAACTAACCGTTCTGTTTTGGAAGGTTGAAATTGAAACCAACAGTACGTGCGTACAAAATGAGGAAAAAAGAGTATAATAGATACTTTGCTTTTATTGGTCAGTACCAGGCGCGGTCACAGCCCTCAGTTTCAGGGGGGGTCGTGACGGCTGAAATAACTTAGAACCATTTTTTTATCCACTCTTTAGATTCATAGAAAAATTTGACAATGGTCAATGCCTGACAAAGAAGTCCGTTGAATCTCATGAAAGTACATTATCACAACAGTAAACGTTTGGAAAAAAATTGTGAAACGGCGGTTTACACGGTAGCTTTTTTTCTTAACGAATAATTTCCCTGTATCAAATATGTACAAATTCCTTATTACATAAAATACGCATGATAATTAGAATATAATTCTTGGACTGATTTTACAATATAATTTAGTTTTTCCCTCTTGTTAACCAGGCAAGTGTTTTTCCCTCTTGTCAACCAAATAAGTGTTTTTCCCTCTTGTCAACCTGACAAGTGTTTTTCCCTCTTGTTAACCAGATAAGTATTTTTCCCTCTTGTCAACCAGACAAGTGATTATTCCCTCTTGTCAACCAGACAAGTGATTATTCACTCTTGTCTTCCAGACAAGTGTTTTCCCTCTTGTCCACCAGACAAGTGTTTTTCCTCATTTCAACCAGACAAGTGTTTTTGCCCTCTTGTCTCCCAGACAAGTGTTTTCCCTCTTGTCCACCAGACAAGTGTTTAATCCCTCTTGTCCACCAGACAAGTGTTTTTCCTCATTTCAACCAGACAAGTGTTTTTGCCCTCTTGTCTTCCAGACAAGTGTTTTCCCTCTTGTCCACCAGACAAGTGTTTTTTCCCTCTTGTCCACCAGACAAGTGTTTTCCTCATTTCAACCAGACAAGTGTTTTTGCCCTCTTGTCCACCAGACAAGAAAGTGTTTTACCTCTTGTCCACCAGACAAGTGTTTTTCCCTCTTGTCAACCAGACTAGCTGCCCGTCAGCGGTTTCACCCGCTGCAACCGATTATTCCGCGGGGAAAAAAGCATTACTCGCCAAAAGATGTCGCTGTTAGTTTTCGGCGGAAACGTTTAAAACGCGAATCGGCTCAGTCACGCCACCTTTGCAAAAATATTGGAATATGCGTGATCCCGTAGGAATAAGACATTTTCCCGGGGAAAAAATAGCCTATGTGTTATTCTCGATACTCTTCTATATTTTTGCAAAATTTCATGTCAATCTAATCAGCCGTTTTAGCGTGATGTCGTAACAAACACACACACAAACATCCGCCTTTATAATATTAGTAGGATTTCGACTTATTATATTCTTTGGGGAAAGTTGTTCCTTATCACTAGCCGGTTCTGAGTTTTCGCTATCGGTCTCTAGTAAAATTTCACCACATTACTTAATTTAATCTTTCACTCATGTAATGGGGATTTTTTGGACTGACTGCTTCACGAGTCCAAACTAGATGGCGCTGTTAAAATAAAGGGATCAGCTGTCAAATGTGATATTCAACCACCATGACATCACAGATTATACGAAACATGTGTTGCCGCTTTCTAAACTGCAAGTCTTTACAAAGTGTAGATTAGCGTAGGTATATCCTCGATTGAAGTTATCGAAAATAAGCGGTTTTGCAAAATTATGGTTTATTTTTCTTAAATTATATAATTTCTACAAAATACGAAAATAAAACATACTGTTTATTAAAAAAATATTAACCCTAATAAGGGAAATCGCTGCTGAGCATTTCCATGATTCGACATCAGCGCCATCTACTAGAAGCTAGATGAACTAATTAAAACTTTCCCATTGTAGCGCGCGCACCTACAATAAGTACCTAATCACTACATTTTTTTAAAATCTTTATAACTTTTCTCTTTTATTTATTTTAGTTTTAATTCTCCTGTACATATATGTATATGTATGTATGATAATTTGACATATATAAATATTATATCACGCCTTTATCCCTTGCGGTAGACAGGGCGTAAACGGCTATAAAAAATGGCCATTTACGCCTCGTCTGACAATAGTTTGAGTCAACCGTGTATCACCATAGTGACAGGATGTCAGCCTGTCGCCGAAAATTGCAATGCAAAACACATCAACTCTCAAATCCCTTAGTCGCTTCTCACGCACGGGAAAAATACGGGGTGTTAGGGACGGTGTAACGAAAACTTTGCAGGCGTGCTCAGGCCATGAAACTGAACAACTTTTACTATGAAGCCAATGGTGGGAAACGAAAAAAAATTCCGACCTCCCATACAAAGTCAGTCGGCTGATCGAGAATTTTGTATGGGAGGTCGGAATTTTTTTACCCCGTCCCTAACACCCTGTATATGGGATGATGCTATGCTATTCCACACGGCAAATAGTAAAATAGGTATCCTAAGTTTCCTAAATTTGTTAAATATTGTCACTATTCGAGATTACTGTCAGATATTATTCTTGTTATTTTTATTTAGTTTTAAGTTTTGTCTTGTAAGCACATGGAACTGAGTTGCATCAAATAAAATACATATGAAACTATTGTTTTGTTTTTTATTCCTATTCTATGTTGGTTGTTCTTGCAAGAGTACCAGGTTCGGTCCCGGAAAGTTTTTGTATCACTTTGCGAATTTACCAAAAAGAAAGAAAATGTCATAGATTTCCACATGGGGCTTGCAATGAAGACGCACACAAAGCTGTCCCATACAAACCGAACCGTGTAGGTACGGGTGTAAAAAATCAACTGCCAATATTTTAAGGGGTGAACCAGCCCATGAAACTGAACAACTTTTGCCCAAGGAATATATTATATGTCGCAGTACGATGGCAGAATTAGGTTTTTGGCCAAAATCCTAGGTTTTTGCCCAAAAGCCGGCATACGGCAAAATCGTAGACTTCTTTCGGCTATCGTCCTAAACTGATCCAGGTTTTTGGCCAAAACCCCAGGATTTTGGCCGAAATCGAAGATTTGTTTAGTATTATGGCTTTTTTTCATATATTCGCTCCCTAAAATATTTGCCGGTGATTTTTTTACACCTCATATTTTAATTAAGTACAAATATTTGAAGAGCGTGTTCTACTCACAAAACTGAACAACTTTTAATCAAAACTTTTTTCGAAATATAGAAAAAGAATTTGGACCTCTCATACAATCGTGTTGGTAGTTGGTAAGCGTGTTGGTCACATAGTATAGGATGAACAATTTTTTTTTCATTTTACTATGTTAAGTTGTTCAGTTTTGTGAGTAGAACACGCATTTTCAGTTTTATGAACACGAGTGTAGGTAGAAAAACTCGGGTCATCATGAAAATTATTCAATAAAAAACAATTGTAATAAAAACGCATATCCTTATATTTTGTAAGCACTTACGAATAATGATTACAATGTCAGTAACTCCGAAATATTTACATGAATTTTGTTTTCAATATTTTAATGAAAAGAAAACCATTGACCAAATTCTTTATGGCAATATTTTCGACTATTTCTTTTACGTAATCTACAATCTACATAGACGACACATTGGAGGTTTAAAACAGTTGCAAACGTGTTATAGTATGGCCATTCGAATAGCCCATATTTGACAGCTGTACTAGATGACATGTCAATAAAGAAAAAAATACCTTAAGTCATACATTGCATATGATTTTGACAGCTGTCAAATATGGCCTATTCGAATGGCCGTACTGTAGGTTTATATGATTCGATATTAAGTTTGTAATTGTATATTAACACATCTAGTCGTTCGGTTAAATAAAGATAAAATATGTTAAATGTCCGTCTATGTTATACAAATAGAAAAGGGCCGACGCACACCTAGCGCCACTAGTATAACCTATTATGTATTCTGTGGTATAACTGGTGCAGATAAAGAACATACCCTGAATTGGCAACATTATTGTTGACATCCTGCTCAAATGTCATAAAATATAGCTGCGCCAGTTATATTGTTATGGTTTTGGTAGCGTAAGTACTAATAGTTACGTCCATACGATTTGAAGGGGACGAATTGAGCTAGATGTGAGGTGGCCCTAATAACCCCAATCGTAAGTTTGTTTTCTAGCGTCAAATAAAAACTACAGTGGAATATAAAATCGAAAACTTAATAATAAAGGTAGGTACTTAAGAAACTAACTTATGTTACACCAGTGTACTATTTTAAGATAAATTTTGAAAAAAATACGAAATACATAAAATCTATTTCAATCACAAAAAACATATACCCACAATCGTATTTATTGATAAAATAACCAAAACAACAAAACTAAACTGAAAATAAATTGGACCACTAAGAAAACTGTTTGGACAGACAGATATTCCTCATAATATTAAAATAAATACAAATTATTTATATTCCTTATTAATTTAGCGAAGCCGATCGATATGAATAAAATTCGAAATGATGATGAAATATTTTCAAAAATTGCTAGGACACTTTTTATTAGAGATAATTGAATAGACATATTTTTTTTCAATAATGTATCTTATCCTTGCAACGCCCAGACTTTCCAGTTCTTCAAAAAGGACCGTGGGCGTTTGTAGGTTTTAAAACAGAAAATAAGTAAGAAATGCAAAATAACAAAAGTAAAATAAAAATACTAGCAATTTTTCAAAGTATTTCCGGAAATGACTTGATGTGACTTAAGTATAAAAGTTTATATAAAAATACACAGTAGGTACGTACCTCTGGAAAGTATTTAGACTTCAATTTCGAAAATCTAAATACTTTTCACAAGCACGAGATAAGAGTAAGAAAATGAGAGAAGTAGGAAAATACAAAAATTGTCTGGCAATTTTTTTTATTACTTTATATATTTTAGTTTTACTTAGATATTCACTTCGCTTACAAACAGTCGAACTAACTATACAGATATTGATAACTTTACAGTTTCTCAAAAATATTGAAAAATGCGTCTGTGTAAGTAAAATAAGATGATAAGTCTAATCATGGTACGTACATTTCTGACTTTCGTTATTTTTCGGTCTAAATGTATATTTTGCTGTGAAGTTATCATTTCTGTATTCAACTTAAATACATTCTAATCTGACTACACAACACATATTTTTCTGTATAAAATTCTCTAGATTTTCTCATTTTAGGAAAATTTGCAAAATTTGCATCTGTACTGGCGACGCCTCTACCAACTGGACTACAGCGGCTCACTCCAAGCCCGCGAATTAAGCAAGTTTATCTTGACTAACGCGTGGTAATTGCAAGTTTAGAATTTTAAAACCATTTTTTTTTGCAATTCGCAATTTTTCCTGAATTGTAGAGCTAACACGGGAAGTGTTTTAACAATTTGGTTTGCAATTTATCGCGGGTATTAAAATTTAGAATGTGAAATTATGCCAGTTTTCCTGAAATGTATACCTAAGGCGCAAACTCCACCAAAAAGACGAGGGCATAGGACGTAAGAATGACAGTTGACAGACAAGTGATCGTCAAATATTCTTCTTAGTTCTTGACGCTAGCTGTCATAGATGCGACGCTTTGGCGACGCTTTGGCGAAGCTTGTGTGTGCCTTTGTCAATACTTTTTCGTATATTTTGTATGGAAACGTCGCGATGTCAAACGTCAAGCGTCATGCCCTACGTCCTATGTCCTCTCCTTGTCCTCTCTGTGGAGTTTGGGGCTAACACGGGAAGTGTTGTTAAAATTTGGTATTTACTTTTTTTCTCATAGTGTGTGTGTGTGTCAGTTTGCCATCAGTCTTACGCTCAGTTGAGTATGATGAGTCTGGGCGGCAGCAGACCGCGCCGCGACAACCACACGCTGGAATACAAACAAACAAACATTTGTAAATACCAAGAGTTACGCAATAACTCACTCAGTTATAGAAACCGACGACAGCCGATGTGGCGCAGAGGTTAGTATGCCTGCCTGCCACGCAAAGGTTCCGGGTTCAATTCCCGGTGGGGTCACTCACAAAGTTGATATTTATCACTTTGTGAATTCGTTCCCAGTCTGGTTAGGACATTGCAGGCTGAACCACCTGATTGTCCGCAAGTAAGATGGTTCCGTGCTTCGGATGGGCACGTTAAGCCGTCGGTCCCGGTTGCTGTCTATGATGGCGGTCGTTACACAACCATGTCAGAGACCTGCTACTTGCAGTAGGTTGTTGAAAAACTCTGAGACCAGGGTTCATCTGGTCGTTGAACGACACGGTGTCCCACACCCGCTGCAACCTATTATTCCGCGGGAAAAAAGCATTACTCGCCAAGATATGTCGCTGTTAGTTTTCGGCGAAAACATTTAAAACGCGAATCGGCTCAGTCACGCCACCTTTGCAAAAATATTGGAATATGCGTGATCCCATAGGAATAAGACATTTTCTCGTGGTAAAAAGTAGCCTATGTGCTATTCTAGATACTCTTCTATATTTGTGCAAAATTTCATGTCAATCTAATCAGCCGTTTTAGCGTGATGTCGTAACAAACACACACACAAACATTCGCCTTTATAATATTAGTAGGATAGAAAGAAAGGTCCATGTATAACACATACCGGAAAAATGCCTTGCAGCAAAACCAAAATGAGTTGCAGCGGGTGACCGCTCATGGACTACTAGTATGTCATAATATCATTCTATAAAATAAAAAATCTTACCCAATTCCGGCTCCAACAAGTAAAGAAAGCACGTTTGTCACAAGAACCGCGGCGATGGCTCGCCGGCTGAACAGACAGGTGCGACGGACAGACAGACAGTGGCTCTGAAATTTTCAAAACACATTTTATTATAGTAGAAATCGGCAGAAAGTCGTGTGGTGCCGGCAGAGTAAAATAACCCCTCTCTTCCCGTGGGGGTCGTAAGAGGCGACCGAGGGATAAAACCGACCCAAACAGCCAGGGCCAACCGTATGGTGGCGGTTAATCCACCACAAAAGCATTCCCAAGGAGGGTTGACGTCTGGTAGGCGGCCGGTCGTAAAATTAAGCCAAATCCTTTGCAACACGATTTTGTGTTCAACAAAACGTGTTGCGCCGACCCCAAGTACTTGGGATAAGGGCAGGAAGATGATGATGATATTAAAATAACTACGCTTTAGGCGCAATAAGGTAGGACTAAGTAGGTCATATGTAATAACTAGGGATTAAATAATAGTGATTTGGATACGGCACATGAATACAGGGTGAACTTTTACTAGTGACCGATAGCGAAAACGTAGAACAGGCTGGTGATAAGGAACAACTTTCCCCAAGGAACATAGGTCGAAATACGGAATAAAATTTTGGACCTCCAATACAAACTTGCCGATCAGCTGATTTCAGTTACTATGGGTGGTCCAAATTTTTTTTTCGTATTTCAGCCTATGTTCCTTGGGAAAAGTTGTTCCTTATCACTAGCCGGTTCTGAGTTTTCGCTATCGGTCACTAGTAAAATTTCACCCTATATATGAAAAAAAAGGTTCTCAAACTTCTCACTTCATAAATTTGGTGTTTTATGGTACGTCAATGTTTGTAGTGAGCTGGATGTGATTTTCCTGAGAACCAATTTTTTTCTCAAATGTTCCCTTGCAAATCGAAGAAAGTATTAATTAGCCTCGAATTCGTCTCGATCTTTCAATATTATTCGACCCTGCGTACGTGCTTCACGTGTGATGCCGGCTTAGAATAGCATCACCCCAATCCTACGTGTTAGTGTCGTAAAAAGCGAGATAATCTAGGGAAAGGGCAGCAGCGTTCCCTGTAAATGCCACACCTTACACTGCGTTTGCCAAATCGCATGTCAAGCGTGGTGAGTATGGCAATAGCCCCCGTGAAGGGGAGGCCCATGGTCCAGCAGTGAACTGTTGTGGCCAAGGCTTTGTATTCGGTACCTGGGTACCAGATAAGTACCGGTACTAGAACGTAAATAGTACCGGTACCGAGTAAAGGTTCCAGCCGCGGTCTTTCTATCCTTTTCACTACTAACTCTCTCTTTTTAATGTCCGGCTAGTACCGGTACTCAGTACCGGTTCCAGTGCTGATACTGGTACGTACTAATACAGGAACACAGGTCGTAGGTACCGGTTCCGAAAAGTACCGGTATTTCAAGCCCTGTTTGTGGCTGTAAAGGTATGCGTACCTGCTGCATAATAGGAGCTGTGAGCTGCTGCTCCAGCACCTCTATCGAGGAGGTGGCGGAGGGTGCTTGAAGCCCTACGTCCTGCAACAATTGTATGCGTACCTGCTGCATAATGGGTGCTTGTATGCGTACCTGCTGCATAATGGGTGCTTGTATGCGTACCTGCTGCATAATGGGTGCTTGTATGCGTACCTGCTGCATAATAGGAGCTTGTATGCGTACCTGCTGCATAATAGGTGCTTGTACGCGTACCTGCTGCATAATAGGTGCTTGTACGCGTACCTGCTGCATAATTGGTGCTTGTATGCGTACCTGCTGCATAATAGGAGCTTGTATGCGTACCTGCTGCATAATAGGAGCTGTGAGCTGCTGCTCGAGCACCTCTATCGAGGAGGTCGCGGAGGGGGGCCCGCGCGCCGTCGTCGGGTGCTTGAAGCCCCAAGTCCTGGAACGAGACAAGGATATTTGTTATAGTATAGGCAACATTTTGCGACATGGACTAGGTGTACAAATACAGATGTCTCCAGTACTAGCGACATAAAATTGGATCAGAATTATATGACATCAGATTTTGCTGTTTTGATATTAATCGAATTTGAGATTCGACAGTAGCAACAACGGCTATATGGGGTAAAATTTTACTATAACCACCCATAATAACTGAAATCAGCTGATCGGCAAGTTTGTATAGGAGGTCCAAAGTTTATTTTCGTATTTCGACCTATGTTCCTTTGGGAAAGTTGTTCCTTATCACTAGCCGGTACTGAGTTTTCGCTATCGGCAGGCCTGGCGCACTCCACGGCGTAGGTATCAAGTACGTGCGGCGACACCCGCGGGGAGGTTAGTCAGTTGGTTGCCGCGCGCCACACGTTACACACGCGCTCCGATGCTGTTCGCATTTCTTCACGAGATTGTATTTTATCAATTCTGTAGTAAGTAACTCAGCTTCCTACCTCATTCGTTAATTTTGTATGATAAAGTAATATTCATATTTTTTCTAATATTTGTGCTTTGATTTTCTTTCAATATCCTACGTTTAACAAAACATTTTATTTTTGTTTTACTTGGGTGTAGAAATGTACTCCAGTACACTTTTCGTAGGTACCTATTTTCATATAAATCTCGAAATTCGCATCCCTACAAAGCGTGCCGGCTGTGACCTTCAGATGTGGTCTGCGGCAAATGAACTTTCGCGCGCAGCAATTCGGCTCATTTTTGCTTGCGCGCGCGATCAGCAGGCTAATATAAAAGTAGGTATTCTAAGCCGGCGCGAAGCAAATTGTACTTTATTATCGCGCATAAAGATTTATATTTGTTGAATTGCTATGGCGGAGTGCGTCTTCTGTACCTGTACTATTATGTATTCTGTGCTATCGGTCACTAGTAAAATTTCATCAATTGACAGTCGTGAAAATCTTTAAGTTGGTGGAGTGAACCTTCTGCATACTCTCTATTTTTTGCCTTTGTCCACCAGTGGACTGTTGTGCCTGTAAATGCAATATATGTTTTGGGTTTGCTTACTTTGGCGGGAGCTGGTCGGGTCTACTGCTCCATTCCCACACCCAGTCGTTCGAGTCATCCTGGAATGCGCAAACAAACAATTGTAAGTACCTATATTTAGCATAGCAATTTATCAGTTTTGTTGGAATGATATATTTTTTCACGGTGTAAGGCACAGGCTTATTTTACAAACTCCTGCACAGGTTTAAAATAAATATTTTCCTTAGATAAATTATTGCTTCGCTGCTCTCGGTAGATCGAACATCATCCAAAGAAACCGTAATAAAAGTGAAGCCAAAATTATATTTTATCCGTTTATATGCAATAGGTATGTACAGTCACATCTATGAATTTTGAAAGCTCGAGGTGCATTTAAAAAAAATTGTACTGACTGATGTTTGATGGATGATGAGCCTATTCCGGTTCATGTTTGATTGCTTCATTTTACAAGTACGCAGATTCAATATACCGAGCGCAGCAGGGCAATCATTTATCAAAGGTACATACCTATTTTCCTTCCAAAGGTAGGCTACACCAGGATTTTGATGTGTTCTAAATTCACAATGACACTCAAACTTTTGTCAGACGTGGTGTTAATTGTCGTTTTGGAGGCTTTTACGCTCTTCCTACCCCGTAGTGATATCATTGGCCTCATAAGTCTGTGACAGACGATTTATTCAGTGTCTGAGGCAAGATTTTTCATGGCTGTATAAGCCGATACGGGAGCGGCATGACTTTCCGCACGCTCTACAAACGAAGGTGGAATTAGAGACTGGCACATGCATGTTTAGATGTCGTTTTTGCCTATTGTTTGCGAGACCAGCGAACCAGGCATCGTCGTGAGCTTTACGCCCATCAAACACACGCTTTCTCCATACATCCCTATTCTCAGCAAGCTTCTCCCAGCTTTGATGGTCGATGTCAAACGCAGCCATGTCCCGTTTGGCGCAATCTTTGAAACGTAGCATCGGTCTTCCAACTCCTCTTTTGGCGTTAGCTACGGCGCCAAGCAGGACACGCCGCGGTAGACGCGAAGGTTCCATGCGGTACACATGCCCTAGCCACCGCAATCGTCTTTGCTTAAGCAAAGCGGTAAAGCTAGGCAGCTGTGCAATTTCTAGAACTCGCTCGTTTGTGACTCTGTCCTGCCAAGTTATATGCAAGATGTTTCTTACGCAGCGCATATGAAATGTGTTGAGTCGACGTTCTTGTTTTGCGTACGAAGTCCAGGTTTCAGCTCCATACAAGAGTATGCTTAGAACGCAAGTTTGGTAAACAATTATCTTGGTTTTTGTGGTCAGGTGTTTATTATTCCATACTCTTGTACTGAGCCTGCCGAACATGGTCGCCGCTTTGCCGATACGAGTATTGATCTCAGCATCGAGGGTGAGATTGTTCGACACAGTCGACCCCAAGTAGCAAAACTTGTCAACTATGTTCAAGGGAACGCCACCGAGCAAAATACGTGGTGTTTCTCCACCTTGAGCTAGCACTACTGTTTTTTTTGGCATTAATGGACATTGAGAACAGAGAACACGCGTGGGAAAACTTATCAACAATGTCTTGAAGCTCACTTTGAGAATTAGCAACGAAGGCTGCATCGTCAGCGAACAAAAGGCTATCGACGAATAAGTCATCGCGGTTACGCTTTGACTTAAGAAGCGAGATATTGTACAGCTTCCCGTCAGCCCTAGTGTGTAGGTGTATACCCTGTTGGTCATCGCCGAAAGCAACTTTAAAAGCAATGAGAAGAAAATACCAAACAGGGTAGGAGCCAACACGCAGCCTTGGCGAACACCTCTACGCATTTCGAACGGCTCGGATGTATTGCCGTTAAAAACAACAGATCCTTTCATGTCCTCGTGGAAGGATTTAATGAGGCTTAGAAGTTTTGGAGGGCACCCGATGTTTAAAAGTGCAGTATAGAGTCCTTCCCTGCTCACGGTGTCGAAGGCTTTGTTAAGGTCGACGAACGCCACAAACAGAGGTGTTTTCTGCTCTCTACACTTTTCCTGCAGTTGGCGAAGTGTAAAGATCATATCTGTTGTGGAACGTTGAGCGCGGAATCCACATTGCGATTCGGGATATACACGATCAGCAAGTTTCTGGAGTCTTATTAAGACTAACCGAGCAAATAATTTACCTACTATACTTAAAGGGATATTCCACGATAACAGTTACAGTCACCGCGGTCACCTTTGCCTTTGTATAGGGTAATGATGTTAGCATCGCGCATATCCTGTGGTATATATCCCGCTTCCCAACATTTACACAACAGATTGTGCAGGATGGGTAATATGCACTTGAGCCTGATAATTTCGGCGTGGGTACCATCGTTTCCAGGTGATTTTCCAATTTTAAGCTGCTTTACAGCCTTGTGGTACTCCTTATGGTAGGAAGATCATCTAACTCAGTCCAGGTAGCTAGTTTTGGCATGCAATCTGCAGCTTCTGGCATTATGTTCACTGGTTCTGAGTAGAGACCAACATAATGTTCTACCCATCGTTCGAGTTGGCGTTGAGCATCTGTAATAACAGTGCCGTCCGCTTCTTTAAGGGGGCTGTTTTTAGGAATAGGACCAAGGGCCTTTTAATCCCAGCGTAAACACCACCAAAGTTTCCCATATCAGCGCATGATTGAATGCTTTGACAAAGCTCGGTCCAGTATGCATTTGCGAAGTACCGTGATGTGCGTTGTAAAGCTGATTTTGCATTCGATAGGTCGATACGCGTCTTTTCGGATGGGTTAAGGCGATGTTTTAGCGCAGCTTGTCGTTTGGACTCGAGCAGAGGTGTAATGTGTTCGAGATTTTCAGCGAACCAGTCCTGGTTTTGGCTTTCTGATGACCGAAAGCCGTACCGGCTACTTCTGTAAGTAGCTTCTTTACTTTGCCCCATTCCTCCTCTATCGGAGCGTCTACATCCCAGGTGGCAACTTCGTCGCGTACCAGCTCTTCATACTTTTGGACCACCTCATCGTCTCTGGTTTTTGGAAGATCGAGCTTCTTCCTACCAGGCAATTTGGATGAGTGGATCTTTTTGTGAGCTATAGCAACTTGTGATGCCACCAGGGAGTGATCTGTGTCACAATCAGCGCTGTGAAATGATCGCGTGTGCAGGGTCTCGCGGAGATTTTTCTTTTTGGTAAGGATAAGGTCCAGTTGATGCCAGTGTCCAGAACGAGGATGTTTCCAGGACACTTTGCGAGTTGATTTGCCTTTAAAGTAGGTATTGGTAACACACAGTAGGTGTTTAGAGCAAAGCTCTAATAAACGTTGGCCGTAGTGATATGGGCGTGATATAATACTACTAGATAAAGGCGAAAGTAATGTAATCAATCGTAACGTATTTACTATTTATGACATGGACATAGAAAGTGATCTAATTTTGTTTTTGTCAACAACAACATCAGTGCTTAAAATAATAACCGGAAAGACGTGTAAATACGTCCGATATGGTGGCATCACTCTATCATACGATATAGTAGAGCACCTACATCTACTTCTACGTGCTGCCAACTTTCGTACTATGATAACAAAATGCAAATCATCATACTCAATTACAATACAACACAGCTGGCTAAGCAAAAACAATTAAGCACTGACGTCATGAGGACGTCATTGTGCCAAAAACAGGGCTCGATATGGCGTCCCGGCGGCGCCGCTCCCAAATATCTTTCATACAGGTCAAATGGTCAAATACATTTTTTTTTCAGATTACGGAGAAAGCTCTACAGAATAGACTCGACTGGACGTGCAACTTGACATCTGTCATACAAGCGATCGTCAGCCGTTATTGATGGGACGCGCGTTTTACGTGTGTAGCTTTGTTTCTTCTGTTTCATACACTTATACCTATGGAAATGGTTTCAAGCGTCGGGATGTGGCACGTCTCACGTCTTCGTTCCATATCATGTCTCGCTAAAATAAGATAGCCCCTAAGATAAGAATGTTGTGTCAACATTTAAATTTTGAATGACTACTTGAAATATTTTCAGTTGATGTTTATTAATACGTATACATACTGGGATTGGGCAGCAGCGTTCCTTGTAAATGCAACATCCAAACCGCCTGCCACTCAACACGAGTATGGCAATACCCTCCGATAGGGGGAGGCTCATGTCCAGCAGTAGACTTGTAGGGTATGACGTAGACATCTTCGTATGATCAACGTCGTGTCTACGTCATACCCAGGGACTTAACAGACTGTTGTGGCTGTTATGGTTATGGTTATACGTACTCTCCAGCAGTTTATGTAGACGCCTTTAAGCTCGTCCTCAGTGCTGGGTTCTAGGTTGGGGCTGTTCGGCGGCGATTTCGGACTGAAACAACGAAAAAGAAATACTTTATTACATGTCATCCATTTTAGTTTTATATGCGACAAGTAGGTAAGGACAAAATTTGAAAGAAACGCACGACACCCCTAGTGAATTAAATGATAAATATCCTGGACATTTCACACAGCGCCATTTAGCCCCAAACTAAGCAAAGCTTGTACTTTGGGAACTAGATAGGTAGCTGTTATATACTTTTTTTGTAAATATATACATATTATACATAGAAAACACCCAGACTAAACACAAATATTAGAAATTGACTTAACAAATATTTGTGTCGGTGGGGATCTAACCCACGCCCCTCTGCGTGGCATTTTGCGAATTGTTTGCGAAACACCTATCAAAGAACACCAATGAAATCCGCATCAAAATGGGACCAGTAGTTTAGGAGAGAATTGGTTACATTAGTTTGCAAAAACACACACTCTCTCTCACCCCAAACGCATATACCGTTTCGTCGTGGGTAGCAAATATCGCTGAAATTTATTTTGCACTGAGAAAATGAGTTACTATTAGCCGTTCGCCATATACTTCGACTTATGTTCCTTGGGGTAAGTTGTTCCTTATCACCAGCCGGTTCTAAGATTTCGCTATCGGTCACTAGTAAAATTTCACCCTATATTGGCGGAACGGAATTCACAGCGGTATAATATATATAGCAAGTAGGTAGTTATGTAGTATGAACTGGGCATTATAGTATAGGTGACTGTCGTACACAATTAATTTTATTTATTTATTTATTTATTTTATTTATTTAACAATTTATTGTACACAGAACAGTAATAGGACAAATACAACAAGAAAAAAGACACAACAGGTACTGCTTATCTCTAAGAAGAAATTTTATACATTATATCCCTGTGGTGGTAAATAATGTAAATAGTTCCGGTGACAAGTATCACAGCAGTTACAAGATATGTAATACTCGCTACGCGGGTACCAGGCGCACATGAGTAGTGAAGAGTTGCGCGCTACCTCGACACGACCTTATCGCCTACAAGTGCATCGTCCAAATACGGACGATAGAATGTAGAACAGTGGCGAACCTACGCATTGCTGATATAGAAATGTGGTGGGAATGGTGGGATGCAGAAATACCTATAATAGTAATAATATTATACATAGCAGGCAGAGCATCAATGACTTAAATTTATTTTGCAACCCTAGGACAGGTGTCTAGCTAAGGTGAAAAGCAAGGGGCATAGCAAACCTCCCAACCATAGTCTAATAAAACATGGTCTTTACTTCCCAGCGAAACACAAGACAACGTCACTTAGTATTGCCACTTTATTTCAATAAAATACGTTATGGGGTAAATTCAATCTCAGAACAATGGGTTAAAATATTTCTTAATAATTTTATAATTTAGATTTACGTGTGTATTAACTTGAACTTTACAACAACACTTCAATTGTATTTATTAGTTAACAGTATCATAAATGATTTACAAAAAACATCATAAGAGTGGGTAATTCTGGTAACCCACAAACATGATGACGTAGTCTTGTGTTGGTCACGTGGTTCACGAGTCTCGGAAAGAAATACCAGGCGGAGTATCTTATTATACCATGCTCCCAACAGAATAATCCACCTTTTTGTACGTATGATGCCGAGTCAATACGTAACTAAAGAATACTATAAAACAATACCTATGTATGTGTTACAATAAATTATCTGAATTTGAAAAAAAACGTGGTACAGAATGAAATCACCAACTCCTCCTAAACTATGCAATTGATTTTGATGCGGTTTCTTGTAATAGATAGATAGAGTGATTCAAGAGGAAGGTTTATGTATAACACATGCCGGGAAAATGCCTTTTTCCCGCGGGAAAATGAGTTGCAGCGGGTAAAAGCGCTAACGGGCCGCTAGTGTTATTTATTAGTAGTAAAAATGCTACAAAATACAGCTACACTAGCTAGCTAAACTCAGTAAAAACAGTGCTGCACTCTCGTATTACATATCGTGTTTCATTTGTGGTTTCAGCGCCCACACAGTGGCCACATTTGAATGGTATCTGTCTACGAAGTACCTACTATTGCATGTGACTTCGTTTCGCTTTGGGTTTCGTTTTTCAGCTTAAAGTGTGGTTACTCAGTTACATACAGAATTTGAATATGGTTCATACAGGGTGAAACAAAAAAGAAGCCGAAAAGAGGTCAAGGTAGTAAACACGATAAAAATTTTGGACCTCCCATACAATATGTAGCCAGCCGAGTCAATTTGTACGGGCGACCCAAATTTCTTTTTGTATTTCGACTCATGTTGCTTAGGGAAAGTTTTTCAGTTTTATGTGCTAGTTCACCCATCAAAATATTTGCAGTTGATTTTTTACATTCTGAATAATGTAGTAAAAATGCTACAAAATACAATAGTAAGACGAGTGCACTCTTATTTCATTTGTGGTTTTAGTGCCCCCACAGTGGCCACATTTGAATGGTATCCTCTGTCTACGAAGTACATACTATTGCATGGTGCCTTCTTCTATCGTAAGAAGCGACTAAGGGATTTAAGAGTTGGTTGATGTGTATTGTAAGTTTAGGCGACAGGCTGACAACTTTTTAAACTATTTTTGTATAAATATCCCCTTCAATACATATCTACCTATAAGCTACTGCTGAGAACCTAGTAGAAATAGGTACTGAATAGCTAGAATTCTTGCCACCCTGGTACTTGCCGAGCCGTTTGACTGGCTTCATCGTATTTTATATTGCCCCGTCTAGACAGAAACGTTACGCCTAGGTCAACAGACTAGCTTTTTTAAAATCACGCGATTTCTATGCAGGGTTCAAGAAAGGCTCCTTTTAAAACTTCCAATTTTACCTAAGTACTAGGATATATTAATAGATTGATACATTTGCCTTGTGATGCCGGCTAAGATTGCCGTGTGGTGCCGGCTTAGAATAGCATCACCCCATATCTTCCCGTAAGTGTAGTAAGAAGCGACTAAGGCATTTGAGGGTTGATGTGTATTGCAATCTAAGTCGATGGCGAGGCGAGGCTGCGACAATCTGTCACTGAAGTGATTGATAGACCGTCTTCTGAATGCTTTTGTCAAACTTGTGGCCGTTATTTTTACAGTCGTTTACGCTCTGCCCACCCCGCAAGGGATATAGGCGTGATATATGTATGTATATTGTATGTACTTTGTACTAAGATTGATATGTGTAATGTGATGCCGTCTTAGATAGAATAGCGTGAATTAATTCATTCCGGCAATGGTCAGCAACATTCTCTGTAAATGCAGCATCTTGCACTGCTCTCGCCAATCCGCATGACAAGCGTGGTGAGTATGGCAATACCCTCCAAAAGGGGAAAGTCCGTGTCCAGCAGTATACTTATTTAGCTGTTATGTTACTAAGATAGACAATAAAGCCATTTTAGACTTACGCATTCCTTTAGCCACAACCTTAACAGCCCACTGCTGGGCACTGCTGGGCATAAATTACTGTTACTCTGGGCTTCATAGACTCTCCTAACAACTTTTGCTACCCTGGTACATTTGCCGACTTGGTAGACCGAGTCGCGTATCGCCCAGACGTTTTGCCTAGGTCAAGAACAGTCTAGCTTTTTTGTGAGCGCCCGTCTGGCAGTTTGGTGGATCTAATTTTAGTTTTGATGTTGTAATAATGCGAATTATGCGTTTCATGTGGTCTTGGTAGGTGTCTGGGAGACATAGCGAAAAAAAAAGGCATTTTTATAGAAGTCAGACAGATAAGTATGTATGTAATGTTACTGAAGAGTCAATAAAATTAACCTTAGAAATAACAGTCTCGATAAATAATTAATGACGTTCAAAGCCCATCCCTCCTTCCGAGGCAGTGGGTTAAGAGAGATAAAATAAATTGAGTGTTTCAATACAATGTTTCAGAGCCTCAACTTTATAAAAATTACCTTAATTTTATAAATCTTTGGAGCCAGAGTTAATCATAATCAATCACACACTAGCACTATTAGAGGTAGAGAGAAAACACTTAATAAATACTATTGTCTGTGTATTTCTAGACCTCAAATGTTAATTTTGTAACTTTTTACTTATATTTTGCATAAGCAGTCGTCTCACGCGTACAAAACCAATCAAAAACCTAACATTATACCCCTCCCACTAGACTCAAACCCAGACGCTACGTCACAGCTCCTAAACGTCTAACCTAAAGTGTGAGCGAGATGGCCTACATTTAGACCGAAACCTGCCCAGTCTAGGCTAGAGTTAGGTCTAAACCTAGCACAAGTACCAGGCGATAATAAACGCGAGGAGGTGTAAACACTAGATCTAGACTTCAGACGATGTGTAAGTGTGGTTGTGCGCTGTAAAGACAGGTTTGGTGTGCGGGTGCTCCAGGTGGTTAAGCGTGAGAAAATTATTGTTATGTTAAGCAGGTATGTATAGATAGGTATTTCAATTACCTAATGTATATTGAACTATGCATGTTCTTTACATATGAAGTTTATTTAAATACAGAACCGAAGAAAGAGTTATGTTAAAAGTGATTTAAAAATTCTTATTTAGATCGAAACTTTGAGCTAAAATACCTAAATATCAGGAATTAATATTCAAAATCAGTATAATGTCAGACAACAAAGCAAACAGAGCTTCAGATGCTCTGTCTACCCAGTAAAGGATAAAGGCGTGATGTTGCCAGAAGTGACTTTCAATATTTTAAGACATGGCGAAAACTACCTCTAGTCTACAGTAGCCATCAACTCTCTGCCTACCAGCAAAGGAAATTATATGCATGCATGATGAGCCAGTAAGGTATTTGAGTGTTGATGTGTAATGTGTATTGCAATTTTAGGCGACATGCTGACAACTTGTCGCTATGGTGATAGATATATGGTCTTCTGAATCACTCTCAAATTTTTGTCAGACATATGGTGTCAATGCCCGCTTTTTACAGCCTACCCCTCTGTTTACGTTCGAGTTTACGCTCTGCCTACCCCAAAAGGGATATGGGCGTGATATATGTATAGATGTGTTTGTTTATCTAACCTGAAGTTTTTCTATCTGTGACTTGTTAAAGTATTATTATTTTTAAATAGCTTAGACAAAGGAAACATGTCGTGTGGTGCCGGCTTAGAATAGCATCACCACATATCTTTCCCGTGTGTGTCGTAAGAAGCGAGTAAGGGATTAGAGATGGTGTGTAATTGAATTTTAGGCGACAGGCTGACAACCGGCGCTATGGCGACACATAGTCTTCTGAATCACTCTCAAACGGTTGTCAGAGGTGCCGTTTTTTGCAGCATTTACGCTCTGCCTACCCCGCAAGGGATATAGGCGTGATATATAAGGTGTAAAAAAATCAACTACAAATATTTTAAGGGGTGAACCAGCCCATGAAACTGAACAACTTACCCTAAGGAACATAGGTCGAAATAATGAAAAAAAAATTGACTCAGTCGACTGGTACATTTTGCATGGGAGTAGGTACCAAAAATTTTTAACGTATTTCAACCTATGTTCCTTAGGGAAAGATGTTCAGTTTCACGGGCTGGTTCACCTCTTAAAAGTTGATTTTTTTACATACTGTATGTAAGTATGTGTTTATCACCTGCAGTTTTTCTAGCTGTGTGTGACTCGAAGTATTATTATTTTTTAAATAGCTCAAACACAAAGGAAACATAAAAAGCGTAGATCAAAATCAAATATCCTTGGGCGAGAAACCACGATGCATTTGCATGCACTTTTGCAGTTTGAACTGAAGCTAATTACAAATACGTACTTACTACGCACGAAGAAGCCACAAAACTTATATTACATACGGAGTGTGAGGAACGGTGTAGCGAAAACTTTGCAGGCGTGCTCAGATAGCGCTCTAACATGGGAAACCTATATCGATAACCTGTGCACTAAGCTCGGTCGCACCTGCTATGCCCTGAAACCGTCCCCTAAAAGTCGTATGGACGTAACTTGAAAATCTTGATTTTACAGGAGAAGCGATTGAAAGTTGGCGAAAAGTTTAAAATTGTGTCATAAATTTGTGTTTACATTTACGATCATAATTTTTTTTATGTGTATGCGTCAAATGGCTAAAATTAAGAACATACATATAAATTTCGAAAAAAGTTACAGGTTTTTTTATAAAAAAATAAAAACCGACTTACGTCTATATGAAAAAAAAAAATTCAAAGCTATTTAATTTAAGTTACACCTGCCTAAATCAATAGTTACGGCAGTTCGTTTTGAAATCTTTTGCAATGTTTTTGTTGGCTTAAGCTATGAAAATATATTCGGATCAGAAAAACAGTTCTACCAGAAATGAGATAGACTTCATTATGGCCTCAAAGAGACAAATTTTCAATGATGTCTCGGTGATCAACAGGGTTAAAAGCGGAAGCGATCACCGAATGGTCAGAGGCACGTTGAACATAAACGTTAAACTAGAACGGTCTCGCCTAGTGAAGTCTACGCTCCGACCATCTGCGACCCATATTCAAAACCCGGAATGCTTCCAACTGGAACTTACAAATCGCTTTGCTTGCCTAGATTGCGATACCGTGGACGGTATCAATAACAGTTTGGTGGAAACTGTCCACACAGTCGGCTCCAAGTTCTATATGCCTTGTCGTAAAAAACAACCTCAAAAACTAACCGGTCGAACTCTGAACCTCATGGCTGAAAGGCGTTTTATGACGCTGCAATCCTCTGACGAAACGGAGTCATATCGGCGGCTCAACAGACAGATATGCCAGTCCCTGCGGAGCGATATTCGAAACTTTGATACTAAAAATATTAAAGAAACGATTGAGCAAAACAAGGGCATCAAAGTTTTCGCCAGGGACCAGTATATTGGGCAGAGCCAGCTGACAAAGCTGAAGACGGAGGACGGCAGGGTAGCGTCTACGAGGCCAGAGGTACTGAAGGAGATCGAACGGTTCTATGGTTAGCTGTACGTACAATTTGCCACTATGCTTAGCGTTTGTGGACTATGAGAAAGCCTTTGGTTCTATCGAGACGTGGGCAGTTCTGCAGGCTCTACAGCGGTGCCACATTGACTACAGGTATATCGAAGTGTTGAAGTGTTTATATAGAAACGCCACAATGTCAGTTCGAATACAAGATCAGACCACGGCGGCTATTCCATTGCAGAGGGGTGTAAGACAAGGAAAAGTATTATCTCCGAAGCTCTTCACCAATGCGATGGAAGATGCCTTTAAGCTCCTGGAATGGGAAGAACTTGGCATCAATATCAATGGCGAATACATCACTCACCTTCGGTTTGCTGTCGATATCGTGGTCATGGCAGAGTCATTCGAAGACCTGAGCAAAATGCTACAGAATCTCAATCGGATTTCCCAACAAGTGGGACTCAAGATGAATATGGACAAGACGAAAGTCATGGCCAACTCTCATGTAGCGCCCACCCCAATATCAGTAGGGAACTCGATACTCGAAGTGGTGGACAAATACGTCTATTTAGGACAAACAGTCCAACTAGGAAGATCTAACTTTGAGAAGGAGGTCACTCAGCGAATCCAGCTCGGCTGGGCAGCATTCGGGAAGTTACGCAGCGTCTTCACGTCCAAAATTCCTCAGTGTCTCAAGACGAAAGTGTTTGAACAGTGTGTCATGCCAGTGATGACCTACGGTGCCGAGACGTGGTCTCTAACTGTCGGCCTCCTAAATAGACTAGGAGTCACTCAGCGAGCTATGGAGAAAGCTATGCTCGGTGTTTCCCTACGTGATCGGATCAGAAACGAGGAGATCCGTAGACAAACCAAGGTAACCGACATAGCTAAAAAAGTCAGTAAGCTAAAGTGGCAATGGGCAGGCCACGTTGCTCGAAGAGCTGATAATCGGTGGAGCAGGAGAGTTCTCGAGTGGAGACCACGTACCAGCAGGCGCAGCGTAGGATGCCCCCCCGCGAGATGGACAGACGATCTGTTCAAGTCCGCGGGGAAATGCTGGATGCAGGCCGCTCCTAATCGGACAAGGTGGAAATATTTAGGGGAGGCCTATGTTCAGCAGTGGACGTCCTATGGCTGATTATGATGATGATGATGATTTTCTCATACAGACGTATCTTTGCCGTGTGATGCCGGCTTAGAATAGCATCACCCCATTTCTTTCCTGTGGGTGTCGTAAGAAGCGACTAAAGGACTCGAGGGTATCATGTGTATTGCAATTTTAGGCGACAGGCTGACAACCTATCACTATAGCGATACACGACAATAGCTAAAACGGCCCTCAAATATGTGTCAGACGTGGCGATAACGACCGTACTTTTACGGTAGTTGACGCTCTGCCTACCCCGCAAGGGATAAAGGCGTGATGTATTTATGTATGTATGTATGTACGTATCTTAGGATACCTCTAAAAATGAAATTAAAAAAATTGCGACGTAAAGGGGTAAGTTAACTTACATCCCTATGTTATAAAGCAATATGTTGTGAAATAAGTTACGACTTACCTTATTTTGGAAACAAAGGTACTTAGAGATACACCCGTAAGCGTGAAAAAAACTACAAAAAATTCTGAATCTTTTAGTGTATATGTCGCAGCCAACTGGTTAAAAACGCTGTGTAATAAAACAACTAGTTGTTTAATCAAACGTCGCCATCTAACCAAACAACTAAATATTCATCAGCTAAGTGGTTGAAGATAACGTTCTACACTACAGCTGTATGACGGTTAGCCAACTGGCTAACGTTCAATTTGCTAGGGTAGCCATGTGTGCTAGGGCATATTCACACATACGCGGGCTCCACGCGCGTTATTATAATGTTACACGCACGTTGCGATTCGCAAACGCAAGGGCAACGCGTGGTTTGTCTGATTCTGTGATGTGAAAGTAAGCCTTTTCAAACTATAGCGGAATTCGGGTGGGTACGTGAGTACCGGAAGTCCGGAACTCAATTACTTGACATTTGTACTCGTCAGATAATGAGTACCCACGTTCCACAACGGTTTGCATAGGGCTTTACTAAATTATTCTTAACTACAGCGGAATCCGGATGGGTATATGGGTAGCGGAACTGAATCTTTTGATTAATTATTGTACTAGCCAGAATACCGCGTACCCACGTACAGAGCCGGTTCAGCTCCGGTTTGCATAGCTCACGTTCAGGGCTAGACTATAGGGGAGACTGGGGTTGGAGTGCACTAGGGGGGCGGCCATACAAATGACACTTAAAAAAAAAGTGTTTCTCACTGGTTGAGGTGTATGATGAAAGGGTAAATAGAAAAAATTACCCTCTTCTTTCCCTCCACAACAGGCCCCTTGGGGTCATATTGACCCCCTGTTTTTTGACGGGAATGTACAGGGTTGCTCATCAGCTACAATGTTTACCTAGAACACTTTTCTCCAGCCCCCTTTCATACACCTCAACCAGTGCAACCACCCTTACTAAGAAAATTTTGAAAGTGTCATTTGTATGGCCGCCCCTAGTGCAAGCAACCCCAATCTCCCCTACAGTCTAGCCCCGTTTCTATGCAAACCGGAACAGTCAGGTTTCTATGCAAACCGGAGCGGAACCGGCTCTGTACGTGGGTACGCGGTATTGTGACTGGTACATATTGTCAATCGGTTGAGTTCCACTACGCTACCCAAGTACCCATTCGAATCTCGCTGCAGTTTGCATAGGGCTTTATACTTTGTAAGTACCTACGTTCACATCACTCTATTTTCATCGAAAATTAGTAGAAACTGCAAATTGAATGATTACATAACGAATTACCCATGTTTTATTAGGTTTGTGACAGTTTAATTAACATTTAATGGCCCAATATTCGTGTAATAACAACAATTACCTTGATGTTGGATTTCATAATTTCGCAGAATTTCTTCAAACAACTGTTTGAATTTTTGTTCAGACGTTTCCCCCGTAGGCGCATCCATCACTTATAACCATGAAACAGCACTGATGACGCTAATTACTGATTATTTAACATAAAATAACAAAATACGGTCTTGATTTTAGTGCCGCTGACGCCATCTTGTAAACAAACCGACTCTAGCGCCGCAGTGGCGTAAAAACGTACTTATTCAATTAAACAGCGGGTTTTTGGTCCGCTGCTGTGTTGAACGTTTGGAATGCTTCAAAATTCAGCCAGTGAACTAGTTGTTTGGTTAGATGGCGGCGTTTGATTAAAGAACTAGTTGTTTAATTACACAGCGTTTTTAACCAGTTGGCTGCGACATATGTCACTCATTTTCGTAAAAAATCAAGTTACGTCCTTACGTTTTGAAGGGGACGAAACGTCTCGCGGGCACAGCGCACGAAGAAACTGTACGAACTTGCTACTACGCCACAATACATTCTAGTCTGACATACGGATTGGAGTTGTGGGGCGGGGCCGCCGACGTCCAACGTGCATTTGTACTCCAAAAGCGAGCAATTCGTGCTATGGCGGGCATACCCACCGATGAGTCTTGCAGGCTCTACTTTGTGAGGTTCGGTATTCTTCCCATGCCATGCGAATACATATTTCAAGTGGCCTTTTTCGTCTTTACTCATTTAGAAGATTTTAAACGGAAAGGCATTAACACTACTCACAGCCTGCGGAGTAACGCCGACGCAGACCATCTTGCGACACCATTCCACAAACTCCATAAGTCGGAACAATCCGTATATGTCTCGGGTCCTCGTCTTTACAATAAGCTACCACAAGACGTGAAAGATGCAGCTACCCCGGGAGTATTCAAGGGCAAACTTAAAAAATGGCTTCACCAGTCTCAATTTTTAGGGTTTCGTAGTCTACTAGAAACCCTTATAGTTTCGTCAAGTCTGTCTGTCTGTCTGTATGCCGCGCCCTCATATCTTCGTCAGTTTTAGAGCTATCGACATGAAATAAAAAGATAGATCGTGTTGACCCAAATATAGAAATGTTAAGAAAGAATATTTGTAATTCTGAAAAACCTGATATTTAAACGTTGACTACGAAACCCTATTTGTGGGCGTGTCTGACACGCTCTTGGCCGGTTTTTTTGTATAAAGGAATATTTTGAATAATAAGATAAATATGTAACGGGAAATAAATTAATTTAATGTAATATTACTTAAAAAATTATGTTATCGATTATTTTTTATTTTACAATGGTAAAAAATCATATTGTGTATGTGTATATTGTGACCTGTAACTATGTTGTTATTAAAAACCGGCCAAGAGCGTGTCAGAAACGCCCACAAATAGGGTTTCGTAGTCAACGTTTAAATATCAGGTTTTTCAGCATTACAAACTTAATTTTGTTGCTGGTTTGTTAGCAGCAGTATGATGACCAACCGCAAATAGAAAAACTCAATTTTTCCTGAAACCTTTAAGGGTACGATATCCGTTATAGTTTTCATTGTAATTTCAGATTGTAAGCTATATTCCATATTTATTTCAAATTTTTAGCGTTTATACTTAAGAAGTTACAGCTGGAACAAATTATGGGTCAAAAACGCCCTTTTTAAAAGCAAATATCTCGTGACAGAAACATTTTAGAGAATTTGTTTCAAAGAAACCTCACCTTAATTTTAAAAGACCTATTCAACGATACCCTACTCAATATTACAGAAGAAAAAAAAATTTTGTGCCCCCCTTTCACTTGTATGGGAGGGGGTCCAAAAAACATTTTAAATATTTTTTTCTTAACATTTCTATATTTGGGTCAACACGATCTATCTTCTCACCAAATTTCATGTCGATAGCTCTAAAACTGACGAAGATATGAGGGCGCGGCATACAGACAGACAGACAGACAGACAGACAGACAGACAGACAGACAGACAGACAGACAGATATGACGAAACTATAAGGGTTTCTAGTAGACTACGAAACCCTAATAAACGATCTGTATCTGTATCTGTAGCCCATGAAACTGAATATCTTTCTGAACATCTTATTCAGTTTCATGGTCTGATCATGCTTGTACACAGTTCCTTCCTTACACCCTGTATATGCCGGCGTAGATGCTGGCTTGGGTTGCTGGCACCGAGCCTGCTGCACCACCCTCTATATGCCGGCGTAGCCTGCTGCGTCGACTGTATACCGGCCCGGCCTAGCCGGCCTTGGTTTGCTTGCACCGAGCCTGATGCACCGGGTAAGAGGTGATGCCATTACTAACATATTCTTCCCGTATAAAGACCCTGTATCCCGGGGGCCCCGTATAATTTTATACGACAGTAGCTACACCCCTGAGTTGGGGCCCACATCTCACCTGCCTTTGACGCTACTCGCTCGGGAACGCCGCACGCTAGAATCGCGTGATTCCCTCTGAGCTTCACGTAGAAGTCTGATGTACTAGTATACCGTACCTTCCGAAGCACTCACCTGCCTTTGACGCTACTCGCTCGGGAACGCCGCACGCTAGAATCGCGTGATTCCTCTGAGCTTCACGTAGAAGTCTGATGTACTAGTATACCGTACCTTCCGAAGCACTCACCTGCCTTTGACGCTACTCGCTCGGGAACGCCGCACGCTAGAATCGCGTGATTCCCTCTGAGCTTCACGTAGAAGTCTGATGTACTAGTATACCGTACCTTCCGAAGCACTCACCTGCCTTTGACGCTACTCGCTCGGGAATGCCGCACGCTGGAATCGCGTGATTCCCTCTGAGCTTCACGTAGAAGTCTGATGTACTAGTATACCGTACCTTCCGAAGCACTCACCTGCCTTTGACGCTACTCGCTCGGGAACGCCGCACGCTAGAATCGCGTGATTCCCTCTGAGCTTCACGTAGAAGTCTGATGTACTAGTATACCGTACCTTCCGAAGCACTCACCTGCCTTTGACGCTACTCGCTCGGGAACGCCGCACGCTAGAATCGCGTGATTCCCTCTGAGCTTCACGTAGAAGTCTGATGTACTAGTATACCGTACCTTCCGAAGCACTCACCTGCCTTTGACGCTACTCGCTCGGGAACGCCGCACGCTAGAATCGCGTGATTCCCTCTGAGCTTCACGTAGAAGTCTGATGTACTAGTATACCGTACCTTCCGAAGCACTCACCTGCCTTTGACGCTACTCGCTCGGGAATGCCGCACGCTGGAATCGCGTGATTCCCTCTGAGCTTCACGTAGAAGTCTGATGTACTAGTATACCGTACCTTCCGAAGCACTCACCTGCCTTTGACGCTACTCGCTCGGGAATGCCGCACGCTGGAATCGCGTGATTCCCTCTGAGCTTCACGTAGAAGTCTGATGTACTAGTATACCGTACCTTCCGAAGCACTCACCTGCCTTTGACGCTACTCGCTCGGGAACGCCGCACGCTAGAATCGCGTGATTCCCTCTGAGCTTCACGTAGAAGTCTGATGTACTAGTATACCGTACCTTCCGAAGCACTCACCTGCCTTTGACGCTACTCGCTCGGGAATGCCGCACGCTGGAATCGCGTGATTCCCTCTGAGCTTCACGTAGAAGTCTGATGTACTAGTATACCGTACCTTCCGAAGCACTCACCTGCCTTTGACGCTACTCGCTCGGGAACGCCGCACGCTAGAATCGCGTGATTCCCTCTGAGCTTCACGTAGAAGTCTGATGTACTAGTATACCGTACCTTCCGAAGCACTCACCTGCCTTTGACGCTACTCGCTCGGGAATGCCGCACGCTGGAATCGCGTGATTCCCTCTGAGCATTACGTAGAAGTCTGATGTAGTAGTATGCTGTGGCAAAGGGTGATATTACAACGAAACGAAGGTAGGCCGGAGCAAAAGATGTACTAAATTAAAGTAGATTGATGTGAGAGTACGAATTTGTAAATTTCTGAAAAGCCGATAAGAATCGGCATGTATGGACTCTTTGCTACTGCTAGCGTGCCCTCCGAAACACTCACCTGCCTTTGACGCTACTCGCTCTGGAATGCCGCACGCTTCTTCTATCGTGTCTATGGCAATTTTTTTCAGACCAGTGTGTAGCCCATTAGTGGCATCCCAAAGGTCTTCAAGCGAGCAGTGCTGGGGCAAGCCGGGCAGGTCAGCAGGTGGGCCGTATCCTGCGGTGTGGCACTACATGCACAGGATGGGCTATTGGAACAGCCCCACCGCACGAGATTTTCCTTACAGCGGCCAACCTGTGATCGGAGTCGATTTAAGGATCTCCACACTGGCAACTGTAAGTTCTGTTCTGACCCGGAGGAAGGTGTTCGACCTAAGTCCTAAGGGATGTGTGGATCTACCGGAAAGGATTCTCGCCACCGCCGGTTTTTAAAAATGGCTGGGTCTTCTTTACACTCACCTGCCTTTGACGCTACTCGCCCGGGAATGCCGCACGCTGGAATCGCGTGATTCCCTCTGAGCTTCACGTAGAAGTCTGATGTACTATAGTGCGGCAAGTTCGTGCGCGACTTTCCCTAGGGTCAGCGGGTAACGGGAGGTGTAGCGGGGAAGGGACACGCGTGCGTCATATTAGAATGACGTCATACCTTGCTCCCACAACGGCTGTACCCAGAGGGAAGGTCGCGCGTGAAGTTGTTGAACTATAGCGTGCCCTCCGAAGCACTCACCTGCCTTTGACGCTACTGGCTCGGGAATGCCGCACGCTGGAATCGCGTGATTCCCTCTGAGCTTCACGTAGAAGTCTGATGTACTCATTCTCGACGGCAGCCAGGCCGTTGCCAGAGTTCAGCTCTACCCAGGATTCTGGAACAATCGAGACAAATCTATCAGTTTTAGATTAAGTATAGAATATCAAAATACCTACCTAAGAGCTAAGATAAGAGCCAAAAATATCACTAACATACAACTAATGTGACTTCCCCAAGAAAACTAGGAAGAAAATAATGGTAAATGCACAAATTAAGGAGACGGACCATCACTCAGTAATATTATTGACGCCACTGAATTTACTGGAATGAACTGGAATCGCAGAGGAACTCAAGGTAACTGAAGATGGTTGCCACAAACGTCATATTTGGATTAATATCTTTTATCATCCATCAGAGTTAGAGCTGTATTTCGTCCTTGTTATCTAGCAACCCTGGCTATGTGACAAGTGACAATCGCAAACATCCTAAAAAAGGATCGAGCTATCCATCTGTAAACTCTCTATTTTGTAATAAATGGTACGTATTCAGCTTCATGAATACCTTTGACTTTCTTTGAAAAAGTCACGAGTTTCTCATAGTGTACAAAATTTTCCTTTTAACAAGCCATATAAAAAGCGACGAAGCATAACATGGTGCATATCAGCCACTTTCCCAACAAGTGGGTGTAATGCAGCACTAATGAAGTCAAATACTTCCATCAGTGTTGCCATCTCAGCAATCTAACATCATTATGAATCAGTGTTGCCTCCTTAGCAATTTTGCTTCGTTATCCATGAAACAATCGCATTTTCGCAATTATAGCAGCTCTAGAGCATTATTATAAAAGAAATCGATACATTTTAATTGTTAGTTGGTATTAAGGTGACCTCTTTGCGGTTTTATTATTGCTCAGCTCAACTGATGCTGACAAGAAAATAAGGGACATACTAAGATGCCTATTTGTGGGTGGAATATTAGATAGTTGTAAGTATATTAGGTTTTCTATTTTCAGTATAGAAAATACTGATATATTATGAATTAAGTTCCCTGGATTATTTGCACAAGCTTAGCTGGGTCATTGTAGAGTCAAATCTCGCGCTGATCTCAAATTATTATTGGTATAAGTGCAGGGAGGGAGATGTTATTGAATGAGGTCAAATCCATTGCTTGAGGGATGTCTGAAAACGACGGTTTATTTAGCTATTTTAGCTCAATTTAATAACCTAAAAAAATAAAACATAGTTTCTATGAGAAACACCCGCAAAAAAGACGCTCCAGAAAAAGGGAAGACCTAGTCATATGTCGTAAATCTTTTCTCCTATATAAAGAGCTACTAGGGTATCTGCTGTTCCTCAGATTGGGCCTATAAAGAGTATGAGGATCAAGAACAATCCCAATTCATAGTATTCTTTGCATTATTTCTAGAAGAACACGGTAAGAATAGTTTTATGGCGATAAGATGTGGTCACTTCGGTTTTACTGCTTCTAATTTGCTGTCAATCACACTTACAGCTGCGGGTGATAAACTATCCATAGTAAATTAGGTAAACTTATGTGCAGAGTTACTAGTATAAACTGATCAATTGACGAAAGGGGCAAAATAGTGATAACATTATTATTATATTATTTAAATACCTTTCAAGACTAACCCGCTGCTAGTTTTCCCGTAGGAGTAAAAAAATTCCCTCTGATAAATTAGTCGATGTTTCTCTGGATGGTCTTTTCTAACGGTGAAATAATTTTTTATTTCGATAAATTACTTTCGCAGATTATCTATGTTTTCTCTTTATAACATAGTGATTCAGTAGTTGATTACTTTAGTAAGCGTTTGCCATCAGACCAAAGAAAAGAGTAGACAGGTATCTTAATATAATATTCCATACGCCTGACTTACCCTGGGCAAAGGACAGTGAGTTGATAACGCAGACTGGCTGATCCTTTCACCACGAAGGAATAAAAAGAAGAAGAAGACAAGATAGGTAAGTCATGCATGCGCGCTAAAGAATACGGCGGGGTGCAGGTTTATTTCAAATAACACAAAAATGCGGGGAGCAGATAAATGTACATCTTTTGATTCGTTGGACATTAAAAAGTGGATTGTCTGTTCTGATGTAAACATAGTACCTACATACCTATACGCGGCTAGGTGTTTATTACCTTCATCGAATGACCGCCCGTGACTGCTCGGTCTGAACTGAACCTGTGACCTTCGACCTTCGTCGTGCAGTCGTGTATACTGTGTATCGATACACTTAGTGCTAATATTAACAACAAATTCTCAGATAGCTCAAGCACAAAATAGGTAGTTTACAGAAGATTCACTCCCGCAGGACCAGTTGTACCATTGGACAGTACCATTCGATCCTATTCAGAATTTTTGCGATTGTCATTTATAACATAGCCAGAGTTGATACTGTCAACTGTACTGTGCTGATACAAAAATGTCATATGATTCTGATCTAATTTTAATCCAAGAAATATGCCGTTCGTGGCAAGGCAAGGCAACCAACTTCTTACCTTGACTTACCCTGAGATTTCAGTCAGTAAACGTCAAAATCGACGCTAATACTGAGTGAGCCACCTGTATTGGCGCCCCGCGCGCCGTTTCTCTAATTTGTGGTTCGAGTGTCTGAGACTGTCAAGTTCAATACCCTTTTTCGTACACCCTACAATAACCTCACGACCTTGTCTGGATAATTTTACTGAGAATCGTATATTCAAGTCAACGTCCTCGTGTGTACACAATACGGTAAAGGAAGTTATAATAAGCAATGATTTTCCTGCATGTTTTATGCGCAAGCTAAAAATACACGGTGATATACGCTTTGGGTGTACTGAACTGAAACTGACCTGAAGAATATAATGTACATCTCGAATATACTTACGTTATTGTACGTACATTTTCCCTAGTAATTCTGAATGTTTAAAAAATCTGTAAATTGAAATTGAAATAGGTATTTAAAGAAAAAGAAGAAGAAGTAGGTATTTGCCGTTTGGTGCCGGCCTGTTTCCTGTGGGTGTCGTAAGAAGCGACTAAGGGATTTGAGGGTTGATGTGTATTCCAATTTTAGGCGACAGGTTGACAACCTGTCGCTATGGTGATACACAATCTTCTCAACTTTTATTAGACGTGGTGTAAATGGCGGCTTTTTTCAGCCGTTTTTACGCTCTGCCTACCTCGCAAGGGATATAGATGTATGTATTAAAAGACAAGGCTGCACATACCAAAACATAAACCCAGAATTTCAATAGTGACCGGCTTTTATTTACTTTCAGTACAAATTAACAGTCTGACTCATAAAGTCAAGTTTTATCTCAGGTCGCGGACTTTGTAACAGTAATCTATCATTACTTGCTAACTAAATAATCAAAGCGGATGAATCTGAAAAGTAATCATTTTCAATAACTTCTGCCAAATTGACAACCCGTCATCGGTGGAAACAAAACTAACTTAACTTTTTAAGTTAAGCTACCAGGCGCACATAAGTTGTGAGAGTTTCAAACTTATTGGCGACCGAATAGAGAAACTATCTTTCGCTAAAGGTACTAGGCAAACAGAAAGCCGATCTATGTGCGATGTAAAGCAGTAAAAGTCTGCGAACTTTTGGCTTAAACTATCAGGTACCAGGTAGCCATAACATGTAACTAGTACATACTTAGTACATACCAGGTAAACATGACGTGCATGAGAGTTGATTGTTAGGGCTACATCCGTCGATGAGACGATAACTGGACAATGTGATTTTGTGATACGCCATGGCCATGACATACAACATTCTAGTCCAAAATATTAGTAGCTACTAGGCGAACATAACACGTAGAGTATCTCTTGTCTATTTGTGAGGCTATAGTCAAATTAGTGATTTAAGCATTTAGCTGTCTAATGTTATGAGGATTTGGGGCAGTTTTCTGTGTCAAAGCATTCAAAATATGTGCAAACAGGCTTCAAAACCATAATTATTTTCAACAGCCACAATAAGATATAAAGATAAAGATAATTTATTTCAAAGTAATAAAATAGTTCAGTGCTAGACAAAAAGTCCTGTCTCATTTTCGGGGGATCGCCTATTTGGCGAGCGCAGTTCAAGATGTTGCATTTTTACAAAGGACTCTTCTGCCCATTTTGTGGTTTTATCTTTTAGTCCGACGAACTAGGACACCCACATGTAAATAGGATGACGCTATTCTGAAACGAATTAAATGACACTAATGAGAATAACAACGTTTTGCTCTCAAAACACAATCTACCAGGCGCACATGACATGCGCGCGGTAATTTTTTGCCGCTACATCCGTTGATCGAGCGATATCTTGATGATTTGCTATTATCTGACACGCCATGGACATTATCATTGGTCGTGTCAGCTGACACGTCCGCCATTGTTACGCGGACGTTTTGTGGGAAATTGCAGACTTGTTTTGACATAAATTCAGCTACGTAACATTTATCATGTGAACTGTGTTCGTAACACATCTATAAGAGGAATGTAGCGTTTGAATAAAACTGCTGTGACGCTGAAAAGCGTAAGAAATACTGGAAATAGGAGTCAAATGAACTAAAAGAGGAAACATCTCAACAAAATTATAAAGTTGCCCTGCTCTAAGCTCCCTAAGATGAGTAAACGGTAGAGCCATGTGTTGTTATTTTTGGAAATGAAATTAGTTTTTCACATCAGGATAAATACATAAAAAACTGCTACTATTTCCTTGACCTCCTTAATACCCAAAAAACTATCGTTATAGGCTAGGCTACCGAACGCCTTATGAATGAGGTAAGACTTTGTTTAAGGGGAGCTTTATAGTCTATACAATTTGTCACTTTCGGAATATGTTCTCAGGTAGTTACGACTTCGTAGGCTGGCTGAATCACGTAATCGTCTAGTTAAAAAAGCCAGTCCATCTAGTTTATGTCATCTCGAGGTCCAAAAGATCAGAAGAAACATGTCATCTTTGCAAATATTTAAAACTAAGTACCTATAATATGTCGCACATGCGATTGCATACGACGTGAGAAATCACAGCTGCTCATACGCACCAATGATAGCTTATTATACGACCTATGATGATGATGATGCAATCCTAGCAAACATTATGCGTTGTGCTAGATCGTTAGTTAGTATGTTACGTCGCTTTCTCCGCCTCGTAGCGTCGGAGAAAAATGTCATCTATGTACGGACTTATGCCACCTAAGCGTGCCTAAGCGGAGTTAGTGTTACGCCTGGTTGAGGCTAAAATGCATTCTTGGTCAACAACAGACTGTTAAAATATTTAGCGGTTGTTTTAGGAAATCCTGTTTTAAGTGCCTTACAGCGACATCTTTTAACGAAAAGTTAAACTAAACAAATTCCACCAAGAACAACGATCTTTTGTTGAATAACAGTTTCAAATCCTGTTTGATTCCGAAGCTGATCTTAGCGCAGTGGAAGCAAATTAAAGTTATCTTAAAATCTAAAACTAAATGGTCGATCAGCCTCGGAACAACATTTGACTACGATTCGTAGTGCTCTTTACTATAGCTAAATAAAATAAATTTAATGAGAGAATTTTGTTCCGGAAAGTTTCCGGCCGAGAAATTCTTGTTTCCAAAATCTACTTAAACAGGGCCCAGCAACGAATTGCTTACCGAGCAAACGATGATGCCGTTTCTTTGTGAGTTTAAGTATGACAGGAATCAGGTATTCAGGATATTTTAGGAGCGCAGGAATAGGGAATAACCTAAACTCACAGCGCTGGAACATCCGCTCGTTCTAGAACTCCTTTCCTCCAATTTGCACTACAGTTCACAGTTCGACATCACATAATGTTTTTTAACACAAAATAACTAAAAGATTTCTCTCCGAATGAGAAATCGGCCCCGTTGGCCTCCAATCATTTATAATTAAAATACGTAGCTATCGGCAGCCACGACGACGACGAGCGACGACTCAAAGTGAGGTTATGTTACCGGCGACCACGTTGGCCTCAATCAAAAAGCCGAAACCAAAATTCACTTGGTTCACTTCCCCACCGCACAGGGAAGCCATGGCTTGTGGCAAATAGCACACGAGAAAACCGCCAAAACACCTTAATTTTACACCACTTAAAACTAAAATTCGCTTCAACAACGCTAGCGTAAAGATGACAGACGGGGCGGACCGAAAAGTGTTGCCAGCACCGTCCGCTCAAAAAGGTACGAAACCGTTTTTGATACGAAACTAAACATTCACCCGCCCCGGACCGACACATCGGTCCGCTCTATGCATGGCAGGCGTGATAATGTAGCTACTGCTCGCTTAAGGACTGAATCCCCCACCTGAACTTCTGCAACTCGAGGAGTGCCATCACTACCCGGAAACAGGTTGAGAATGCGCCCCCGGCGCCAACGCAGTGGCGGTAGGTTGGCATCCTTAACCAGAACGAGATCCCCAATGCAGGGGGGTTCAGTCCTGTCCGTCCACTTAAGGCGTTGCTGCAGAATGTGCAAGTACTCAAGCGACCAACGCTTCCAAAAGTTTTGAGTCATTTGCTGCAGCAACTGATAACGCGACAAACGATTGCTATTCACCTCCGTATAGGGATATTCCGGCAAGGCGTTAAGTGGGCGGCCAATTAAGAAATGCCCTGGCGTCAGGGCCTCTAAATCATTTGGGTCTGAGCTGAGCGGACACAAAGGACGTGAATTGAGTACAGCCTCAATTTTACAAAACACGGTCGCCAGCTCCTCAAAAGTCAAAATTGTTAACCCTACGACGCGCAACAAATGCGTCTTAGCGGACTTTACAACCGCTTCAAAAATACCACCCCAGTGAGGGCACGCTGGTGGATCGAACACCCAGGTAATGCCCTGACGGGAGAGGCCCGTGCTGATGGCTTCTTCGTTCTCCCGTAAGAACGTTACAATTTCTTTCATACACCGATCAGCACCCTTAAAGTTGGTACCACAATCCGACCTGATCAGCGCTGGTCGCCCTCGTCGCGACGTAAATCTCTCCAGCGCTGCAAAAAGGCCTCCGTAGATAGGTCGGCCACGAGCTCCAAGTGGACGGCCTTGGTGGCTAGGCACACGAACACGCACAAGTACGCCTTGATAGACTTTGCGTTCCGTAGGCGTGATGCCTTTACCATGAAAGGGCCTGCAAAATCCGTTCCCACACCTGCAAACGTCCAGGCCTCCGTCACCCGGTCCGGTGGGAGATCTCCCATCTGTGGCTGCATTGTGGCTGCCTTCAAGCGGTAACAAGGCAAGCACCTAAACACAACGCTACGTACCGTTCGTCGTCCCGATAAGATCCAGAACTCGCGCTGTAGGATGGCCAATAGCGCATTACAGCCCGCGTGCGAGTTTTTCTCATGACGATCCCTGACTAAGAGCTCAACTAAGGGTCCCCTTTTGAAAGTAACAGTGGATGCCGAGCCGAAAAGGGCAGGCTAGCGTTCCGAAGTCTGCCTCCAACCCTGAGCATACCTTGCTCATCCAGGAATGGGTTGAGGCGCACAATTCCTCCCTTCAGCTTTCCACGTCCATCCCTGAGCAGCCTGACCTCCTCTTCAAAATGTTCCGCCTGGACGACTCTAACTAATGAGCGTAGAGCCGCATTCCGTTCCGCAGGCGAGAGGACAGGTGTAAAGTTCCGTTCTGCTTGAGGCTTCCTGCAGTTGTTCACGAACCGTTTGATCCAACCTGTCACCCCAAGAAGTTTGTCGAGGAGCTATACCGTTCCAGCAAGAAAGCTGGGTTAGGCTTCGGTACGAGTTGCCCCACGTTCACTCGCAAACCTCGATCAGGTGGCCCAAGCGGCGCCCTGCACTCGTTGAATGGCCATTCCTGCGGCGACTCAGTTAGCCATTGAGGTCCCCACCACAGTGGGTGACTCACCAAATCAGGTGCCCTGCACCCGCGCGAAGCGCAGTCCGCTGGGTTCCATTCTCCCGGTACGTGCCTCCACACTAACGGAGTTTCCGACCCCGTAATCTGTGACACCCGATTTGCCACG
Source organism: Phthorimaea operculella (assembly GCA_024500475.1). Taxonomy (NCBI): domain Eukaryota; kingdom Metazoa; phylum Arthropoda; class Insecta; order Lepidoptera; family Gelechiidae; genus Phthorimaea; species Phthorimaea operculella. The sequence goes on from JANFCV010000242.1 coordinate 534,731, forward strand.
AAAACCTCAAGTGTATGTACCGACGTCTGCAACCAGCACAGAACTATCCGACTGTCAGTCCACGCGTACACCGTTTCATCCAAGTTGATGGTACCACGCAGATTGCAGGTTACATGATTTAGCAAGCGCGCTAGAAGAGCTGCCCTGCCAATTCCAATTTGGGGATGGTCCATCTAGTTCTGACTGGTGCCACCTTACTTTTGGCCATAACCAGACGCACGTGCACAGTTCCCGTTGAACTTGCTGTCCGAAGGTATACAGCTGCCGCGTACCCTCGCTCCGAGGCGTCACAAAACCCATGTAGGGTAGCCTTACATCCCACCGATGGGACTAACTTGCGGGGTATCGCGATGTGCACAATCCCTGGTAAGGTGGTCACAAACTTGAGCCAATCCTTCAACAACTCTCCGGAGAGTTGGTCGTCCCATCCTAAGTTGGCTAGCCACAACCTTTGTAAAAGCACTTCGCCATGAACGTAACCGGGGCGATCCATCCGCTAGGATCGAACGTTCTAGCGATTGTCGACAGTACCGACCGCTTAGTCCAAGTTTTCTCCAAAAGGTCGGGCTCGATCTTGTACGTGAATACGTCATGCGTTGGCCTATATTGCACCCCGAGGATGCCCAACGTGTTTGGATTGTCCGGGTTCTCAAAGAGGTGCGGGTCCTGATGGAACTCGCCTGGCAAACCGGCCAGGAGCTCTGGGCAACTGGACAACCATTTCCGCAACTCGTAACCTCCTGAACCCATGATCGCGATCAACTCGTCTCGTAGAATTAGCGCCTGCTCCACGCTATCAGCACCCGTGCAGATATCGTCCACGTAGACGTCGCGATCCAGTACTGCTGCGGCTCGAGGATATCTTACCCTTTCCTGTGCGGCCAACTCTCGCAGCGTACGTACTGCCAAATACGGACTTGGCTTAAGTCCATACGTCACCGTGTTAAGTTCGTATGTGACCATCGGCTCATCTGGGCTCTCACGCCACAAAATCAGCTGATACCGACGGTCATCCGGATGTATCATGGTTTGGCGAAACATCATTTTGACGTCTGCGACGAACGCTACCTGGTGTAACCGAAAGTCTGTGAGAATATCCACAATGTCCCGGTTCAATTTAGGACCCGCGTGCAAACATTGGTTCACAGACACACCATTCGAGGTAGGAGCAGAACCGTCAAACACCACCCGTATTTTCGCCTCAGGTGACTTCAAGACAGCCAGGTGTGGAATGTAATAATGCTCGACACACCTCCAATCCAGGCTGGACACCGACATGTGGCCCAATTGAATATATTCCCGCATGAATTCTATATACTTCTGCCGAAGTGCTGGGTCTCGCCTCATCTTCCGCTCCATTCCGAGTAGTCTCCGTTCCGCGAGCTGTCGCGAACTACCTAAAGCGGGGCGGTTTGGGAGAAAAGGTAGCCTGGTCACGAATCTGCCTGACGGGCATCTCGCAGTGTTGTATTGATAGAACAACTCGCACTCGTCATCCTCTGGCTTCCGTCTGTCCGCCGTGGGCGGCTCTTCAGACTCCCAAAACCTCTGCAGCACCTCTGACAGCACACTACCATAGAGGACCGGATCCCTTCTGGTAGGTCCTGAGGTCTCCAAACTGGGCCGAAAACAACATACCCCTGTGGTATCTACGGCCACCAAACCAGTTTCCTGGAGTACCTTCTTCCTACCGCACCATAATCTCCCGAGGACGTCTGACCCGAGAAGTACGTCCACCGTACCAGGAGTATCAAAATCAGGATCAGCTAACTCCAACCCTGTGGTTAACCCTCTTACCGTTGGTGGTAACCTAACCTGAGGGAGTTTCCCAACCACTTCATCCAGCACCACGGCTGAGACTTGATAGCTGACCCCTGTACATGTGCTACCTAATGCGAACTCAAAGTTCGTCTGACCCCGAATGCCAGGCACATTTAGGCCCCCGATGCCTACAGCTTCATCCTCACTTGGCCGTACATTTAGGCCTAGCCTACTCACCAGCTTACTCGATACAATACATCCCTGAGCCCCTGTATCCAGTAGGGCTCTTACTTGAATGGTCCGGCCACCGTATCCCCATACCCAAATCTTAGCCGTTGGCAAAAGTACCGTGATTGGACGGGGAGCCGAAGCTGATGAGTAGGCGGCGATTACCTAGCGGGAATCCAAACGCGGTGAGGCCGCGTCCCGCGGGGGTATCCCCTCACTACCCAAACCTGTGTATGGGTCCCACTCCTGCTGGTAGGGAGGTCTGCCCATAAAGGCCATGGCTGGAGTTCTATAGTACCCCGACGGCAAACGTCCGTACCGAGGTTGCGCCTGTAGCCGCGGGTACTCAGGCATAGGCGGGGCATGCGTGGGTCTTGAGACCCAACCAGGTGGCTCAAGCCCGCAGAATACTGCATGTACCCTGGTGGCTGCCTAGTGCTCCCCTGACACCCGCCCGTTGAATCCCGTACCTGGGATGGGTGTCCTTGGCCACGTTCCTGTGCCGCTCTTCCCCAATCCGGCACCTGCTGCCGTGGTGGGGATTGTCCCCACGTCCTTGGGTAAGTGGGCTCCGTCTGTTGACGTCCCCCTGCCTGTCCCTGTGACCGATGCGGAGGTGGGCTCCTCCTTGGAGGGGGTGGGGAGCGTTGCTCCCTCCTTGGTGGGCCGGCTCCCTCGCTGATCCGATCCAGCGCTGCCCCGGCGCCTCCGGAGCGATTCATGCAGAGCAGCGGATGGTGTGCACCCTGGCAGTACCTACAGTTGGTGCTTGAAGGGCACTCGCACCTGATGCGGCCCCAGGCACCGAAAACACCAACGCCTCTGCTGTGCCACACCCCGTCTCCTCTGAACCCGCTGCGCAGCAAACTCCTGACACGCTGCCACCCCGTGGCCTGTCTCCCTGCAGTAGGCACACCCTGATTCCAATGCGGTGTTGTACCGCCTGGGTTGCCTACTGTTGCCTCCTCGCGCCGGTGCACCCGGCCGTTCCGGGTGGCGAGGGGCAGAGGTCTCCTTGCGTGGGGCTTCACCAGCCTGGACGTCCACTCGCCTGCTTTCGGCCTCGAGGAACGACTTCAGATCCTCGTAGGTCGGGAGGTGGTCCGAGGACTTGCCCCATGTAGCTGCTCGAATCGAGCGACCATTTCGCTCGGCAGGCGGCGAAGCACTGTGTGGACCAAGATATAACCGTAGCCCGCCACTGGCAAACCCTGTCGCTCTAGTGCGCTGACCGCGACACTGACTGGGTGGAAGATTTTCTCGCGGAGGTCCGTACCTCGCGTTATGATTGGTATTGACAGCCACTGGTCTAACAGCCTGTCTACAATCAGGCGCTTGTTTCGATACCGGTCGGTAAGGATCTTCCACGCCACCTCATAATTGCTATCCGAGACAGCCAAATGCGTCAGCAATTCATGAGGCTCTCCATGTAGCCTGGACATCAGCTGAGCCATCTTGTACGCCGGCGTTATGTCCGTCCGTGTGTGGACCACACTGCTATACAGGTCCTCAAACGCCGGCCAGTCGGCGTAATCGCCTGCAAAGACTGGAACCGTAACAGGCGGAAGAGGCACCTGTAATCCTTGTCCCACTTTACCACGGAATGGCTTTTCCTTTCCGTCACGTCGCCTAGATATGTCCGCAGCTGCCTGCGCAATGTCCTGTGCCAGCTCCAAGCACTGGCTTACATCGCCCTCAACCAGCTCCTTATCTTCAGGGTTAGGAGCTTCCTCAAGGAGCATGAGGCACTCTGTGAGGTGTTCCGACACAACCCGAACCCGTTCATCTGCCTGTAGTGCACTTTTCAAGAGCGCGTCCTCCCGGTCCTCGCGGCCGATCATTGCCGCTGTGGTAGTAAACCACCTTAATTCTGTCTTTATAGCAGCCTTATACCTGGCGATCGATGAGCCATGGTACCAACTTTTACACACTCGACTTAATAAAACGAAAAACCAATAAACAAATACCACAAAATAAATGTTAGTTGACTGGCCTAGACCTTACCGATAAGGTACCGTTCACTAGGCAAACAATACAGTCACAAAAAAACCGAAACAATATTTTCCAAAATTAATAAAATATGTGGGTAATATAAAAACACGCTTAATACTAAATTACGGCTAACTATGTTGCAATAAAGCAACCACGCTCTGCTACCAAAAAATGTTTGATTCCGAAGCTGATCTTAGCGCAGTGGAAGCAAATTAAAGTTATCTTAAAATCTAAAACTAAATGGTCGATCAGCCTCGGAACAACATTTGACTACGATTCGTAGTGCTCTTTACTATAGCTAAATAAAATAAATTTAATGAGAGAATTTTGTTCCGGAAAGTTTCCGGCCGAGAAATTCTTGTTTCCAAAATCTACTTAAACAGGGCCCAGCAACGAATTGCTTACCGAGCAAACGATGATGCCGTTTCTTTGTGAGTTTAAGTATGACAGGAATCAGGTATTCAGGATATTTTAGGAGCGCAGGAATAGGGAATAACCTAAACTCACAGCGCTGGAACATCCGCTCGTTCTAGAACTCCTTTCCTCCAATTTGCACTACAGTTCACAGTTCGACATCACATAATGTTTTTTAACACAAAATAACTAAAAGATTTCTCTCCGAATGAGAAATCGGCCCCGTTGGCCTCCAATCATTTATAATTAAAATACGTAGCTATCGGCAGCCACGACGACGACGAGCGACGACTCAAAGTGAGGTTATGTTACCGGCGACCACGTTGGCCTCAATCAAAAAGCCGAAACCAAAATTCACTTGGTTCACTTCCCCACCGCACAGGGAAGCCATGGCTTGTGGCAAATAGCACACGAGAAAACCGCCAAAACACCTTAATTTTACACCACTTAAAACTAAAATTCGCTTCAACAACGCTAGCGTAAAGATGACAGACGGGGCGGACCGAAAAGTGTTGCCAGCACCGTCCGCTCAAAAAGGTACGAAACCGTTTTTGATACGAAACTAAACAAATCCAGTCATATAATATTAGGTACATGATGTGTTTGAAATGGCGTTCGTAGAAATTTTTAAAAGGTAAATATTATAGCCACAACAATATAGAAAGCCTAGAAACAATACTCAAAACCTATAAATAGCCTAACTAAAACTATAATAGATATGAAGAAAAAGGTGAATGCACGCACTATCAACAATACTTGAAGGAGATAACATTTTAACAATGTCAAGATTATTATTATTACGCTAAAATTTAGCTTCATTTTAACCAAAAAAACTTTTAGAATTCATACTACATTCGATTTCTCTTTCAGTTTCATAGTCTTGAATGCCATTAAATTTTGGAGTGGTTCAAGGTTCGGTCTTAGGACCTTCTTTATTTTTCGTGTACCAGGAAACGTTATCCTTAATCGTGATCATATAAGATGATCTAATCGATTTTTTATCAAAATTTATTTAATTTGTTGGTCATACTGAATTATTTGTGATTTCAGTATTTATGATTATGAATTACAGTACTTTTCGTATCACTTAGCTTAGAATATAGTTTCGTTTAGAGGTGAACGTCCCATCATATTAACACGTTTCACGCATGAGATAAACACATCTACACTCAATGTCAAGTGTGCCTACTGTACTAGTTCATTTGCGAGATTACAACCAAATAGATAGGAAGGCAATGACTTTAGATAGGACATGTCAAAACAAGTCCTTAATCATAATATTCAACTTCGTACTAGAGTATTTAATAGTCTGCTTTTTATAGCAGAGACTTTTGTAAAGAGAGAATTTTATAAAGACTCTTCGATTTGTTTCGATCAGTTCCACAATATTTATTTAAATATCTTTGTAGTTTATTAAGAAAAAAAGAAACGGGTGCATATCGACGTGAAAAAATAAATACAATGGTAACAATAGAATGATCTGTAAAAATAACTTGAAAATACCTACCTAATTTGATTTGAAATTAGTATACTTTTATTTTTTGGAATTTAGCTTAGAGTTTCCTTCCAGCCTAATCTTTCAAAAGTTTCAAATATGTTTCTTGTTTTATTAGTCTTTGCTATACTAGAAATTCCAACAAACCATTCCACTTTTAGACAAGTAATATAGACAAAGACACCTGTTTAGTCATCGTCCAGCACCTTTCTTTCGTCTTTGTTGCATTTCCAACAAAAAAACCCTTTGTTTTGCATGTTTGTGCCACATTACTGGAGGCGTGCTAAAATTAACTCAACCTGCATTGCATTCAAACAATGTTCTTTGTCTTGAACTTGAAGATAACATATTTACTTAAACAAACATGTTTAAAGACAAAGTGATTTTGTTTTATTAATTTCTTTTACGATTTACTGTCTACAAACCGATTTGTAAAACACATAAAAAATACTTATAATAAGCTTTTTTCACAGCAGCTCAAGAAAGATTCTTCATATTTTTTCCAGAAGTTTGTACAAAATTACAGCAATATTTTGAAAAACTATTTTATTTCTAAGAGCTTGAACACTACTTAGGTATTTTTATGCGTATTTTAAGGGTCAGAGGACTTTTGAAACGAAAACGACATTATTTCAAGACTATTTTGTTATCTTCCCGCAAACTCATGTGTTTAAATCAGAAGTGGGATTAACTGTTTAATAATTTTATTTATATTTATTTCAAAAACATTACGTAGTAACAGGTAGATTACCTTAAATCTATGTAAGTAAGTAACTGCACATAATATGCACTTACTTTTATATAAGATATTACGCGACTTTCAATTGTTTTAACATGCCGTTCTTGCCATCAAACAGCAAGATGTAGACGAATAAGATTATCCTGAAGACACGACATCATTAGATAAAGAATAGAAAAGTCGTGCCAATGCAATCAACGCCGATACGGGAATAATAGTCGCAAACAAAACAAAACCTTCTTAGAACACGAAGTTCCACGCAACACGACAACATTGGCCAAACAAAACATCATGCTACCAACGATGTTGATCAGTGTTGCCAGATGATCGTCAGCCTTTCTCCCCAAACCTGGACCAGAAAACTCCCAAAAATCGGGTTTTTAAGCAAAATCCCCCAAAAGCACAAATATCACGAAATAAAAAAAAGACGCTAAAAAGTAAGTTCACCGTCTGGTGTGTTCCCAAATTATCATCAAAATCCCCCCAAAAATTGTATATTCAACCAAAACAAAAGCACCAAAATTTCATCAAATTGATAATATTGACACAAAGCACAAAGTAAGTATTGGCTAGCGCAATCCAGAGAGTCGGCTTCGAACAAACGCGGCTAAACTCACTCAGACATCCACACGCGTCGTTTACGCGCTCTGTGGAACCGTGTCGAACCGGTAATAGTTGAGTGTGAAAAGCGCGTTCGGTGCGGGCGGACGGAATGGCGAGTAAAGAAATATATTTTTGGGATGTGTTTGGGTGTAATAATACCACCGAAAATTTGTGCATTGTCATTTTTCAGTAACCCACGCAATAATGAAAACTCTTATAGTTGATAAATAAATAAACACCTACTTCAAAACACTAGAAATGGAGGTTTTTTATTTTAATTCTTATTTTGCGTTCGTAATATGTGCTTTAGCGTTTTAGGTACGTACGTAGAAGTAGGTAGGTTGCGCTTTAGTTTGATTTGGCAGGTTAAATGGGTTTAAGTAGGTACCTACCCACAGTAAATAGATACCTTCCTAGTCAGTATTTGAGGAGAAGCGACGATGAGTAACGACATACCGATAGCAAAAGGTCCAGGTTATGCCAGCTTCATTTCCGATCATCAGGTAGGTACCTACCTATGGTAGTCCAAATAGACTATTACGATCCTGAATATTTTTTTCATTTTTTCGTCATGGCAGCTAGTGACCTCCGAAACTATAGTAGGTAAGTAGGTATACTTCGAAACTAAGGTAGGTACCTACCTACCTACCTATCAACTTACAGCTACAGATACAGCTTCCATGCCCGCATTTCTTCCGGGCGCGTCCCCGCGTTTGTCATGTCGTCATGTTCATGTCATGATAGGTACCTATCAACCTACCTACCTACCGTTCCCAGCGCGTATCGCCCGCCCGCCAATACATTGGTAGGTAGGTAATCTGTGTGCGACTGACTAGTGACGGTACGTTTGACTTTCATGATGGCTTGACTGCCTTTTAAAAAATACCTACCTTCCAACCATAGGTACCTAACCTATTAAAGTTCGTAAGATAGGTATTTTTTTAGGCATTTCTTTTAGATAAATACACTTGTTTTCCGTGAGAAACACCGACGGACGACGTGAGGAACCCTTTGTCGTGTCGGTCATCGCCGCCGGCCGGTCCTCTACCTACCTACTACCTACCTACTTACCTACCTGCCTACATATGGCTCGCTTCGGTCACCACCTAGTCTCGTGATCCAAACCCATTGCCTATCTACTGATTTAGGTAAGGACCTACTTATTTCCTATTAAAAATATGATCTTTTTACTCAGGTAGGTACCTACTTCCATATGGTAAAAAATATTTCATATCAGCCAGGTAATTTAGGAGTTTATCAATTGCATATGCCTAATTCATACTTACAAACGATAGGTAATTTCATTAAAAAAATCAGAAAGTAAAAGTAGCAGCCCTAAAGAGTAGGCATAAGTGATCGAAAGAAGGGGCGAGCTGGCCTTCTGTAAATTCTCTATTTTGTGCACAAAGTAAGATGTTGCTCATCAACATCCTCTCATTTTGCCTCAAAATTATGAAAATCGATGCAAAAATCACACCATTGGACGGTAAAATTTTATTCAAAACCCCCAAATCCTACTCGTTGTATTTCCCCCCGACAATCCCCGCAGATATATTTTCACTCCATTTCCCCCCACTGCTTTCAAAACCCCCCAATTTGGGAGGATTCCCCCCAATCTGGTAACACTGATGTTGATAAACAGAAACTCGTGGAAACCCCGCCACGACACCGCCTTTGACGTTGTTTACTTCCCACACGTGTTCAGAAAAATATAAACATTTACCGAGATCGTCCACCGACACCGAGTTCTTTGGCTCCAACATTTTTAACGTTTTTGGCACTGCACTTGCACTGGACACTAATGAATGGCACTGCAGTTACTATGAAAAAATCTTTTTCACAACACAAAATGATTTGAACAAAGTTATTTGTACAATTTACTGCCCGCGCGTCTTGACGCGCCGAGCGTTGAACGCAAACTGATTTGAAATTGGAACGCGTGGACTCTCGAAGCGCAATAGAGCGTACATAGATTGATATAGTATACGTATATAATGTTATTGTGTTGATGCTACCTGTTACAGTACAAATGATATGAAACCCTATTTATTTCTTGCTTGCTCTATCTCTATGAAATAGGGCAATGAATTCGTGACAAAGAAAGACGCAGATTACTTCATTTTGATACAACATTCTCAAGATAAAAGCATTTCTAGATGGTTCAGACAGTTCAAATAATGTAACCTTTAAAGAAATACATACGATTGCTGAATGTAGATGATAATAATAATATTTCACAAAGCTCTCCTAGGGATTTTAGTGACGTGTGTGTGAGTGACGTGCAAAACTGATATCTACGTCTAATATAAACACACACAGTGTGGCTGGATACGGCTAATAAGAAATAGCTATAAACTGGTTTTATGGATTCTTGAGAGCAGAATAATGAGAAAGAAGAGAATAGAAAATTGATGTTGATAAATAAACGTAAGAAAATCTCGTAAGAAGATCTTTTTCGAGTTGACGAACAACTCAATGAAATCCTGACTTTCTTCAGGAAATCTGAGTAGAGCTGAGATACTACACTTAGGCATCTAGCAAAATATCGGCTGAGCCAAAAGGGCTCAAAATTAATGTTTACTTTTATATTATAAGTGTACGACTCGTTGTCCCACTCGAAAAGAAGAAGAGGTAATTAAAAATATCTAAGTATAAGGTTACAGGTTATGTTGTCTCGGTATTTTTTAGCATCTACACCTGAATATTTCATTGGGAACTAGGGCTCAATCGAAGGTAATTTTGAGGCCCAGTCATACCCATATGCAGTGGTTTCATACGAAGAAGTAGATCGGATTAAATCTGCTCAGTCCACGCTGGGTTTTAGTGTTTTACATACCTAGATGGAACCTCGCTGGCTAATTGCATCGGCTGCAGCAAGGTTATTTGATGGATAGTCTGCATCCGAAAGGCCCTGATACATCGAAACACAAGCATATCGAAACAGGGGATCGTGATGGGGGCGATTAGATTATTTTAGATTAGTTAGCGTCATTGTGTGTTTCGTGTTTACATGTTTAGCAGTGTGATGCCGGTATAGATAGCATTACCCCATAACTTTCCCGTAGGTATCGTAAGAAGCGACTATGGAATTTGAGAGTTGATTCACTATAGTGATACACAGTCTTCTGAATGACCCAGACGTGGTGCATATGGTTGTTTTTTACAGCCGTTTACGCTCTGCCTACCCCGCAAGGGATATAGGCGTGATATATGTATGTATGTAGGTTAGGGTGGTCCAAAAACCACTTTTTTTGAAAGAAGGTGTTCCACAAAGCTCTTCTTGTTTGATATCGTTCTAAATACCCCTCAGCAAAATTTGAGCCAAATCTAATGATATTTAGGGGTCGCTATGATTTGAGTTTTATTTATATGGGATTTATATGGAACAAATTTCTCTTTGATGTTTTATATTGTAATAGATTATTTTTTATCCCATGTACATTTAAATCAGATGAGGATAGTTATTTTTAATATTAATATCCAAAGCAAATGTTAAAAAAGTTGAATTTGGAAGCTACAGGAATTTTTTTCTGTGAAGGTCTATCTAACGGAGGAGATACTGCTTCTGCTGTTTGTTGATGGAAATACTAGCCTTCAATTTCGTTATTAATATAAAATTAATTTAGTTTCGGGTCCAGTTCAATCATTTACTACTGTATTTTGGGGAGATTACTCTTTATTTAAATGTACATCGCAATGGTAGACCGTTTTGGGGAATTTTCAACCAAAATTTCAGCTATTTTGCAAAACTTACTGAGGCATCCAAATACAACATTTTCAACACGTGTTTTGGTTAGAAAGCTACAAAGTAATTATCTTTATCTGTTTTTAATGTAAATATCGTAAAAAAAAATTAAATTTCTGAAAAATTGTTACATAGAAATTTGTGCCATACAAATTCCATATAAAAAAAGCATCAAATCATAGCGACCTCTAGCTTTAGCCAGCTGTGCTGCTATTGATCTGATTTTTGGTTCAGCTACTTTTTTTGTGTAATGGAACAAAAAAAACCTTGTGGACTAAGGTAAAAACAAACTTTTATTTTTTTCATACAAATTTGGACCACCCTAATGTAGGTATGTGCTTACATATGAATCATCAATGAGTAAGAAGACGTCTGAATCAAGGGCTCATTGTCCGAAAAGCCTGTCTTTCGACCTGTCTTAAAGGGCGTTGGCACTTCCGAAAATAAATCGATCGATATTTCTTGAAAACGCATCATTGCTCAAATGAGTTGCTAATTACGCTTAGACATTAAACAGAAGCAATGTTTACGTTCTAACCTCATTAAGTTGGAGGTGAAGGACGCGTACGTGATTCGGCGCATGCGCAGTCTACGCTTTATATGAGCGAAAGAGATAACGCTATGTAACATGAAGCTAGGATAGAGGGGGACAAAGGTAATGCCAGAGACTGGTTTGAGTGGGTGTCTGTAGTATCGCAAGGATGCATTCTTGGGCCCCTATTCATTGCTGTGTACAAAACAGACATTTTGCGTTTCTGAATGCTCTGGACATCGTATCTTGTTTATACGTGGACGATTTTTTGCTTTACCAGACTGCCTCAGAAGAAGGGTTCTGCTTTTTTTTCTCGATAAAATTGTAGCTTTGATTGCTTTGGAACTTTGGTGATATGATATCGGATAGGAGTTTTTTTAAATCTTCCTCAATGCGCTTTGGATCTTTGGTGATATGGTATCGGACAGGAGTTTTTTAAAATCTTCCGCAATGCAGACATTTATGTTTGCAAATCCTACGTGACGTGACTGACATCTATTATCATCTGCCTTAAGTAGGAATAGAAGATCATTAAACTCAATTAAGACACAGATCATTATCCTGATGTTGATGTTGTGGTTGCGCTTCACACCATTGCAAACAATCTTGTTTATCAGTGATAAATTAATCTTTACGAAGTCTTTTGCCATTGTGTTGTGTCGTCTGTTACTTGACTTTAATATGTAACATTGAGCTAGGGTTGAATATTTTGCGACAAAAATAGGTAGGATAGGACACCGGAAGAAAGGCGCTTCGTTAAAATTCAGATTCCGTCTATTCGCCAACACCGCGAGTTGAGTGAAATCTTCTGACTTTTTGGTTTCTGCAGTTTCATGGCTTTATCGTATCAATTACCAGGGTTCGTCTGGTCTTTCATCGACATTAATGCTACAGACGACGACAACGAATGCATTATTTTTAAGTCAGCAAATAAAGCTGTCTGAGCAATCAAGGTTCGGCAAGCATATCGCGCAGTGCCTTGATCCAGTTTAAGGTACTTCCATCAACAGATGTGTCACGTTCATTGTCTTTCAAGTTGTCAGCAAAATCATTAATGCTGTTTACATTGCTTTTATCATTGACATTCTTAAGCCGTTATCCAGATACATCCGCGGTATGACCGATAAACTCTGGTACGACATACGTACAAACATACATACATAAATCACGCCTTTATCCCTTGCGGAGTAGGCAGAGCGTTAATCAATGGCCGTAAAAATACGGTCTTTATCGCTACGTCTAACAAATGTTTTAGGACCGTTTCAGCTATTGTCCTGCTGACACATAAAAATAAAATAAAAATAAAATAAAGACACAGTTGGTAAAATGGCACAGTTGTCCAAATAGTCCGGAAGGCGTGTATCGCTATAAGCGACTGGTCTGTCGCCTAAAATAGCAACACACATGAAACCCTCGTGTCCCTTAGTCGCTTCTTACGACACCCAGAGGAAAGAAATGGGATGATGCTATTCTAAGCCGGCATCACACGGCACAGTCTGGTACTATCGCCAGCAAATCCACCCAGCTCTTTAATGGATCAACTTATACTGTTTTTTCTTAGCATTGTATTTTCATGTATGAAAAACCTTGAAGGAATTTACTCCCATACAAATATGTACTACGCAAATCCCTTCAAACTTTCTAATCTAAATCTCAAAGTAAACAAACCCACTCACCTTCGCAGGTTTAAAGGGGAGAGGGGGGAGTGGTTTAATGTTTCGGAAGTGAGAAGGCGAAGGCAAGGTCAACCGGTTTGCTTGATACAGCTGCTGTGTTGCAGTTATTCAATACACTGTTTCAAGTTGGAGTGTAGCGTAATGTTTGTTGTGGTATGGAATCTAACTTCTATTCACCAGCATGCCTGCGTGCGTAACTTCAATTGAAAAATTGCTTTTAGGTGGTGAAAGATGATTTAAGGATCTACCTGGCTGGATTGTAAACAGCATTGTTTTTGAAAATCTTGCAATGTTTCACCGCAGGCAGGATTCGAAACCCCGTCTACATATCCCGGTAGTTTATCCTGTCTATTCCTGTGCCTATCAACATTTGGTTGAGGCGTCGGCAGTCCAAATGCCGAAAAACAAAGGTTAAAATCTTGTCTGCGGTGAAAATTTTGAATGATTTCCAATAAGGGGAAGAGTTTTAAGGTATTCAAATGTGTGCTGATGCTAGCTTGATGTATGCTATCAGAAAACCCGGGCTTCTGGAATTGCTTGCTACATTATCGACTATGGCACGGCCATATCTGACTAATCAAAGGCTAACCTAACTCATTTCATAATCATTTAAAGGCCGGTTAGTCCACAGTGCGCCGTCTCTGTCATTTTAGATACGTGTGAAAAGATACGCTAATAACCTCACTTTTGGCCATTTTTCTCCTTTTTCCTTCATCTTGTCAATATAGCACATTATTTCAAAAAACTATCCATTAAATTATTTAGATCATGTGATTTTCTATTTTTTTATATACTTTTATTAAACATAGCATTAATAATTCTTTATATAAAACTGAAAAAATGTCATAAAATAAGCTAAAACTACCTACCTTTGGAATTTTTTATGATCGAGCAAAGTAATGAATATCGTGTTTTGAACCATTAATTAATCTTGAATAGTTCATGAACAACAACATATATTTTTTCTGGATCAGAAAAATGATCATTTCATGCCATATAACTCGACTGAAAATAGATCGATTGGACTAACCTGCCCTTAAAAAATAATGGAACTCTTTAACAACTTAAACCGGAATAATAACTGTCATTTTTGTATGCAGTTAGCAGTTAAATTCTACAAGAACTTTATATTTGAATGCGAAGCAACCGGTTTCTCATAAGGGACTACAATATGGGACTTGGGATGGGGCCAATGCAAGGACGACTGGTCTGGCTAAACAATGCAACTGCCCTTTAGAATAACGGTACTTTTTAGATGTCCGATCCAAACATGTCTGAGTTTGAGATATAATTTCCCTTACACTTATGGAGTCGGTTTCTCATCAGCTACTGTTTCGCGACTTGCATTTGGAAATGTCAGCTGTTGTAGCTAAACACTGTAGGTAACTAGGAATAAAGGTAGAATTCAGATGTCAAGGCGCTATCCAAGTAGACCGTACATAGACGACTTTTTGTCACGTGGCAGTCGAAAATTCCTTTCGAAATCCTCGGACAGAGAATTAAGTTCGATTTACGCCTGGCCAGCGAACAATAGCGGGCGACAAAATGGTCGCCGATGTGCACGGGGACTTATGGACTGTTATATTTGGTCAGTCAATTTATAATAGACCTAACATACACGCAGCAAACCTGTGCGAGTGTATGTAAAAGAAAATACAGCCATATAATACACAGAAAGTCTGTACCTGTGTCACAAGGAAATGTAAAAGCCACCAGGGCGTCATAAAAGTGTAGGAGATGTTAAGACTGAACATTCCTTACTTTAGAGCCTGGAGGTGCTGTGAGTGTGAATTTTATAGCCAGAGACTCGTCTATTCTATGTGGCAACAAACATACATAGTATACTTATCTAGCTACAGACAAAAACTAGGTTTTGGCTATCCCAACGAGACGGTGTCATCTGCATAAATAACTTAAAAATACCTACTAGCCATCTTCCTTTGAGACACAGGGTTTTAGACAGCCTACTACTAGTAGGTAAGTAGGACTCCGACACCTATATAATCATAGAGACAGATCTACATGTACAGCCAAATACAGCGCAAAAAGCTTGTACCCGTGTAACAAGGAAATGTAAAACCCACCAGGGCGTCATAAAAGTGTAGGAGATGTTAAGACTGAACATTCCTTACTTTAGAGCCTGGAGGTGCTGTGAGTGTGAATTTTATAGCCAGAGACACGTCTATTCTATGTGGCAACACACATTGTATATGTCGCAGTATGATGGCAGAATTAGGTTTTTTGGCCAAAAAACCTAGTTTTTTGGCCAAAAGCCGGCATATGGCAAAATCGTAGACTTCCTTCGGCCATCGTCCTAAGTTGATCCAGGTTTTTGGCCAAAATCCTAGGTTTTTGGCCGAAATCCTAGATTTGTATAGTATTATGGCTTTTTTTTGCATTTCGAGGGAACTTCTTTGTCTTTGAGTCGCCCAACGACCTGATGGACCCTGGTATCAATGTTTTTCAACCGCCTACTGCAAGTAGCAGGCCTCTGACATGGTTGTGTAACGACCGCCGTCTAAGGGATCATAAAAAGCAATCAGGACTGACGGCTTACCGTGCCCGTGTGGTTCGGGGGAACGAAGAGTGGAGAGGTACTTTATGCACCTCCCTCTGATCTTTTGATGGTAGACTTGGACACCCGTGAAGGCATTGGACACCTTGAAGGACGATGGGTAACATCGGACAGCCTGAACAGCAACAGCAGGAATGCCTCAGATGCCCGGGAGGGCAGGGTCAGACACCATAAGAGCAGGATGTACCACTGAACGCTCTGGAGGATTGGTGGCAGCGTTGCACACCGTGGAGAACAGGGGGTAGCGTCGGATCCCCAGAAAATCCAATGCCCGTCATCTTTCATCTTCCAGAGTGTCCGACGCTACTCACGCCATCCAGTGCGTCTGACGCTACCTCCCACCCTCCAGAACGTCCAATGCTACCTACTGCTTTTCGAAGTGTATGCCCGAACTACACGGGCACGTTAAACCGTCGGTCCCGATTGCTCCCTATGATCACTTAGACGGCAGTCGTTACACAACCATGTCAGAGGCATGCTATATACAGTAGGCGGTTCAAAAACTCCGACACCAGGGTTCATCGGATCGTTAGGCGACTTGGTGTACCACTCGAAGAAGAAGTTCCACCAAAATGCAAAAAAAGCCATAATACTAAACAAATCTAGGTTTTTGGCCAAAAAACTAGGATTTTGGCCAAAAACCTGGATCAGCTTAGGACGATGGCCGAACGAAGTCTACGATTCCCCGCAGGACCAGTTCTGCCATATGCCGGCTTTTGGCCAAAAACCTGATTCTGCCATCGTACTGCGACATATACATACACTCATACGAAAACTAGCTTTTGGTCTACAAAAATAGACCGCGCCCTCTGAAGCACGGAACCGTCTTTTTTAGGTACTTCAACCGTTCGAACCCTAGAAACGAAATTATAAATTAAACTACCATCTAATTGAGTGAGATAAACTGTATAATTGCCTATTACTCGTTAATTAACAACTAAACAGTACAGTCTACTAGAAGTTAATGATGATTATTTTATGTCGCTTGCTAACGAGCTATGATGCATATAACATTACTGCCAGTAATCATTATTAAGTACGTAATGGATACGTAATGAACTGCTTGAGAAACCGAAATTTTGAAAGCAAAAATAAAGGAGAAAGAAAAGTCGGAATTTTACTGAATTTTTGAAATAAGAGTCCAATTTTTGTATCGACTGCGCATGCTGTCACGACTGCATATCTGCTGCTCGCAGCTCGCATCATACGATAACGATCCTGGACACAAATCTATATTATATCTACATCTACCTAAAAAAGAAACTTATTTTTGTCTGTTCACTCCCCTTTCTCAAGCCGTTATGGAGAAAGGTCTCTAGGTTTACCTCAACTTTAATAAATTCAAACAGTCTTGACATGGCTACATTCGAGTAGTA
This sequence comes from Phthorimaea operculella, assembly GCA_024500475.1. Taxonomy (NCBI): domain Eukaryota; kingdom Metazoa; phylum Arthropoda; class Insecta; order Lepidoptera; family Gelechiidae; genus Phthorimaea; species Phthorimaea operculella. The sequence goes on from JANFCV010000242.1 coordinate 551,867, forward strand.
GAAAAAGTTATAAAAGAACGAGTCCTCAGACCATTCTGCTGATTTTTGCATACGAAATTGGTCTCCACTCCAGCATCACGAGGGCAGCCAAGAGGAAAACATAGCATAAATATTAGAGTAAGCTACCCGCAGTAAGAGGACAGAATACAAACAATTTTGTAAGAACGAAAAAAGGTTGGGAACAAAAGAACTGAAAATATTTCTCGGGGTGAACCAGAACATGAAGCGAAACTACATAGAATAAGATTATTTAAAATTTGGTCGTCTATTTGGTAGAGGCGTCGGCAGTACTAATGCCGAAAGTCGCAGGTTCAAATCCTTTACATCGAGGACGCAACATGGCAAAAATGCATTAATTTATTGTATTAATGTTGTAATTCTTGAGAATTACACGGTTTGTTAATTTCATGGGGTGGTTGACCACTTTCAGTTTTCTTGTTGGCCTTATAATCTGAAAACGAAACGCAAATAAATGCGATTGCCTTGCAAATTTAACTTTGCATCTAGCAAACTGTATTTTGCTTACAATTTCGCGTAAGATAGTTTCGAATCGGGTGCAAAATTAAGTTTGTTCTGGCCCAGTGCCAGAAATAGTAAATTGTATAGACAGTAAAAGCCACGTGTAACGATCAGTTTAAGAACCTGAGCTCATGTTTTGATTGAGTTCAATGAAATGATTCATCTATAGGATTGTAACTTCGTATATGTAGATAGATGAATCATATCTGCGGCTAAGAAGACTGAACGCGCACGCTCTCTCAAAAACACAACAGGAAAAGTATCATCATCCATCACCCATCATCCACAACAGTCCACAGCTGTTCATGTATGATTATGTTATGAGTGATAAAACACATACCTACAATACTAAATAGTGTTTGTTTTGAGCCCATTATCTATAACTTCATTCACTGTTTACTAGAAACAACAATGCGTTTTACGGCTTAGAAAATACGTTATCTGTTTATCAGTAAGTCAAGGTGATTACCATGACGTCACACGTAAACAAAGATCACCTTATTTTTCAGCGTCATTCGTCAGACGCTTGCGAAAATATGTTTTTCGTGCACAACATTACCTACGCCGCATTGTATGAAAATTATTCAGGTTTATAAAATGCGCAGATATAACTACGTATGTGGCAGTTTCATAATCGGTGGTTATAGTGATTTAAGGTACTAGTAAAAGCACCGATGTACCTACTAGTCCTATTATTAGGAATGGCAGCATACAAGTACAAAGAAAGGTTAATTTATGAAGTTGAATCTTTATGGATCCGTAGCACTGAAATGAATACGTAGAAGCATTTTTTTAAAGATGTTATTGTTAGTTGCGGCATTCACAAATTTTCGTAGCAATCAGTTGGATTAAAAAAAGAAAAACCCGTCTGCGGTAATTTTAAAGTTGTATTTTGCCATAAAAAACTGGCATCTTAAATCTATGAATTTTTAATAAAGCCAGTGTCACTAGCGCTGCTGATAGTCTAAGCTCCCGTCGACCAAGTCTTACCTCATAGGTCTACCGCACGGACTTATACTTTATACTGTAGCGATAGATACCACTTAGGAGGTCAGGAAAATACTGGGTTGCCATCTCCTAACCTGGAGGAAACTTTTTTATTCATTGGCACTAATTTAGTTTGGTAGCAAGACATCTTAGCAGTGTAACACAAGTTTTTATGGGTTTGAACATTTTACCTGCGTTCATTTGACGGGGTCTACCAGGGATGCTACCAGGCTGATAGCAGGCAACCCTATATATTTATAAATGGCATACCTAAGGCTATCGATTGGCATAAATTTTGTTTGGTTGCAAGAAAGGTAAGGCCTGTCAGTGGCCTGCTTTGTACTTTCTAATTATTGATGCTTTGAAAACACCAGGTTCCGTCGGGTCGTTCGTCGACGCAGTGTCCCACACGACAGAATGTAACTCTATGGCGCAGTTTACATTAAGTTTTGCTGGAATCTTAGTGGTTTTCATGACTTTTTCATTGTTTGAAGATTTTACCGTCGTTTCTTTGAGGGGGTTTACCAGAGTTCCTGCCAGGCTGATAGCAGGCAACCCTATATATTTGTCAATGGCATGCTTAGAGCTATCGATTGACACTAATTTCGTCCGGTAGAAAGATGAGGTAAAAACTCCATTTTCGGGCCTCATAAAATGTAGCTGACCTTGGAACCTGCCAGGATTGGAGCTGGCAACCCTAGCGCATTCTCATCTCAAAAGGAGTCTCTTTAGGTAGGTAAACGTTTGGAGCGGTAGAAATGTGAGGTAATTTTTGGACTTTTTTTGCATTTTCCAACTCGAATAAAAAAGTTTCCTCCAGGTTAGGAGATGGCAACCCAGTATTTTCCTGACCTCCTAAGTGGTATCTATCGCTACAGTATAAGTCCGTGCGGTAGACCTATGAGGTAAGACTTGGTCGACGGGAGCTTAGACTATGAGACGAATCTAACGACACCTCACATAACAAGATCCGCCTAGCCGTTTGGGCTGTATGTAGCCCGTAAAAACGAATTTCTGAATACATGTACACACTGACATATACAAACATACTCTCGAAAAACATAACCCTTCTGCGGGTAAAAAGACTCTCAGTTGGGCCTGTTTACCTAATCCTAAATCTTTTTAAAAGAGAATTATGTTAAGATAACATAAAATATACCACTATTGGTAAACGTACCTACTTTACCCATTATAGACGGATTTTTTGAAAATACAAGAGGGTGTGATATTTTGCGGAGTAAAGTGACTATCGAAACGGGATTCAAAAGTGTAAATATTATAAATCGAAATTCCGATGCAATATGGAATCGCTAGTCTAAAATGCGTTATCATTCGACACACTGCCTGTCAATATCACGCATGCTGGGTAGCTACTTTATTGAACAACTGTCCAGAACAGATCCAAAATGGTGGTTAATGACGTCAGAAAGATATACTATCAGCATGTGCAGCTACCTATTTATGAGCTCAATCTATAGCGGTTACTTGTAGAAACTTTACAGATATGATAATGACATTGCTAGCTTACAGCAAACCACTGCTGGGAGTAACTTCCCCCAGCACGCCATTATTCTCGACTGATTTCCCGTTTTCGACATCCAGTCACTCACTACCAGCCGCCGTCAAGTCTGCTATTTTTGTAGCCATTGGGATTTTCTATACCTACCAAAACTATGAGCAGAATACAAAACTACAAAACCAACTGTGGTGCCATAGACACACAACTGAAACGATTTTCATTTAAGGGCATATCACACCGCCTCCGTATGCCGGAGGTAAGCGTGCACGTCATCACGCGCGTACCGGTTGTAATGTATGGCACTGCATGAGAGGCGGCACACTGCCTGTGTATGCGCGCGGACTGCGGTGTGCCATGTCTCAGGCGGTTCCGTACTATACAACGTTATTCTTGTACCTCACGTATACGGAAGCGGTGTGTTCTGTCCTTTAGCAGACATGGTCGGAGGGAGACCAACGCTACGCTTACCGAGGCGAACCGAAAACGTTGATCCCGCAAAGTGTAAGTCGAGGTGCTGTGTATAGTACAACTGGAATGTACACAGTACACCCAACCAATCAGAATCGAAAACAAACAAACGTGCAGTCTAAACAAAGAATGAGCCGAGCCAATATTGGTTTACTAACTAGGTCTAATTGATATCGGCCAAGTTTCGGAACTGGGACTGTTAATTTTTGTGAATTAACAAAGATCTTGGAACAACATTATTTACTTAGATAAATGATTGCCTCGCTGCGCTCGGTAGATTGAGTCGGCGTACTTGGGAAATGTAGCAATCAAACATGAGCCGGAATATACTCATCTTCATTCGTCTTACAGTTACCCAATTATTTTAAAAATGCACTTTTAGCTGTCAAAATGCATAATTTAAAGTACATTTTGCTCGACCCTTTCTTCCTTCAAGACATATTGCAAATAAACAGAATATATACAATTTTTAGCTTAATTTTTTGACGGTGCCTTTGGACAGGGCTCGATCTACAGAGCGCAGCGAGGCAATCATTTATCTCAGCGTATTATGTTGTATGTTATTTAGTACGGCTCCTTAGCTGGAAGTATGGTCCCATCTGGCAGAAATCATGAAACTTCGCATGTGTGTAGCTTACATGTGTAAGCTTCAGGAAAAGAAGGGAAGCAAGTTGGACCCCCCCTGCTTCCCCCCTTTACCCCCCCTTTTATGTACCAAATTTCAGTTATCTTTATTTTTCTCGGAAACGATTAAAGATAGGAGAAACTTGTCAAGGTAAGAAATATTCCTTATAAAATTGTCTACAAAATTGTTTTTGGGTCGACGTTGATAGGACTTACACTTTTCGAGTTATACTTCTGGGAAACCCATCATTTTTTTGAAGGTGACTTCCAGCTCTGAATTAGCCATAACAACCATGTGATAGAATATTCTTTCAAACTTGCTATTGGCTTTTGTTAGTTAGGTAGTCTTCAAAGGAAACCCGCAGAGACAACACTTCAATCACGCCTGTGGGGATGGGGGGAGGGGGGCAAAGTTTATTTTTTTCGAGCATAACTTGAGGACTTCTGACTCCTTAAGTAAATGTGACACGAGAAATTGAGTATCATTTTTGAATATATCAAAGACGGAGTATTCATTTCTGGAACGCTCTTTGGTACATTTCATACAAAAATATATATATTTTTTTCTTTTATTATCTGCGATCAGTCTACAATGACTATAAACAGGTGCTTTGTAGGAAAATTGGCTTACATAGGGCACACTCCAGCGAGAGTGCCTATTCCATTTTGCTGTCCTATTGTTCAGACAGGTCCATAATGTTGCGCCTTTTCAGGCGACTGCTGTAGTTTCTAGCTATTAGTTGTGTTGCCAGCTCATTTGGGTGATTTGTTAGACGAGTTTTATATCTCTTAGCATAGGTTTCTATTTCCTCTTTGACAGTTTTAACTTTGAGTTCGTTGTGTAGTTCAGTGATAGTTATGAACCATGGTGCACTTGATATTGTTTTTAGGATTTTATTTTGCGTTCTTTGCATTATAAGGATATTGGAGTTGCATGCAGATCCCCATAACTGCAGGCCATATGTCCATATTGGTTTAAGAACTGTGCAGTAGATAAGCAGCTTGTTGTCGGTAGAAAGTTTTGAGTTTCTCCCCAGCAACCAGTACAATCCTTTGTATTTCAGGTTAAGTTCCTCCTGTTTAGCTTGGATGTGTTTCTTCCATGTTAATTTTCTGTCAAGGTGCATTCCTAAATATCGGACTGAGTCACTGTGTGGTAAGGTGCTGCTTCCAAGTTTGACTGCTGGGCAGTTCTCTTTGCGGAGCGAAAAGTCACATGGACCGATTTGGAAGCACTCGCCTTGATTCTCCATTTTCGAAGCCAAATGTTTACATCATCCAGACCTCGCTGCAGCATCTTTGATGCTGCGGCAGGGTTTTGTTGCACGCCAATAGGGCTGTATCGTCTGCGAAGGTTGCTGTTATTATACCATCAGTGAAGAAAACAGCGTTTGAATGAGAACAAAACATATTTTTTCTTATTTCACTTAATATTTTATATTTTTGTATGAAATGTACCAAAAGCGTCCCAGAAATGAATACTCCGTCCTTTGTTTATTCGAAAATGATACTCAATTTCTCGTGTCACATTTACTTAAGGAGAAGTCCTCAAGTTCAGCTCGGAAAAATAAACTTTGCCTCCTCCCCCAGGCGTGATTGAAGTGTTGTCTCTGCGGATATCCCTTTAAAACTACCTAACTAACAACAGCCAATAGCAAGTTTGAAAAATATTCTATCACATGGTAGTTATGGCTAATTCAGAGCTGGAAGTCACCTTCAAAAAAATGATGGGTTTCCCAGAAGCATAACTCGAAAAGTATAAGTCCTATCAACATCGACCCAACGACAATTATGTAGACAATTTTATAAGGAATATTTCTTACCTTGACAAATTGCTCCTATCTTTAATCGTTTCGAGAAAATAAAGATAACTGAAATTTGGGACATAAGGGGTAAAGGGGGCAGGGGTCAACTTGCTTCTTTCCTGAAGCTTACACATGTAAGCTACACACATGCCAAGTTTCATGATTTCTGCCAGATGGGACCATACCTCCATACAAACTGCCAATTAAGAACTCGGACTAGTACGGCTCCTTAGCTGGAAGTATGGTCCCATCTGGCAGAAATCATGAAACTTCGCATGTGTGTAGCTTACATGTGTAAGCTTCAGGAAAAGAAGGGAAGCAAGTTGGACCCCTGCTTCCCCTTACCCCCTTTATGTACCAAATTTCAGTTATCTTTATTTTCTCGGAAACGATTAAAGATAGGAGAAACTTGTCAAGGTAAGAAATATTCCTTATAAAATTGTCTACAAAATTGTTTTTGGGTCGACGTTGATAGGACTTACACTTTTCGAGTTATACTTCTGGGAAACCCATCATTTTTTTGAAGGTGACTTCCAGCTCTGAATTAGCCATAACAACCATGTGATAGAATATTCTTTCAAACTTGCTATTGGCTTTTGTTAGTTAGGTAGTCTTCAAAGGAAACCCGCAGAGACAACACTTCAATCACGCCTGTGGGGATGGGGGGAGGGGGGCAAAGTTTATTTTTTTCGAGCATAACTTGAGGACTTCTGACTCCTTAAGTAAATGTGACACGAGAAATTGAGTATCATTTTTGAATATATCAAAGACGGAGTATTCATTTCTGGAACGCTCTTTGGTACATTTCATACAAAAATATATATTTTTTTTTTCTTTTATTATCTGCGATCAGTCTACAATGACTATAAACAGGTGCTTTGTAGGGAAAATTGGCTTGCATAGGGCACACTCCAGCGAGAGTGCCTATTCCATTTTGCTGTCCTATTGTTCAGACAGGTCCATAATGTTGCGCCTTTTCAGGCGACTGCTGTAGTTTCTAGCTATTAGTTGTGTTGCCAGCTCATTTGGGTGATTTGTTAGACGAGTTTTATATCTCTTAGCATAGGTTTCTATTTCCTCTTTGACAGTTTTAACTTTGAGTTCGTTGTGTAGTTCAGTGATAGTTATGAACCATGGTGCACTTGATATTGTTTTTAGGATTTTATTTTGCGTTCTTTGCATTATAAGGATATTGGAGTTGCATGCAGATCCCCATAACTGCAGGCCATATGTCCATATTGGTTTAAGAACTGTGCAGTAGATAAGCAGCTTGTTGTCGGTAGAAAGTTTTGAGTTTCTCCCCAGCAACCAGTACAATCCTTTGTATTTCAGGTTAAGTTCCTCCTGTTTAGCTTGGATGTGTTTCTTCCATGTTAATTTTCTGTCAAGGTGCATTCCTAAATATCGGACTGAGTCACTGTGTGGTAAGGTGCTGCTTCCAAGTTTGACTGCTGGGCAGTTCTCTTTGCGGAGCGAAAAAGTCACATGGACCGATTTGGAAGCACTCGCCTTGATTCTCCATTTTCGAAGCCAAATGTTTACATCATCCAGACCTCGCTGCAGCATCTTTGATGCTGCGGCAGGGTTTTTGTTGCACGCCAATAGGGCTGTATCGTCTGCGAAGGTTGCTGTTATTATACCATCAGTGAAGAAAACAGCGTTTGAATGAGAACAAAACATATTTTTTTCTTATTTCACTTAATATTTTTATATTTTTGTATGAAATGTACCAAAAAGCGTCCCAGAAATGAATACTCCGTCCTTTGTTTATTCGAAAATGATACTCAATTTCTCGTGTCACATTTACTTAAGGAGTCAGAAGTCCTCAAGTTCAGCTCGGAAAAAATAAACTTTGCCTCCCTCCCCCCACCCCCCCAGGCGTGATTGAAGTGTTGTCTCTGCGGATTTCCTTTGAAGACTACCTAACTAACAACAGCCAATAGCAAGTTTGAAAAAATATTCTATCACATGGTAGTTATGGCTAATTCAGAGCTGGAAGTCACCTTCAAAATGATGGGTTTCCAGAAGCATAACTCGTATAAGTCCTATCAACATCGACCCAACGACAATTATGTAGACAATTTTATAAGGAATATTTCTTACCTTGACAAATTGCTCCTATCTTTAATCGTTTCCGAGAAAAATAAAGATAACTGAAATTTGGGACATAAAAGGGGGGGTAAAGGGGGGAAGCAGGGGTCCAACTTGCTTCCCTTCTTTTCCTGAAGCTTACACATGTAAGCTACACACATGCCAAGTTTCATGATTTCTGCCAGATGGGACCATACCTCCATACAAACTGCCAATTAAGAACTCGGACTAGTACGGCTCCTTAGCTGGAAGTATGGTCCCATCTGGCAGAAATCATGAAACTGCATGTGTGTAGCTTACATGTAAGCTTCAGGAAAAGAAGGAAGCAAGTTGGACCCCTGCTTCCCCTTTCCCTTTATGTACCAAATTTCAGTTATCTTTATTTTCTCGAAACGATTAAAGATAGGAGAAACTTGTCAAGGTAAGAAATATTCCTTATAAAATTGTCTACAAAATTGTTTTGGGTCGACGTTGATAGGACTTACACTTTCGAGTTATACTTCTGGGAAACCCATCATTTTGTTGAAGGTGTCTTCCAGCGCTGCATTAGCCAGAACCACCAGGTGATAGAATATTCTTTCGATATTGCTAGTGGCTTTGTTAGTTAGGTAGTCTTCAAAGGAAACCCGCAGAGACAACACTTCAATCACGCCTGTGGGGATGGGGGGAGGGGGGCAAAGTTTATTTTTTTCGAGCATAACTTGAGGACTTCTGACTCCTTAAGTAAATGTGACACGAGAAATTGAGTATCATTTTGAATATATCAAAGACGGAGTATTCATTTCTGGAACGCTCTTTGGTACATTTCATACAAAAATATATATTTTTTTCTTTTATTATCTGCGATCAGTCTACAATGACTATAAACAGGTGCTTTGTAGGAAAATTGGCTTGCATAGGGCACACTCCAGCGAGAGTGCCTATTCCATTTTGCTGTCCTATTGTTCAGACAGGTCCATAATGTTGCGCCTTTTCAGGCGACTGCTGTAGTTTCTAGCTATTAGTTGTGTTGCCAGCTCATTTGGGTGATTTGTTAGACGAGTTTTATATCTCTTAGCATAGGTTTCTATTTCCTCTTTGACAGTTTTAACTTTGAGTTCGTTGTGTAGTTCAGTGATAGTTATGAACCATGGTGCACTTGATATTGTTTTTAGGATTTTATTTTGCGTTCTTTGCATTATAAGGATATTGGAGTTGCATGCAGATCCCCATAACTGCAGGCCATATGTCCATATTGGTTTAAGAACTGTGCAGTAGATAAGCAGCTTGTTGTCGGTAGAAAGTTTTGAGTTTCTCCCCAGCAACCAGTACAATCCTTTGTATTTCAGGTTAAGTTCCTCCTGTTTAGCTTGGATGTGTTTCTTCCATGTTAATTTTCTGTCAAGGTGCATTCCTAAATATCGGACTGAGTCACTGTGTGGTAAGGTGCTGCTTCCAAGTTTGACTGCTGGGCAGTTCTCTTTGCGGAGCGACAAAGTCACATGGACCGATTTGGAAGCACTCGCCTTGATTCTCCATTTTCGAAGCCAAATGTTTACATCATCCAGACCTCGCTGCAGCATCTTTGATGCTGCGGCAGGGTTTTTGTTGCACGCCAATAGGGCTGTATCGTCTGCGAAGGTTGCTGTTATTATACCATCAGTGAAGAAAACAGCGTTTGAATGAGAACAAAACATATTTTTTTCTTATTTCACTTAATATTTTTATATTTTTGTATGAAATGTACCAAAAAGCGTCCCAGAAATGAATACTCCGTCCTTTGTTTATTCGAAAATGATACTCAATTTCTCGTGTCACATTTACTTAAGGAGTCAGAAGTCCTCAAGTTCAGCTCGGAAAAATAAACTTTGCCTCCTCCCCACCCCCAGGCGTGATTGAAGTGTTGTCTCTGCGGATTTCCTTTGAAGACTACCTAACTAACAACAGCCAATAGCAAGTTTGAAAAAATATTCTATCACATGGTAGTTATGGCTAATTCAGAGCTGGAAGTCACCTTCAAAAAAATGATGGGTTTCCCAGAAGCATAACTCGAAAAGTATAAGTCCTATCAACATCGACCCAACGACAATTATGTAGACAATTTTATAAGGAATATTTCTTACCTTGACAAATTGCTCCTATCTTTAATCGTTTCCGAGAAAAATAAAGATAACTGAAATTTGGGACATAAAAGGGGGGGTAAAGGGGGGAAGCAGGGGGGGTCCAACTTGCTTCCCTTCTTTTCCTGAAGCTTACACATGTAAGCTACACACATGCCAAGTTTCATGATTTCTGCCAGATGGGACCATACCTCCATACAAACTGCCAATTAAGAACTCGGACTAATTCTACTCTTGGTAGAGAGAAATAATGACGTCAATGTACAGGCTAGTAATAATGTACGTACATATAAAAGTACAAACAGACAAGCAAGGACAGAGGAGATAAAGGATTCTTGACCGAGCCGCCAAGTTCAGCCATTAATCACAGCTTTCGTCGCACTGAGTAATTCATCTTGTTTTATCATTGTTATTAATACGTGTGCTCTCTACGATGTGATGCCGGATAAAAATAGCATCACCCCATATCATTCCCGTGGGTGTCATAAGACACGACTAAGGGATTTGAGATGTTGATGTTCATTGCAGCTTGAGGCGACATTACTGACAACCTTTCACTATAGTAATACCCCGTCTTCTGAATGACTCAATATTTTGTCAGTCGTGGTGTAAATGGCCGTCTTCTTCTTCTTCGTTGGGACACCAAGTCGTCCAAAGCCTTTAGGTGCATAATGTCCATTTTGCAGAATGTCCAGTGGTGAAAAAATGTCCAGTTTGTATAATGTCCAGTTTGCAAAATGTCCAGTTTGCAAAATGTCCAGTTTGCAAAAAGTCCAGTTTGCAAAATGTCCAGTTTGCAAAATATCCAGTTTGAAGATTATCTGACTTGAAAATTACCAGTTTGCAAAAGTACAATTAGCGAAATTAAGGTGTGAGTTCAGACCATGAAAGCGAACAGCTTTTCCCAAAACACATTGGTCAGTGACCCAGTATTTCTTGTAAACTGGACTTATTGCAAACTGGACATTTTGCAAACAGAACTTTTTGCAATTGGACATTTTGCAAACTGGACATTTTGCAAACTGGACATTATGCAAACTGGACATTTTTTCACCACTGGACATTTTGCAAAATGGACATTATGCACCTAAAGGGTCCAAAGACCCGATGAACCCTGGTGTGATGTGAGTTCTTCAATCGCTTACTGAAAGTAGCAGGCCTCTGACATGGTTGTGTAACGAGTAACGACCGCCATCATAGACAGCAACCAGCAGACGGTAGTTTGTACAGCCGTTTACGCTCTGCCTACCCCACAAGGAATATACGCGTGATATATGCATGAATGTACAGGCTAGTAATAATGTAGGTACCATATGAAAGTACAAACAGACAAGCAAGGACAGAGGAGATAAAGGATTCTTGACCGAAACCGTCAAGTTCAGCAATTAATCATTGCTTTCATCGTACTGAGTAATTCATCTTGTTCTATCATGTTCTCTACGATGTGATGCCGGCTAAAAATAGCATCACCCCATATCTTTCCCGTGGAAGTCGTAAGAAGCGACTAAGGGATTTGAGAGTTGATGTACATTGCAATTTTAGGCGACACTCAACCTGTTAGGTACTATGGTGATACACCGTCTTCTGAATTATTCAAATTTTTTACTGTCGTGGCGTAAATGGCCGTTACAGCCGTTTACGCTCTGCCTACCCCACAAGGAATATAGGCGTGATATATGAATGTACAGGCTAATAAGAATGTAGGTACATATGAAAGTACAAACAGACAAGCAAGGACAGAGGAGATAAAGGATTCTTGACCGAGCCGCCAAGTTCAGCAATTAATCACATCTTTCGTCGTAAAAATAGCATCACCCCATATCTTTCCCGTGGGAGTCGTAAGAAGCGACTAAGGGATTTGTTGCAGCTTTAGGCGACATTACTAACAACCTTTCAATAAAGTAATACACTGTCTTCTGAATGACTCAAAATTTTGTCAGACGTGGTGTATATGGCCGTCTTATTCTTCTTCGTTGGGACACCAAGTCGTCCAAAGACCCGATGAACCCTGGTGTGATGTGAGTTCTTCAATCGCTTACTGAAAGTAGTAGGTCTCTGACATAGTTGTGTAACGACCGCCATCATAGACAGCAACCAGCAGACGGTAGTTTGTACAGCCGTTTACGCTCTGCCTACCCCGCAAGGAATATATGCGTGATATATGCATGAATGTACAGGCTAGTAATATTGTAGGTACATATGAAAGTACAAACAGACAAGCAAGGACAGAGGAGATAAAGGATTCTTGACCGAGCCGCCAAGTTCAGCAATTAATCATTGCTTTCATCGTACTGAGTAATTCATCTTGTTTTATCAATGCTATTAATAAGTGTGTGTGTGTGTGTGTGTTCTTTACGAAGGTCAGATGTGAAATGAGAAAGTCTTCTTTTCGAGTGGGACACCGAGTCGTCCAACGACCCGAAGAAACCTGGTGTCCGAGTTTTTCAACCGCCTACTAGAAGGATCAGGCCCCTGAGACATGGTTGGGTTACGACCACCATCTAAGTAATCATACATTGACAGCAACCGGGACCGACGGCCGCGCCCTCCAAAGTACGGAACCATCACTTTTTGGAAAATCAGATGGTTCAGCCAGCAATGTTCTAACCAGACTGGGAACACACTCATAAAGTGACAAATATCAACTTTGTGAGTGACCCCACCGGGAATTGAACCTAGAACCTTCTGCGTCACAGGCAGTCGTACTAACCACTGCGCCACATCGGCTGTCCTTAAATTAAAATACACAGAAAAAGCAATCTCAAATTAAGTAGAAAGTTTAAATGTTTTAGCAGAATAAGTAGGTAGGTATACAGTTTTATACAATTTTACGCTATATTCACCTTGAGCTGTACGTCGTAGAATTTTTGCAAAATATTTTGCGTGCGACGTGACGAAGTGGCCTTGACGGACTTATGCGTTATCTTTCATATTACGCAGTTGGTATATCGTAAAGGTGATTAGATAAAAACACACGTTTTATTTGATGATTTTGCCATGTAGTGTTCCTATTACATACGGAATATGTGGTAGCGGTCTGGAGTGGAGTCCATTTGAGGTGTTTCGTAAAAGACGACGTAGAGATTTTGATCTCGGCTGAATATCTATCGACTATGAACCCCACGGTGGTGGAGATTGTTTCTACAATAACATTCCCAAAGAGGGTTGACGTCAGGCAAGCAGCCGGACATAAAACATTGTCAAAACTTTTTGCAACACGATTTTATTTTTATGTTGGTTCTAGGTGATTTGGGATAAGGGCAGGGCAGGCAGATGATGACATACCTATAAATTCTCAGATTCAAAAAGACAAAATAATCCGCAGCAGGAGAGGAAGGCCTAAAGAACTTTGTATGTATTGTATAAAATATGATTACTTAGGTATGTATGAATCTTAAAGGGTAACACCCTGTAAACGAGTTTACGGCTGACAGAGATGAATGGAAGAAAAATACATGTTGCTCCGACCCAAAATAAATTAGGATAAGGGTAGGCGGATGGTTTAATCCATCTATACTTCTATAGCGTACAAAAGTCTTATCTTAAAACACGTGATATGACAAACTCTCTTTAATTTCTTTTCCACAAAAACATCATATTAATAAAACATGAAAAACACACATACATACATAAGTCATAACATAGCACACATACAATAATAATAATACATATTCGCAGAGCGATGCGAAAGTACCAGGCTCGCAAGAGATAGAGAGAGTATACGAAATTTTCGATTCAACTTAATTCGGAGGGCGGTGACCTCAAAATCGAGACGTCTGCGTCTAGGTCTTTGACCTGACCTTACACAACAAAAGGTGTGTTCTAGATCGATCCATAATAGAAAGCCTTCTTTGCTGTCATAAACTCCTAGTACAAATTGCCATTTTCACTTGTTTTTTTGCCTATGGATGCTACAATAGACAACTTTTTCCACGACTTAAAAAATTTCGGTGGTTTTCTATTCGTCAGAGTATTTGTTTGTTCACCAATTATTCGAAGTTGCCTCGCTGGACCAATATGAAAAATAATTTGTGCGAATGAATAGACTTCCCAGGAGCTCCCATAATCATAAGGGTCAGGGGGTCAGATCAGAATATATGATGGAAATGGGGTCCAGGAAAAACCAAGGTAACTCTTTCTTGAATTACTATACACATTTGCAATCAGTACCGGAAGGTTATATTTCAATATTTTTAACTACAAAATCAACTACGTCCAGCGTTCGTAATAAACTCATAACGATCATGATAAACCGTCATTTTCACATAAAACCAGTATCGAAACTTTTAAATATAAAAAGTTTCCGATAGACCATATTTTTAGGGGGACACCGAGTCGTCCAACGGCTACTACAAGTATGCGGCTCTGACGTGGTTGTGTAACGACTACCATCTAAGTAATCAATAATCATAGACTCTATGATTGACCGATGACCGTGACCGACGTCTTAACGTGCCCTCCGAAGCCCAGAACCATCTTGCTTTGAGGACGATCAGGTGGTTCAGACTGCAATGTTCTAACCACAGACTGGGAACAAGTTCACAAAGTGATAAATATCAACTTTATGAGTGACGCACCGGGAATTGAACCCGGAACCTTCTGCGTCGTACTACCACTGCGCCACATCGGCTGTCTATATCGGCTACATAATAAATTAATTGATTACGACCGTTTGACTGACAGTCGCGGGCCATTACTCGTGATTTAGAGGATCAGGAGAGGATGTTGGGAAATGTCACTCACAGCATGTTACTATGTTGTACTCAATAAAGAACGCGTAGGGCTCGACGGATGCAAGATAGATGTGTCAATGACCCTTGTATAGTCCATTTAAAATCATAGTGTCATGAATGACATAACAAGCCTATGCGGGAGGCCAAGGTACGCTGGTCGCGTAGTATCTAAGTATTGCGACCAGCGTAGCTTGGCCTCCCGCTTAGGCTGGTATGTCATTTCATGACACTATTATTGCAAATGGACTTTACAAGTCTGCTATTTGCACACGGTTTGAAGAAAAAGCTAGTTCTCATGTATTTACACCGCGAGCAAAATTGGTGCCTTAGATTGCCGTGTGGTGCCGGCTTCGAATAGCAACACCCTATTTCTTTCTTGTGGGTTTCTTAAGAAGCGACTAAGCGACTCGAGGGTTACATGTGTTTTGCAATTTTAGGCGACAGGCTGAAAATCTGTCATGATGATACACGACAATAGCTAAAACGACCCTCAAATATTTGTCAGACGTGGTGGTAACGATAGTATTTTTACGACTCTGCCTACTCCGCAAGGGATAAAAGCGTAATTTATGTATGCTTAGCTATTTTGCAACATACGTATCAAGTACCGTACCTACAAACAATTTTTTGCCTGAAAAAAGGTTGACCATGAAACTAGACTCACGGTATCCGATTACTTTTACTTGGTATTCTATTTTGGGTGTATTGTTTGTAAATGTAACTTAATAGGTATTATTGGATGTAATTACATTCTCTAGCTAGATGTTATTTTCCGTGTGGTGTCTGACTAGGTATCTGAATGAAACTGTGGCGGCAGCCACCTGATCTCATTATATTATTTATCAGATCAAATAGGCTAGTATCCATTGTCATTAATTATAAGTAATTGTAATCGGAGCTAGGTTATCTATGATATTGCGCTATAGTCTATGGTATTCTTGGAGATGTGATTTTGCCGGAGTAACGTTGTCTGTGTACACAATACTTTTCTAATTGGAATACAAATCTCATCAAGCTTATCGCAGTGGTTTTTCTTCGATCCTGATCCTCGCCTGGAGTTAGGTGCTAAAATGGTGACCTTATCAACGTGAAAGAAGCCCGCTACTTCGAGTTGCGCACGCCGCCGGCGGCGCATGCACCGCGGCGCGTGGACAACTTTTCTCCAGCCAGCCCCAAGCGCCTCCCGAGGCGCGGAAATCGGACTCCGCCACAGCAGCTTAGCGAGGGACGTGTCGCAGAGACGTCCCATCAAGGATCAAACGGCAACTACAGCGGGCAGGAGCAGCCCAGAACCGGCATTCCACGGAGGAAATCGGTCTAAAAATCGGTGCAAAAGTACGCGTTTCGTGTGTTTTTCGTCATAGTGCATGAGTGCGGCAGTAGTGCTAGTGCGTAACATACGTATTTTGTACGAGGCATTCATTTTCATAAGTTTTGCCCCCTTGTTGCAAACTTTCCAAAACGCCATTTTAACTTTTTACGGACCGAACGAATTGCATTGACGGTGGCGCCACCTCCTACACAGCGGGATCTGAAGGAACTATTAATCGCGCGAAAAACAATTGACAGCAGCTGTCAGCGTGACAAGTGATAACCTTGTTTACGTGATTGTGTACGCGAAGTTACTGATAACAAACAACTTATTCTAACAGTGATATGGACCACTGTTAACCAGCTGATTTCTGCGAGTACGCCGACACGCAAGTATTGTATCCATTAATTTTATTCTCCGGACTCTTATATTAAAATACACCTACAAAGTGGACTATATTGGACAATTGGTATTCTGTTTCAACAATGCTATGCTACTACTTACTTACCTGCATTTAAATTTATCGTACCGACGCATCAATTTCTGTTAAATTTAAGATAATTTAATTTAACTATTTTGCTTCCTTACTTTGTTTATGTTTTGTCAGTCATATATTCAATTCATAAAATAACATACTATATTAAATTACTACCAACATTCATTCTCATTTGTGTTAGGTACATATTAGCCTTTGTTTTTTGTTTAGTATCACTAAATTAGTAAAAACTTACTATGGCTAATGATGATGAGAAGACTGACTCTAATGGAACAGGTGGTGGTACAAATGGTGGTACAAATGGTGGTGCAAATGGTGGAACAGGAAATTCTGGAAATGTCTCAAAAGTTTCTATCAAGGTCCCACCCTTCTGGCCTGACCGCCCAGGGTTATGGTTCGCAAGCTTAGAAGCTCAGTTCCACATTAACCAAATAACACAGGAGCAAACCAAATTCTATTACGCCATTTCTCAGCTTGATAACAGAAGTGCTGCTGAAGCTGAAGAAATTATAATTAGGCCGCCTGCTGACAACCCTTATAGTAAACTGAAAGAAGCTCTCATCAGTCGATTCTCAGAGTCCAGAGAGGAAAAAATCAGACGCCTTCTTGAAAAAGAAGACATTGGAGACAGGAAACCCTCTGCCTTCCTTCGTCACCTAAAATCTTTAGCTGATGGAGCTGTACCAGAGCCATTGTTACAAACCATATGGATGAGCAGGCTGACAAGTCAGGTTCAAAGCATCCTCATAGGGTCTAGTAAAAAAGCTCTAGATGATCGTGCCGAATTAGCAGACCAACTTTATGAAGTAGCTAACATTTCCCATATACATGCTGTTGCTACCAGTAATACAACGGGTAGTACAGCTAGCAGCAGCACTGAGTTGGATACCATTAAAAAACAATTAGAAGAACTAACCCTTACCGTTGCTAGCTTAGCCTCTTCTACCAACTCTAACTACAGGCGGTCTCGAAGCAGATCTCGTCCGCGTTATCGTAATCAGCAGGCTCAATCTTTATGCTGGTACCATGCACGCTTTGGAAAACGAGCAAGAGAGTGTCAGGAACCCTGTAGCTGGCGCAAAGACACGGGAAAACCCCTGGGCAATCAGTAGGGGCGACAACCGATTGCCAAAACGTTCCCACTAGTCGCCGCCTCTTTATCACAGACAAGAAATCAAATCGACGATTTCTTTTAGATACCGGATCAGATCTGTGCTGTTTTCCAAAGGCATTCATTCGCACCTCCCGTCCAACTAGTTACCAAGTCAGTGCCGCAAATGGTACTCGAATAAATACTTATGGTATCATCTCACTTACTTTGAACATAGGGCTGCGTCGTGATTTCCAATGGAATTTTGTGGTGGCTGATGTAGACACTCCAATCATTGGGTCGGATTTTCTTGCCCATTATCAACTGCTGCCAGACTGTGCTGGCAAATGCTTATTGGATAAAACCACAGGATTGGCAGCAAAATGCTCTGCAATAGCCCATAATCAAGCAAGTATCAAAGTAGTAAATGCAGCAGCTTCTCCATACTATGAGCTCCTTGTAGAATTTGCCGACATTACGAAACCACCAGGACTCCAGCGGGAAATCAAACATGATACAGTACACTTTATTAAGACAACCGAGGGTCCACCAGTAGCATCCAGACCACGACGGCTAGCCCCTGAGAAACTACGAGCTGCGCAGAAAGAATTCGCGGATATGATTCAGTCTGGTACTGCAAGACCCTCCATGAGCCCATGGTCGTCACCACTCCATATGGCACTTAAAAAAGACTCCACTTGGCGACCATGCGGTGACTACCGTGCCCTAAACGCCCGCACCATTCCTGATAGATACCCGGTCCGGCACATTGGAGATTTCAGTCATAATCTAGCAGGATCTACTATATTCAGCACCATCGATTTAGTAAAAGCATATCAGCAGATACCTGTTCACTCTGACGATATCTGCAAGACAGCTATCACCACACCATTTGGGCTTTTTGAGTTCCCCTATATGACCTTCGGCCTGCGAAACGCTGGACAAACATTTCAGCGTTTTGTAGACGAGGTTGTTCGGGGACTCAACTTTTGCTGGGCTTACATTGATGACATACTTGTCTTTTCAAAAACACCTGCTGAGCATCTGAAGCATTTACAAATCCTATTCAATAGGTTGCGGCAATATGGAGTGGTAGTCAATCCAGCAAAGTGTAAGCTAGGACTAAAGGAAGTTACTTTCCTTGGATATCTGATCAACGCTAATGGTACGCAACCACCTACCGAGCGTATCCGAGACTTACAAGACTTTCCTCCTCCTAAAACTGTGCAGGGCATGCGACGGTTCTTAGGCATGATCAATTATTACCGCCGTTTCCTACCAAATGCTGCTTTACACCAAGCCCCATTAATAGATGCTCTCACAGCAATTGATGGTAAAGGCGCAAAGCCATTTTCATGGACGCCTGAGCTACTCGAAAAGTTCAATAACTGCAAGTCCAGCCTTTGTTCAGCCGCGCTTCTCGCCCATCCTGTAGGGACGGGCCGTCTTGGATTGTTTACCGATGCCTCCAACACTCACATAGGTGCCTGCCTCCAACAACAAGTTGATGGCCACTGGCAACCCTTAGCCTTTTTTAGCAAAAAATTGACTGCTAAACAGGCTGTCCTGCCAGCATATTATCGGGAACTTCTCGCCGTGTACGAGAGTGTGCAACATTTTCGTCACTTTTTGGAGGTACAACACACCACTATCTTTACCGACCATAAACCGCTACTCTATGCTTTCACACAACGACGCGACAAATTGCCTCCTCCCCAGTTGAACCAATTATCCTTTATAAGTCAATTTACGACAGATATTCAACATATTAAGGGAGCTGACAACGTTGTCGCGGACGCAATGTCCCGCGTTGAATCAATACTGTTGCAAGAGGATTTCAAAGACCTTGCCTTGGCGCAAGAAGCCGATGACGAACTCAGGAAACTTCGTGTGGAGTCCTCCCTGCAAATTAAGCCAATTTTGTTTCCTGGAACAGAAAACACTATCCTCTGTGACGTTTCGACAGGCAAACCTCGACCTTACCTTCCACCGAAATTCCGCCAAAAAGCATTCCGGAAACTCCACGACTCAGTCAGCCCGGCGCACGCGCAAGCGCTCGCCTAGTGGCCGATCGCTACGTTTGGCCTGGAATTAGAAAAGACTGTAGCAGATGGGCTCGCTGCTGTATTTCTTGCCAGCGCACCAAGGTGTCACGGCATATATCGACGCCTTTGGGCAATTTCCCTGAGCCTTCCGGACGATTTCGGCACGTACATCTGGATATAATTGGTCCACTGCCTATGTCCAACGGATTTAGTTATTGCTTAACGGCCGTCGACAGGTTCTCGCGCTGGCCAGAAGCCTGGCCGATGGCCACCATTACTGCTGAGGAAGTAGCTGACAAATTTTTGTACGGTTGGATCTCTCGCTATGGAGTACCAAGTAATGTAACCTCAGACCAAGGTCGCCAGTTTGAATCGTCGCTCTTTCAAGGCCTCATGGACGTATGTGCCACTCAGAGAATCAGAACCACAAGTTACCATCCACAAGCTAATGGGATGGTCGAGCGCCTACACAGACAATTGAAGGCAGCTCTTATGTGCCATGCTGATACCTGGTACAAGGCACTACCATTGGTACTTCTCGGAATTCGAACTGCGCTAAAAGAGGACCTTGGATGCTCGACAGCCGAATTACTATACGGCGAGCCATTGAGACTACCAGGAGAACTGGTACTCAATTCTGCCATACCTGAACACGACAACAGCCCAAGTGATTTTGTGGCTCAACTCAAAACAAAAATGGCCGCTCTTCGACCCACTCCTGCTTCGCGACACTCGCAGCAGTCGACATTTATTTTTAAAGACCTGGCATCCGCAACTCACGTTTTTCTCCGGGACGATACGGTCCGACGGTCGCTCCAACCACCATACACTGGGCCATATAAAATACTTGGACGTTCACCCAAGACCCTCACCTTAGAGATAGGTGGTAAAAAACATGAAGTGAGCATTGACCGCATTAAACCTGCTCACCTGGAACTAGAATCAGGCGAGACGGCAAACATGGCTGATAACCCTGCTCCATCTTTTGCACCTACCATCATTACACCAAATGCACCCATGCCATCTTCCAGGGATCAACTCCCTGGTTTGGTAACCGCACCCCCACCAGCATCGACCTTGCCACCTATTACTACTCGGGCAGGCCGCAAAGTAAGATTCAGACAGGTTCTTGATTTGTAATACCTCTTTTTTCTCCGTGGGGGGGTGATGTGGCGGCAGCCACCTGATCTCATTATATTATTTATCAGATCAAATAGGCTAGTATCCATTGTCATTAATTATAAGTAATTGTAATCGGAGCTAGGTTATCTATGATATTGCGCTATAGTCTATGGTATTCTTGGAGATGTGATTTTGCCGGAGTAACGTTGTCTGTGTACACAATACTTTTCTAATTGGAATACAAATCTCATCAAGCTTATCGCAGTGGTTTTTCTTCGATCCTGATCCTCGCCTGGAGTTAGGTGCTAAAAAACCTTCCCATTCTACCCCTGCATTGGACACTACACATCATTGGCAAGCGCAGTGCATGATGTTTTATTCACAAGGAACGCTGCTGCCCATTCCCTGGATAACGAACCCTAAGGGTTTTACAACACCCACGGGGAGTGATGCTATTCTAAACCGGTATCACACGGCAAACATAAACAAGTTAGTTAGTAGTAGGTATATTGGCACAACGTAATACGTATTTGCCTTTACTGTTTACCTCAGTTTTTCGCGATTGGAAAGGCCCGGAACTGTATCTAAACGCTTAAATACATTAAGATTAGATGGCCTTGCCGCGTTGTGCGTTCGCTTATCGAAACGTATGTAAACATTAACCAATTCGCTTTTATCGTTTCGGTGTAACACGAGTTTTTTTAACGATATGAGTTTTTGTAGCCTGCTGTATGGTGTACTGAAATCCTATAACATAGAATACGGGTAGGATCTAGCTTCTTCTTCTTCGAGTGGGACACCAAGTCGTCCAACTATTCAGTGAGCCCTGGTGGCAGAGTTTTTCAACCGCCTACTGCAAGTAGCAGGCCTCTGACATGTTTGTATAACCACCGCCGTCTAAATCTAAACAATATGTATTAAATAAATTCTAACTCCTAAACCTAACTAACTAAAGAGTAATCCTAACTCCTCCTCAACCACGCAAAGAATTATAATGCGCTTTTTTTAACAGAAAGTAATTAAGAGAGTGAAGAGGAAGGTTTATATGTATGATAGGTACATGCCGGGAAGATGTCTTATTCCCAAGGGAAAATGAGTTGCCGCAGTTGTCATCCTGTATTTTTCCCGTAGGTGTCGTAAGCAGCGACTAAGCGATTTAAGAGTTGAAGTGTATTGCAATTTTTGGCGACAGGCTGACAACCTGTCACTATGGTGACACACAGTCTTATGAATTACTCTCAAACTTGTTAGACTGGGTTTTTATGGCTGTTTTATTACAGCCGTTTACGCTCTATACCCCGCAAGAGATATAGGCATGATATACAGAGTGTAAAAAAATCAACTGCAAATATTTTAAGGGGTGAACCAGCCCGTGAAACTGAACAACTTTCCCCAAGGAACATAAGTCGAAATATGAAAAAAAAAATTGGTCCTCCCATACAAAATGTACCAGCCGACCAAGTCAATTTGTATGGGAGGTCCAAATTTTTTTTATATTTCGACCTATGTTCCTTGGGGAAAGTTGTTCAGTTTCATGGGCTGGTTCACCCCTTGAAATATTTGCAGTTGATTTTTTTACACCTTATATGTATGTAAAATGCATCAACTTATTGCAGATAACATAAAAGACCCAATTTATGCAGCCCGCATGCGTCAATTGGTCAATTCTTCAGAGAATTAATAAATTGGAGTCAATTCGCTCCAGAGTTATATTTGGCGACTCTTTATCCAATTTAGAAGGTATTTTCGTCTCTTGTTGCTATGAAGATGGTAATGTTTTAGGTATTATTTTCCTGTTTTCATTATTGCCAACCATCAAGCCAGGTATTCATTGGGGATAAATTCCCTGATACTTTGTATCATAGACAATGTTTATGGACAATGTCCCCAATGTGTACGCTTTTTTTCGGGACCTTTGTACGGGGACATTGTTCAAAATACGTCCACATTGGGAACATTCTCCAGATACTTTGTGTCATATACAAAGTTCCTGGGATTTTGTCCCCAATGAATAGCCACCAAAAACTTTTTCGTGGGATTTTGTAGCAAAAGAAACTAGTAAAACTGACAACATTTTTGACAAAGTGTTTAGAGACTTCATGAAATGCAGCAACTTATTGCAGATGACATAAAAGACCCAATTCATGCATCCCGCATGCGTCAATTGGTCAATTCTTCAGAGAATTAATAAATTGCAGTCAATTCGCTCCAGAGTTATATTTGGCGACTCTTCATCCAATTTAGAAGGTATTTTCGTCTCTCGTTGCTATGAAGATGGTAATGTTTTAGGTATATTATTTTCCTGTTTTCATTCTTGTATGAGCTGTAGCCAACCATCAAGCCAGGTATTCATTGGGGACAAAATCCCTGATACTTTGTATCATAGACAATGTTTATGGACAATGTCCCCAATGTGTACCTTTTTTTCGGGAACTTCGTACGGGGACATTGTTCAAAATACGTCCACATTGGGAACATTCTCCAGATACTTTGTGTCATATACAAAGTTCCTGGGATTTTGTCCCCAATGAATACCCACCTAAAGCTTTTTCGTGGGATTTTGTAGCAAAAGAAACTAGTAAAACTGACAACATTTTTGACAAAGTGTTTAGAGACTTCATAAAATGCAGCTACTTATTGCAAATGACATGAAAGACCCAATTCATGCAGCCCGCATGCGTCAATTGGTCAATTCTTCAGAGAATTAATAAATTGGAGACAATTCACTCCAGAGTTATATTTGGCGACGTTATCCAATTTAGAAGGTATTTTCGTCTCTCGTTGCTATGAAGATGGTTATCTTTTCATGAGAATCAAAATTAGGTATATTATTTTTCTGTTTTCATCTTGAGTGTGGTCAACTGCTTATAATTTTGGGAATAAGTAGTAACAACAGCTTATTTATAGCCTGTGTTAGTCAAAGATTATATTCATATGAATAAAAGTTTTTTTCTTAGTGTGGTAGTTATAGAGCTTAATGATTGATCCCATACAACAAAAAAGCAATTCATTTCTGTTTTATATGAAAATTATTATTAGAAAAAGCAATTTAATAATATAAATTATTGTTTTATTTATTCCTACACAACAATGAAATAGTTACAAATTATTATTGTTTACTAGAGAACCACTAAGGATGTTTGTTTACACCTGTGAATGTCTAGTGCATATTTAATTAGTTAGAGCTTGTTTTAAAAATACCAAATGACAGTGATTTCCATAATTACTTGTGACCACTTACATGCTGCTGGCATTTTACCAATGTAAATACATTTATTATAATTATTTCAAGACTCAGTAAGGATGATACCTGCTGCATTAAGAATTTTTATTACAACATAATGGTTAAATGCTGAAATAAAAAAGAATTTTACCATGGATGCTATTACCTATTCTAAAGCATGTAGGTAGAGTGCTCAACAAATGATTCTGGTTGGAAACTCCTAGAACATCAATTTTACAAAATGGAACTTAGGGCTTAGGTAGACAAAATTCAAATATACCTCACAGAGGCTGGGCGCTGTGGAGGTAGCACAAAGAAGGTCAGAATTTTGGTTATTGGCTTATATCTCGAAAACTATGGGTTGAACATACATAATTTTGTATAAAGTACAGAAAGTTAGTTAAGTATGACCATATCAGTCAGGCTACTCTAATAATAAACTGTATGTACTAATCATTAGTTACATAGCACACATTTTACAGATTTATGTGTGTACATCATTTGATAAACAAAATGTTTGTTTTCTTCGTAAACAGCTTTGTTTACAAACAGTTTCTAAACAAAATGTCCACCAATCAATAGGTAAGAGTACCAGGAGCTCATAGGTACGTGGAGGCGGCACGTTCGCCATACTATAACACGACCAAATAAGGATGTACATGTTCGTCAACAAAAGAAATCATATTGATGGATGCGAAAGAACGAAAACGATAAATAAGAGAAAAGTAGTCAAATTGGGAATGCATGTATATTAATATCATTGATGTATAGTGTATGTGCTTATACTGAACTCGAACAAACATAGAAGGGGGGAGATCTTTTACAAGTTTGTAAAACTTCAATGCAATCATGGGGCGGCCATGTTTATATTTTTATGGTCATCTCAAAAATGTAAACAAAAGACAGCTGTTAGAAATACGGCGTAATTACCTGTCCGCTGGTTATAAAGATTTCACAACTGCATATACTACGCATGATAGAACGTAAAGCCTTGATTTCACACGTGAATCGTTTCGTCATGCATATGTAGAGCAACATAGTAGATTGTTTACAAAACTTACCGCTCAAATCCTCGATGGTGTTAAGCTTTCTCGTCGCCATCTTCGCGTCAGAGCACTCACAACACAAATCTAAAGGGCTTTTCTACAAAATTATCACTTTCAAATCGTATTTCGCGAACTTTTTGCGTAGTAAATAGGCGGCTAGACAAACGCGTCAACGACCGCCCGATGTCGGATTCCTTTGTTTTGTATTTTGACGGCGCGTGTAGAGATTTGAGGGGGTGAAGTGAGGAACAGAAGTCGAGAGGGGAAATATCGGTCGACAATTTTCAACCAATCAAAACAAGGAAAATGCATTATTCGCATTCTGATTGGTCGGGATAAGTGTAAACAAAAAAATATGTTGCCATATGCAAAAAAAAATAAAAGTGCAAGTTCAAGGACGAGCAACAGCACACATTGCTTTCCCAAAGAAAACTGAATGCTAACAGCTTCTACAGCTCAAAGCTGCAGCTAAAATCACCTGGAATAAAACAGAAAGAAATGGATGTCATTTTTTCAGTGAATCTTCATTAGAAAAAATCATAAAGTAAATAAATGCTTTGTCTATGGTTTCACGTCAATGACCTAAAGCGGCCCATTCACATTTCTTGAGTTGACAACACAAAGGCGAACGCGCATTGCAGTCACCGCCGCGCCGCCCTAAATTACATGCACTGCAATGCATTGCTACCTCGCAATCCTGTCCACGCACGCTACACCTAGCGCAAAACTTGAAGCTGATAGGCACGCAGGTAGGCCTTTACTTGGGTAGCTATTAAAAACATTTTTTTTTGTACAGCTAGTTCAGTTAGTAAAATCGTCGGTAGATGGCGCTAGCAACAGACGCACGCAAACACTCGCAAGTTCTATAACAAACCTAGCGTAATAGTAATAGTATAGTCCGTTAAATTATTAAATGAGCAAGGATAACTCATTTTCGATTTTTAACACGACTTACCTTGTTACGTTTAGTCGAGGCTTATAGAGTCTGGACGTTTCATTCAATGCAATACGAGCATCATCTTCGGGAGTCCGACAAGTCGTGCACGGTAGCAACGCCCACTGGATAGACTTACAGTTCAGCAAAAAAGAGTAGAATTAATTAAATTAAAATGGAACTAAAAAATTTTCATAGTAAATTGTTGCCATTCATAGCCAATGTTGCCATTTAATTTAGAAATTTCATATAAAGTGGCGCCCTCATTTTTTGTCTACTTGTAGGAGGAGTGATGAGGCCAGTAGGCCGAGTGACGACGGAGGAGGGAAAAGGGTTGCAACCCGCCTGGTCAGGTGAGTTGTGACCAGGGGAACGACTGTTCCAACCGGACATGTTTGGGAGTTGTATTTATAGCGATCGGCGGAAACACTTCGATACCGCGTTTCAGGCTTCGTCTTCTGATTGGCTAATCTTCTCTCACAGTGTGACGTAGCTTGTTATACAGTTGCTAGGCAGCTCAGGACTTGGCATGTGGGGCGCATGCGCGCCGCCACATCACTCCCCCTTTTTGGAGTGTCGAAGACGCTGTACAGCCATAGATGTCTTGAGGCAGTGGATGCTTCATCGTGCAGTCAGGCGGTGAGGCTAGCAGGCATGTAGCAGTGGTAGAGCAGGCTGCACGCTGGAGTGTGTCGACAGTCGTGGCTGCTGTAGACCCTGAGATGCTTGAGTGCCGACCGAGGATAGTGCACATGTCGTGCTGTAGATCCAATACTGGTACTGCGATGATTGCCGAAGACCAAGTGGCTTGATGATGCGTTGAGGTTAAGCAGTCCAAGTTGCGCTGATGTCCGGTGGAGTGGTGACGTCATGTTTGTTTGGTGCTGCAGTCTGGCGAGGCGTTGCGGCAAGTAGGTATGCAGAGGCGAGCAGGATACTGGAGGTAGTTACTCGTACAGTGTCAGCTGCTGAAGGCCGTGCAGGTGCTGATGCTGGCTCCAGGTCTTCGAAGCGTCGATGACATGTGGAGACAGGAATGATGCCGCAGAGGTGCTGGAGAGAAGCTGTGACTGCAGTGGATGCTGATGAAGATGACGTCTGGCTCCGTTGATGAAGGTTGCGATGTCCGTCACGTCGTCGCTGTTGATCACGTCGGGGTCACCAGTGTAGGAGGAGTGATGAGGCCAGTAGGCCGAGTGACGACGGAGGAGGGAAAAGGGTTGCAACCCGCCTGGTCAGGTGAGTTGTGACCAGGGGAACGACTGTTCCAACCGGACATGTTTGGGAGTTGTATTTATAGCGATCGGCGGAAACACTTCGATACCGCGTTTCAGGCTTCGTCTTCTGATTGGCTAATCTTCTCTCACAGTGTGACGTAGCTTGTTATACAGTTGCTAGGCAGCTCAGGACTTGGCATGTGGGGCGCATGCGCGCCGCCACATACTCTTTTTTGCTGCACCGTAAATAGTAAGGTTAGTCGTGCTAAAAATTAAATAAGTGTAGTCCATGTTTTTTTATACATATGCATTTCCTAACTACCAAAACATCTTTCCTTGCTTGTAAAAATTGGTTTAGGTACCTGATTTGATTGTCATGCATGAACTTAATAATCGTTTTCAAAAAATGCCAATGCTAGTACGTCAGTCAGCGCAATTTATCAATGACTTTACTCACTCTATTTTCTTTTAAATAGTGCTATCAAAAAAGGCTTCACTGCAAATGATGACTGACACTCGTAGTGGACGCTGCTGAGGTATGGGCCCCAAGTCTGCTAATTTTTAGCCATTATTATGCCAGGTACACAGCACTCAACTGTCATTTCATGTTTTACTATGATTTTCCATACTAAAATCTGTTAGCAGAATACGAAACTACCAAAACCATTCAACTGACATGCCATGAACACGCAACTGAAACGATTTTCTATTGTCCCTTGACCCTGAGGCGTGTCGCATCGCAATGAAACCTTCTCCTAAGGGCACTGGGTGCATTTGCGGTGCATCTAAATGTGCGTTCACCTTTATGAGCCAAAGCTTGCGTGAATGGGAAGCTGTATGTATTTTTATACAATGGTAACACCGTTCGACTCTAGCTTGTCTATGTGCAATTGTGCATTGTAAAATTTCGCAAAATTGGCTGCTGACGTTTTTCGGTCGAAAGCCTAATTTTAAATAAAAATCTCTTTAAATAACTCTAAAAATGAGTGGTAACAATGCTGAAGACGACACAGTTTCATCTAAAACTTCAGATATTCCTGAAAGTCCTCGGTAAGTCCAGAGAATCAGCGAATAAATCACTGCATTTTCAGCAACCTGTCGCTGACAGCTGATTTTCCCGGCGCCAAAAATGAAAGGCGCGAAAGATCGTGACCATTTCCTTACGTGATTCCTGTGAATTTACGTGTAATTTGTCTCATTTTTGTAGGAAAAAGATGCGTCTGGAGAACTCTGGTCGTAAAGGTTGGAGTTTGATGGACAGAAGAACAGATCAAGAGGTAAGAAATGCACGCTTTCCCTTGTACTTCCCGCTTTTTTTCGGACAGTTTTTGGTTATAATTTATGCATTGTACTGCCATGAAAAATTTTACGTATGATCTTATTCATTTCTCTGCTTGATTTCTGCACCTTAGAGTCATCCTACAGCTGCATATTCCACCTGAAATATGTGTAATGCATGATAGTATATTGCCGTGCACTTAAAAAACCACACAGCCAAGATGCAGCACTTTTTAGATATAAGAAGGCAGCACCCTTGCTTGCTGCTTGTTGGGGGTGTGGGGTCGTTAAGCAACCCGATAAACCCTGTTAATAAGAGTATTTCAACCATGATCTAGGTGTATTCCAACCCAGGCACATTCAAGGCATTTAGAGGTATTTTTCTTGACTTCCCCACATCTATCTGGCTGGTTAATGATTTTCTTACATCATCAGTTTGTAGCTATGGCAATATGTGCCATGGTAAGTTGATGAGATCTCCTACCCTACCTATGTATGATCTAATCACACTTTTCTAACAAGTAATTTATCTTGTGTCTTTAAATAAAGATTCAAAAAAAGAAAACAATTAGTATGGTTTCTTTGAACATTATAATCTTTCCTCCTTTTACATTTCATTTTAGAATAATTTTTTAGAGTCAAGTACAGTAATATTTGTGCGTTGTAGGTCCTACAAGAGATGGGAGTAAGTTTGCTTGAACCAGACGATGCAGACTTACTCTGCGAGTCTACTGCTGCCCTGGTAAGCATGCTGGTTTTACTGGTATAGATACAGTGTGAAAGTGTGTAGAAATGGTGTGTTTTTTATTGGTAGTAGTTGCTGTATGATGCCGGCTCAGAATAGCATCACCCTAATTCTATATGTGGGTGTCATAAAAAGTGACTAAGGGATAATCATCCAGAGAATGGGCAGCAGCGTTCCCTGTCAATTCAACATTTTGCGCTTGCCAATCCGCCTGCCGAGCTGGTGTGTATGGCAATACCCCCTGATAGGGGGAGGTCCATGTCCAGCAGTGGACTATTGTGGCTGTTATGGTGGTATCATTTTTTATGTGTGATCTACATGTAAAACATTCAGTGTACATCATTTTTGGAAAATTATATGTGTGGTGTCTCTTCTGATGTGTTTTAAGTATTCTCCCTTGTGTTTGGAATGAATTGGCTATTTTTGTTACTTACTGTATAAGTTGCCCCAAAGAAACTAAAACAGATGGAATCATTCATAGTTTAATGTATGATTTAATATCGGCATTACTAATCGCATCTATTTAAAGTAGGAAATTTCCAATTCTTTATCTAAATTCCCTTTTCCTCACAGCAGCCACACAAAGCGGGCGCAAAGCGGAAACATGACCAGGAGAACATGAATCCTAATGTGAATTCGGTCACGTCTCCCAAAGGCAAGGGTCTGCGGAGCCCGTTGAAGGTCAGCAGCCCCAGCCCTGGACCCTCTAGGATCAGGAGCCCTAGGAGTGCTGAGAAATGTAAGCATTTATTTACTTACCAATGAAAAAACAAAAGATTTGGAGGTTTTCAATTCCTCGCGAACTTTATTTTAAACATTCTCAACATCAATTGCCATGCTAATCTACTACTGGACTTTGGCCTGCTTCTGTACTTTTTTGAGATTTTGAGTATAAAATTTTTTAGGAATTAATGTTACTTTCGTAATTTATCTCCATAACTCTGGACTCTGCAAATGTCTACATTCCAAATGTTGTTTTAATAATATTGCACATTTTTCAATGAGCTCATTTTTAAACTGGGTTTTTGTCACTCAGACTCAGCAGAATTTTTTTTGCACAATCAATATACATAGTACAAAATAAAGCTAGTTAACTTTTTGTTTTTCTTTCTGTCTGTAGCGGAATTCGCTTACTCTTAAGTAACAGTGATTTAAGAGGAAGGTTTAGGTATATGTGTCACACATGCTGGGAAAATGCCTATTTAGTTTGATATTTTGCAACATTCATTGATTTATTTCGTGTATTTTCCCCACAGCGCGACCGCTGCAGCCCACAGACCAGTTAACCCTTGAGACCACGATACTGACAGACTATCTCATAGACGAAGAGACGCCATTAGCTCAACTGACCGCTCAGACCACACAAAATTATGTGGAAGGACCAAGAAGTGTATCTAGTAGCGGCGGAAGACACAGTTGTTACACACGTAAGTACTCAGTACCTGGTTGACCCAAACTCCTCGGTTTTTCAAGAGATGGCGTTGTTAGTTTACAAAAAAGCCCCAAAAAAGGGGTGAGACGATGATTTTTGGAAATTGAAACCTATCTAGATCGATTTATCGCCCCCGAAAACCCCTACTCACGAGGATAGAAGCGTGATACGTGTTTATGTATTCCTTAAAGGCGTATTTATTTAGGCTCGTGACGTATTTCGCGTTGTCGCGAAAATCTGGAATTTGTTGCGCAACAAGGTCACGAAACAAATGTTTTCAAATGAATATGCACCTTTACTCTCCTACTCTGTTGTTTTCCATCCTTATTTCGTCCACCCTAGACATATTTCCGTAAAAATTCATTAGCATCGGCCGGAACCCGAGACCGTGGGGTACATTCCTACTGCTCTGCCAACTGAGCCACCGGCGCCTGGCTGACCCTAACGAATCTTTCAACCTCTTGACACTCGTCTCGAAGCGAAGATCTGGCGACATCTAGTAAAAAGTATTGAATTTTATGTAAGAAAATTGTTTGATTCCGAAGCTGATCTTAGCGCAGTGGAAGCAAATTAAAGTTATCTTAAAATCTAAAACTAAATGGTCGATCAGCCTCGGAACAACATTTGACTACGATTCGTAGTGCTCTTTACTATAGCTAAATAAAATAAATTTAATGAGAGAATTCTGCTCCGGAAAGTTTCCGGCCGAGAAATTCTTGTTTCCAAAATCTACTTAAACAGGGCCCAGCAACGAATTGCTTACCGAGCGAACGATGACGCCGTCGTTTCCTTGTAAGTCTAGTTTTTGACAGGAAAAATAGGTATCAGGTTTGAGGAAGACTTTTGGATTGGGACTTAGGTACTAGACTTACTGCACCCGGGCACCAGCTCGTGTGGCACTCCGTCCCTCCGACAGTTTTGGCTTCACCTCAGTTCATCACTCCACCATTCACCAGTTCACAGTTCGACATCAACAATGTTTTCAACACAAAACAACTAAAGATTCCTCTCCGAATGAGGAATCGGCCCCGTTGGCCCCAATCAAGAAACCAATCAAAAATATATGGCTATCGGCAGCCGCGACGCGAGCGACGACTCAAAGTGAGGTTATGTTACCGGCGACCACGTTGGCCTCAATCAAAAAGCCGGAACCAAAAATCACTTGGTTCACTTCCCCACCGAACAGGAAAACCACACGAGAAAACCGAAAGCACACTAAATTACTTATTTATAATTAAACTTCGCATCCACGATGCGGGCGACGGCAGAGGACGTGACAAGATGACAGAGCAGTGTTGCCAGCACCGCGCGCCCATTTTATACGAAAACTAAACATTCACCCGCCCCGGACCGACCCATCGGTCCGCTCTATGCATGGCAGGCGTGATAATGTAGCTACTGCTCGCTTAAGGACTGAATCCCCCACCTGAACTTCTGCAACTCGAGGAGTGCCATCACTACCCGGAAACAGGTTGAGAATGCGCCCCCGGCGCCAACGCAGTGGCGGTAGGTTGGCATCCTTAACCAGAACGAGATCCCCAATGCAGGGGGGTTCAGTCCTGTCCGTCCACTTAAGGCGTTGCTGCAGAATGTGCAAGTACTCAAGCGACCAACGCTTCCAAAAGTTTTGAGTCATTTGCTGCAACAACTGATAACGCGACAAACGATTGCTATTCACCTCCGTATAGGGATATTCCGGCAAGGCGTTAAGTGGGCGGCCAATTAAGAAATGCCCTGGCGTCAGGGCCTCTAAATCATTTGGGTCTGAGCTGAGCGGACACAAAGGACGCGAATTGAGTACAGCCTCAATTTTACAAAACACGGTCGCCAGCTCCTCGAAAGTCAAAATTGTTAACCCTACAACGCGCAACAAATGCGTCTTAGCGGACTTTACAACCGCTTCAAAAATACCACCCCAGTGAGGGCACGCTGGTGGATCGAACACCCAGGTAATGCCCTGACGGGAGAGGCCCGTGCTGATGGCTTCTTCGTTCTCCCTTAAGAACGTTACAATTTCCTTCATACACCGATCAGCACCCTTAAAGTTGGTACCACAATCCGACCTGATCAGCGCTGGTCGCCCTCGTCGCGACGTAAATCTCTCCAGCGCTGCCAAAAGGCCTCCGTAGATAGGTCGGCCACGAGCTCCAAGTGGACGGCCTTGGTGGCTAGGCACACGAACACGCACAAGTACGCCTTGATAGACTTTGCGTTCCGTAGGCGTGATGCCTTTACCATGAAAGGGCCTGCAAAATCCGTTCCCACACCTGCAAACGTCCAGGCCTCCGTCACCCGGTCCGGTGGGAGATCTCCCATCTGTGGCTGCATTGTGGCTGCCTTCAAGCGGTAACAAGGCAAGCACCTAAACACAACGCTACGTACCGTTCGTCGTCCCGATAAGATCCAGAACTCGCGCTGTAGGATGGCCAATAGCGCATTACAGCCCGCGTGCGAGTTTTTCTCATGACGATCCCTGACTAAGAGCTCAACTAAGGGTCCCCTTTTGGAAGTAACAGTGGATGCCGAGCCGAAAAGGGCAGGCTAGCGTTCCGAAGTCTGCCTCCAACCCTGAGCATACCTTGCTCATCCAGGAATGGGTTGAGGCGCACAATTCCTCCCTTCAGCTTTCCACGTCCATCCCTGAGCAGCCTGACCTCCTCTTCAAAATGTTCCGCCTGGACGACTCTAACTAATGAGCGTAGAGCCGCATTCCGTTCCGCAGGCGAGAGGACAGGTGTAAAGTTCCGTTCTGCTTGAGGCTTCCTGCAGTTGTTCACGAACCGTTTGATCCAACCTGTCACCCCAAGAAGTTTGTCGAGGAGCTATACCGTTCCAGCAAGAAAGCTGGGTTAGGCTTCGGTACGAGTTGCCCCACGTTCACTCGCAAACCTCGATCAGGTGGCCCAAGCGGCGCCCTGCACTCGTTGAATGGCCATTCCTGCGGCGACTCAGTCAGCCATTGAGGTCCCCACCACAGTGGGTGACTCACCAAATCAGGTGCCCTGCACCCGCGCGAAGCGCAGTCCGCTGGGTTCCATTCTCCCGGTACGTGCCTCCACACTAACGGAGTTTCCGACCCCGTAATCTGTGACACCCGATTTGCCACGAAAACCTCAAGTGTATGTACCGACGTCTGCAACCAGCACAGAACTATCCGACTGTCAGTCCACGCGTACACCGTTTCATCCAAGTTGATGGTACCACGCAGATTGCAGGTTACATGATTTAGCAAGCGCGCTAGAAGAGCTGCCCTGCCAATTCCAATTTGGGGATGGTCCATCTAGTTCTGACTGGTGCCACCTTACTTTTGGCCATAACCAGACGCACGTGCACAGTTCCCGTTGAACTTGCTGTCCGAAGGTATACAGCTGCCGCGTACCCTCGCTCCGAGGCGTCACAAAACCCATGTAGGGTAGCCTTACATCCCACCGATGGGACTAACTTGCGGGGTATCGCGATGTGCACAATCCCTGGTAAGGTGGTCACAAACTTGAGCCAATCCTTCAACAACTCTCCGGAGAGTTGGTCGTCCCATCCTAAGTTGGCTAGCCACAACCTTTGTAAAGCACTTCGCCATGAACGTAACCGGGGCGATCCATCCGTTAGGATCGAACGTTCTAGCGATTGTCGACAGTACCGACCGCTTAGTCCAAGTTTTCTCCAAAAGGTCGGGCTCGATCTTGTACGTGAATACGTCATGCGTTGGCCTATATTGCACCCCGAGGATGCCCAACGTATTTGGATTGTCCGGGTTCTCAAAGAGGTGCGGGTCCTGATGGAACTCGCCTGGCAAACCAGCCAGGAGCTCTGGGCAACTGGACAACCATTTCCGCAACTCGTAACCTCCTGAACCCATGATCGCGATCAGCTCGTCTCGTAGAATTAGCGCCTGCTCCACGCTATCAGCACCCGTGCAGATATCGTCCACGTAGACGTCGCGATCCAGTACTGCTGCGGCTCGAGGATATCTTACCCTTTCCTGTGCGGCCAACTCTCGCAGCGTACGTACTGCCAAATACGGACTTGGCTTAAGTCCATACGTCACCGTGTTAAGTTCGTATGTGACCATCGGCTCATCTGGGCTCTCACGCCACAAAATCAGCTGATACCGACGGTCATCCGGATGTATCATGGTTTGGCGAAACATCATTTTGACGTCTGCGACGAACGCTACCTGGTGTAACCGAAAGTCTGTGAGAATGTCCACAATGTCCCGGTTCAATTTAGGACCCGCGTGCAAACATTGGTTCACAGACACACCATTCGAGGTAGGAGCAGAACCGTCAAACACCACCCGTATTTTCGCCTCAGGTGACTTCAAGACAGCCAGGTGTGGAATGTAATAATGCTCGACACACCTCCAATCCAGGCTGGACACCGACATGTGGCCCAATTGAATATATTCCCGCATGAATTCTATATACTTCTGCCGAAGTGCTGGGTCTCGCCTCATCTTCCGCTCCATTCCGAGTAGTCTCCGTTCCGCGAGCTGTCGCGAACTACCTAAAGCGGGGCGGTTTGGGAGAAAAGGTAGCCTGGTCACGAATCTGCCTGACGGGCATCTCGCAGTGTTGTATTGATAGAACAACTCGCACTCGTCATCCTCTGGCTTCCGTCTGTCCGCCGTGGGCGGCTCTTCAGACTCCCAAAACCTCTGCAGCACCTCTGACAGCACACTACCATAGAGGACCGGATCCCCTTCTGGTAGGTCCTGAGGTCTCCAAACCGGGCCGAAAACAACATACCCCCCTGTGGTATCTACGGCCACCAAACCAGTTTCCTGGAGTACCTTCTTCCTACCGCACCATAATCTCCCGAGGACGTCTGACCCGAGAAGTACGTCCACCGTACCAGGAGTATCAAAATCAGGATCAGCTAACTCCAACCCTGTGGTTAACCCTCGTACCGTTGGTGGTAACCTAACCTGAGGGAGTTTCCCAACCACTTCATCCAGCACCACGGCTGAGACTTGATAGCTGACCCCTGTACATGTGCAACTCAAAGTTCGTCTGACCCCGAATGTCAGGCACATTTAGGCCCCCGATGCCTACAGCTTCATCCTCACTTGGCCGTACATTTAGGCCTAGCCTACTCACCAGCTTACTCGATACAATACATCCCTGAGCCCCTGTATCCAGTAGGGCTCTTACTTGAATGGTCCGGCCACCGTATCCCCATACCCAAATCTTAGCCGTTGGCAAAAGTACCGTGATTGGACGGGGAGCCGAAGCTGATGAGTAGGCGGCGATTACCTAGCGGGAATCTAAACGCGGTGAGGCCGCGTCCCGCGGGGGTATCCCCTCACTACCCAAACCTGTGTATGGGTCCCACTCCTGCTGGTAGGGAGGTCTGCCCATAAAGGCCATGGCTGGAGTTCTATAGTACCCCGACGGCAAACGTCCGTACCGAGGTTGCGCCTGTAGCCGCGGGTACTCAGGCATAGGCGGGGGCATGCGTGGGTCTTGATACCCAACCAGGTGGCTCAAGCCCGCAGAATACTGCATGTACCCTGGTGGCTGCCTAGTGCTCCCCCACCGAAAACACCAATGCCTCTGCTGTGCCACACCCCGTCTCCTCTGAACCCGCTGCGCAGCAAACTCCTGACACGCTGCCACCCCGTGGCCTGTCTCCTGCAGTAGGCACACCCTGATTCCAATGCGGTGTTGTACCGCCTGGGTTGCCCACTGTTGCCTCCTCGCGCCGGTGCACCCGGCCGTTCCGGGTGGCGAGGGCAGAGGTCTCCTTGCGAGGGCTTCACCAGCCTGGACGTCCACTCGCCTGCTTTCGGCCTCGAGGAACGACTTCAGATCCTCGTAGGTCGGGAGGTGGTCCGAGGACTTGCCCCATGTAGCTGCTCGAATCGAGCGACCATTTCGCTCGGCAGGCGGCGAAGCACTGTGTGGACCAAGATATAACCGTAGCCCGCCACTGGCAAACCCTGTCGCTCTAGTGCGCTGACCGCGACACTGACTGGGTGGAAGATTTTCTCGCGGAGGTCCGTACCTCGCGTTATGGTTGGTATTGACAGCCACTGG
Source organism: Phthorimaea operculella (assembly GCA_024500475.1). Classification (NCBI taxonomy): domain Eukaryota; kingdom Metazoa; phylum Arthropoda; class Insecta; order Lepidoptera; family Gelechiidae; genus Phthorimaea; species Phthorimaea operculella. The sequence continues at coordinate 588,687 of JANFCV010000242.1, forward strand.
TCTAACAGCCTGTCTACAATCAGGCGCTTGTTTCGATACCGGTCGGTAAGGATCTTCCACGCCACCTCATAATTGCTATCCGAGACAGCCAAATGCGTCAGCAATTCATGAGGCTCTCCATGTAGCCTGGACATCAGCTGAGCCATCTTGTACGCCGGCGTTATGTCCGTCCGTGTGTGGACCACACTGCTATACAGGTCCTCAAACGCCGGCCAGTCGGCGTAATCGCCTGCAAAGACTGGAACCGTAACAGGCGGAAGAGGCACCTGTAATCCTTGTCCCACTTTACCACGGAATGGCTTTTCCTTTCCGTCACGTCGCCTAGATATGTCCGCAGCTGCCTGCGCAATGTCCTGTGCCAGCTCCAAGCACTGGCTTACATCGCCCTCAACCAGCTCCTTATCTTCAGGGTTAGGAGCTTCCTCAAGGAGCATGAGGCACTCTGTGAGGTGTTCCGACACAACCCGAACCCGTTCATCTGCCTGTAGTGCACTTTTCAAGAGCGCGTCCTCCCGGTCCTCGCGGCCGATCATTGCCGCTGTGGTAGTAAACCACCTTAATTCTGTCTTTATAGCAGCCTTATACCTGGCGATCGAGGGAGCCATGGTACCAACTTTTACACACTCGACTTAATAAAACGAAAAACCAATAAACAAATACCACAAAATAAATGTTAGTTGACTGGCCTAGACCTTACCGATAAGGTACCGTTCACTAGGCAAACAATACAGTCACAAAAAAAACCGAAACAATATTTTCCAAAATTAATAAAATATGTGGGTAATATAAAAAACACGCTTAATACTAAATTACGGCTAACTATGTTGCAATAAAGCAACCACGCTCTGCTACCAAAAAATGTTTGATTCCGAAGCTGATCTTAGCGCAGTGGAAGCAAATTAAAGTTATCTTAAAATCTAAAACTAAATGGTCGATCAGCCTCGGAACAACATTTGACTACGATTCGTAGTGCTCTTTACTATAGCTAAATAAAATAAATTTAATGAGAGAATTCTGCTCGGAAAGTTTCCGGCCGAGAAATTCTTGTTTCCAAAATCTACTTAAACAGGGCCCAGCAACGAATTGCTTACCGAGCGAACGATGACGCCGTCGTTTCCTTGTAAGTCTAGTTTTGACAGGAAAAATAGGTATCAGGTTTGAGGAAGACTTTTGGATTGGGACTTAGGTACTAGACTTACTGCACCCGGGCACCAGCTCGTGTGGCACTCCGTCCCTCCGACAGTTTTGGCTTCACCTCAGTTCATCACTCCACCATTCACCAGTTCACAGTTCGACATCAACAATGTTTTCAACACAAAAACAACTAAAGATTCCTCTCCGAATGAGGAATCGGCCCCGTTGGCCCCCAATCAAGAAACCAATCAAAAAATATATGGCTATCGGCAGCCGCGACGCGAGCGACGACTCAAAGTGAGGTTATGTTACCGGCGACCACGTTGGCCTCAATCAAAAAGCCGGAACCAAAAATCACTTGGTTCACTTCCCCACCGAACAGGGAAAACCACACGAGAAAACCGAAAGCACACTAAATTACTTATTTATAATTAAACTTCGCATCCACGATGCGGGCGACGGCAGAGGACGTGACAAGATGACAGAGCAGTGTTGCCAGCACCGCGCGCCCATTTTATACGAAAACTAAACAAAAATAATATAGCACTGTGAGTGTATTAAAAATCCCAATACATTGGTCATTGAAAATTATTCTAATACTTCATTGCTCTTTAATTAATTAACATGTTTAATTGTTTTCCACAGCTCTAGGCCTGGAAGAAGAGTTGATCCTCAGCAGAAAGTACCGTTCAGAGCCAGTCGGTACAGATTCCTTCGCTGCGCTATCAGATGAAATGCTACTGAGTGTATTCCGCTGGCTCCCCAAGAGGACTCTCGCACATTGTATGCTGGTTTGTAAGAGGTGAGGCACATTGTATGCTGGTTTGTAATATGTATGTAAAGTACAGTTCAGAGCGGTACAGATTCCTTCGCTGCGCTATCAGATGAAATGCTACTGAGTGTATTCCGTTGGCTCCCCAAAAGGACTCTGGCACATTGTATGCTGGTTTGTAAGAGGTGAGCCTTTTTATTCTATTTTGTAGATTAATTAGTCAAGAAACAAATCCTTACATCTCTCTTCGTGAGGGACACCGAGTCGTTTAACGATCCGATGAACCCTAGTGTCAGAGTTACAAGTGTAAAAGTGATATTGAAAGGAGGGCAAATGCCGGCAATATGGTGAATGGAGCATTGCTAGTTAGTTAGTTAGTTAGGGAGTGAAAGTTGTGTATGGCAGAAAAAGCATGACAGTAGTAAGTGATAATGCAGTAGGAATGAGATTGTTAAGGAGTATGATTGGAGTAATATTGTAGATATGCTGGTTTGTAAGAGGTGAGCATTTTTATTTTATTCTGTGGCTTATGCCGTGTGGCGCCGGCTGAGAATAGCATCACCTCATATCTTTCCTATGAGTGTCGAGTGCTGGTTTGTAAGAGATAAGTCACATTGTATGCTGGTTTGTAATATGTAAGTAAAGAGCCAGTCGGTACAGATTCCTTCGCTGCGCTATCAGATGAAATGCTACTGAGTGTATTCCGCTGGCTCCCCAAGAGGACTCTCGCACATTGTATGCTGGTTTGTAAGAGGTGAGTCACATTGTATGCTGGTTTGTAAGAGGTGAGCCACATTGTATGCTGGTTTGTAACAGGTTTGTCACATTGTATGCTGGTTTGTAACAGGTTAGTCACATTGTATGCTGGTTTGTAAGAGACATTGTATGCTGGTTTGTAAGAGGTTAGTCACATTGTATGCTGGTTTGTAACAGGTTAGTCACATTGTATGCTGGTTTGTAAGAGGTGAGCCACATTGTATGCTGGTTTGTAAGAGGTAAGCCACATTGTATGCTGGTTTGTAAGAGACATTGTATGCTGGTTTATAAGAGGTGAGTCACATTGTATGCTGGTTTGTAAGAGGTGAGCCACATTGTATGCTGGTTTGTAAGAGGTGAGTCACATTGTATGCTGGTTTGTAAGAGGTGAGTCACATTGTATGCTGGTTTGTAATAGACATTGTATGCTGGTTTGTAAGAGGTGAGCCACATTGTATGCTGGTTTGTAAGAGGTGAGGCACATTGTATGCTGGTTTGTAAGAGGTGAGGCACATTGTATGCTGGTTTGTAAGAGGTGAGCCACATTGTATGCTGGTTTGTAAGAGGTGAGGCACATTGTATGCTGGTTTGTAAGAGGTGAGGCACATTGTATGCTGGTTTGTAAGAGGTGAGTCACATTGTATGCTGGTTTGTAAGAGGTGAGTCACATTGTATGCTGGTTTGTAAGAGGTGAGCCACATTGTATGCTGGTTTGTAAGAGGTGGGTCACATTGTATGCTGGTTTGTAAGAGGTGAGTCACATTGTATGCTGGTTTGTAAGAGGTGAGCCACATTGTATGCTGGTTTGTAAGAGGTGGGTCACATTGTATGCTGGTTTGTAAGAGACATTGTATGCTGGTTTGTAAGAGGTGAGCCACATTGTATGCTGGTTTGTAAGAGGTGAGCCACATTGTATGCTGGTTTGTAAGAGGTGAGCCACATTGTATGCTGGTTAGTAAGAGGTGAGCCACATTGTATGCTGGTTTGTAAGAGGTAAGTCACATTGTATGCTGGTTTGTAAGAGACATTGTATGCTGGTTTGTAATAGACATTGTATGCTGGTTTGTAAGAGACATTGTATGCTGGTTTGTTAGAGGTGAGGCACATTGTATGCTGGTTTGTAATAGACATTGTATGCTGGTTTGTAAGAGACATTGTATGCTGGTTTGTAAGAGGTGAGCCACATTGTATGCTGGTTTGTAAGAGGTGAGCCACATTGTATGCTGGTTTGTAGGAGACATTGTATGCTGGTTTGTAAGAGGTGAGCCACATTGTATGCTGGTTTGTAAGAGACATTGTATGCTGGTTTGTAAGAGGTGAGCCACATTGTATGCTGGTTTGTAAGAGGTGAGCCACATTGTATGCTGGTTTGTTATAGACATTGTATGCTGGTTTGTAAGAGACATTGTATGCTGGTTTGTAAGAGACATTGTATGCTGGTTTGTACGAGGTGAGCCACATTGTATGCTGGTTTGTAAGAGGTGAGCCACATTGTATGCTGGTTTGTAAGAGGTGAGCCACATTGTATGCTGGTTTGTAAGAGACATTGTATGCTGGTTTGTTAGAGACATTGTATGCTGGTTTGTTAGAGACATTGTATGCTGGTTTGTTAGAGACATTGTATGCTGGTTTGTATGAGGTGGGTCACATTGTATGCTGGTTTGTTAGAGACATTATATGCTGGTTTGTAAGAGGTGAGCCACATTGTATGCTGGTTTGTAAGAGGTGAGGCACATTGTATGCTGGTTTGTAAGAGGTGAGCCACATTGTATGCTGGTTTGTAAGAGGTCGGTCACATTGTATGCTGGTTTGTAAGAGGTGAGCCACATTGTATGCTGGTTTGTAAGAGGTGAGCCACATTGTATGCTGGTTTGTAAGAGGTCGGTCACATTGTATGCTGGTTTGTAAGAGGTGAGCCACATTTTATGCTGGTTTGTAAGAGGTGAGCCACATTGTATGCTGGTTTGTAAGAGGTGAGTCACATTGTATGCTGGTTTGTAAGAGACATTGTATGCTGGTTTGTAAGAGGTGAGCCACATTGTATGCTGGTTTGTAAGATGTGAGCCACATTGTATGCTGGTTTGTAATAGACATTGTATGCTGGTTTGTAAGAGACTTTGTATGCTGGTTTGTAAGAGGTGGGTTACATTGTATGCTGGTTTGTAAGAGGTGAGCCACATTGTATGCTGGTTTGTAATAGACATTGTATGCTGGTTTGTAAGAGACTTTGTATGCTGGTTTGTAAGAGGTGAGCCACATTGTATGCTGGTTTGTAAGAGGTGAGCCACATTGTATGCTGGTTTGTAAGAGGTGAGCCACATTGTATGCTGGTTTGTAAGAGGTGAGCCACATTGTATGCTGGTTTGTAAGAGGTGGGTCACATTGTATGCTGGTTTGTAAGAGGTGAGCCACATTGTATGCTGGTTTGTAAGAGACATTGTATGCTGGTTTGTAAGAGGTGGGTCACATTGTATGCTGGTTTGTAAGAGGTGAGTCACATTGTATGCTGGTTTGTAAGAGGTGAGTCACATTGTATGCTGGTTTGTAAGAGGTGAGTCACATTGTATGCTGGTTTGTAAGAGGTGAGCCACATTGTATGCTGGTTTGTAAGAGACATTGTATGCTGGTTTGTAATATGTAAGTAAAGTACAGTTCAGAGCCAGTCGGTACAGATTCCTTCGCTGCGCTATCAGATGAAATGCTACTGAGTGTATTCCGCTGGCTCCCCAAGAGGACTCTCGCACATTGTATGCTGGTTTGTAAGAGGTGAGCCTTTTTATTCTAGTCTGTGGGTTATCAAGTCAACAAACAACTCTGCTGTGAAGTGTTTGCTAATTTATCTGGTGGAAAACATTCTTAGGAGTATGACTAGTGACTAATTCATTCTTAGCAGATTCAAAGCGATAAAACCCCGCGATAAATTGAATACCTTTCAAATTTTAAAACCCTTCCAGTGTTAGTTATACAATTTTTGGAAAACTTGCAATTTTTTTTCGGTAGATGGAGCCCTGCCATGCGTTAGTGGCCAAAATATACTTGCTTAATTCGCAGGCTAGGATAAAACCGCGGTAGTCGAGTTGATAGTGGCTTCGGCAGTACATACTTATGCCGAAGGTCGCAGGTTCAAATCAATTTTGCAAGTTTTCCAAAAACTACTACGAATTTAAATTATTAATTTATTGAGGATAATCCAATGGCAATTTTTACATTTATTTCAGATGGCACAGAGTGGCGTGCGATGAAACGCTATGGCAGCGACTAGATCTCGGAAATAAGACATTGTCAAAAGACGCACTCGGCAGAGTACTCGCCAGGAAACCCGTCATTGTCAGACTCGCCCATTCAGAGGTACGTATAATTTAATGCTAAATAATTTTGGATGTAGGGAGTGCTGTGGGATCCCGATGGCTTAACCTTTTGAACGCCAACGACAACTATAGTTGCTAAACGATCGCGTGCTTACAACGCCACTGACAACTAAAGTAGTCCAAATTTTGCTATATTTATAACTTCAATTCTGTATTGTTTAAAACACCTGACTGCTTGTCGCATCACTAGCCGATCTTCAAATTTTTGTATGCTTGGCGTCGGGGGTGAGGCGACGTAAAAAGCTCTGGCGTGCAAAAGGTTAATAAGATAGATAAGAGTGCGTGCGAAACCCCTATGAAGAGCTTTTTATAGGGTTTTAGCATAGGGTTCCCCTTTCGATAAACTAGCAAATGAACCAGTAACCAGCTGAAGTGGGAAGTCGTTTAACTTGAGGTATTCTAACATGGAGTTTGAAAATTAAGCGCTTCGTTGATAAAGCGCTTAGCGGGTCCCTGGCTGTGTGTCTCTTTATCAAAATATATGACACATAAGCTGGACGTAAACATTGGGATTTAAAAGGTATATATTTTCTTATTTCAGATTGGAGAATGGCACCCCACGGGACCCATAACCACTTCGCGTATACAATACCTCGATCTCAGCATATGCACTACAGACAGACACACACTCAACAGTTTGCTACATAGATGCACACTACTGAAGAAATTGAGCTTGGAGAGTGTACCACTAGATGACACTACTTGTCATATCATAGGTAAGTATTAAGGCGTTCCGTTTTCCATACAAAAGTTCAATGCAGTTATAAAGGAGACAAAAATCGGATTAAAAAGCTTCATGAGTAGTCCCGTGGATATATAAGATTTTCGCAAAACACTAAAAAGAATTTTTAAATCATCAGACTTCCCCGTAAAAACCGATTCGCCACTTTACGGAAATAGAGGAGCTACTGCTGCAATAAATACGTTTTATTTTATTGTGCAGAAAATACTGATTATCTTTAAACCATAAGTATTTTTGCGACAAATTTACGTGTGCCTTAATCATTTCACATAAAGTTTATCTGATAAAATTGTTGTTTAGCTCATGTTTAACTCGGTTGAAGTTCAGACTTTCGTTTGTATGACGTAACGATGCGCCTTATGGCTCAAAGTTAGCGACAGTGGCGTATACAGCTTCGAATCGTGGGGGGTCACAGGTTACAGCACCCAGGCAAAATATGCATAAAAAGCACAGTAAAAAATGCATGCGAGGAGTCACACTGTCCTACATCACTACTACAAGTATTGCGAGCGAAACGAGCTCGAAATATCGCGTCAAAAATGCGTGCAAGGAGACACAATATAATACACGACCACTACAAGTATTGCGAGCGAAGCGAGCACGACATTTCGCGTTAAATTACGTGCGAGGGAGAAGACACAACCGTCCTACAATACCACACAAATATTGAGAGCGAAGCGAGCTCAACATTTCGCGTTAAATTACGTGCGAGGGAGAAGACACAACCGTCCTACAATACCACACAAATATTGAGAGCGAAGCGAGCTCAACATTTCGCGTTAAATTACGTGCGAGGAGAAGACACAACCGTCCTACAATACCACACAAATATTGAGAGCGAAGCGAGCTCAACATTTCGCGTTAAATTACGTGCGAGGAGAAGACACAACCGTCCTACAATACCACACAAATATTGAGAGCGAAGCGAGCTCAACATTTCGCGTTAAATTACGTGCGAGGGAGAAGACACAACCGTCCTACAATACCACACAAATATTGAGAGCGAAGCGAGCTCAACATTTCGCGTTAAATTACGTGCGAGGGAGAAGACACAACCGTCCTACAATACCACACAAATATTGAGAGCGAAGCGAGCTCAACATTTCGCGTTAAATTACGTGCGAGGGAGAAGACACAACCGTCCTACAATACCACACAAATATTGAGAGCGAAGCGAGCTCAACATTTCGCGTTAAATTACGTGCGAGGAGAAGACACAACCGTCCTACAATACCACACAAATATTGAGAGCGAAGCGAGCTCAACATTTCGCGTTAAATTACGTGCGAGGGAGAAGACACAACCGTCCTACAATACCACACAAATATTGAGAGCGAAGCGAGCTCAACATTTCGCGTTAAAATGGCATGCGGAGAGTCAACGTCCTAAAGTCCTACACTACTACAAGTATTGCAAGCGAAGCGAGCTTGACATTTCGCATATTAAATGTTCTTAAAAAATAACCGTTGGATAAGCGTTATATCAGCTATAGTAGTTGAAGAATTCTTGGTGAGTCATGCCCCTGCTGGCAAAACTTGGCTCAATGATTGCCCTTTTCTGTTTCAGGTAAATGTAATTTATTAGAAACACTAAACTTGTCAATGGCGCAAGGGATCACAGCGGAAGGACTGACTTCAATACTAGAAGGATGTAATAAGTAAGTTTCAATCCCACCAAAAACATTATCTTGTAATATAATGCCGTGCCGTGTGATGCCGGCTTAGAATAGAATCACCCCAATTCTACCTGTGGGTGACGTAAAAAGCGACTAAAGGATAATCATCCAGGGAATGAGCAGCAGCGTTCTCTGTAAATGTAACATCTTTTACTGCGCTCGCCAATCCGCCTGCCTAGCGTGGTGAGTATGGCAATACCCCCCATTAGGGGGAGGCCCATGCCCAGCAGTGGACTGTTGTGGTTGTTATGGTATTATGGCCGAGCGTAATACGGCATATACCGAGAAAAAAAATTTACATCTCAAGTAGAGCCAAGCAAGCTACTGTATCTACACTAATCCCTTCAAATGTCCCAAACTTTACAGGTCAGTCAAAATGTATACTTGGCCGTTTCAGTTCCGTCAAGAAGGCGAAATTATTGCGTTATGTGTTATAGAAATCATAAGTTTCCAAAGTTTTCTTAGTTTCCAATACGAATTGTTTCTGAAGTATCTACCGAAACTGCCAAGCCATACATTTTCACTAAGTTAGTAGAATTTGTGAAATTTGAAAGGGTTAGTGGAGTTTCGGCCAATAATCAATCTTTATTATCACTTTATTCTGTACTAGCTGGTGCCCGCGAACTTCGTTTCGCCAAAGAAGTTTTTGAGCCAACAGAAGCTGCACATCATGCTAAACAACTTTTTCAAAACAGACATTTTCGTATCTCATAAGGGCGCCACACACCGGGCGCGTATGCGTGACGTGCACGTCATCACGCGCGTAGAGATGACGTTGTATCGTATGGAATTGTATGAGAGGCCTGCCTGCGTATGCGTGCACGTAATCACGCGAGTAGTGCGGTATGCGGTGCCTCATACAATCCCAGACGATACAACGTCATCTCTATGCGCGTGATGACGTGCACGTCACGCATACAGACAGGCCCGGTGTGTGGCGCCCTTTAAAATTTTGCCGACTTCCTGGTGTTACGTCACGTAGGTACAGACAGTACCTCCAGTGCTGATAATAGTTCTCACTAATAATCAAATATGATCAGCACGTTTATCTTCCACCATACCACACATCTAAAAACATTGCTTAATTTTGAGTGATTCATGCACAATTATACCACACAGACAGTTTGAACTCTTCTTCCTTGCCACCTTCCCACTTTGTGTGGTGCTGGCTCTCCTATTTTTTTGGTGCCATAATAACGTTCTTTCTGAGGTTCTCGAGTCAGTTAGGTCTTCTTTTTTTTTGAGCCTGGTCATACACACTAACTGACAACATTTTCAAAAATAGGTAGTGCGATATTGATATTAATTGTTTACTTATTTGATTACCCGCCCATTATTTTTAGGGTTCCGCACCAAAAGTGTACCCTATTACTGAGACTTCGCATCATTGTCTGTCTGTCTATAACCATGTTTATCCTACTAAAAAGGCGGATGTTTGTGTGTATGTTTGTTACGACATCACGCTAAAACGGCTGATTAGATTGACATGAAATTTTGCACAAATGTAGAAAAGTATCTAGAATAACACATAAGCTACTTTTTACCACGGAAAAATGTCTTATTCCTACGGGATCACGCATATTCCAATATTTTGCAAAGGTGGCGTGACTGAGCCGATTCGCGTTTTAACCGTTTTCGCCGAAAACTAACAGCGACATCTCTTGGTGAGTAATGCTTTTTTCCCGCGGAATAATAGGTTGCAGCGGGTGAAACCGCTGACGGGCAGCTAGTATCTCATAAACCGTGATAGTAAGACAGTTAAACTTTTAAATTTAAATTACAGATGTTGTATTTCTGTTACCATTGCGGCTCCCATACAACTAACATGATTTTTATGCCATTTTTACACATATTATGGTACGTTCTCAATTTCGATGTTTGTCTCATAGTTAGTATTTTATGCGTGATTGGTACGATTGGAGCAGGCAAATGATGATGGTGATGACGATGATGATGAAATAACCTGGAAAAACCCCAGACTACCGCCAATGATTCCTCCTGTTTCAAACTCTGAGCGCAAGAGTCACACCTTGATATAGGTAGTTGGCTACAGTAGGTACCAACGCAACGCCAGTGTTTCTTTAAAATTTTATGTGAAGGAGCAAACCCAGCTTAACCCATGTCGATGGATGCTTGTTTCTTTCTATTTCTTCTAATTAGTGAAATAATCACTTCTGTTTTTGTTTTCTTATTAAAAAGTTGTGTAGGTACTATACTTTTTAAAATTCCCTTAGGACCGGTATGCTACCAGTCCCGTTAAGGTACCTGCAAAAAGTGATAGGCCTGCAGAAGCAGCCCATCACAGTTGTACAGTTTTTTTTGTAGCTGTTTCTGCACTTAGTTCCTACTATAGATGTCGCTGCAGGTTTCTAAGACACGCTATCGAAATGTTCTTTTGAAAACTATTGCAGGGGTACTTGACACCGACCTGATACAGATTTAATCCAGAGCGAAGTAAGGCATTCTAGAGTAGAATTCTGAACGCAGCGAAGGATTCAAAGTACGTCGCCCGAGCCAAAATACAGGGTGTAAGGGACAGGTCTCCGAATACTGATAGGGTGCATTCAGACCATGAAATTGAACAACTTGCCATAGAAATATATTTCAGGAAAAGAAAAAATGTTTTCGGCTTCCTTCCCATACAAAATCACGATCAACTGATTGCATTTACTATGGGAAGTCAAAAATGTTTTACTTTTTCTGAAATTTATTTCTAATGGGAAGTTGTTCAGTTTCATGGTCTGAATGCACACTTTCAGTATTCGGAGAGCTGTCCCTTACACCCTATATTTTGCGCCCGAGTAATTCACTCTGCTTTTCATCACCCTCTATGAGAAAATAAAAGGCGCCTCATATTTTATTGCAATATCATACTTTCACTGTTACTTGAACTAATTTTTAAAAAGATAAATAAAATTCTATCAATCGTGTATTTTTTGCTGAAAATTACGGATTGTAATTCGCGCGTAGGTATCTTTTTTTTTAGTTCTGTCGGGGCGGTGCGACTATGGGCCGTCGTCCCATACAACCTTTATTAGAACAATATTTGCATTCCATTTCTTTGGCGCTGACTGAACATCAAGCAAGATGTTCTAAATTCAAAGTAGTTTTATTCGAACTTGTTAAGTTCTTAATTTAAAAAGTGCGAATAAAAGAACTTTGCGGCGCGTTCTTTTCGAATAGATAGGATGAAAACAACTTTCCCAAGGAACATACCTAGTTCAAAATATAGAGAGTAAAAAATAACTGCAAATATTTTAAGGAGTGAATCAGCCAATGAGACTGAACAACTTTCCCAGGAACATAGGTAGAAATATGAAAAAATATTTGGACCTTCTATACAAAATGTTCTGGCCGGTATATACTTATGTTTCTTAGGAAAAGTTGTTCAGTTTTATGGACTGGTTTACTCGTTAAAATATTTGCAGTTATTTTTTTACATACTGTAGGAAAGGATAATTGTACCTCCCATACAAAATGCTCCAGCCCATAGCCGACCGTGTTAAATTTGTAGGGATGGTCAATTATTTTTTCATTATTCGACCTATGTTCCTTGGGGAAAGTTGTTCAGTTTCATGGACTGGTTCACCCCTTAAAATAATTTGAGTAGTTTTTTTACATCTAATACTTATTCCTCTACCGCACGCAACGCGATATCGATTTACGTGCAAACTTATTTCAAGTACAGTGGCAACCCCCCCTTTTAGGGGTTGATTTTTTTTTAGCCTATAACCTGGTCAGTAACTTTCCCGACATTTTGGTATAATTTGCATCAAAATCGGTTCAGTAGTTTTTGCGTGATGCTTCCTCATACAAACAGATAAACAGATAAACAGAGAAACAGATAAACAGACAAACAGAAAAAAAATCTAAAAATTGTTGAAACGTGTTCTGTTATCAATTTTAAGTATCACCAAACACTTTTTTTTGGAAAATCTTCTATATACAGACTTTCCACCTTCTACAACTTTATTATATGTATAGATATAAAATTTAAAAATCTGTATTTTCTTTCAGTTTACAGTCACTTAACATATCATGGACAGGTCTATCAGAAGAGGCGTTACAAGTCCTAGTCAGTTCACTACCTACTAAACTGCAGAGACTGAACGCAGCTGGCGCTAGAATCATGACAGATGATAGTAAGTAGCCACGCGTTAGTGGTCAAGATATTCTTGCTTAATTCGCAGGCTAGGATAGAACCGCGGTAGCCCAGTTCGTCGGCAATACAGATGCCAAAGGTCGCATTTTTAATCTTGCCTCATGAATGAAAATATAAATTAAAAATACCATGTCACGGGTTGATCGGGAATCGGACCCGGGGCCAGTGGGGTACCGTCTTACTGTTCTGCTGAGTGGATTTTGACAACATGCGGTGTCGTTTTCGTGCGATGAGTATACGTTTTGCGAATCGTACATTATGCGTCTAAAGGTTAGATTCGTCTCAGCAGCGCGAGTGACGCTGGCTATAAATACAAAAGTCATACATTACAAATGACAGATTTTAAACAAAAAATATACGTTTTAGGAAAACATGCAAAATAATTGCTTTTTTGAACCAGCTGTGACAATTTTGCAAGTTTTCCTAAATTGTGTACCTGAAATTTGGTATTCACAAAATGACAGCCAATGTGGCGCAGTGGTTAGTATGACTGCCTGCCGCGCATAAGGTTCCGGGTTCAATTCCCGGTGGGTTTCCTCACAATGTTGATATTTATCACTTTGTGAATTTGTTGTCAGAGGCCTGCTACTTGCAGTAGGCGGTTGAAAAACTGACACCAGGGTTCATCGGGTCTTTGAACGACTCGGTGTCCCACACGAAGAGAGAGAGATTCACAAAATATAACTTTTAAATTAACGCGGTCGCGTTTTTGTTTTTTAACACATCTACTTGTTCTTTCCAGTGGTAGCAACGCTAGTGGAGCGCGTCCCGCGGCTAGTAGAACTCGACCTGTCAGACTGCTCGCGGGTCTCCGCGCCGGCTGTCACTTCGATACTCACGTTGTCACGATTGGAGCACCTGGCTCTCAGTCGGTGCTACTTGCTGCCCCCGCATAGTCTAACGTTAGTAAATATAATACTCTATGGAAACAAACTGTCGAATACATTCAAAATGCTGAATTCTCATAATGTTGAATCTCTTAAATATTGACTTATCTAAATGTTTAACGAAAATTTTCTAAGCTCCAAATCGTCTGCATGATACAATTGTGTCTTATAATTACAAAAGTGTGTATTCGTGTTTTGAGCGAGTGTAAATTTGGGTTTTAAGCGAGTGTGTATTTGTGTTTTGAGCAAGTGTGTATTTGTGTTTTGAGCAAGTGTGTATTTGTGTTTTGAGAAAGTGTGTATTTGTGTCTTGAGCAAGTGTGTATTCGTGTTTTGAGCGAGTGTGTATTTGTGTTTTAATCGCGTCCCGCGGCTCGTAGAACTCGACCTGTCAGATTGCTCGCGGGTCTCCGCGCCGGCTGTCACTTCGATACTCACGTTGTCACGATTGGAGCACCTGGCTCTCAGTCGGTGCTACTTGCTGCCCCCGCATAGTCTAACGTGAGTAAATATAATACTCTATCAAAACAAACTGTCGAAATCAATTAAAAATGCCGAATTCTCATAATGTTGAACCTTCAAATATTGAATTCTCAAAAAGTTGAGCGATAATTTTTAAGTTCCAAATCGTCTGCATAATACAATTATGTCTTGAAAAGTGTGAATTTGTGTTTTGAGCAAGTGTGTATTTGTGTTTTGAGCGAGTGTGTATTCGTGTTTTGATTGAGTGTGTATTTGTGTTTTGCGCAAGTGTGTATTTGTGTTTTGAGCAAGTGTGTTTTTGTGTTTTGAGCAAGTGTGTATTTTTGTTTTGAGCAAGTGTTGTGTTTTGAGCAAGTGTGTATTTATGTTTGATCGCGTCCCGCGGCTAGTAGAACTCGACCTGTCAGATTGCTCGCGGGTCTCCGCGCCGGCTGTCACTTCGATACTCACGTTGTCACGATTGGAACACCTGGCTCTCAGTCGGTGCTACTTGCTGCCCCCGCATAGTCTCACGTGAGTACATAAATAATGGAACAAACTATCGAATGCATTTAAATTGCTGAATTCTCATAATGTTGAATCTTCAAATATTGAATTCTCAAAACGTAGAACGATTTTTTTCTGTGTTCCAAATTGTCTACATAATGTGTCTTGAAAAAGTGTGTTTTTGTGTTTTGAGCAGGTTTGTATTTGTGTTTTGTTGATCAAGTGTGTATTTGTGTATTGAGCAAGTGTGTATTTGTGTTTTGAGCGAGTGTGTATTTGTGTTTTGAGCAAATGTGTATTTGTGATTTGCACAAGTTTGTGTTTTGATCGCGTCCCGCGGCTAGTAGAACTCGACCTGTCAGATTGCTCGCGGGTCTCCGCGCCGGCTGTCACTTCGATACTCACGTTGTCACGATTGGAGCACCTGGCCCTCAGTCGGTGCTACTTGCTGCCCCCGCATAGTCTAACGTGAGTAAATAAATAAACTACCAGAACAAAATAATGAATTCTCATAATGTTGAATTCTCAAAATGTTAAACATATTTTTTCTATGATCCAAACGTGAAAGTGTATATTTGTGTTTTCAGCACGTTTGTATTTATGTTTTGAGCAAGTGTGTATTTGTGTTTTGAGCAAGTGTATATTTGTGTTTTGAGCAAGTGTATATTTGTGTTTTGAGCAAGTGTATATTTGTGTTTTGAGTGTGTGTTTGTGTTTTTAGCAAGTATGTATTTGTGTTTTGATCAAGTGTGTATTTGTATTTTGAATATGGTGTGTATTTGTGTTTTGATCGCGTCCCGCGGCTAGTGGAACTCGACCTGTCAGACTGCTCGCGGGTCTCCGCGCCGGCTGTCACTTCGATACTCACGTTGTCACGATTGGAGCACCTGGCTCTCAGTCGGTGCTACTTGCTGCCCCCGCATAGTCTAACGTGAGTAAATATAATACTCTATCAAAACAAACTGTCGAATTCAATCAAAATGCTGAATTCTCATGATGATGAATCTTCAAATATTGAATTCTCATAATGTTGAACCTTCAAATATTGAATTCTCATAATGTTGAACCTTCAAATATTGAATTCTCATAATGCTGAATCTTCAAATATTGAAGTCTCAAATTGTAGAACGATTTTTTTCTGTGTTCCAAATCGTCTACATAATACATTGTGTCTTGAAAAAGTGTGTATTCGCGTTTAAAGCGAGTGTGTATTTATGTTCTGAGTGAGTGTGTATTCGTGTTTTGAGCAAGTGTGTATTTCTGTTTTGAGCAAGTATGTATTTATGTTCTGAGCAAGTGTGTATTTCTGTTTTGAGCAAGTGTGTATTTCTGTTTTGAGCAAGTGTGTATTTGTGTTTTGAGCAAGTGTGTATTTGTGTTTTGATCGCGTCCCGCGGCTAGTGGAACTCGACCTGTCAGATTGCTCGCGGGTCTCCGCGCCGGCTGTCACTTCGATACTCACGTTGTCACGATTGGAGCACCTGGCTCTCAGTCGGTGCTACTTGCTGCCCCCGCATAGTCTAACGTGAGTAAATATAATACTCTATCAAAACAAACTGTCGAATTCATTCAAGATGTTGAATTCTCAAAATATTAAATTCTCAAAATGTTGAACAAAATTTTTCTAAGTTCCAAATCGTCTGCATGATACAACTGTGTCTTATAAAAGTGTGTATTCGTGTTTTGAGCGAGTGTAAATTTGTCTTTTAAGCAAGTGTGTATTTGTGTTTAGAGCAAGTGTGTATTTGTGTATTGAGCAAGTGTGTATTTATGTTTTGTGCGAGTGTGTATTTGTGTTTTGATCGCGTCCCGCGGCTAGTGGAACTCGACCTGTCAGATTGCTCGCGGGTCTCCGCGCCGGCTGTCACTTCGATACTCACGTTGTCACGATTGGAGCACCTGGCGCTCAGTCGGTGCTACTTGCTGCCCCCGCATAGTCTAACGTAAGTAATAAGTACCCTGCTGAAAAGAAGGAATTCTCATCTCTCAAAATGTTAAACGAACATTGTCTAAGTTCCAAATCGTCTGCATAATACAATTATGTCTTGAAAAAGTGTGAATTTGTGTTTTGAGCAAGTGTGTATTTGTGTTTTGAGCAAGTGTGTGTTTGTGTTTTGAGCAAGTGTGTATTTGTGTTTTTAGCAAGTGTGTATTTGTGTTTTGAGCAAGTGTGTATTTCTGTTTTGAGCAAGTGTGTATTTGTATTTTGAGCTAGTATGTATTTATGTTTTGAGCGAGTGTGTATTAGTGTTTTGAGTACTTTTGAGCAAGTGTGTATTTATGTTTTGAGCAAGTGTGTATTTGAGTTTTGAGCAAGTGTGTATTCGTGTTTTGAGCAAGTGTGTATTTGTGTTTTGAGCAAGTGTGTATTTGTGTTTTGAGCGAATGTGTATTTGTGTTTTGAGCAAGTGTGAATTTGTGTTTTGAGCAAGTGTGTATTTGTGTTTTGAGCAAGTGCGTATTTGTGTTTTGATCGCGTCCCGCGGCTCGTAGAACTCGACCTGTCAGATTGCTCGCGGGTCTCCGCGCCGGCTGTCACTTCGATACTCACGTTGTCACGATTGGAGCACCTGGCTCTCAGTCGGTGCTACTTGCTGCCCCCGCATAGTCTAACGTGAGTAAATATAGGGTGTAATTTTATTAGTGGCGGATCCGTTAAGGGTGTGTTCTGACAATGAAACTGAACAACTTTCTCCAAGGAATATAGGTCAAAATATGAAAAAAAAATTGGCCCTCCCATACGAATTGACCCAGCCGGCCAACACACTTAGTATGGGAAGACCAAATTTTTTTCGTATTTCATCTATGTTCCATGGGGAAAGTTGTTCAGTTTCATTGACAGAGCACACCCTTAACGGATCCGCCACTAATAAAATTGCATCCTATATATTACTCTATCAAAACAAACTGTCGAATTCATTCAAAATGCTGAATTCTCATAATATTGAACTCTCATAATGATACATACATGTTCAAATGTTGAATTCTCAAAATGTTAAACGAATTTTTTCTAAGTTCCAAATCGTCTGCTTATTACAACTGTGTCTAATAAAAGTGTGTATTCGTGTTTTGAGCAAGTGTGTATTTATGTTTAGAGCGAGTGTGTGTGTTTGTGTTTTGAGCAAGTGATGTTATGTTATGTTAGTACGTCAGTGCTATGATCCCCCCCGTCGACAAATGTCACAGTGGCGAAATGTCCCGCTTGAAATCGGGACATTTTGCTAGTGATTATGGGTGTATTTTTTAGTGAGTTTCTATTTGTATTTTGAGCAAGGATGTTAATTGTGTATCTGTGTTTTGATTGAATGAATGTTTGCTTTTAGTGAGTGATCATCCCAAGTTTTATAACCAAGTCTGTACAAGTACTCAATAGTTTTAACGTAAGCTGATCTACTACAGACTTAAGTACAGAGAAAGAAAACGAAATGGATCTCTGAACACATTTTGTAGTTACGACTTTCCTTCTTTATTTTCCATTGCTATCTAAAAGAGTTTTTTGAAAATAGGTATTTAAAATTATGTGATGCAAGAAAAAAATAAGCATTACGTTATAAAATCATAAAAACGTTTTATTATTCGACTGTCCCGATGTCGTAGTGGATAGTACCCCTGCCTTCTACGCCGAGGGTCGTGGGTTCGATTCCCACCAATTTTTTGCGTTTAGTCTAGGTGTTTTCTAAGTATAATATGTATTAATTTACAAAAAAAGTGTTTAAGTATTATATCAGTTGTCTAGTTCCCATAGTAGTTTGGGGCGAGATGGCACTGTGTGCCTCGTCCAGTGATATTTATTTATTTATTATCTTTTCAGTAAGTTGTCAGCGATGCCGTCGCTACAGTACGTGGAGGTGTGGGGCATGCTGCAGACAGCTTCACTCAGCGCGCTGAAACAAGCGCTACCCGCCATACAGATCAACCAGTTCATGTTCAGGTAATTCTGTTTATTTAGTTACTAGCTGTTATCCGCGGCTTCGCCCGCTTACTTAAAGGGCTTTATCAATCAGCCATGCCGTCGCTGCAGTACGTGGAGGTGTGGGGCATGCTGCAAACAGCGTCACTCAGCGCGTTGAAACAAGCGCTACCCGCCATACAGATCAACCAGTTCATGTTCAGGTGATTCATCGGTTATTTAGTTAATTTAATGTTCAGTAAATTAAATATCCGTATTTACTTATTTAGATGTTCAGAAAATAGCCGAAACATCGATAGGTATGCATGACGTATGCAGAGGGAGAAAAAAAACGGGGGTCAAGATACTCAAGAAACTGAAGAACTTGCCCCTAGGAGTATGTGTCGAAATATGAAAAAAAATTGGACCTCTCATAGTAACTCAAATCAGTTGATCGGCAATTTTATATAGGAGGTCCAATTTTATTTTTCATATTTCGCCCATGTTCCATGGGGAAAGTTGTTCAGTTTCATGAGTACCTTGACCTCCTTTCGGCTTTATTTGCTGTTTTCTAGTACATACACACATACATATAATCACGCCTCTTTCCCATAGGGGTAGGCAGAGACTACTTCCTTCCACTTGCTACGAAGAGTGTGTAGTATTTATTATAAAATTTACATACTCTAATGTTCAGAAAATAGCTGAAAGACCGAAGTATAAATGACGTGCAGAGATACAGCTTACAAATATGTAGATTATAGTTATTCTCATAAATTGAAAATGAGAAAATTGATAAATTTCGATTCGGAATTCGTCGCTTCGAGGCGAGCATCAAGAGGTTAGGAAATTCACCAGGGTCCGCTAGGCGTCCGTAGCTCAGTTGGCAAAGCGGTGGAACGGTGATCCACAGTCCCGGGTTCAAGTCCCGTCGGCGGTCGCTAATGAATTTTTCAATTTTCTCATTTTCCATTTATGAGAATAATATAGCGCTGTAAGTGCATTAAAAATTCCAATACATTCATCATCTTCCTGCCCTTATCCCAATTACTTGGGGTCGGCGCAACACGTTTCGTTGAACACAAAATCGTGTTGCAAAAGAATTTGGCTGAATTTTACGACCGGCCGCCTACCAGACGTCAACCCTCCTTGGGAATGATTTTGTGATGGATTACCCGCCACCATACGGTTGGCCCTGGCTGTTTGGGTCGGGTTTATGCCTCGGTCGCCTCTTACGACCCCCGCGGGAGGAGAGGGGGTGGTGCTATTCTACTCTGCCGGCATCACACGGCCTATTATAAAAATTCCAATACATTGATTATTGTTATGTTTCTGTTACAGCGCGATCGCGCGGCCAACGGTGGGCACGCGGCGGACGTCCATCTGGGGACTGCGGACCAGGGATTGAATCAAATGTATCATTAAATATTATAGACGTACCACTCCCAAACCAGCCTGCTGCAAAGCCAAACCACAATGTTGCCAAAACAAAGCTTACAAAGTTACAAAATACCGGGAGTAACGGAAAGGGTATAACAAGCCGAAACTTGTTATACCTTTTCCTTTACTCCCGGTATATATCGACGCATTGAGAATTGGAAAATAATCTTGATTTCCTACATTCCAAGTGGAATTCGTCCATGGCTAGTACCTGGTTTGAGGGTGGTAAGTCCATTTTAAATTTAAATTACTCTCGGGCCGTACTCCGTTACTTATACTTACTAGATCGACCAATCTTTGATCCAATATCTCTATTGGTACAGTCCAGCAAAAAAGAGTAGAAATTAAATAAAATGGAACTAAAAATTTTTCATACTAAATTGTTGCCATTCATAGGCAAAGTGGCGGCCTCATTTTTTGTCTACTCTTTTTTGCTGGACTGTATGTCCCAAGATTTCCCAGGTTCACCTAATCGTTCGGTGTCCCACGCCACAGATTTCTGTATATTTTGTCTTTTCTTCTACCCAAATGAAACCCTCTCAGTTCTTGGCTATCGGGCCGGAACGGGACGGAAGATGAGTTGCTCGAAGTTGGCTATGCTAGAATTAACGGAGTATGGCTTCCTAAAGTATTAATTTAATTTATAAAGGATTGTTTATGGAAGTCAATCTTATTTTTTCAAGTGATTTTTTGCATTTATAACAAGGTTTAGTGAAGCTAAGAAATTGATGTTTTTTATTTAAATATTTAGTTATGAAATATTTTATGATCAACTTATTCAAGTGTGAATCATTTGGAAAATATTGCTCAAAATGAGTTTTCTTATGATTTGAGTTCGAAAGAACTATAGTGATTCTTTGTTTAAGCAATCAGTGACAGAAAAGTGTAGCTAGTACATAAAAAGTAGGTATAAAAATAAAAGTTGATAATTATCTTGAATAAATGTTTTTATTGAAATATTTATACGTTTGTTTCATTTAGCATCTTGAGGTCTCTCAATATGAAAATTCTGTACTTGGAATCGATCACTCGTCGTATCATTCGTGGACTCTGCGTCCCACACGAAAAAAACAGAATTGTCATGTCAAGACCAGCGCAAACGCCCCTACTTTTCTCAAAGCAAATAACAAGATTGATATCGACCTCAGCTATTGCAATCGGTAGTCAAATGTGCTCTAAGAAACAATGATTTCACTCAAAATTGATTTTGATTTTATTCCTATTCATCTTGACCTGGTACAGTCTAGGGTGCCTCAAATGTACGCAACGGTAGTTAAATGTGCTTACAGAAACAAAGATTTTACCCAATATTGATTTTATTCCTATTCATCTTGACTTGGTGCTGTCTAGGGTGCCTCAAATGTACGCAACGGTAGTCAAATGTGTTATCAGAAACAAAGATTTCACTCATTATTGATTTTATTCCTATTCATCTTGATCTGGTACAGTCTAGGGTGCCTCAAATGTACGCAACGGTAGTCAAATGTGTTATCAGAAACAAAGATTTCACTCAATATTGATTTTATTCCTATTCATCTTGACTTGGTGCGGTCTAGGGTGCCTCAAATGTACGTAACGGTAGTCAAATGAAACAAAGATTTCACTCAATATTGATTTTATTCCTATTCATCTTGACTTGTTGCGGTCGAGGGTGCCTCAAATGTACGTAACGGTAGTCAAGTGTTTTCTCAGAAACAAAGATTTCACTCAATATTGATTTTATTCCTATTCATCTTGACTTGGTGCGGTCTAGGGTGCCTCAAATATGTGCGTAACGGTAGTCAAATGAAAACAAAGATTTCACTCAAAATTGAGTTTATTCCTATTCATCTTGACTTGGTGCGGTCTGGGGTGCCTCAAATGTACGTAACGGTAGTCAAATGTGTTCTCAGAAACAAAGATTTCACTCAATATTGATTTTATTTATATTCATCTTGACCTGGTGCGGTCTAGGGTGCCTGAAATGTACGTAACGGTAGTCAAGTGTTTTCTCAGAAACAAAGATTTCACTCAATATTGATTTTATTCCTATTCATCTTGACTTGGTGCGGTCTAGGGTGCCTCAAATGTGTGCGTAACGGTAGTCAAATGGAAACAAAGATTTCACTCAAAATTGAGTTTATTCCTATTCATCTTGACTTGGTGCGGTCTGGGGTGCCTCAAATGTACGTAACGGTAGTCAAATGTGTTCTCAGAAACAAAGATTTCACTCAATATTGATTTTATTTATATTCATCTTGACTTGGTGCGGTCTGGGGTGCCTCAAATGTACGTAACGGTAGTCAAATGTGTTCTCAAAACAAAGATTTCACTCAATATTGATTTTATTCCTATTCATCTTGACTTGATGCGGTCTAGGGTGCCTCAAATGTACGTAACGGTAGTCAAATGTCTCAGAAACAAAGATTTCACTCAATATTGATTTTATTCCTATTCATCTTGACTTGGTGCGGTCTAGGGTGCCTCAAATGTACGTAGCGAACGTGTTTTCTGAGGTCCGAGGCTGTCACAAACGACTTTTCGCACGACGAACACTTGTGTCGCCGCTCGCGTGTCGTGTGTTTCTGTAAAGGAAAAATAAATAAATGTATTTACTTTTATAAGCAGTAAAATAATTTGGTTTTGTGTATGAGAGTAAAATGCTATAAAAGTGCGAATACTATACTGATTTTATGTAAGAGCAAAATCAGATTTTATGAATGTACGAAAACCTCATGTGTTTATGAAAGCGTCTTATTCTGCTTTCATGAAAGCGTTCAAATACTTCTGTTTTTATGAAAGCGTCTAAATACTTATTCTGC
This sequence comes from Phthorimaea operculella, assembly GCA_024500475.1. Taxonomy (NCBI): domain Eukaryota; kingdom Metazoa; phylum Arthropoda; class Insecta; order Lepidoptera; family Gelechiidae; genus Phthorimaea; species Phthorimaea operculella. Next base: position 611,282 of record JANFCV010000242.1, read on the forward strand.
TTTTATAAAAGCGTCCAAATACTTCTGCTTCTATAAAAGCGTCCAAACACTTCTGTTTCTATAAAAGTTTCCAAATACTTCTGCTTTTATAAAAGCGTCCAAATACTTCTGCTTTCATAAAAGCGTCCAAATACATTTGCTTTTATGAAAGCGTCTAAATACTTCTGGTTTTATGAAAGCGTACAAATAATTTTGCATGTGTAGGTGTTTGAATGAACCACTTACCATGATCTGATGGTTGTGCCTGTGTGCGTGTGACTTGAAGGTTTCGGCGCAGAGTCGACACTTGTATGGGCGGTGGCCGGTATGTGTGTTTATGTAACTGTAATGTAATATTGAGCCACTTACCATGATCTGGTGGTTATGTGCCTCTCACACAGAAAGAAAGGAAAAGAAAGACCAAATACCTCTGCTCTTATAAAAATGTCCAAATACCTCTGCTTTCATAAAAGTGTCTAAATACTTTTACTCTTATAAAAGCGTCCAAATACTTTTGCATATGTGAAATGTATTGAATGTCCTAGTATTGAGCCACTTACCTTGATCTGATGGACTGTAATGTGATATTGAGCCACTTACCATGATCTGATGGACTGTAATGTAATATTCACTTACCATGATCTGATGGTTGTGCCTGTGTGCGTGTGACTTGAAGGTTTCGGCGCAGAGTCGACACTTGTATGGGCGGTGGCCGGTGTGTGTGTTTATGTGAAACTGAAATGTAATAATGTGTGTAAATTCTTCAAAACGAAAATACGGCTCGGTTAGTTGTTGTGCCTAGAGATAAGTCTTTATTACTACCCAAAAGAAGGGGACCCGAAATGGCAACATTATTGTTGACATCTTGCTCAAATGTCATGTATCATACCATAATATGAAATAGACGCAAACAATAATGTTGCCAGTTCGGGTCCTTTCGTGAACCGGCCAAAAGTAAATGACCATTCGGTAAAACAATTATCTAAAACTAGTTGTCACTTTAAGTAGGTTTAGAAATGGATAGAAGATGCCTATGCCATAATTTTACTCATCGCCTTATTTTGCTTTATCGCCTTAAAGATAACGCGAATTTTGCGTCAAACAAATTATAAGACACGACAAGACTACTATCTACTCTCCTTTTCTAAATCTATTTGATGGAAAGTGATGGCGTTATTTCACCGAATTGCGGCCTACTTGAATCTTTATCATCATCGTCTTCCTGCCCTTATCCCAATTACTTGGGCTCGGCGCAAC